>OZ010791.1:359001770-359629270 GCA_963932465.1 Maratus speciosus
TATACATTTCTAGTGCACAGTGTGCAAAGGAAAGTCCCTTTAACCTCAAAATGCTTGTGAACGGGTAGAGCTACAGCTATGCAAGTGAGGGAACGGTACTGTAAAGCGACTAAACCGATTTAATGAAAACTACAGCAGCGCACTCTAGTGGCGAAATTTGGATGATAGCCACTGCAAGTCGAAAACGAAATGAAATAGAGCAAAATTTCCAGTTAGAAAAATTTAGAGCACCAATTAATTAATAGAATACGACATTTGGTTTACATGGATAAGATAAATCTTCGCCTGTTTACCCAAAAATGTCCGAAATCGATGCACTCAATTTTCTGTAAATGTTACAATGGAATAGTCAGAAGTGTAAAGAAATACGCACAATTTATGCTATAACTACGTACTTATCTCAATACATTTTGATAACATCACATACAATAAAAAAGGACAAACTGTCTCACAGTGATAAAAAGTTAATATTCAGTATGTTCAAAAAGTTTGCCATTGCTCACTATACACGTTTGTATTCGTGAGAGTAATTCTGCATGCACATTTCTCAGCATGGAACGTCTATTGCAAGCCTCTTCAATACAACGACATAGATTTAACCCTTTCAAGGGCTGTGGCTAGACGGTCTAGCCAACTAATTTTAATTCCAAAACTGACAAATGGCACCTAGAGTATTTTAATAAAATTTTGCTTTTGTAATCAAAGAGCAAATTAGCGGGGTTTTGTTTTCTGAGAAAATCGTTTGAATATTCTATTGTCAGTTAATTATTTTAATCAGTTTACGAACAGAATCCTTCTGGCCCTGAAAGGATTATTCTAAAATTTTAAATGTATTGGAAATTAAATCTTTACAGAAATTAAAGCACAGTACAACGTCACAATTTGCAATTTCGCACTGCTACATTTCCGGAATGTGAATAGGCAAAGTAGAATCGTCGCTCATCGATTTTGAACATTTTTGGGTATGCAGGAGACGATTTATCTTATCCGTGTGAACCAAATGTCGTTTCGTACAAATTAATTGATGTTCTAAAACTTTCAAATTTGAAACTTTGCTCGACCTCTTTTCGTTTTCGTTTTGGAATGGCTGTCTTCCAAATTTCGCCACGGGTGCTGCTGTCGTTTGCATTAGGTCGGGCGTAGTCGGTTTACTGTACCGTTACCTCCCTTGTATAGCTGTAGCTCTCTCCGTTCGCAATTATTTTCAGGTTAAAGGGACTTTTCATTGAACCCTGTATACTATACTGCTATACCCAACCCTACGTTGTATAGTTTTCTCAAATTCTTATTATTCTTTTAGCAACGGTATTTTTTAATAATACACTTACTAATTCATATGTTATTGTACGAAACCCTCTGAGCGCGATTAATCCTCGCACTTGACCGTTTATTTTTTTGTTAACCCACTTTTACATGTGGAAGAGAGAGTAACACTTTTCATAATAATACCAATTGATGTACCATTGTAGATTTGCTGTACCGTTTTTCATGATAAATATAACATTTAACCTCTATTACATATGTATTTAGTTTAATTTCGTTAACTATTGCCTCTGATTATTTATTTCAAAAAAAATGTCTCTGTTTCTTAGCAATTGTCAAGTAGTCTATATGTATAGTTTCAGACAAAATGTAAGTTTTTTGCTCGCCTGTTTTTTAATTAACAGATAGAGAAAACTGAACATCTTCTGGCGGCGCTATAATGTCACGAATACCTAAAGAGGGATGTCTCGAAATCAAACAGCAGTCCGTTTTAATCGTCAGTCTTAAAAAGATTGATATGCGCTTTAATTTCAACCTTTTAGAACTTCATAGGCAATCTAAATTGCAAAACTGTTCAAAATAACATAGGAATTCAGATTTTGTTATTTCGATAACACTCTCATTAATTAAAAAAAATATTACCATTTTAAAATTTTTATGCAGTTCCTGGATCCTATGTCACATTTGAAATACTCTATTCATGCCCTGATCATTAGAACAGTAAAAATATCATTCTTCATTTATACCAAACACACAGAACATTAATTCATTAAAAGCAGAAAATTTAAACCAGAAGCTGAGTTTTCCAAAATTTTATTCGTTTAAAATAACAGAAATCGCAGAAGAAGGGAATTTTTCTATCGCCTTGCTAGAGTATGTAATACATGTTTGGAAGTACAAATGGTAAAAAGTACTCAAGAAACTTATAAAAAATTAAATGTATAATATTTTGAAAACAATCTTAAGACTATTTAATCAACAAAATTTTAATTCCTGCTTTAATTGGATACTTTTGTAATTTATACTCCCATGTAATTTCCACAGATAAATAATTAAAACGTTTGTGAACCTATTTGGGGCTTCGTTGTGTTTTGTATTGGTATTTGTGTCTATCTATATATAATGTCAAATGTTCTTTTTCCTCAATGAATGCAGATTTCATGACTAGAATTTGGTTATTACATAAAGTTCTACAGTAGGGATATCTAACCGATTTGTGGTGAGTAATATTTAACATTAGAGCGTCCGCTACATTGTCCTCCCTAGAACAGTCGTGTGAGTATCTTTGACTCCTGTCTGTTTCAAAACAGATTTAAATATACAAAACACACAGAAATGAGTAGAATCGTGTTATTTGAAATTTACATTTGTATTAATGACATTTTTTTTTCCTTCCTACAAATGCATGAATAATATTTTAAAGCACATTTTTAAGAAATTGGAAAATATTTTCAAAGCAAATACTCTCAGATTATTTTCAAATTAAGTTGCATTTTATGGAGTCTTTTAAAATCCCTCTGTCTTTACGTTCTGTCTTCGCATATTCTTCTTTTTAGGGATCTTGTGACTGATGACGGATTGGAGTCGTTTTATTTTAGCAGATATATAATTGCGAAGCTATTCATCTGCTAATAACTGAATAAAAGATTGTCCGTTTATCTTGGTTTCTCCTGTATTTTCTTTATAAATGATCCACGCATTTATTGAAGCTAAATCTAAGACATTGTTAAAAATGAGCATTTTTAACATCACTCCATTTTCTTCAGTTGCCTTCACGAAATATATCCTAGCCATTCGATCAATCGGTTTCAAGCGCACGGTTTGCATCTGTTTCTGTGCATTTTTTTAATTTGTTGTAACATTTTGTTACCTTCAAAGAATAGTCATGCACTCAAGACACCTTCAAATTTGAAAAATATCCTGGTATAAAATGTTTGTCCAGTGGAATGACACGGGAAATTCTGATTTACATATCTTACAGGACTTTTCTTTTGGTAGGCCTGCTCGCCTGGCCTAAAACTTAAACTGAAACTGTATACAATCTTGAGCAAGATGAATTCTAGTTTTATCAGATGCAGTATTTAGCGCATCTTTTTTGTGTGGGTGTCCTTAAAATGAGATGTCCTTGAAAAAATATTTCCAATACTAATTAAATTATTTAAATTCTTCTTCATATTCGTATAAATCACTATCTTCAGATTCATTATCTGGAGCTCTCGTAATATAGCAGCTATTTCATCAGGTGTATTTCTGGAGTAATTTGTCAGTGGTAATTTTGGTAATTATTTCACCTGAAATGGAAGAACAAAGTTTATCAAATATAATGCAATAAAGAGTAACATAAATCGAGTGATAAAACGAAAAGGCAGTCAAATAACTCAAAGAAATTCACTAACAGATGGCTCGAAAAAAAAATCTGATTTTGTTTTTCAAAAATATCTATAGGATATTATGTTTAAACTATCAGACTACGATATCTCAGACACCAGTAATAGAGTAAAATCGTGTTATTGAATTGTCCCAATGAGATTTTTGTTAAACCGCCAGACTACGATGTCTTTCACACCAGGAATAGGAAAAAATAGAGGTATTTAACAGTGATTGAATTTAACACCTAATTGTCTTCCCGTCGTTTCTCTTCTTTTTTGTTATGTTTGTTTAACATGCATTTAATTCAAATGTCTTACATATGAATATATTATAAAATGTATAAATAAATATATAAATTTGTATATAGAACTGATTTTTGACTTTTAAATGCGTACTGTTACAACTAAAAAAATATCATGGCTATCATTGAAAAGTGCTATTTTGAATTTTTTGTCCTTGATAGTAATATTTTTTAACAACTTAAAATTTTACAATTTTTATTTTTATTTCTTCTTCAATTTTAATTACTATATTTGTTTTTAAAATTATACTTTTCATTTATATTATATCATTTATATTATCTTCATAGCTTTTCTACTATTAATTTACATTATACGCACTGCTATATTTTTTGGACTACGGTAAGGCATCTATCTTCTTTGTTATGGGACCTTAATTCAAGAAATACAGTTACCACTAGTCAAAACATACAGTTGGCGTCACATAGAATACCCAAGAAAAGTCAAAACCTATATTAAAACAAAGAGCTTTCTGGAAATATTCTTCCAGTCATAGACAGAGAAAAGTATATTATAGAGAATACACCTTAAAATCTTTTCAACGTACGAGTGAGGAATGGTGCATGCGCCTGCACTAATAATCGTAGAATATAATCGGGGTTCCTGTTGCAGAGCAATTTAAAATATATGATGTGAAAATTTGAATAACGTGTTGTGTTCAAGAAGATTTCAAGAGAAAAGCTGGCGCAAAGTTAACTGTTATTATGGAGGGTGTTGATTGATACACCAAGTCCTTCTCCATTATCAATGAAAATAATTTCCTTTTCAATAATAATAAAAAAAACGTGTAGTATTATCTGCAACCATTCTATACTTATTTCAGTTCAAAGTTGTAGGTTAATTAAATCTCACACTGTCTTTTATATTAATTTTTAACAAAAACTTTACTCGTGCACGTAGGATTTCATAATACTCCCTCATCATTATTTTTTTCTACCTGATTCACTTGTCCCTATCTATGTTTAATTTAATACAAACTATGGATCAATCATCATATATATGGGTCTATATACAAACGTTTGCATCAAAAGAAAACTTATGAACGGAATTAAAAAAGAAAGAAAATTCGACGTTTGAAATGCTTTCGATTTACTTTTTTTTTTTTTTTTTTTTTGCTTTCAAAATAACACTCACATGAAAAAAAATATATATATATAGAAATCGACAGATATGTTTTGTACATATACGTAACGATAAGACTTCTTCGAGTATTTAATTTTATATGACCCAGAATGATGTAAGTTTTAAATGTATTTTCTTGGTTTCAAAAAGGAAATACTTTAGTTGCATAATACTCTATACATAATTCTCTTCTACGGTAATGTTTATATCAAACACATGTTCATTTCAGCCAACTCTTTTTATTCTTTCATGTGTTTCTTTCTTAGTTTTCCATTTCAGCTAAATATGAAGAAATAGAACCTGAATAATTAAAAAAGAATCTTTTTGTAGTAGATAGTTTTAAAACATATTTTTACAAGTAATTTAATAACTAAATCTCTAATGCAAATAATAGGTTTGCTTTATTTTTCCTTGTGTAGTTGAAAATAATATTTTAAATAAATAAAATTATAATCATATAAATAAATAAAAGGTAATATTTGGTTCTTTTTTATTTTTGCAATTTAAAAAATCTCTGTTATAGGATTAAATGTCGAGGTTGATTTTCTTTTACTAAAACAAAAATTATTGATAGCTATTAAAATAAAAGTTATGATATAAAAGATAAATGCGCTCATTCTTTGTTTCAGGGATTAATTTCCATACTTTGTCTATAATGAAAATTTACTCTTTAATGTATCTCACTTAACTTTGAGCTTTAGCATATTTCTCATCACTATAGTAGCTGTTCTTTTTATTGTTCTCTCGCATATAAATTACTCATTTTTATGTTTTCGAAAACATTGCTCCAACTGCGCTGAACTTTCTAAATTCCATTTTTAATTTACCTACAATAAATGTAACTTTTTCTTACAATTTGTATTAACCCTTAACCGGAAACGTACGTCTGTGAGATGTTTGCGTCTCACATCTGCCCTTAATATTTTCTCTCTCCGACATTCAAAACTTATTTTTATGCAGTTGTATTAACAAATTGTTTCTTTTAATTGATTAATATTACAAATTAAATGTTTAAGATCAAAATTTGGCAAATTATTAACTGTTCTGTTTGTGCTCAGGATTATTACGTTTCCGGTTAAGAGTTAATAAAACTCTAATATCTGTATAATATGGCTTAAAAAATATGATAACATGTTTAGTTGGGGTCTATTATTTTTTTATTTTTTTTATATATATACTGTCAGCTGTCGCGTAATTTTTATTGTCTATGGGCTTTCACGATACAACGCCCAGCCACTGTATTGGTATTTACCAGCAGTAAATAATTACTTCTCACGGAGAGATTAAACAAGTTGGAAATTGCTCGTCAAACGTGGCAAATGAGGTGCGTTCGTACAATAACTAGTTTTATAATTATTTTTTGCACCCCATATTGTACTGAATGTGTATTTATTTGCAATTCATAAGTGCATAGTCTGTAACATCATTAAAATGCACTTGCAATAATTTTTTCCCATTCCCCTTAATGTAACGGAAAACTTTTGACTGTCCCTGTAATTAAGCTATACATCCGATTTTCATGAAATTTGAAATGGCTCGACAAAATTTTGCAGCAATTATATATTTAAAATTTCAGCCCATTCGGAAAGCTGTAACATCATTAAAATGCACTTGCAATAATTTTTCCCATTGGCTTTAATGTAAAGAAAAATTTTTGACTGTCCCTGTAATTAAACTATACATCTGATTTTCATAAAATTTGAAATGGCTCGACAAAATGTCGCAATAATTATATGTTTAAAATTTGAGACCATTCGGAAAGCTTTAACATCATTAAAATGCATGTGCAATAATTTTTCCCATTGGCCGTAATGTAAAGAAAAACTTTTGACTGTCCCTGTAATTTAACTATACATCCGATTTTCATAAAATTTGAAATGGCTCGACAAAATTTTACAACAATCATATATTTAAAATTTCAGACCATTCGGTTCGGTAGTTTTTGCTCTATTATATGCGGACGTACGGACAGACAGACGGACGGACAGACGGACGGACAGACGGACGGACAGACAGACGGACTGAACGACGACTATAGGTGCTACGTATTTATATAATTACGAACGCACCTAAAAATGTACTTATCAACACTGAACACAGTAAAACGCTCATTCTTCAATCGATGCATATGGCATACTTAAAAGTATATCGGAATATTCATTAATAAAAAAGAATGGTTTTTTTGCGATTCTTTTCAGACGATGTACTTTTATTTTTGTACTTTTATTATCTGATTTTGCTTTTAATTCAAGCCTCAATATCGATTAATGTCCCACATTCAATGGGAAACTTTTTTAAAATTTACACGGGTAAAGCAAGCAGATAAATCATTAAAGAGGCTAAATAGCAAAAAACCTTCCTTAAAACTGTGCCAGTTATGTACTACGTTGTGTAATTGTGATGCATTTTTTTTAATGTGCACATTGATTTGTCTTGCGCATTGGCCATTATGAATTCTCACTTCTAAGTCCCCTTATGCAATGCCGGTAAGGTTTGCCTAATATATTGTCAGATATTACTTAATTTCGTTTGTAGAATTAGTAGACATTTTTTTAAATTTTTGTTTTGTGAAATATGAAAAAATAATTTCCGTCGTGGCCTTAAAATAATATGATGTAAGGAAAACCCATCAATAAATTATCGACACCCTGTATTTTGTATTGAATATGTAGCATGAAATAATACTATTGGAAATTATGCAAATCGAAATTTATTAATATTAATTTAGCAAGCTTAACGGTGTTTCTAATTTTAAAACATTCATTTATTTATTTTTTATGATAAATTAAAATTTAAAATCAATCGACGAATATAAATAAAAAGAGACTCGATTAGCTTCCCATTAACGAATCGAAGTCTTTGAATTAATGAGTTTCACACTTTTTTGCCGTAACATACATTGAAGGATAATCTGAATGATTTTTTTTTATGTAAAATTATATTTTCTTTCTTTGAAAATAAATATAAAATAAGTATTTTCTAAAAGTATGTTGATAGTTCCTGTATGGATAACTTTCAATTTGTAAATAGTAAAATATGTGATTTATTTTTTATTTTTAAATACATATTTATCGAAACTAATTAACCAATATTTTTACATAATCGTATAAGAAAATCAATTATAACATATATATAGATTTATCTTACGTAGCGCTATAAAGGCTGTATTTGTACCTTGCTATATGGCAACAGCCACAGCGACAATTCTCAGTGATTAAGTTACAGTCACATGTCCCAACCCACTCACCAAATCAAAATCCAGAGAGAATCTCTATTTTAACGCAAACCTTTTGAGCAATACATGAATGACAATTGCTATTGGTCAGTTTTACGGTGAAGTGAGGAATTAACGAATCAGCTTTTGGATCCGAGGTTGTATTTAAACACAGGCGAAACCATTTTGTTTACAGTCGATAGAGTGATACGTAACATCTTTTAAAGCGTCTGATTATAGTTTTAAATTAATTTAAGCCGTGATTTTCAATCCTATAGGCAAAATGAAAGGAAAAGGACCCTATATGACACTAACATGCCATATAAATTTAAACGGCATCGAATTCCATTTCGCTTAACTTTCTCAATGATGATCAAAAAGTCACAGGGCCAAACTTTTGATAAATGTATTTTTACTTACATTTTCAACAAAATTTTCTCTTACTTTTTTATGAATTATTTTTCATTTCAAAAATTTGTAAATATGATTTTACGACAAAGTTTTGCATGACTTTTATACATTAAAAATATTTGTAAATTTCATACGTTGCTTTCTCAAATTGCATAGCGGCCCAACTAAAAATATTTTTTATTGTGTTTTCACTAAGGTTTTATATTAATTCTGTTTCCAAGGTAATTTTTATTTACATTTTCAATTAAGTTTTCCATTACTTTTTTATACATTAAAAATATTTCTAAATTTAATGCGTTGTAAAGATTTATGATAAGACTCATTCTGGCTAGAGTTGATATAAATAGTGGCGAGCGAGCGAAGCGGGCTGGAATCGCGTAACGATACCAATATGAATTGCATAGCAATTGAAGGGGGTTGGCGAGCGTTACCGAGCAGGAGGTTGAGCCCGCTAATCATTAAAAAATGTATAAGGTTAAAGACGTAACCGTTCACATAAGGGCCTAGGAAGTCAATGCTTTGTTACAAAGTTAGATAGGTTTTATAAATACAAAGTCATGAATACTTTATGAACATAAAATTATGAATAGATGAGTTTTGATAACTTTAATGACCATGAAGAAGAATAGGATAATCCTGATTTTGAGTACTGCTATTTTGAGGATATTTAATAATTTTGAAGTTATTTGATATGATATAAATAACATGTTTTGAAATTTAAAATAAATTTAACAAAGCTTTGTTCAATAATAAAGTATAATTTTCGACTTTGTATTCATAAAACCTACCGCAACTTTGTAATGATTGATCGCAGCGATATGCGGATGGTGTCATTCAATTTAGAAGTAAAAACTGCAAACCGAACGATTATCCACTTCATCTAAATTATAAAAAGTTCAATAATCCCTCCCCGAATTAAAATGTTCATTTTTTTGCCACTAAACTCGGTAAATCTAGTTTATAATTATGAGGACCGAGTCTTCATTTCAAGTGCCAAAACAATGTTCTTCCCAAATTTTCCTGAATGGCCATCTGTTTTTTACTGTATAATCCTATTTTATTTGCATAAAATATAATTTCAACTTTATATTAAAAAAACCTGCCCAAGGTTTTAAAATTATAGTATATACTTGCGGATGGTGTCATTCGATTTAGAAGTAAAACAAAACAAAACAAAAAAAGAAAAAAAAAGAAAAAGAAAATATACCCCATTTCAGCAACATAAAATTGTTTGAATTTCTCTCCTTTCCGGCGTTAAAAAAGTCCACTTTTTGAACCCGAAATATAGTAAAAAAATAATATTTCGAAGGGGAGGGGGTATCATTGGATCTTCATTTCTATTTCAAAAACGAAATTCTTTCAGAGTTTTAGTAAATGGCCAACAGCTGTTAGAAAAATAAACATATTTTACCTGAACTATATAGGAATTTTTAAAAAATGCTTAAAACGAGAATAAAAGAATACAAGGGGGATATCAAATACAACAAAGAACTACTGTTTTAGCGAGACTATATTTCATAGAGACCTTTTCAAGAAAAGTAAAATAATTTATCCATCAATTATTTCCCATGTTTTATCAGAGAATAAATACAACATAGAATATGCTCAGCAGACTCTATTATGTGAACCGGCCTTATTAAGAAAAGCATAAAAATAACGGATACAGTTGACAATTTTAAAACAACTACTTTCATTATAAATGTGAATATCGTGATTTTTATGTATTATTTTAATTTTTGAAAACCTTTGCGAAAATATTTTATTTATAATTGTTGATCAAGAAAATTCCACCGATTGAGAGTAGGTTTTGTTTATGTTAAAATAAGATATTTATGAGTCTTTATGTGCACTATTATCGCTTTATAGATTTAGATTTATACTTCAATATTGTATTCGATATTTAAAATATAAAAATATGTATTTAATGCATTCTTTATATAAGACACTTAAAGAAAATTTATCACAAGAGGCAAATGACTACATATAAGTTTATCATATGATATTTGGTGTTTGAAATTTTCTTCTTTCGAGAATATTAATAGATAAGATGATTGCAAAATGAAAAAGAAACATAGGTAATAAATGAAAAGCAAAAATGTTAACATAAGTATTCTATAATTTAGAATCTGTGAAAACTATTCCGCATTATTTGTGAAGATTTTCTATATAATTACTGTTGTTTGCGTTACTATTTCTCGAATTCCAAATATAAAAAATATGACCACTATACTACAATAATTTATGGTTATTTAAATTTAGTTTTGGTTCATAGTATTAGAGATTTTTTTTTCTCTTGAATTATTCATCTATAAAAAAAATCTCATAACAGTTTATAAAAATATCGTTGCGTTGAATGATTATTAATATGTTTATTTTCATCCGCAATTTGCTCATCAGAGAAAGATTATGACTCAAATATAGTTTCATTTATTTCCAAAAAATGAAGATTATTAAAATTATAATGCATTGCAATAAAGTATATTGCAAATCAAACATTAAAAAAATTAATATATTTTACCAATGTTTGTTTTTTGCTTTACTTATTTATATATATATATATATATATTTCCTCTGAGACAAGCTAAAGAGTATTTTCGCGGAATTGTATATATAATATACAATATTTGGAAAAAAAATAAATAACTAAATACTGTAAAACATTTTCCTAAATCAATGTTAAATATTTGAGAATAAAAATTATATTGCACATTATAAACCTTTATCCTGGTGTTTTTTAATCACAATAAAATATATACACATTTAAAATACAGATAAAATAAGAATACATTTTTTAGTTAATTTTTAGCAGTAATATATTTCCTTAATTTCAAAACATCCCATCAAATTTTGAATACATGATTCAAAATCTCTATTGTAAAACTTTATGTCATCAATTTTTTTAATAAAAGAACCATATCTTTGCATACAACATTAAAAAATAAATTACTTTACATTCTTCAGTCTTATAAATAAAAATACCTAATTATAAATGTATTTTGTTCAGGAATCTTTCTTTGTGAAATATGCATATTTATTCATTTTTCATAATTTGAAAACGAAATTTCCGTGTTTTCATATAAATAGAAACATTTGTGTTGAACCATGTGGACGGGAAGAAAATTAGCATAACATCAGCTAATTTATTACAATAAAGAAAGAAGAGGTTAATTTACATTTTTTAAATATATTTTCTGAAAGATCTCATTTTATCATCTTTTAGTTTGTTTTTATCATCTTTTAGTTTGTAGAGTTGTTAAAAACTATTTTTCCCTAAGATTAGAACAATGAATATGTAATTTGCTTGAAATTGTATAGATTGCTTTTGCTGTGTCTCGTTCTTTCATATTTGTATAATGGCCAGTTATTAAATAAAATCATTAATATTTTCAATTTGCATGAGATATATTCATGTTTCATAGTTTTATTTTCTTTAATAAGAATTATGAAAATAATATAGAATACAACAAAAGCT
This sequence comes from Maratus speciosus, assembly GCA_963932465.1. Lineage (NCBI taxonomy): Eukaryota > Metazoa > Arthropoda > Arachnida > Araneae > Salticidae > Maratus > Maratus speciosus. The sequence continues at coordinate 359,013,922 of OZ010791.1, forward strand.
TTTTAAACGGAAAATATTTATAATTTGGTACTACTTACAATGGAAAATATTCGCCATCCCGGCACAAAGAAAACAATATAGTTGGAAATGCTAAGACAAAAGCAAATCAAAAGCGGATTTTTTGCTTGCCCATTAATAATCCGTATTTTTAATTTTACTTTAATTTGGTTTAGATATTTCATTTAATTACTAATAACATAAGTTATAGTCTTTTGTACAGATTCTCTTCGATTTTTAGGTTGGTCTATCCGTTTGCCGGTTTGGTTCGAGATAACAGAGGCAAACATACCTAATATAGAGAAAGGATTTGTTTAAATTTAGATGACTACAGAAAATATCTTAGTTTCTAGAGTGCATTTAAAGTTTATATTATAGACATTTTTTGATTGATGTAGTTTACATTTTCAATCTATTTGCGCCTATTCTTATTTTCAATTATACACACAGAGACCTGCGTTTGTGTGGCTGTAAATTTTTACAGCTCTTTAAAATTTTATCGTATCAAGGTACCTGTTTATTTAAACAAGGAAAAAAATACGAATTATAATATTTCAAAATTTAGTGGAAAAATATCCAGGTCGGTATTCGAACACTGTATCTATCTATCTATCTATCTATCTACCTATATATATATAGATAGATAGATATAGATATAGATAGATAGATACAGTGTGTCCACGTATAACCTGACCGACCTTTATTTTCGCAACCGTTGGTCCTAGATGCATACTTCTAATTGCAAAAATGGTTTAAATAAGATAAATAACTATTTTTAAAGCGATTTGGGTCAAGAAAAATATTTATTAAAAAATTTCGAAATTTAAATTTTTATACGGTCACCCGGTCCTATAAGTGATAAATAGTAAATATTTACTGTGATACTAAAAAGTAAGACAGAAAAAGTCCCATTCAACTAACATTAAAATTGACCGAGTTATGAAACTTTGAAATGCATGACTTATATCACTTTTTTGCATATCAAAACAGATAATTTCGACCATGCTTTCAGGGGTCGTATATAAAGCACTTAAACTTATTTCAAGGAATCTGCGGTTTGAAAGAAATCGTAGAACTATTACGATTGAGTTAACTTTATCAGTTAAATTTCAGATTAGTTAAAATAATTGTATTTTAACATATGTTGTATTTTGTAAGGATTTGAGGCTATGACTTCTTTTAACAAAAATTATGTTACAGTAAATTCTGTCTAAGACGGAATCGATCGGGATCGAGAAAATTTTCCCTAGTAGACAATATTCCGCCTTAGACAAATTTTACTCTATGTCTATGGATTCGCAGGGACATGAAATCATTCTGAGTTAGACAGATTTCCATCTTACACAGTCTCCGCCCTATAGAGAGTTTACTGTATTTTCATAAGGCTTTATTTAACTTGCAACGATCATCTTTCCAGTTTAAAATTTGTACTCGAAATTTAACTGACTTTCAAATGTCCGATCGAAGTTAAAATTTTACATAGTGACTTAAATCCGATGACAATGCAATATTATTATGATTTTCGACTCTTGCCATTTTATACATAGTTATATTAGAGGATAACAAAAAAAAATCGGATAGATTACCGTCAACAAGTTTAAGAAATGGTTTTAGATTAGATAACATAAGAATGCGATGGTTGTGTTTTTTAACTTTTATAATTACGTTTTATGTGTTTTTTAACGCTAAATAAAAAAGTTACCTTCACTTTTAACAATTATGTCAGGATTTTTCGCAAATCGTAAATTTAAAGGTTAAAATCTAGCGAAAAATCTGAAACTAAAAAGTAGATGAACACTATTTTATTCAGTTTATTTTTATTTAATTCAATAATTTATTCAATTTTGTGACTTATACTGGGTTTCTTACAGCTAAACAGTTCAGGGGTCCAATAAGGTTGGGAGGAGAGGATGGATTAATTTTAACTTTGAGATTTTAACTTTGAAATTTGCAATTTGAGAAAAATCCTGACGTGATGGTTTAAAATGGAGGCTATTTTCGGATTCAGCGCTAAAAAGTACACGTGAATCAATTTTCAAAAGCTTAAAAACGTGGCACAAACCAAAATTTGAAAGACGGTGTAATCTAACAGCATTTTAAAATATGTATCATTTTTGTAAAGAATTGATGTTGTCCTTTTATTTAACAAATATTCTGTTATTTTTATCCTCTTATATGTTCAGTACAAATTGTATATTTTACAGTAATATGTCAAAATGATTAAAGATTTCAAAGTTATATTGCAATGCTAATTTTACTCTCAACCATTTCTTTAATATATCTGACGATAATTATATTTCTACTAAATTTGTGAATGACCCCTAATTTGTAGCAAAAAATATGCTTCAACTTTAAACAACTATTACTCGATCAATTTTAATCGTAGAATAGCGTGACTTTTTTTGACGTTACTTGTCAGTGTAACAGGAAAATTTTACTAAATATAACTTATAGGACCGGGGGACCGTATAAAAATTTAAATTCTGTAATTATTCGCTAAATTGTTTTTTCGCTTCAAACTTTTTTTATCTTAACTCTGCACCTAAATTTGACCACTTTTGTAATTGAAAGTATGCATCTAGGGCCAAAGGTTGCGAAAATAAAGGTCGGTCAGGTTATACGTGGACACACTGTATATAAGCTCAACAAAAAAGTCCAAAAATAAAACTAAAAATTAAAAATAAAATCCATGCGATAAGCGCTACTGCCGCAAATAACCACACAGACTATATGTAGCACATTATGTGTGAATTGCATTAGACAGACCCAGAATCTCGCATCATAATTAAACTAAGAGTAAACAATAATCATTTGAGAAAAATCCTGACGTGATGGTTTAAAATGGAGGCTATTTTCGGATTCAGCGCTCAAAAGTACACGTGAATCAATTTTCAAAAGCTTAAAAACGTGGCAAACAATATAACCTGAAAAACAAAAAAAGAAAAAAAAAACTGAAAAACTGTGACCTCATCAGCAATGGGCATTTTATAAAAGCACAGCAATGCTTCAGAATAATTACCACACACAACAAACTATTCTTCAGTTGTGGCTGTGAGTTTCGCCCAGAGTGTCGCAAAGCATAAGTAGCGAGGCCAAAATATTTTGGTTGCTTTTCTTGTTTTATTTTTCTTGTTTAGGTTATATCAGTTAAAATTTCTTTGATGTTTGCTCTTTTGTATTCTTAGATTAATTATGGTGTGATATTCTGGGTCTGCCGAATGAATTTCATACATAGTGCTGGAAGTGTTCTCATATAACTGATATAAACACCCTGGATACCACTTCAGCAGGTTGTTATTTTTTTTAATGTCATAAAAATACTATTATTTATATATTTTGATTATTATTATTATTTTATAAAATGTGTATATATATTTAGAGTGTGTTCTTACATGTATTTATTTTGATTATTATTATTATTATTTGATATAAATATACTCATATATGTATTTACGCTGTAAAGCCTTAATAAGTGAAGGACTGCACAGTTGGGTCTTATCTTTAAAGGGGATCTTTTTAGATAGACACGAAGTCTCCAAGTCTAACAAAAGCTTGACATAAAATGCCAAGTTGTATTTATGACTGGATGTTAGTTTATTTATGGGACCTAATAAAGAAGTCGTACAAGATGGACCACACAGGCGAGGTAAGAAGGCCCGGGGTCTAGATCCCATGATCGCTGACGCTCAGTGGGCGGAGTACGGTATAACCCGGAAAAAAGTGTAATACCGAATCAGAGGTCTGCAAGTTGACGGAAGAAGAGGGGGTCAGCAAAACTGACCAACCATTTGACGAATGGGGGCAAAGGAACATCCTCCATATTGTTATCACGAGGTGATTTCGCAACCGAAGAATGAAGTTATAGAGAGATGAATGCTATTTTCCCAACTATGATGATTTAACTGAGATTCGCTCGCTTTTCCCACTTAAGATGGTTTAATAAAGAATTGTGCTGTTGACTTGAAAGAGATGCATCCCAGCTCCCAAACTATGATGTCTTAACCGAGATCGGTTCCAGCTCCCAATCCATGATGACTTAAAAAAAGATGCATTCCAGTTCTCAAACTACGATGGTTTAAAAATATAAACAGCGCAATTCCAGTTCTCTAACTATGATGTTTTAACCGAGATTCGTTCGAGTTCGCAGCTATGATAACTTAAGAGAGGCTGTTTGTTCTCTTTCTGTAATGAGGTACTTAGCAGACATTGGTTTGCTCTAAATGTGATTTTACGATGAGTATGAGTTATTCGGGTCGTGTTTTCCCGCTAAGGGATGGCCCTAATATCGACAGTCCTCGGACATTGCTTACATCATTAAATTAAATAAATTAGTGAACTTTATTCCTAGAGTGTGAAAAAACACTCAATGTGCCACGGAATAAGTGCAACCTAAGCTACGAGTAATCCTCTTCTACAGAAGGTATGTGTTACTCAATATTTTTGTATTCCCATTGTTTTAATAATCTATTTTGTATTAGGGATGTACAATTTATGGTACCCAAACATTTAATTAATATCTGTAATGATAATTTAAAAGGTAAATTTAATGCGATTACTAATTCTATTTCCTTCTTTGGAACGCTGGTGTCTTGTGACACTATTCTATTTTATTTTTGTAAATATGTAAATTAACTGTAAATAAACTTTTTGGTTATTGTTAAATTTTGGCTATGTTTTTAATACAACATGAGTCCACTGTTTTACTTTAATGTAAGTTTTATTTCAGATTATGAACTTCTTTAGTATGTTATTTATACGTCGTTTCGATAGGTTTTATTTAGAAATAACTGCGCGGTCTATACGCTATTTCTTCACTAAAATTACACAACGCAGTTTGGGGCTGTTTTGGAGATGTGTTTCCTCCCGCCTCAATTTAAGATAATTATGGTTGATCTAATTATCAGGAATAGCCAGGACCATTATTCAACTATTACGATCACAAATGTTTATTTATAAATTATAATGTTTTTAAATACCCACTATAATAATTCAGGTACAGTAATTGAGGAGTAGTTAACCTGCAATTACTAGGGTAATTACTTTTATTACCAATTATTTTTCTCCCACCTTCAAGATTGGGGTTCACCCTGTCCCCAATCCCATGTATGTTTGGGTAGTTAAGTTGGTGCTGGTATATGGGCCTGGATCTGCCCAACACATAGTGTGATATATATATATATATATATATATATTGTTTATGTTTTGCACTGAAATCTTCTAGTCTATAAATTTCCTGAATTGTCAACTGAACCAGAAAATTTTATGCTAAGAAAATAGGATAGTTTTGGAGGAACATTGTAAATCCCTGTTTAAGGATTAAATAAGTCTTTATATTTTTGTATTTTTGAAAATTTTTAAAGGGACTCTTTGCTTAGTTTTTGAATAAATTGTTTTATTTTCTAATGTATAAATTGTAATTATTTCTAAATGAGAGATTAAATACGTTGCCTGAGTAACAATCAGCTTTAATACAAATACTTTAAAAGAAATTATTTTTAAGGGAATACATTTTTTTTTTAGAATATACTATGAATTTTTAAAAAAAATAAATATATACTATTATTTTGAACTAAAAATTAAGGTCAAATGATATGTGATATTATGAATATGAAATAAAATAAATTTTGAGGAAATAGTTTTGATGAATAGCTAGTGGCAGATTATTTTTTAACAGTTAAACTTCCATATTAACATTCACATACAAAGTGAGGATTACAGGCATTTAAAGCTTAACAATAGTATACTATTATTTATTGTTTCCTATACAGGGTGTCTCAATCGGTCGTTTACTAACTTAACATGCTGGTCTGTCATATCACGATAAACAATATTTACATATTAACTTGTGTTCGAAAATGCAAACTGCGACCGCTAGAGGGCGATGATTGCAGGCTTATGGGAGAGTGGGAAGCGTAATCATTTCAGATGAGGAAGTTGCAGGAGAAGGATGAATCGGTTTAGTAACGCAGAATTGGCCGATATGCATTACGTATATGGCGACGCGGATGGAAATGCACGAGCCGCGGTACGGATGTACCTTGAGCGCTTCCCAAGCAGACGTCAGCCAAGTCATGTTTTGTTTGGACAATTACACCGCAGATTGCGTGAAGCAGGAGCTTTCCAAGTACGTAGACACATCGGTCGAGAACGCACTATACGCACGCCTGTCGTAGAGGAAACCGTGTTAAGGGAATTTGACAGGAACCCACAAACAAATCTCCGAACAAGCGAACGCGTCTTGGTTTAACAACCTTCCAGTATTATGCGCGTATATTATGAGGACACACAACACCCCTACCACTTCAAAGAGTACAGGGATTGTACGTTGACGATTATCCCCAACGTGGATCGTGGAAGCAGCGGAATGTGTCCGTTAGGGTGGTGCGAAAAAAGTCAAGTTAGTATTTCTGAGTCGCTATAGTGCGGAAAAGTTGCGATTGGTTAATACAAGAAAAACAAAAAAAAAAAAAATCTTTAAATCGGACTTTATCTTCCGATCCCGCAAACCGCCTAAAAATTAAAAAGAGTTTAAAATTTCCGATTTTTTCAGATTTTTTTTTTTTTTTTTTTTTTTAAGTATGTATATTTTTTATCGCTATAGTGAAAAATATTTGCAGATAGTAATGTTTAATAATAATAATAATAAACTATTGCGTTTAAAGACTATCTTCCGATCGCGCAAGCTCAATAAAAATCGGGAAAAATTCAATTTTCAGTGATTTTGATGAATAAAGAAAATAATCACCTAATGTCAGTTTCCTTTCCAATGTTAACATTTTCATATAAATTGTACAGCTCTTTGCTTGATTAGATATTCGATAATATTTAAACAACCCAGAACTCACCACGGAAAGGTTGCTGCACTTCGAGTTAAATCTACACCCTTTCCTTCATCCAACAATGAGGGTGTTTGCTATTTACATTACTTAAATACATAATTTGTTATAATAGAGTCTAAACAATGTATTAAATAACTAGTGCCGTGACAATTTGTTATTTCATCTGTTTAAATCTGACTTTTAGATGGAACGTTGTACTGCGATTTGATGGTAATGTCTGGTATCATGGACATTGATTTCAGTGTGGCCCTTATGCTCTTGATTGAGACCCACATATCTTAAACGATGGTTCCGTTATCAATTTGACGCATCGCTTGACAGCTTGCATCTGGCAGTGAAACTATTCATCATCCCAGCCTGAGATATCACCTGATTGAACGAATAAATGTATTTCTTCATTAGTTATTCCCCGAAAAAGAGGTGGAGATGAAAATTTGGCTACATTCCAATCAATTAATTCTGTATAGTCTGCCGCATCGAACTTTAAAGTATGAGTGATAAAGATCCTGATGCCTATACCTTTTGAAGCAGTCTGCCTGGCTTTTAACACTCTTCATATCCTTAGCTCTCTTACGTGCCTTCTCTTATCAAAGACCATTGTAGTTTTCCAGGTGCGCAAAGAACGATTTTCGTCCAATTCCAGGGACTGAACTTTTTTCAGGTTGTCACACAAGTATCGAGATGTTTCTATTGTTCTGTACAGATGAATAGGCCCGTCTGTAATGTACTTACTGCATTTTATTTCAAACCAAACTGGCATGTAAGATTTTAAAATAAATGTTAATATCGCTTTTAAGGCATCCGATGGGTTTTCCACGCTCGCGTAAAGTCGGTGGACTCTATTTGTACAAGTGAACCATCTGGCATGTGAAATTAGGCCGGGGTCACACTTTGATAAGTCATTTGGAAAGTTGCCACTTTTAATTGCTTGACTTAGGTCAAAAAGATATCTTTGGTCCTTGCTCAACAGTTGTCTGGTCAATTATGGAATTTCACAATCAGTCAATTGAAAAGTTATCACATAGAGCTTTTCACAATTAAAAGATTCTGCCCAATTGGTCTACTAAATGATTATGAGCCAGTTGTTTCACCATCCGAATTTTGAACAAAATGGCGGAAAGGTAATTCAACAACATGGAAAATACAAAAAACCCACTGCAGTGGTCATACGAGATGCACTTCAAGCTGTCTGATAGCACCACCTTCCCATCCGGTATTGGTATTTGTACCCAAATCTAAGTATTCTAGTGAAACCACTTGTTCAGTAAGACATGATATTATGAAAACTACAATGTCCTTAGCAGATCCGGAGTTTGGAGATACATGACCTAAATAAACTAAGCCATGCTCTTTTATGATAGAATAGTGTTTCTCTTTAATAGTTCGACGATCCTGTTTTGATCCAATTCTTTCTATAACTTGGGTATCGTCCTTTCTTCCGTCAAAATATATGTCATGTATAATAAAACACACACATATACTACAATATATATTAAAACACGCATGCACACATACATAACGCCTGCATTCAACAGTTAAAGGTACATATAAATATTATACAGACATACATACAATAAATACAATAAACCCAACTGGAGTGAAAAATTAGCCAGAGCTAGGAATTGAACCCTGGACCACAGCATTCCAGGTTGTCTGTATGTCTGTATAATATTTATATATAACTTTATCTGTCATGTAATTCATCTGAATCCAGTTGACTTTGCTGTAAATTTTATGGAGTTAGGTGGGATTAAGTAGGAGCGCGTACGCCGACTTAAGCGCTGTTTTGAAACGTGGCTAACAGCATTTGGGTGAACTACTAAACTTTTCAGATTTGTAACGAACTCTTCATCGTAAGCTCTAACGTTGTTTAAAAATGACCTAATATGCTCAATAGTATCAATTAACATTTAAATCTTAACCTGAGACCGCAAAATGACCTCAGTTGATTATATTCTTAATGCATGGAAATCACTCAAAATTGAATTTTTGCCGATTTTTATTGATCTTGCGCGATCGGAAAATATTCTCTAAACACAATGTTTTTTAATTATTATTATTAAAGAAAAGAATCTGCATATATTTTTCACTATAGCGATAAAAAATATATAAACGTAAAAAAAAAAAAAAAAAAATATTATGAAAAAAATCGGAAATTTTGAATTTTTTTGAATATTTAAGCGGTTTGCGGGATCGGAAGATAAAGTCCGATATAAAGAATTTTTTTTTTTTGTTTTTCTTGTATTTACCAATCGCAACTTTTCAGCACTATAGCGACTCGGAAATATCAACTTGACTTTTTTCGCACCACCCTAGTATCCGTGGCACACCTGCCCATTTTGAACGGATCCGTGAATCCAAGTGTCGACGTGGTGAAGCATGCATTGCGGCGAATGGAGGAATTTTGAACATCTTCTGTACATTAAACGATGTTCTTTAATAAAAGGCATATTAATACCTCTTTCAATATCATTTCTTTCTTCCCTTCCACACCTGCGCTCATCGTCCTCTAGCGGTCGCAGTTTGCATTTTCGAACACAAGTTCCTATGTAAATCTTCTTCCTCATGATATGACAGACCAGCATGTTAAGTTTGTAAACGACCTTTTGAGACACCCTGTATAGTTTGTAAAATATTCTTCCAATACATGTTTGTTTATAAACTAATAATAAAAGTTTGAGAAATAAATTAAATGCCTCGTTATATGTTTTTTAAATACGTAAATGCATTTTTTTTTTAATATTATTTATATCTGGAAGAAACAAATCCACCAACTTATACTATGAAACAAGACGTCTGGTGACACTGCTGTGAAACACACAAAGGAAAATATAATTAGATTTTCTGTTTTAAATCCCTTGTAATTTTATAATTTAATCTTATATGCTACCTATGTTCCATCTTTTTGTTTTAATTAATTAAAAATGTAGCTTATGTATAGGTTTTAAAACCGATACACTTTGAGACGTAAATATGATAAAAAAAAAAAAAAAAAAAAAAAAAAAAAAAAAAAAAAAACAGATAGACATTATACAGGATATCGACTGTTTTTTAAACTTTTTATTATTATTATATTTAACAATTTTTTTTTTTCTCATGTGATACATGATGTTAAAACTTTACTCTGTGCTGTGAATCGTTGGAATAAAAAAAAAAAAAAAATCTGGCCAACGACAGACAGAATAGAAAATAATAAATAAACAAAGCTTTATTTACTCAAATATACCATTCATTTTCATTGGGTATTTCTTTTTAACCCTTTATGCCCCAAATTATGAATTGATCATATCTTCTTCTAAAGTTATTTTCGTGAATTTTTGGAACTATATTAGAAGATATATCTAATCATTTAATAAACTTTAGAAGGATTTTACAAAGAAAAATTTGTTAATTAAACTTGATTTTATAGCAATTTGGGGCAATATTTATAAATTCACTCAAATATTTTATCTAAAATATTTTTTTTTATTATTTTGAAAATTTAGGAAATATTTCATAAAAAATATTATGTTCTTAAAATAGAAATCATATCACAATATTAAAATATTCATTTGCTTAAAAGATGTTATAAAAACACATTAAAAATAAATTAAAAATCTATATTTACATGTTTCAACTCATTTTCTGAGTGGTCATCAGAATGTATAACATAAAAATACAAATGCATATGAAAAAGGGAAAAAAATCATCGAATATAAACAAGTAATCAAGCAACGCGCCCTACATTTTCGTGATTGCTCATGTTCCCTCTATTTCGCGACGCCATAAGTTGTCCAACTATTCAACCCATAAATTCGGGATACGAAAATGTTGGTTGAATGGTTGGACAACATACGGCATCGGGACATAATGGGAACACGAGCCATCACGAAAATGTTTGGCGCGTTATAGGGTTACTTGTTTATATTCGATGATTGTTTCCATTTTTCATATGCATTTGTAATTTTGTGTTATACATTCTGATGACGATTCAGAAAATGAGTTGAAACATGTAAATGTAGATTTTTAATTTGCTTTTAATGTGTTTTTATAACGTCTGTTAAGCAAATAAATATTTTAATATTGTGATATGATTAGTAGTGGACATAATTTTGACTTACTACTCGCACTTATTTATATTTGTAAAATAGAAATCTACAAATATTTCCGAACTGAAACTTTCCCCACCTTCAATCTTCCTACGTGATGAAAGCTGTAAAGATGCAAAGGCAAAATATATCATCCTTTTAAAAATATTGTTGTTTTGTGCAACCAATAATGGTTTTGGAGCAAGATAAAGTAAATTATCCATAACCCATTCTAATCAGAATTACTACTAATCTATGCATTAAATGAATTTTAATGGTACTTTAAAGAACCATCGGGGCATAAAATATATGCGAGATTCACGATAGGAGTTGAATAATTTTAAGCTTCAGTTTAAACACAGTCTTCTGAACATTTAAATATGTAAATTATATGCACAATATAACATATTTCATAAAATAAATAACTGTGTAACTGAATTTATGGTCAAATGAACTTTAAAAATTAAAGACGAATTACAGAATTAAATAAACATAAATAAATCAAGGACGAACGCCTTCCATAAATCACTTTAGATTACAACCCGAAAATAAGACAAATATGGCCAGACCAATTAGGACGTAGACAAAATATTATTGGGCCCATTTAGGGCTTATAAAGTAAGTGATGTTATTGCCCTTGATAGGGAGAAAAAGTGAACTCTTAAATAAGGAGTGACCTTTAAAATTTATTTTTTTTATTTTTTGTAAATTTCAGTTTAAATATTATTCAAGGATAAGTTGTAACACATTATAGGATACATTTATCACAATAAAAAATTTTTGAGCAAAAAAAGGCATTTTTCATAATATTTTAGAACTTTTCAAAATACCCCATGCGAACTCCATATCAATGAAAATTAAATATTTTTTATATTATTTTCTAAAATTTTTTCTTACATTTATATTCGAATACATAAAATTAGATGCACAGTTTTGTTTAACCAAACTTATATAAAAAATGTTGGGGATTTTCACTGATATGGAGTTCCCATGGGGCATTTTGAAAAGTTTTAAAATATTACAGAAAATAAATTTTTATTTGTTTTAGGATAAATGTATGCCATAAGGCATATAATGTGCCCTTGAATAATATTTAAAGTGAAATTTACAAAAAAAAAAAAAATGATTTTAAAGGACCCTCGTCCCTTTAATAATACTTTTACAGGCGACGACACACACTGATTAGTGCAAATTCCTCAGTTCGATCTCTTATTTTTATAATCATACTGCAAACAAAACACATAGTAATGAAGTTATAAAATGCTATGAAATGTAGGTATATCAGGAAATTACCATTTTGAATTGTAATCATGTAAAACACGTTACAGTTTTGTAGGAATACATATTATTAAACTTGCTTAAAATAAGCAGGAGTATTTACTACGAAGGTTTTTACAAGAAACCGTAAGTTGAATTTTTATGTACCTACATTTTTACACGTTCTGTAAACACATTCACCCACTAAAAAAAATTGTAAGTGCTCATACCACTAAGGAATATTATACAATAAAAAAGCGATAAATGGAGGAAATGAAAACCAGAAGCTATTGGAGAGAAATCATGAGATAAGGGAGGAGATAAAAGTACTTTTATAAGTAATTATAACATGGAAAATTTCTACTGCAAACAAGTTTTAAACAGACGTAGTTTTTTTTTTTTTTTTTACTATAACATTGACATTATCATTTGACATTATCATACCGCTTATTTTGCTATGTTTATTTAAAGAATATAAATTTATCATATAAATTAACGTTCAGTAAAATATTATCTTAAATGCTTATTTTAGCATAAAGTTTGTAGGCTATTCAATTTTGGTTAAATCTGAATTTCCTTTACTCAACGACAGCTATCCTTTTCAAGATTTAAATCTTCAAATCACGTAAAGCAGATTTCGGTCATTGCGAATACAAAGTTGCCTAACTCCACACTATCGAGAGTTTGCTGTAATATACTGATTATTTATTCTCATAAAAAAAAAAAATAATAATGGATATGGCAGTCCCAAAACTATCTTCTATCTCATGCATGTTAGTTTTTCAAAATTCGCTATCACATTACCAAAGTTAAATGGCAATCTATGACCATCATCAGGATTCTAAAAATATGAAATTCCGTGCATTAGTTCTTGACATATGAATATCGCTAAAATCTTGTAAATATTGCAAATACAGCATAACAGCGTCACCTATTGGGCGATTAACACCAAAACCTTATCAGAAACAATTTGTATGAACGTCTTACTGAATCCTGAATTTGGTGAAATTTCGTGCATTAGTTGTTGAGATAGATCTATCGCTAAAATCGTGAAAAATGAAGCATAGCAGTATCAGCTGTTGGGTGACTTACACAAAATCATAATCACCACGAATATTTATCAAGGTAAACCGGAATCTTATGTTTGATGGAATGTCGTTCATTAGTCCTTGAGATAGAGTGCCCACAAAATTTGCATTACATACAGACAGACGGACAGATAGTCAGACAGACCGAGTTACAGACTCATAGGCAGACATTTTTGTAAAAGCGTGTTTTTCGGGATCTCTAACACCTAAAACGCGCAAATTCGTCAAAAATTAGAAGTCGAAAATTTTCACGAATAAAATAATTTTGCCTTGTAAAGATAGAAGAAAGTAAAAATTTAGAAATTCGTATTTTAGATAGTGTTTAATATTTTAATCACTTTTAACAATTTCTTAACATAGTTGAAATGTGTTTATTAATTTGGTTTGTCTGTCCGTCTATCTGTCTGCCTGTCCGTCTGACGGTTCGCACTCTAACTTGCTTAAATATAGTCCGATTGCCATGAAATGGATATATGTTATTGGGTAGAGCTATGGCATAGTAGGTATTGAAAATGATGTGTGTAGCGTTTACATTTCATTTACAGAAACAGCGAAAATAATTCTATGGTGAAAAATCCTTCGTTGGAAATTTTAATGATATTACACTATTTTAAACATATTGAAAATAAGAATTGTAAGTTGTAGTTTGTAAATTTAATTATTTTTTTAAATGTTACTTGATGTATAAATTCTGTAGATTATATACATGGCTGCACAAAAATTTTGAACAATATCCGTTTATTGGTCAGGAATTGCTGAATGAAACTCTTGAGCTATACTATGCTTTTAAATGAACGAATTTTACGCATATTGATATGTATGCATATATACATATAATACAATATTTACAGGACTACATAATAAGATTGTACATTTTCCCGAATACTTATGAAAATAGCAGAAATTGAGTTTTCAGATGCATTATGATTTTTCCATATTATTCACTTAGACATGATTTTGCATTTTAGTGAACTGTGAAGAGTGAATCCTAAACTATGCCGGACAAATGATTTTTGGTTCGTGTTTTAATTAATTTTTAGTATGTTAATGATGAATCCCTTTAAAAGACATATATTTATTAATGGCAAATAAAGCGTTCATTTATTGAATAAGTTATCTGTAACATAGTTGCTTAAGTTCGTTAATAAATTTTAGAAAATGTAACAGAGTTGCATATTAAAAGTACTAGATCGATGAAACATGTAAAAGCACAAAAAAGAAACCCACACAATAAGAATATTTTATTTAAACAAAAACAACATTAACTTAAAACTAGAAAATAAAAATATGCTCGTTGTTCGACATTGCGTCTGAACTGTAGCAATTCCAGTTACAAGAAATTCAATTAACTTAACAAAAATGTAAAGAAAATAAGTAGCAGTGATCATAAATTTAAATTATGGAATTTACACAGAGAATGTTTTCCATTTGAATACTGAGATATCATTTCTTTAAAAAAAGTAACCACTGCTGCTTTTAAATTATGCACATATTAATCTAAATTGCGTTAGTTTATGTTGTCCTATTTAGAAAGAACAAAAAAGCGAGCTCTTTATCTCAGAAAATACGACACATGAGAAAAAATGATTAAAAATAAATACATTAACTCAAAGATATTTTGTTCCGAAATCTTGCTGTACTTAATATACATATTTAATATATTTACAATATATTTTCTTGTTGTGGGGAATGTTTATGTAAAACCGTATGAAACTTAAGCTTATTGGTAAAAAAAAAAAAAAAAAATATATTTTATTTATTAAATCACATAAAATAGAAGATTAATTTACATTTTTTGACATAAAGCTTATATTTTATTACAGTGTAATTAAGGGAATAAAGAAAAAAAGGTCATGTTTTAATAATAAGAAAAAATACATAAAGAAGCAAAAGAATAAGATGAATAGGAAAAATAAACATGTCCGTTTAAAAAACTAAGTAATTCATTTAGTTTATTGTTTGTTGCATTTCTGATATTTAAACCTGTATTTAATTATACCAATTTTATCCCTTTGCGGTCGAGATTCGGGAAATAGCAGCCCAAGCTTTCTATACATGATTCTTTTTACTTTCTTCAATCTTTACAAGAAGAATGTATTGCATTCGCAAAAAAAATTCAAAATCCGGTTTTCGACGGATTTATACGTTTTAGGTGTCAAAAATCCCGAAAAACATGTTTTCGCAAAATGTCTGTCTGTAAGTCTGTCTGTGTGTGACAAAAATTTTTGTGGGAGCTTATCTCAATAACTAATGAACGGAATTTAATAAAACCTTAGATTGAATTAGTCCCTGATATAAATTGGTGCTGATTAAATTTTGTGTAAATTACCTTCATTACATTAATTACAATTTGTGTACATTTGGTGCTTATAACTTTTAGGTTTAAATCGTCCAATAGGTAGCGCTGCTATGCTGCTATATTCATGATTATCGCAATAGCTCTATCTGAAGAACTAATGCACGAATTTACATCAAACTTCATATTCAGTTAGTCACTGATACAAATTAGAGTCGTTTAGTTTTTGGTGTAAATTGCCCAACAAGTGGCGTTAATATGCTGCATTTTTCACGATTCCTGAAATTGCCGTATCTCAAGAACTAATGCATGAATTTTCATCAAGATTTCGATCCAGTTAGTCCCTGATATAAATTGATCCTTTTAAGTTTTTGGTTTAAATTGCCCAGCAGGTGCTCCTGATATGCAGCACTTTTCACGATTTCCCCAATAGCTCTATCCCAAAAACTAATAAACGGAGTTTCATCAAATTTCAAATTCAATTATAAGTTGTTGCTTATTAGATTTTGGTGTAAATCACCTAACCGGTGCTGCTGTTATAATGCATTTTCAGAAAGTATTATCATGTATGAGATAGAAGACTGTTTTGAGATTGCCACATCCGACTAGTTTATAATAAATTCGCTACACTATATTTAAAAAGTATATTATTTATTAAATTTCTCTTACACATGTTGCCAAAGTGCGAGCGTTTTTTTTTTTACTTTTAAGTGTTGTTAACCGATTAAATTCATGTAAGAATTGACTGTGCCTGGTAGGAGTATTTTGACAGTTAACGGTTAATAGCTGTTTTTTTTTTCTATGTATGAATGAGATGTATTTTATATTTTACAAATAATAATTCAATATATGCGTATACTACCATAGACAGAAATCCATGCTCAATCATACACCCTGGGTAATTATCTCCAATTAATTCTAAATATAATTCAAAACTATATAGTGTTTAATTGTCACAATTCTAATAATAATGGTGCTTTTATTAAACAGAAATGTTTTAGTAATATTTTAACTTGTTTCGAGAAGTTGTAAAGACAATACAAAAAATTCTAAAATTAACCACCATCTGAATAGCATTGAATTCTACACTTTATATTTGGGAATATAGTTGACATTTGGCATCTAACAAAAAAGCAGTGAATTTAGAGTACTTTTGTACTTGTATTGTATGTCAAATAGTTATGATAAGCATTTTGCAACTTAAAAAAAAAATATCTTAATTATTTTTCAAGTTAAGAATTTTTTTGTTGAATCTGTCATCTAAAATAGAAATTATTTGTTTTAATATTCTGGCATATATATATTCGTAATCTAGGTACTGTTATGTAAGCATCAATATCCATCATATGTTAGTGACCCATAATTTTATGCTCTTCATTATAGACGTAGCACAGTTAATACAAAAATTCTTGTCAACGCTAAATAGGAAACTAATAAGATCAGGTAATAAATAATTTCTATAATTCTGTTAAAAAATACATATAATTATTAAAGCACATATACAGTTTGTGGTTTTAAAATAACGAGCCTAATGCTGTAAAATATTTTATTTTAAATTTATACACATTTAATTATTATCCCTTTCAAAATATTTCTTTATCATTTCAATGCTCCATGCGAATTTTCCGTTGCTTGCAACAGTGCTGGCAGTTTTCTTCTGTGAACTCATTCATGACGCGAACAGCTTTTTTTACAGCTTCAAATGTCTGAAATCTCATTCCACTTAATGCAGATTCACTCTAGGGGTCAGACAAATGTCCGATACCAGATCAGGCGAATAAGGCGGATGATACAACATTTGGATGTTATACTTATCTAG
Organism: Maratus speciosus; assembly: GCA_963932465.1. Classification (NCBI taxonomy): domain Eukaryota; kingdom Metazoa; phylum Arthropoda; class Arachnida; order Araneae; family Salticidae; genus Maratus; species Maratus speciosus. Next base: position 359,031,285 of record OZ010791.1, read on the forward strand.
AAAAGTCTTGACAGACAATGTAGTGCGAGATAGTGCTTTGCCCTGATGAAGCACCCCTGTCTTGTACTTCACCAATTTGGGCTTTTTCTTTCGTATTTTTTGACGGGGTGGATCAAGGACCTGAATGCTGTAATGTTTATTAATAGTTTGACCCTCAGAAATGCAGTGAAGATACTCAAAAACATAAATATAAAAAAAATTCTCCGGCGTTGGGGTAGAAGGGCTTCCCAGCCGAAACTCATCTTCAATGTGTTCTCGGCCATCTTGGAAACACTTAAACCACTCAAAAATCTCCGCAAGTGATATACATTCATTGCCGTATATTTCTCTTAACAGATCATGAGTTTCTGTAGTGGATTTTCCAAGTTTAAAAAGAAATTTCAGATTAATTCGTTTCTCTTTTAAAACACTCAATATTTTTACGGCAAACCACTAAAAAAATATAAAGAATAAATTTAAGTCACGGGTAATGTTCTTAATACAAAACACATACTACAAAGTGGGACGTAAGTACATACATTACACATTCCAAAAAAGTATTTAAAAAAAAAAAAAAAAAAAAAAAAAAAAAAAAAAAAAAAAAAAAAAAAACAAGATTTAAACAATAAGTGTAGAGAAAGTGTCCAATATCTTGAGAGAAAGTACAAATAATAACTAAAATTTTCAACTGTTTTTTTGTTACAAATTGTCCGAGTATTTGACGTGTCTTAAAGTAGAAACTTTGGTAAAACAATTTCTTAAATTTTTACTGTTTTTTTTTTTTTTTTTTTTTTTTTTTTTTTTTTTTTTAACGAACTTATAAAACCGTTTGAACAACTTTCTTTTTATTTATGTGCATTATTGCGGTGTATTATGTGTATTATTACCGAACTAATGGTATTACAACGAAAAATACCATTATTTGAAAAGTCTTACGATGGAAACCGCAATCTAATACGACAGTCTTTTTATGTTATGTTTACTTTTGAAATAACGTTTTATGTATCGTACTGAACTATTTTTCATATTTCAATTAAAAACCAGCAACTAATATATGATAATATGTATATTCTTTTACCGACTTTAAACAAAAATGCAAAATTAAATACTTATACAGTGAATAAGAATAAAGACATAATTCACTTTGTTTAAATTTAATTAGTAGAGTTTAATTATTTCTATTTTAAAACTTTTGTTCGTTCTATTACGAAATGAATAAAATTTGTTTGTAAAAATCACGCAAAAACAAATCAATGAAAATATACGTAGAAAAATAAAACATTAATATCTCATTACCATAAAAAAGTTTCAGAGATAATGGGTTTCATACTTTTCTGACCGAAATCGAACTAAGTACATCTTGAAATAAAGCACATTTTCCCTCAGAAATATATTTACATCTTTATATGATTTCACATGCTGAAGAAAAATACATAATTGCTAAAAACAGTTTTTCAATGTAAATGCATTTTCATTACATTTTAATTTTACAAACATAAAAATTATAAAGAGAATTTATTAATCTAACATCAGACTTTTATTTCTGAATTTTTTTTTTTTACACGACTATATATATTTCCTACTTTCTAATTATAATAATTTGTTGTTATTTAAAATTACCCTCTTTAGAACTACTTAGAGAACGTTCTGGTTTACAGATAGTGATGAAACTTGGGAAATACGTTATATGTACCATGGGGAATAGAAATCTGCAATAAAATAGAGTAGTTCAAATTCCGACCTATAGATGTCGGTTTTCATCTACGAGAAATGACGTTAAGCAATTTGAAGCTTTTTAAAATGCCAGTAGTCGCTGCCGTAAAGTCATTCTGCGCCATGCCGTTACAGAAGAAATAACTATCGTTACTGGTGAAGTTGTTTTATCAGCAATGCATTAATTTGTCATGAAAAATAGTGCACCTCTCACATAGCCCGAGCAGAGAGAGTTTCTTGCCCACATTGGAGATGATCGGTTAATTTCCAGAAGATTTCCGACAACCTGGTCTCTCGTTCTCCGGACTATATATTCCATGTTACTTTTGCTTGTGGAGATACCTGATAGATAGTGTCTATAGAGAAAGCCTGATTTGAAAGCAAGCATAACTCGTTATGCTGCTGCAATTGATCGAGACTCTATTCGCGCTACTGTTGAGCACATTATAACAAGCTTTGAACATGAGCTTGACGCGAATGAAATGCACACTGAACATATACTGAGAATAAATAAATTTTGTGTTTCCAGTTGGAGTTTTTTGGTCTTCACGCGCCCTCAACTGACCTCGTGGTCGAAATTTGAACTACTATTTTTTTATTGCAGTTTTTGTTTCCCCATGGTCGATACATAACTATGATACTTGTGTTTTCCAAGTTTCATAGATATCCGTCTACCAGAATGGACTCTATGTAGGTCCTATCAGGGTAACTTTAATTTAAGCACTCTGTATATATTTAAGGAAATTAATCTAGAATTCATTTGACGGTTTTAAAACAACAAATACAATTCACGAAGTAAAATAATCTATTTTATAAAATATATATGCATATAAAATACTTTCTAATTATAATCCACATTTATGTAAATTAATTAATATAGAATCCATTCTATGATTTGAAAACAACAACTACAAAGAACGAAGTAAAGTAATTTATTATTTAAAATATATATGCATGTAAAAATACAAAGATTATAATTTGGCAATTCCTTGTTGATATGTTTTTCGCAAAGTGCAGCAATAATAAGTTAGTTGTAAAAAAAACAATGCAATCAATGTTAAGAATATTTTCTTTTGCAGTTTAAAGTATCATATATTTTTAATTCTGATTTTTTTTTTTATTATTCCAGAGTTTCATGTAGTTAAACGTGCTATAATTAATTATAAGAATTAAAAAAAAAATCCCAGCAAAAATGTAAATGGTCTTATTTTTAGATCGTTATATATATTTGTGAGCAATAAAACAATACCTTTTCTTTTCTATTTTTTACTACTAGGACTTCCCTCAGAGGGATTAGTCTGAGCGATATTACTGAGAACATAGATTTAATAATAACATGTGGAAGCAAAGAAAATGAGATGTTATCTTTAATTGTCCATATACTGCGATAAACTGAAATGATGAAAATAAATCTTATATATACACAAAACAAACAAAATCTTAGATACAAAATCTTATATATAAATTCGTATACATTGTTTAAAAAAATGGGAAATCAAACTATTCAAGACAGCCATGCATGGATATAAAATTGAAAGTACGCAATATATTAAAAGTAAAATAGAAAATGAAACACTAAATTACTTATATCGGAATTTTAACTGTATTAAATGATGTCAAGCGCATAATCAGACGCTCCGCACCAATTTGAGTAACTTTAAATGACAAATATATGATGTTTAAAAAGAATGGACTATACTTTATATGGTGTGTGCTCCCCCGGAATAGTTAATATTGTACAATATCTGTTTTCCACGGATGCAATGAGGTTGCCGATAACATTTAAGGAATTCTCTCCTCAAAATCTAATATAGTATCAAAGTACCGAATACATCAACAGTGGCATGCAATGCTTCGTTAGAGTGTGTTTTAGATATGCTCGATCGGATTTAAATTATGAGCGTATGCTGGCCACTACATACGCTGTATTGTTTTGTTTTCAAACATATTCTGCACAAGTTGAGCTGTATTTAGCATGTATTAAATAAAAGAAATCGGAAATGATTACAACATAAAGTATGACACAAGATCTGAATATATCATCTGCATAACTTTTGAGCTGTCAAAGTGTCATTTGAAGTAATTTACAAATCCATACATATTTATTCAGGAAATCATGCAAGCTAACATACGCCAATATGAACCCGATTATAAAATTTCACCAGAATAAGTTAATATATAAAAAAGCTACTAATGATAATTGAAAATATGACTTTATGATAAAATGTCTAGAAAAATGAATCGGATAAAAAATTCATATCACATTTAAAACGGCACTTCCCTCTGTTAGTGGCCTTGGCGAGAGAGAGAAAAGCCTAGAGAAGGAACACTTTAATAAGTACTTTCGGGCAACCTACTCACTGTTTCACACAGGTCTTTATTCAATATTTACACAATTTATTTAATGCTAGGTGAGTATCTATGAGTTTTGTTGCATTTAAATCGCATGTTTTGCGGAGGAAATGCAGCATTATGAAATATTTAAAGTTGCTGTACCTAATAATTCCAAATTAATGGTAATTGAGATCGCTTTCCGTTAATTTAATCTTTTTAAATTTTAAATTTTTTAGAAACCATTCATAGAGACAATTGTATAGTTTAAAACTAACCCGAAGCAAAATTTCAAGATTTTGGGCTCAGCAGTAACACAGAAATAGAAAATTTTTGAAAGTTTTTTGTTTTTTCACTGTTTTATATACGACACTTTTAGAAATTGTTCTATTGCGAGAATTTACGTCATGATAAATACAGCCATGTCAATTTTCACGTTTATATTCCTAACAATTCCATGTACTTCGTTACTTAGATCATCTTTAGATCTTTTTCCGCTTTGTTTAGTCTTTCTATTGTTTAAAATTCGTTCTACAACGAGCATTTACATCTTATTAATTACTACCATGCCAAAGTTCTAGTTTCTAACCCCAACAGTATCCCAAAAATTTCAGTATTCCAAATAAATCATAGTTTAGAACCTTTCTAGAAATTTTTACGTTTATCCGTCAAATTGAACCTTTTAGAGAGCGTTCATTACGAGTATTTACATCTTAAAAATAACTACCGCACCAAATTTAAAGTTTCTAACTCAATCAATATCACAGAAATCGCGATTTTAGAACTTTTTTGCTCCTGCAGCGATGTAGGTTCTTGATCTGACATAAAATAGTCTTTTTTTCGGAGCAGAGATGGCCACCAACATTTTTAGGTAGATTTCGTAAGAAATACTACCTATTGCAGTCGTTACCATGGTGCGACTTTTGAAAAATTCCTTCATAACTTTTCATTACATGACCCCAGGAACCCAAAACCACCCCCACCTAAAAAGTTTATATATATATATATATATATATATATATATATATGTATGTATGTAATGTATGTATGTACTAAATTTTGTCCGCACGATAAAAGTCGCAATTATGCACGGAACGTCTTCAAACTCGCCAACAACTTTAAGATGGCTAATTTCTCGGCGGGGATTGAAAATGAGCAAAATCGGTCCACGGGAATGAATGGGAATGGGGAAGTTTTAAATTTTTGAATACCGTCTTAACATGATTCTGATAAAACCAGCTTTTACACAACAATGGCAGGAAAAAATAAATATTTTTCGTTATAGCTGTTGCCAACAATTAAAAAAAAAACAATAAAATTCTCACCACAACAATTGTTTTTCTAATGCAATGTTTTCACGTGAAAAATTAAATTAGATAAACAGTTTGACGAATTGAAAACAAATTGAATATTACGTCATAAGTTTTCTAGAGCAAGATTTCTGCATGAAAATTCAAAATGAAATAAATAGTTTGACCAATTAAAAAAACAACAAAATAATGCGTCATATTGAAAATGTAATGGACCACAGCAGGTGAATATGTAACGTCATTGAGTTTGAAGAAACGTATTAAAACATGATAAAAACTCGAGTATGGAAATATTAACATATTTTAACACTTTGAGGTTCTCTGAATTTGATTTAGCCATTTTTAAACCTGCTCCATATACATGCGTGTGTGTATATGAGAATTTTCACAAAATGTTTAGCTCCCTAGAGCTCATTCTTAGAGAAGGAACTGGGTTTATCTTTAATCTTGATTTAAGTTTTGTTGGTGAATTTAGTACTTAACTTCGAAATCTACCTCCGCCCGTAGGCCCGAGCCGGCAGGGATTTTTTTTTTTAAGTTGGCTATGTAATTTCAGAGATAACTCCTCACAAACGTACAAGCATTAGTAATATTATATACTTTATAATATTATAACGCTTTATAATATTAGCATTAGATGTACAGATACAAAAGCCATTTATCTGTTACAAACTAAAGTGCCGGCGTTGCCCAGAATTTGAAGGATGTTTGTTCTGAAAAATCAATTTCAAAATTTAACATACAACACAAAACAAACATTAAAAAAAGCAGTCGAAATGTTGTATGAATGAATCATATGAAAACGCTATATAAAAATGTATAAATGTATATAACAGACGCAAAAGAATACAGCTATAAATGAACTTATTTCAATTTATAATTGGAGCAATAATGTTAAAATAGGCCAATATTTCCCTAATAGGGTTTTTATCATGCTTCAATACATTTTTCACACTCATATGACGTTATACTATATCCACCACGTCCTTTATATTTCCAATATGACGTAATATTTTCCTCTTTCACGTGGAAACCTTGAATTAGAAAAGTTATGAAGTTATGTAACTTTCATTTAAATTCGTCAAACCATTTATTTCATTTTCATATTTCACGAGAATATCTTGCAATAGAAAAGTTATGACGTAATATTCACCTTTTTTAAAAATTCGTCAAACTATTTATTTCATTTTCATTTTTCAAGTGGGAATCTTGCAGTAGAAAATTAATTGTTGTAGTAATAATTTTATTGTGTTTTTTAATTGTTGGCAACTGCTATAACGAAAAATGTTTAATTTTGATAAGAAATTGTTGTTAAGTTGGTGGTTTTTTATTAATTAAAAATTAACTATAAATTATTTCGATTCCGGATTACTTTAGTTGCCTCGGCCATGTTTTAATACACATGTACGTATCTTTTCACAATTTTGGCTTCCAAATTGTGGATTTTTATAGAATTACAAACAGACAGATAGACAAGTTTTCATTTTTATATACCTCTCTATTCTAAAAAAAGTAACTAACGCTGTCACCGCCTCCGCCGCCGGTTTTGAATTTTTTGTGACCGGAGGTCTTTCTTCGTTAATATTAAGAAAACTATTGCATACAAAAATATGAAAATCGATGGTATTATAGCGAAATGTTTGATCAACACGCTAATGGATACAGTTTTCAAATCGAAGAATTATTTTAAGAGATATTTAATGCTAAAGTTGGACAAAATCGTGCCATAAAAGAAAAATTATAGGAGCAAAAGCTATACATGTGAATTTAATCATTTTTAGATCATTTTATTCAATAGAAAATCCCGGTGTGCAGATTTCATTATTTTTTTTAGTTTGACTCATTTTTTGAGGTTTTATTTCTATTTTAAATTCAAATATTCAGCATCTTGACTGATATTTTTTACATATTTTAGAAAATGGTATTAATTTAAACTGTTGCCAACTGTATAAACAGCGCAAACAATAATGTTTGCTTCAAATAAAAAAATTATTTACACGTTACTATTATAAACAGAAAAAACATTCCAATTAGAATTAAATAATTAGGTATAAAAAGCAGGCACTTATTGGAAATTACGCCATTAAAACTATATTTACATGTGAATTTTGAAAGAGAAAGGATATTGTAAAATAAATTCATTAACATGCGTTAGAAGTCTGAAATAGAAGAAATTGCGTCACATTACACCTATTATGCAAAATGAACAAAAAATAGTATTGCAAAACAGTTTAAATTTAAAAATTGCGCGAGACAAAATATTAGAGGTTAAATATTAGATTTTTTCAAAATTTTATTATTTGTCGTTTGATGTGAGGTGTTCAGCTATACGTATGCAAATTTTCATGTCTACAACATAATTAGGGGCTGAGTTAGAAAAATTGCTTAAAATACACAAGTTAGATCCCAGAGGGTTAAATATTAGACTTTTTCAAAATTTTATTATTTGCCGTTTGATGTGAGGTGTTCAGCTATAAGTATGCAACATTTCATATCTCCAACTGAATTAGGGGCTGAGTTAGAAAAAGTGCTTAAAATACACAAGTTAGAGCCCAGAGGGTTAAATATTAGACTTTTTCAAAATTTTATTATTGCCGTTTGATGTGTGGTGTTCAGCTATAAGTATGCAAATTTTCAAGTCTCCGATATATATAGTTTCTGAGAACGGGCTCTGTGACAGATGGACAAACAGACAGACAAAGGAATGAGACAGGTAGGGTTTCGTTAGATGAACGAAACTCTAAAAACATGCTGCGGATGACTGTAACAACATCCTAAAATTACATTACCATCAGCGATCTACCAATCCCGAATTTAGTTTATATTCGTTTCATATATTCTTATTCTTTTGTGTGGCCCTGTAAAATAACTATCAATATTATATACAGTAAAACCTCTGAATAGCGGACACCCCGAGAATGCAGAATTTGTCCTCTATTTAGAGGTGACCGCTACTGAGAGTAAAACATGTACAGTTATTTAAGAGTTGGTTATCGAAAAAATGTCCGCTAAATAGAGGTATCCGCTAATCGGGTGTGTCTGCTATGGAGGTTTTATCAGTAAAACTTCTGAATAGCGAACACCTCGGGAGGGCAGAATTTGTCCTCTATTTGGAGGTGTCCGCTACTGAGAGTAAAAAATGTACAGTTATTTAAGGGTTGGTAATCGAAAAAATGCCCACTAAATAGAGGTGTCCACTAATCGGGTGTGTCCGTTATGGAGGTTTTACTGCATAATAATATCATCCTTTACAAGAAAATTGCATGCTGTATGATAGACAGACAGACATCCAGAGAAAGGTAACCTCCCGGAGCAATAAACACTGATGTCTTTTGTTTTAATCATCCACAATTGTATGTCATACAACAGGCTAGATTTTATACAACAGGCTAAAAACGGTCACCGTGGTACGGCGTACTGTATTATTATTTGTTTGCCCACCAAAACTGGTTGCCACGGGCTGTTGCAAGGTTTGTGATCACGTGGTTGAAGCTGATCTATTCAATATTAATGCGTGCGTATTTTCTTTTTTTATTATTTGCTCCATGTGTTCAAACCAGTTGTCTACGAAAACATCAACCGGTGAAAGTGACGCACACCAAATTTCTGTGACGTATGCAGATAAATTGTGCTTTTTTATCAGTTTTTTCAATATAATTTTTAAACGGTTTGGAACTTATTTTTCATAGTAGGTGCATTCAGTAGGCGACCCTCATAGGTACCTTCTGGTGCAATCAGAAACGATATCCGACAAATATTTTTTGAGTTATGCTTGACGAAAGGTTTTTATTAGGCTTTTTTTTTAGTAGGACATGGCGTTAATATCCATCGTAGTAGTAATGTGTCCGGACAGTAATATTTCGCTGAGTATTAGCCTTCGCTTCGCTCAGATAATTACTTAAAAAATATACAGATGCCCACGTAAAACCTGACCGACCTTTGTTTTCGCAACCGTTGGTCCTAGATGCATACTTCCAATTACAAAAAAAGGTCAAAATTAGGTGCAGGGTTAAGATAAAAAAAATTGAGGTGAAAAAGCAATTTAGTGAAGAATTATAGAATTTAAATTTTTATACGGTACTCCGTTCCTATAGGTTATACTTAGTAAAATTTCCCTGTTACACTGGCAAGTAAGGTAAAAAAAAATCCCGTTATTCTACGATTAAAATTGACCGAGTAATAGCTGTTTGAAATTGGAGTATATTTTTTACAGCATATTAGGGGTTATTCGCAAATTTTGTAGAAATATAATTTCGTCAGATATATTAAAAAATGGTAAAGAGTAAAATTAGCATTGCAATATAAATTTGAAATCTTTAATCATTCTGACATATTAGTGCAAAATGTACAGTTTGTACTGAATATTATTAGAGGATAAATATTACAGATTTTTGTTAACTAAAAGGATGAAAAACAACAGCCTCAATTCTTTACAAAATGATGCATATTTTATAATGCTGTTAGATTACACTGTCTTTTAAATTTTAGGTTGTGGTATGTTTTTTAGTTTTTGAAAATTGATTCTTGTGTATTATTTACCAGTGAATCCGAAAATAATCTTCATTTTAAAACATCACGTCAGGAATTTTCACAATTCGCAAAATTTCAAAATTAAAAAGCTAAAATTTAAAATTGATCCTCTATCCCCTACCAACCACATCTGAGCCCCGGGGCAGATAAGCTATAAGAAACCCAGTATAAGACAAAAAATCTAATAAATTATTGAATTAAATAAAATTAAACTGAATAAAAAAAGTCTTACATCTATTTTATAGTATCAGATTTTTCGCTATTTTTTAACCTTGAAATTTAAGATTTCCGAAAAATCTTGACATCATGGTGAAAAGTGAAGTCAAATTTTTGATTCAGCGTTAAAAATACATAAAATGTAATTATAAAAGTTAAGAAACACAACCATCGCAGGTATATGTTACCTAATCTAAAACTATTTCTTAAACTTCTTGACGGTAATCTATCAGAATTTTGTGTGTGTGTGTGTTATCCTCTAATATAACTATGTATAAAATGGCAAGAGTCGAAAATCACAATAATATTGCATTGTCATCGGATTTCAGATAGTATGTAAAATTTAACTTCGATCGGACATTTGAAAGTAGGTTAAAGTTCGAGTGCAAATTTTAAACTGGAAAGACGATCATTGCAAGTTAAATAAAACCTTATGAAAATAACATAATTTTAGTTTAAAAAAAATAATAGTCTCAAATCCTTACAAAATAAAAAATATGTTAAAATACAATTATTTTAACTAATCTGAAACTTAGCTAATGAAATGTAATCGTAATATTTGTACGATTTCTTTCAAAGCGCAGACACCTTGAAATAAGTTTAAGTAACTTATACACGACCTCTGAAAGCATGGTCGAAATCATCTGTTTCAATATGCAAAAAAGTGGTATAAGTCATGCATTTCAAAGTTTCAAAACTCGGTCAATTTTAATGTTAGATGAATGGGACTTTTTTTTGTCTTACTTGTTAGTGTCACAGTAAATGTTGTGTAAATATCACTTATAGGACCGGGGGACCGTATAAAAATTTTAATTTCGTAATTTTTTAATAATTGTTTTTCTTCACCCAAATCGCTTTAAAAATAATTCTTTACCTTATTTAAACCATTTTTGTAATTGGAGTATGCATCTAGGACCAATGGTTGCGAAAATAAAGGTCAGTCAGGTTATACGTGGACACACTGTATATTGCAACTATTGAACATAAACGAATTTTCATTTTAATTTTGAAAGGCTGAAAAGATATAATTTTATAAGTTTGTGCCAGCGAGTGAATAATTGTCATATTTTTTATATGAAATCAAATATCTGATGCTGAATAATTTAGTACAAAAATGTACAAAATTCATAAAAACTCTTTCAATTATAGTTGTACCAAAATATACATATAATGATAAATTCAGGATTTATTTTTGCGAATTATATTGCTCGAAATAAAAAGTTATTACGTTATTCCGCGGTCATTTTTCGATCAGATAGTTTTTGCAAAGTCATAAAGTATCATATACACAAAAATGGAAGACATTTGGTGTCTAATAAAACATCTTAAAAATGCAAAAATAACAACCCACCCCCTCCCCAACAAAAAAAAAAAATAATAATAAAAATAAAAATAAAGTCTTGTATGTCGCTTATATGTTACATCCTGCATTATATAGGTTGGAAGTGACAGTTAGCGAAAAGATAAAGCATACGTGCCAATGCAGTAAAATATTATCATCATTAAAAATAATTAAAAAGAGATATTAAAATTAATCGACATATTTTAATGTAGTGTGAAATTATTGATGTGGTGATTAGTAGAACAAAATACAATAAATTTTAACTGTTTATACTTCAATCGTTTGATCTCTAAACATGGTGTCATCTCAAACAGATTAATTTTAGTTTACTTAGATCACAAAACTGAAAGTGATATTGTATGAAATTCGGCGAAAGTATTTTTTCTCTGATTCTTTTCTTAAGAGAAAGTTCGTTTTCGCTTAGATAGAGAACAAATCTTTGATAAAAATTCATGTACATATTTATTCCATTTCTTTCCGTGACTACAACTCATAAATAACGACGACGATATTTACTCTCTTCTATCTTCAATAGAAGAAAGTAATATAATCAGTTTTTTTACGATTTCCAGTTTTCGATGGATTTACACATTTTACGGGTCAGAGATCACAAATAACAAGTTTATAGAAAATGTCTGTATGTCCGTGTGTCCGTGTGTCTGTCGCTATTGTACCATCAAAAAGTGTATGAAATTATGCATAGAATTGAACGAAATTTTATTTAAAGATTTGGTTATAGCAAGCATATCCTCCCTTAATTTGGAAAACATCCGCCGGAAGGGGGTGCTATAATAGCAATTTTTGTGCCATTTTAAATATTGTACCATCGAAAATTGTATAAAATTATGCATAGAATTGAACCAAATTGTTTGTGTATGTTTTTGGCCATGGGAAGAAGTTCCTCCCTGAATCTGGAAAAAATCCGTCGGAAGGGGAATCTGTAATAGCGATTTTTGTGCCATTTTCAATATTGTACCATCGAAAAGTGTATGAAGTTATGCATAGAACTGAACCAAATTTATTATGTATATCTTTGACCATGGCAAAAAGATCCCTCCTCCCCTGAATTTGTAAAGATCTCGCCACCGAAAGAGCACACATAATAATAGCAATAACAAACACAATAATAGTGATTTTTATGTAATTTTTGCATTTTTTCGTAGTTCCATTTTACACCGGTGGCTCGTGAAGCAACGGGAACTTCCCATCGTAATAAGCCGACTATACGCTAACAGCTGATATACAACAGAATAAAGGAAAAATATTGATTTTAATTAATATCATGATCCAAATTTATTCGTTTTTACTCCGATTAATTGACTGAAGCAGAAATTTAAGATGGAAGTCAAAGTTGATATAGTATTGAACCAATAAAAATGAAAAATGCACATTTTAACAACATTTTGAAATATTAAAATATATGAGATAGGGGAAAGTTCTGGGATTGGAACATCTCTTTAGTTGAATTTACAGGCAGAAATCAATTTAAGTGAGATATAATACCCACACACAGGGAAATGATTTAGAATTAGCAAGATGTTAAAAATGCACCTTATGTTGTAAATAAACTATTGTGAGAAAATCTGAAAAAAGGATTTAAACTTTCAAGGTGCTTTACGAAAAACATCTCGATTTGTTTAAACTTATTCAGTTGGTGTTCAGATTACAAAAGCTTCACATCGTAAAAATAGTATATTATTAGTTTCGGGTGCAACATTGACCAAATATTCATCATCTTACCAACAAATCGGTCTTAATCATATTGGTCCACTAAAAATTGAACTTTTAAAATATTTTTTTTAGTAACACAAAGTTCAGCATTATTTGCGAATTTAGGTGGCAAGTCTAGTGTCTTCGCATTGTAGAAGACTGGGATGTGAAAATTGAAATTAAAGAGCACACAACAGATGCACGTAATGTGCTTCTTCAAAAAAAAAAAAAATGTCTTCTTTTCAATTCTTAATCCATTAATTACTTTTTTGAGAAATTTAATAAAATATTAATGTTATTTATTACTTGAATATAATTTTTATTAAATTAATAAAATTTTAAATTCAAACATTACGCATAAGTAATTTTGGTTGTTTTATTTTTAAAAAAGTTTTTAGTTGTACTTTATACATATATAAATTTACATTTTGTCGTGTTATTAAATTGAATATTATGATGTAAACAATCCCCACAAAAATTAATGGATACCCTGTAGATATATATCAACAGAAAACACCCTTAACGGGTTAAAAGTTTGTAACGCAGCACTTTAGCTTATTGCTATAAGAATTTTAAATATGGAACTTAAAATTAATGATATCACATTTTAGGTGACGCTATGATATTAACTAATGTATATATACATACATTTATATTATTTATTTCATCATTTTATTTTTGTTTTACTTATAATTGCATGTGTAATAATTATGTTAAATTTAAAAGGATGTATAAAAATTTATTCATTGATGCTTTATCAATCACATATTTCATAAAATCAAAATACGAGTTTTAAAAGATATGATATCAAAATTTATGTGACGCCTTGATGTAGCTTTAAACAACTTGTTTTAAAATTCAATTTCAATTGCTTTCGGTTTGGCTAAATATATTTACACATGTAACCAAAACTTTTAATTTACCAATACACTGTTAAAAATATCACTCTCACTGAACCTACAAAATGCACTGTAATGTATTTATATAAAAATTTGATTTATCTTTTGTGCCACGCTATCCAAAATCAAAAGTAAAATTTATGTACATGATTTTTGTACGTCATATTATCCATTTGCATACATTTCGTTTAGTTTGGAAAAATAAAAAGAAAACTAGTGTTTTTCCGGAAACAGCTGTTATCTTATTCCCTTCACGTAAAACAGATTCATATTATATGTCCCCTTAAAGAAAATCGCCTGAGCCGTTTTCCAGATTTTGACTTTAGGAACTTCTTCCATCGCTTTCGCTTTAAAAATGACTATTTAGATCTCAAAATATACTGCATGTAGAAATATAAAAAATTCTGAATAGAATTAGACTGCAGATATAAGACTGTTCTAAAAAATCAGAATAATAAAAGCTATATTTGCTGAGTTATTGAAAGGCGGCTTTTCGGGTTTTCTTTGAAGTCGAGTTAGTTGTATATATGAGTTCCGCCATCTACGAATTCTACGTTACGATACGATACGATTTTAGGCTTAAGGCTGCGTCACTGGAATACTATCGTATTCCATGATATAGGGGAGACTAGGGAGTGTTGACCATAGGGGAGGCTTGACCCAGCCTTCAGCTTACAATTTAAAAGAATTTCAGAGGTTTATCAATAGAAATTTCAATTGTTGGTTAGTTTTAGAATAATTATATTAATTTTCATTAATAAAAATAATATTTGTTTCAGTATTAAATGTCATGAAGTCAACTTAAAATACAAGCGATAAAGCCTTTCAGATATAATGTACTAGAAATCAAAAATAGAAATAAAATTCATTAAAAATATTTTTTTTTCTTATTCATATCTAGTAAATCTCTTAGAAGTCAATTCGACATTTCTGACAGATTCTGTTTCTTAAATCCATTGATACCACAGATTCTGGAAACATAGGGAATTGGGGCTAAGTTTATGTGAAAATGTTCATTTTTGATTTGGTGAATTTGTATTCAGAAATTTTCATTGGGGATAGATTATTGGTATTCTACAAGGTAAAATTAAACTGATTCTCACGAGAAAAAAAAAAAAAAACAGATTATGTCTGTTATCTTATAAACCACAACTGGATGGAAATATTTTCCTATTTAGAAAATGTTTTCAAAAATTTATTGCTTTTCGATATGGTATTTGTTGTAACCGTGTGATTTACTGAAAATGCGTTTTTGTATTTCCACAGACGGAAAACGCTCAAGATTTATATCAATTAAATAATTATAGTAGGTACTATTTTCCCGTAAAACAATTGGATTGCATCTAACGTCCGTCGTATATTCTGTTCAGGAATACTTTAAACACTTCAACGTTTACCCCGAGATAAGTCGGGGTAAAAGCACTGTTTCCCTGTACCCGTCGCCGGTGAAGTAGATAATACATTGTAAATAGATTGTTGATCGTGTACGAGGTAAAAATAGACTTTCACAAGAAAAAAAGGGACTATGTGGGTAATCTCATTTACTATTTAAGACAGAAAGACACTTCATTTATGTTGTGTGGATCTGGGCGCATGTCGATACCGTCGTAATCTCTATATCGAGACTCAGGTACCCTTTTTTATATGAAAAGCATGTTGCTAAGATTCTCCATCGTCTCTAAATAATCTATGATCTCACCGTCATAACCACTTCTCATCATATCAGATTCGGTGTCTGCATTCTGCCGGGCTAAGATTCACCTACTCTTCTAAACTCACTGCTGCATATCTGGACTACTACTGTTGAACTTCTACAGAATTGTACTCATACTCCATAACTACTGTTGCATCTGAATTGTAATTCTTCTCTGTATTCTTCCTTCTTCCTTTTTCCTGGAGAATAGTAATGGGAGGGCTTTGGTCACCCTTCTCAATTACTAGCCACTCCAATCTTCTCTTCTATCTAAAAGTCTTCTTATTCGGAGATCATTCTAAACAATGTCTACGAAGCACCCCCTTCTGTCTGGCCTCTTCACACCCGCTTCTTTCCCCTAGGAACTGGCTTAGTGGTCTCCAGATATTGCATCCATAAATTTGCTAATAAATTTTGGGCCGACGTGAACTGTCCCTCTCATTGTGACTGCCTCGTCAACAGTGCTATGTCCAGAGTCATAAAAGGTTCTTGGAACAATATATAGATCTCCCCTATCTGGACCACCTAGAATATCACCCTTATTTCGTAAATAACCTACCTCTATCGATACATAGATATAATTTAGGGTAACTCTGGGATAGATGGCCATAGTTTTCAAAGATTGAAATAAAAATTCTTAAAATGCAAATACAAGAAATTTTTATGCATATTTAAAATTCTTATACATATACTCATCATATTTTATTTAAAAAATAATTAAATATTGAAAACAAAAAGCGTTAAACAACATTGAAATTAAAATTGCAGCTGGCCATCTCTCATTAAAGCCGAGGAGAGATGACCATCCAATACAAGAAAGAAAAAGTGACGTTAAATAGCAAAAAAATAACACATTTTATATTGTTAATCATAAAAAAAAACCGTATAGCAATTTGTAAAGATTCCATTATATGATGGAAAGTGAGATAATAAAGCTCGAATAAACAAAATTTGAATTAAAATTTCAACACTTCACTTTTCGTAACATCTTACCACATGTTTGGCCAAGGTCTTGATAATTTGTACATATTTCATGGAACCACTTCAGGTATCTTATATATTGTATCCAGACATCCACTTTGGATGTGATATTGTATTGTTTTGCACAAGCAAGGTAATGTTCCTAAACCAATTCTATTTACTCGGAATCTGTAGAATCTGATAATTTAAACGTATTTCGTTTTCATCGCTACTGGAAAAGTCGTGTTTTTTTTTCTTGCGTTAATTTTAAGCTTATTACGTTAATTTAGTTTATTTATCAACTTTAGCAGTTTCTCTTATGAAACTTTCCGACTTTTTTAAGTATTTTCTGAAACAAATACGTCGTTAGGTCTTATTACATTATTATTATTATTATTAAAATATGTATATTAGTTAAAATTTAAATAATTATATCAGTTAATATATTTATAAACATAAACGTTAGATATTTATTTTAAATTTAATTATATTTAGTTAAAATAATCACTCCGTATAATTTTTAAATATTAATTAAAGGTGGTCATCTCTCCTAGAGTTCGTGTGGCCATCTCTCCTGAAATATAAGGACTGATGGTCGCCGTATTTAAAGCATCAATAGCCATTGCATATCTTATTTTTAGGCTTAGATGTAAAGATTAGATTATATACGTGCCTTTAAAAGTTCATATAGTAAATATATATATATATAATGTACGTACTGCAAAATATTCAGATACCTTAGGTTGGTCTTCTCTCCTCTATGACCGTCTATCCTAGAGTTGTCCTAATGTACACTTTGATTCCCATTTATTTCATAATAAAATAATAATAACAATAACTTAATTTCCATTATTTCCTAATACACTTAATAATAATAATAATTTTACATTATTTATTTGTACAAATACAATTTAAAAAGATGCTGTACATTAGGGTGTATCGATTTTTACCTTTTTTTTTTGTTTTCAAATTCCAAGTTGATAAAAAGTTGCTACTAGACACCACAACTTACCACAAAAATTTTTGGATTTTTAAAAAAAATGTTTAGGTCTCCCGCACAAGGCCTAATGTTTAGAAATTTTACTTAAAAAGTAAATTTTTACAAAAATTTAAAAAAAAAAACCTAAAACACTTTTTTTCTAAATTGCAAGTTAAAATTCCACTAACAATAAGCACAAAAACGATAGAAAATGTATTTCAAAAACTTAGCACAACATTTAGGTCTCCCGCACAAGGCCTTAAAGTCGTAAATTTCAGCCAATTTTTGAACATTTTTCAGTGCTTTGATATTTGTGTTGTTGCTGGTTTAAAAATTAAATGTAACTAAAGCCTCGTTAGGCTTGATTAGAATTGTTGAAATAAGTGAAATAATAAATCACATTTCAATACGTCACGCGTCAACTTGAAGCGATGGGGTGGGGGAAGGCCAGACTGTAGCGTCGCGGTGACGCGACACCTATGAATCACCGCGCAGTAGTCGTCTGCCCGCGAGCGAGCATTACGGTTGTGTTTTAGTGAGATAGTCTTGTTGTAAGAATCAATTGAGTGAGTGTTGTTGTTGTTCATTATGAGTACAAAACCGCATATAGCTAGACAAACTACCGACAGACCGGTTATCGGGCAACCTATTGATGTGAGTGAGTTTAATGTTCTGCCAACCAAGATGGATGTTTTGAAGTATTTTGCGTGGGTACGCATTGAAATGAAACAAAAGGGAATACATCAGCTCGCAAAGAAGGTAATTGCGTTAAGAATTGCTTTAAAACTTGAGGAAATATGGAAAAGAGCTTCAATTCCTGTTTGTGGCACCAAAAACACAATATTTATGGTTTTAAAGCTGCATAAGTAGCTTGAGAAAATTAAAATGTGTTCAGAGCCTAAAAGGAAGTATCCTAACTCCTACAAAGATGCAGTAACTAGCTTTCAGTCAAAAACTGAAACTGCATTGTTTGATATTTGTACTTGCAAATGTGACCTCAGCAATTGTATTTGCTCTATTGACAAAAAGTCCCGGCACTAGAACACGAATTTTTGCTCGACCAACGTGGTCCTAGATTGATGTCAATTGCAGAGTGTGACAAAAACGAGATTATAAAGCTTAAAAAGCGATTAGAAAGAAAATCTAGGTTACAAGCTTTAATGCAAGTAGTTGTAAAAAAGACTGATGATGAAAACTTGAAATCTGTTGATAACATTGATTCTGGTGATAGTACAGCTGATTCAATGTCTCACACATCATGCCAAGATAGTGATTTTGAAATAAATGTATTTGATACGAGTCAAAAAAGTGTTTCAAGTGTAGAAGTAAAACAAGAACTGCCACAAAGCTTGTGTCTGTTTTCACGAGCTTGTGACCGCAGGGGCATTTCTAGTAGAGCAGGAGCTCAGTTAGCTACTGCACTTTTGCGAGACTTAAATGTCGTTACTGCGGAGAACCAAGAAGCAGTAATCGACAAATCAAAAGTAGCACTTGAAAGACTTAAGTCTCGTAAAGAAGTAAGCTCAACTCGAACCTCCGATCAATTGGCCATTTTCTTTGATGGTCGTAAAGATGAAACCATAACAAAAGAAATTGTAGCTGGTAAAAGTGTCCGAAAATCTTTAATGGAAGAACACATATCTCTTGTTGAAGAACCTGGATCCAAGTATTTCGGTCATGTAACTCCCATAAATGGAACAGGAAAGGAAATAGTTACATCACTTGTAAAGTATTGTGAATAAAAAACTGTCCATCTTAAAAAACTAAAAGCTATTCGTTGTGATGGTACGGCAGCAAACACAGGCACTTTAAATGGAGTTATCACCTTATTTGAAAATAAAAAACAACAGCCACTGCAGGCAGTTGTCTGTCTACTACATTTGAATGAATTACCATTTAGAAAAATTATGGTTACTCTTGATGGGCCAACTTCTGGACCAAACACATTTAGCGGGCCTATTGGTAAACAACTTCTAAGCTGCCAAAATCTGGAGGTTGTCAATTTTGTTTCAATTGAAAGCGATATACCAGAAGTTGATCTTAAAGAGTTGAGCACAGACCAAAAGTATCTGTACGAAGTATCCAAAGCCGTATCAACAGGTACATGTACAGAAGAGTTGGCCAGACGAAAACCCGGAAACATCTCGCACACCAGGTGGCTTAACCTGGCAAATCGAATCCTTCGTTTGTATGTAGCCATGGATGATCCGACCCCTGAGTTGAGAAAGCTTGCAGAGTTCATAATGAAAGTCTACATACCATCATGGTTCTCAATTAAGTGCAATCTCAAAATCCCGCAGGATTCCATTATTTTATTTTTAAATGATTCATTTCAGAAATTACTTGGAAGACGAGCTAAAACATGTCGTCCATGCAACGTTACAGAGAAACGCATTCATGGCTCACCCAGAGCATGTTTTAATAGCTATGTTGTTTGATGAACGAAAACATATTAGAGTCTTGGCTTATAAGAGAATCCAGAAAGCTCGTGAAACAGAAAAGAAAGAGGTAAGGATATTTAAACCCCCTCAGATCAATTTTAATGCTAAAGACTATATAGATATGATTGACTGGCAAACCACTTCAGTAACAGAACCCCCCCTTGTTACCGATATGAGCCTAGAAGAGTTACAGTTAATTGTGGAAATGGAAAAAAGTGGAAGGGTTGAATTTACAATTCCTTCTCACAATCAAGCTGTGGAACGAATTGTGAAAGAAGTCACAGAAGCTTCAAAGCGAGAGTGTGGGATGATCGAAAGATATGGTTTCATTCGTGCCAGACTGGAAGACCGTAAAGAGCTACCTACGTTCGAGACCAAGAGCCAGTACAAAACCTCAGTGAAGGATTAAAATGTAAGTAATTTTTCTTTGTACTACTTTGATTTTTAATGTTTTTAAATAACATCTTTATCTTACTGCCTTCCATATAATATTTGTAATTCATTGGGGATCATTTCTATAATTTTGTAAAAATCTGTAGGCCTACGTAAATACTGTACATAACTTTCGTTTCAGGTTTTGAAGACAAGATGAAAGGACGAATATTTAAAACAAGTCAGTTAATTTGAAATAGAACAAGAAAACTGCGCTCATGTTATTAGGAAAATACATCAGCAACATTTTGTACTTATATACTACATTTTATTCCACGTTATAATATTTTATACATTTGTAATAAACAATAGTAATCACAAATAACGATAGAGTTTATTTCAACACCTTTATCAAACAATTTACATCGTTAAACTATCTTTTTTAAGGTATAAAACATTTATATATTATTTATGTAGTATGTATATATATATATATATATATATTGTGTTATTTTATGCCTCCTGTAACAAAAATACACTTAAGTTTGGTGTTTTTAACGAAAAAAAAATGCTTCATTTACACAAAAAAATACGAAAGTTTCGTCAAAATTAACAAACTTTAGGTCTTGTGCGGGAGACCTAAATGTTGTGCTAAGTTTTTGAAATACATTTTATATCGTTTTTCATGCTTATTGTTAGTGGAATTTTAACTTGCAATTAAAAGAAAAAGTGTTTTAGGTTTTTTTCAAATTTTGTAAAAATTTACTTTTTAAGAAAAATTTCTAAAATTTAGGCCTTGTGCGGGAGACCTAAACATTTTTTTTAAAAATCCAAAATTTATTGTGGTAAGTTGTGGTGTCTAGTAGCAACTTTTTATCAATTTGGAATTTGGAAACAAAAAAAAAGTTAAAAATCGATACACCCTACTGTACATAATATTGTATTTTGTACACTTATGTATCTTAAGGTGTATTATACACAGCAATTTAAAAAAAAATGAGTCAAAAATAATTATAGCTTTTAGATATGTCATTTATGTTTTATAAGCGTGATTCTCTAAATACTTGTCTTTATCACATCGGGAATGCAGACCAATAATCCATATAATCGTCGTATGTAAGTTTCGCTCGTAAAACAATGGCATTGTCTCCAATGGCCGTCTTACGTTTAGGACATTAGAAATATATTTTAATGCATATGAAAACTCTTGTAAATTAAATTTCGCACATAGATTTTATACTATATTTAAATGCATTTAGATATTAGATGTATGTTTCTATTATCGACGGCTTGACATATAATCACTATTATGTATCCTTTAAATCACCGGGTATACATAATAGAATTTCACTGGAAGTGCATGCCATCGGTAAATAAGCATAATAACGAATTGGCAATAATAGATTTTATAATGTTATTCTTCTACTGCATCAATGATGTTTAATTTTTGTCTAATAAAAGATGTAACTAATCTGGAAATGTCATTTATATAAGCAGCTGCATTATATGTAACCACTTGAAGGGAGGTGGGATATAATATATACCACCTATTATTAATCCTCATAAACCACAATGACACGAAACATTTGGACTGATATTTTGCTTTAACAATGTACTTGAAGAAACGCTTTGCGATATTTAGAAATAAAATTGTTTGAATATGTTGGTGCCAGTCAATCATTTCAACATTTTAGCAACACACGTACATTGCACTCTGAAAGTGTTAAAGAAAAAATTGCTAATGAAATTTAACTTTTGTTTTAAAGTACAGCACATGGAATAAAATAAAATTATCCAAAATATACGTATATTTTATGCAAAATCAAAATTGTGGGAATTTATGCAGTGATTTGTTTTTTTAATAATTGAAGAATATATTCTTTACTTACAAAATAAAATAAAGGAAAAATAATTAATTTACATTCGCTAGACTAAGCAATAAAAATTCGAATTTAGATCATCTTTTGTTTCCTAAATATGCCCTGCTTAATCTGCTTATTTATCACACATTTCGTAATTTCAAAAGAAATTCTAATGTTTTCATGTAAATTGAAACCATTGCGTGTAATCATATGGACATGTATGTCATCAACATGAATTTATCTAATTCAGTGAAAGAAATAAAAAGATAGTTCCATTTCTTTTACTAAATATATATATGTATGTATTATATTTCCCTTTTTACACCTTTTAAATTTCAGGCGTTTGTGAAAAATAAAATTCTTCTACTTATTATTATTTAACGTATGAAAATAAATTATGTCCATTTTCATAGATAATTTTGTCCGTTCTTGCCTCATTTTGTCAAAATCAAATACGATAACCTTAAAATATATGCTTATTTATATCAAATAAAACAACAAAAAAGCACTATTTTACATAGATAAATATAAAAAATTAACTTATAAATATCGACTTATTTTCATTTACCTTTTCAAAAAATCTTAATTGGGTTCACAATGTTTGTGATATTTTGATTACTACTTAAATTTAGAGTCTATGCTTTAAGTGAACCTTTGTTTGAGCAAAAATCGGCTAAAAAATCGAAAATTATTTTTGTGCATATTATTATTCTGCCGTTTGTTCTGAGCCATTTTCGAAAAACAGCATGCAGATGCGATTATTTTTCGCAAAGTTACAAGAGTTTAAATTTTGTACACAAACAAGTTTTCGGATCTTTAATGTACACTGCTCAAAACAATTAAAGGATATTTGAAGTTTTATATAAAATAAAGATATAAACGAATTTTTTTTTTCCGAAAATAGAAGAAGAGAATCACAAATGCAAATTTTTCTGGTTTTCAAACTGTGGAGTATGCAAATTTTCAGTTCGACGTCAAAAACGTCGCTTCAGCGGCAGCGAATGAAATTTGACTTTCAACTGGATAAAAGAGAATGAAGACAAGGATGATCGGCATTCAGTGATTGCATTGTTTCGATGAGTACGATGTCTCAGCGAAGTCATTTGACAGATTCAGAAGCTTTGAGAATTGTTCGTATGTTAGAAGGGGGCCAAACTCAAGCCGAAGTACCGCAAGCCATTGGAGTGTCACAAAGTGTCATTTCCAAGATCTGGAACCGTTTTTTGGCGAGTGGATGTGCAGGCCGAAGACCAGGGCAAGGTCGTAGACAGGCAACAACGCCCACTGAAGATCGGTATTTAGCGTTAACAGCTCGGAGACACCGAACCATGAACGCTACTCTTCTCCAACAACACCTTCGCTCGGCTACAGGCACCACGATTTCAACTCAGACTGTCCGAAACCGACTCCATGCTGTAGGTCTGTATGCTCGCCGACCGATGGTATGTGTTAGATTAATATCAAGGGATCGTCGCGACCGCAGGGAGTGGGCAACCGAGCATGTCAACTGGAGAAGAAATGAATGGAGCAATATTCTGTTTTCTGACGAGTCCCGTTTTTCTGTGCATCCGGATAATAGGCGTATTTTCATCTGGAGGGACCGTGGCAGTAGGAATAATCCTGCGTTCGTGCACGAAAGTGTCAGATTTGGCGGTGGAGAAGTGTTGGTGTATGGTGGCATCTCCATTGACCGGCGCACTGGCCTCTACATCATTCGACATGGAGCTCTGACTGTTCGCCGATATAGGGATGAGATCCTCAGACTTATTGTAGTCCCTTACGCTGCAGCAATCGGAGATAACTTCATTTTAATGGGCGATAACTGCAGGCCACATCGTGCAAACCTGGTGGAGGATTTCCTTTTCGAGGAAGGAATCGTTCGAATGGAATGGTCATCGTGTTCTCCAGACATGAATGCAATCGAGCACGTTTGGGACGCTCGAGGAAGACGAGTGTTTGGCCGCCAACAACCCCCACAAACTCTCCGAGAACTGGAAAGAGCTCTTCTGGAAGAGTGGGGCAGAATACCCCAAATCGTCATTAATAGCCTCATTGAGTCCATGCCTCAAAGGTGTTCAACGTTGCTGGCCGCCAGTGGAAACCATACCCCCTACTGAAAATGATTTTCTTTGAAGAAAACACCTTTTCTTATTCTTTTTTTCTCATATGCACAAATTGTGTTTTTTCCTTTAGTACACAAATGCGCAATAAAATGCATTTTTTTCTGCCAAACATGTGTAATTTATTCTCATATAACCTACTATGTCTGTCGACCATGTATCAATCAGCTAAACAGTTTACCAGATACAAAATCCACCCAAAACTGCAATATCCTTTAATTGTTTTGAGCAGTGTACTTTTATATCTGTTTTTCTCAAAACTGATTTTTCACCGTTTTTAAATTTTTGAAATGATCCATGCGTCTTAATTTTTTCTCAAAAATCATGAAATCGGTAAGGAAGAATTTCGATGTTGCTTACAAATAAACTGTGTATTTTTTAAAATTTGACTTCATAAGATAATTAAATTTCATTTTTAACTAATTAAAAGGCAAAATTTCGATGAAAATCGAAATGGAATTCAGAAAAAAATATCTAAAAAATTAAGTATTCAAAAGATTAACAAATCGATTCACAAATTTCTTTGTAATAGAGTTTAAAGTGACGAAATGCAAAATAAAGGAAATATCTCAGAAATTAAGACACATGGAGCATTTTAAAATTCCGTTTTTAAATTTTAAATTTTCCAAAAAAAAAAAAAACAACATAAAATTATAATAAGACTGGAAATTTCTTTTAAGGTTTTCTATATACTTATAGTGAAATGTATGTTTCCACAAAATTTCATGCATCTATGATGAAAATTAAAGAAAAACTTTTTCTAATTTCCCCCGTCCCCTTAACATTGCTAAACAGTTAAATGTGCTAAAAATTGTGTATATTTTTCTTTATTTTCGTTATGTTAGATACGGATAGTATTATAAAGTTTTGTTTTTTAAGCTTAAATTAATAGGAATTTTAATTCGAAATAAATATAGAAATTTAAAAATCTTCACATTATAATCTCGATGTCTAAAGGAATATGACTGACATATACGAATTAAGTGGTAGGGATTGATGTTAGACAATAGAAACTAGTTCGTTTGTCACAACAAGGTAATAATGAAGCATGAAAATTTTAAATGTGATTTTAATTGATTCAGATGTGGTATGCTCCATGAACATTTATATTTACAATCCTATCCTAATAATATTATAAATGTGAAAGTCCTTGTGAATGTTTAAATGAATCCAACGTCTAAACGGAGGAATTAATGCCTATTTATTTTTGCAGACTGATGGAGTATAACCTAGAGATGAACATACGCTATGTTTTATTTATTTAATTTAAATATTTTTCTTGATATCTCAAAATTTCCTTATTTTCATAGAGAATGAAGTGACATTTTTCATCCGTTGACAAGAAAATCAAAAACCTGAATAATAATTCATCGGCAACTAATTTTCAATTGTAACATTTTCAAGTGAAAAGGAAAATTAAATAAAAAAAGATGAATATGCTTTCATATTCGAATTAAAACGTAAATTTTCAATTATTTCTTAATAATACCAGATGTATGAATATGAGGAAGTACGGTAGCAGTATATCATATATATATATGTCATATATGTCATATGTATGACTTCAGATATATGACAAATAAAACGAATATGTTTTGATGTTTAAACCTTTATCTACTAAATTATGAATTCATGAAAATTTTATCTTCTAAAGCGTTTTTCGTGAATTGTTTTAACTAAATTAGAAGATTTACATAATCATTTAATAAATTTTAGAAGTATTTCAGAAGGACTGAAGGATTTAGAAGGATTAATTAAATTTGAATTTATAGGGATTTTATGTAATACTTATAACCCTACCCAGATCTTTTATTTTAAATATTTTTCTTAGTATTTTGTAGAATTAGGAAATGTACAAATATAATTTTCTTACAATAGAAATACAGAATTATTTCCGAATTGAAAAATCCCTCCCCCTTCCCCCCAACGCTAAGAAAGCTGAAAAGATGCAAAGACACACACACACACAAAAAAAAAAATACTTTAAAAAGTATCTGGGTTTTGTGTAACCAATAATGCTTTTGGAACAAGATAAAGTAATGTGTCTATAACTCATTCTAAACTGAATTACAACTAATCGATGGATTAAATGAATTTTATAAGTACTTATAAGTACCGTCAGTAGATAAAGGGTTAAATAAAATGGTATCGGGTTATGGTTTTTATTCTTGTTATTTACTTACAATTATTATCAATATTTGATGGTTTATCATTTGCGCAGCTAACATAAATATTTAATTTGAATTTTAAATTGAAAAAAGTTTTTAAAAAAGTTTGAAAAAAAAATTCATCGTACATACCAATAATATGCACCGCAAAATTATTCATGTCAAAAAAGACGTTATGATTATCGGGAAATACTATTTTCATTCTTTAAAACTACAAAATTTACTCGATGTCATGAAAAAAATCAATTTTTGATAAGTTTTAATTCTTAAAACGTTCATGTCAGTGAATATGAATAAAACTACGTTCATAAAACAAAACCATTTAATAAGATTGCTTCAACGTACCATAATTTCCCTGAGCCAGTATACACAGCCACGTGAGCTCCAAACTTATCGGAGAAACTTTTGTAAACTGTGGTTCGATAACCGGAAATAATTCCACATTTTATATATTTATTTATTTATTTTTAAGCTTTGAAAGAGTAAATAGATGGTATCATTTTTTAAAATAGCTTTTATTTAATGTTTTTTGTTGTTGCAAATAGATTTTTTAAAATTTATATAGGGTTTTACGCGTGCAATACACACCTATACAAATTTTGCACTAAATGCCACTTTAAATAAACTGTTGTAATAGAATTCTTTCAGCGTTTTTTTTTTTTTTTTTTTTTTTTTTGTTTGTTGTGTGTGTGTGTGTGTGTGTGTGTGGGGGGGGGGGGGTTGTTGCTTTTTTTTTTTTTTTTTTTTTTTTTTTTTTTTTTACGAAGAGAAATTCGTTGATTTCTACTGTTTTACTTGGCCCTCCTTTTTTCATTGGTTTCAGTTATATTTTCGAAACTGTTTGTATTATTTTGTACAAAATTCCATTTTTTGTGTCTCGTTTATGTAGAAGCCCCTATAAATACGAAATACCGCATTATCCCAGTAAAATGTGATAAAGGATTGGGTAGTTATATATATGTTGTTAGTTTTTGTGATTGAAATTTTTTGCTTAATTAATTAATGTATTTACCTTTATTTTTTAATTCTACGCGAATGGCATCATGGAAACAACTACTAAATATATATAACGACACAAAATTCCAAGATACCTACTAAAAGTTAATAGAAATCGTTTGCAAGCCTTGAAAATGAATACTGTAAAGTTATTTATTGGTAATGGAAGTAGACGACAGTTGGAAGAGTATTGACAATTGACGGCCAAAGTTTCTGGGTTCGAACACTCGCCTTGACACATTAATGTTCAGGTGAAAAAATTACTATTCGTATTAATTATTTACCAATCAATTAATTGCGCTAAAGATAATTAAAAATTTAATTACTCATCCATAGTTTATTGGCCTTCCTTTACCTGCGGATTATTCTGCCGAGTTGTTAGAAATCACAGACCAGATGTCATTAGTAAACGGTTCTTCTGAGCGAATATTTTGTTGACTGGGATGTCGTCCAGATAGCTCAATAGGAAGAGAATAGACAACTGAAGCCAAAGGTTCTATGTTCGAGTCCCAGACTGGACACATTTTCTCTCAAATGGAAAAAAATACTGCTCATGTGAATTACGTACCAATCGGTTTTCTGCTTTAAAAATAATTAAAATTTTAAGCAAACTTTATTACTTTACTTACTTATATACGATTAACATATGTGATGTAAATATATATATATATATATATATATATATTTCGTATGCTAGAAAATATTTTACTACGAACACAAGTATGCAATAACCTCTTTTTAGTTATCCATAATTTTCAAAAAAAGTTCTTTATATTTAGAATCTTTTATACTTTCGAGGTTTAAAGGAGTATTTATGAAAATAAAGCTGCTTTTGCTGCCACTTATTTTCGTTTAAGAGTAGTCTTTAAAGTGCATAAATTGTTTTCTCATCAGATACTATATGTTTTTATGATGCTATTAAATCTATAGTAAAAATATTTTGTTCAACGAACATGTTTTAATGCAAAATATGATAAACTAAAAGCACGATCATTAATAGTAATTTCAATATTTTTTCTTACTTTTTAAAGTGTATATAAAAAAATAAGATTTTTAAATTATAATTGATATATGAAAAAAATCAGATATTTTGGTTTAAGAAAAATTAAAAATACACTATAAAAACAACTCGTAAAGAGTCAAAACATTGGTGGCATCAAAAGAAACTTTGATAATAATTATTATAATCTCTGAAATATGTTGGTTTCTGATGTTTATAACTATATGGAATGCTTTTTGTAAGCTTGAGCAACTCGGATACGGTTATTTTGATTTCCTTATTGGTTATATTGTAATTTCTTATAGAATGTACTTCAAAAACAGATAAAATCAAAGAAAACGATTCGATTTTCTTTTTTCCTTTTTAGACAGACTTCTTTCTGAAATCTGTCACCGATTTTCCACAACTAAAAACCAAATTAAACAATAAATAAAAAGAGCTTGAGAATCTAGACAGTATTCATTATTTTAATGACACATTTTCCGTAGGAAAAAATTATAGAATTTTCGTGTAACTCAGACTTATGTAATTAAATTTAAAACAATTTGTATATTGTATAACTTTACAAAGTTATACAATATACAAATCGCAATATATATATATATATATATGTATATATATATATATACCGTATATTTTTCTGCGAAAATATGTAAAATTTTACAAGTGAGCGTTAATGCTGAGTATAGAAATAAAAGATCCAAACTTAATTGAGATTTTTATAATTTGATTAACACGACAATAACACTTCATTATTTGAATAGAGGAATAAGAATTACGATTCTAAACTCTTTATACGGATTCAAGTAGATAGGTTTGGAAGTAGCGTATGTCTCACTTAGCATTTCGTTATGCATATAATAATTTCCAAAATTGTATTCTTTATGAAATCTGAACTAAAATTAGATAATTTACATATAAGAATAATTAGAATGATAAACGAAATAAAAATTTAACATTTAATTATATTTACAATATTGTTTGAAAATATATATATATATGTTCTTTGTGCTATATTACAGTAAAATAATAGTAGCATTAGATAGAAGAAAAAATCAATCATTTTAGAAGAAATAAGAAAAAAAGAATAACAAGTAGAAATATTATAAATATAAATACTAGAATTTATACAGAAAATGTTTTTCATCTGAAAAATCAAATACCTCTTTTAATAATCGTGAAACTATTTAAAAAATATGCAAATATAAATTTAATCTGCATACGTTTATGTTGTCAGTTTATGAAAGAATTATTTTTCACTTCTTATAACGCGACACATAAAGTAAAAAATAAAGCAGCCATTAATTTTCAGAATATTTTTTTCTGAAATCATGTTTGCCATAATATGCATATTTAATACATCTTGCATATTGATTTTTTTACTTTTCATAAAAACCGTAATAGCGTCAGATGTATAAAAAAGCTTTTCGAAGCATAAGCTCATTAACAAAACTTGGACTTATTTATTAAATATCAATAAAAAAAATTCAGATTAATTTACATTTTACAAATATTTTCATGTAAATTGTCATTTTTCTTTTCTGTGGATCCTGAAGGGAGTCGAAATCAGCTTATGTTTTGAAAAATAAAATATATTTTAGAAAAAAGCAAAAAAAAAAACAAGGAAAATATACATTCGAACAAATAAGTATACAGTTAAACTGTATTAAAAAAAACACACATTAAAAAAACTGCAGATTAATTTACATTTTACAAATATTTTCATGCAAACTGTCAGTTTTATTTTCGATGATTCCTGAAGGAAGTCGAAATCAGCTTATTTTTTGAAAAATAAAATATATTTAAAAAAATTACATTGCAATATATATATATATATATATATATATATATATATATATATATATATATATATATATATATATATATGTGTGTGTACGTTTAAAGTATTTATTTTTCCGTTGTGGTTCTGTAGGTAAATTTTAAAGTACATTTCTTCATAAATAAATATTTATTGCTTTTAATCTATTGACCAGCTACTGTATTCCGGGTGGTCGATGTATGAAGAGTAATCTATGCTGTGGAAACTGCACGATCATGATGCGGATGGGTGATGTGAGAGTTAGCAGAAAATCAAAAATGCCAGAAATTATCACATGAATAAGGATTTATTTATTTATTTATTTATTTATAATGAATTACAATAGAAAATTTGAAGAGAATCTAAATCAGAAATTAATTAAAAATGAAATTCTTATTAATAAAAGTTTAATGATTACAAAATGAATTATTATAAATCATTTAGCAATATTTTTTTTTTGGAAAAATGAGCATACATATTTAAAAAATTATTTGACTAAAATCTAAAAAAAAAAAAAAAAAAAAAAAAAAAAGAATTGTGGTAAGCCTTATGTTTATATTGCTTTTTTTTTTTTTTTTTTTTTAATAAAAAATCACTTTGCTTAATATAAATTATTCATTTACTGTTAATTTGTTTAAGCTAAAATATCATAATTTTATTTTATTTTTATTGTATTTTATTTTATTTTTTAATTTATTAATATGTGACCTGAACTGCAACATTGTTATGCGTTAATTACGTAACTTTTTTGGCTGGATGTTTACCAGAAACAACACTGCTACCAACATATTCCTTAAGATTTCTTTTTATGTACACAGCAATTTAATATTCGATATTAAACAGTTAAGGATTTTTTCCGTTTTTTCTTCCTTTTGCAATTTGATGTTGGTCTAACAAAGTATGTGGAAATTGTTTCACAATGATGAGAAGTAATTATTAGTTCACTTTTTAAGCAGTCGGGTTTTTTGATTATTTAAATTTAATTGTTTATTTTTTGAATCATTTTTTAATTCATTTTTACTTTCAAACGAATCCATTTGGTAGGTTCTCTTATTCATAAACTATATAATTTTCCGTAATTTTCGATTTTTTGAAAGAGGCAGAATATATTTTTAAAAATGATGTCAAATTGGGCATTTTGAACGAAATTTCTCGAAGCGATTGTGTTGGAAACAGAAAATACAGTCCTACTGAGAAAATAATTGTATATAAATTAAGTTTTAATTAATTGAACGAAAATTAAAGACATAGGTCGTTATAAATCTCTTAAAAAAAAACACGTTAGCAAGTTTCTTGTTTTTCCTTTTAAAATTGTATCTGAAAAAGAATCAGAAAATTTACAGTTGTTTAGTATGGAAAAATATTTTTTGAATACTGTCTTAATATGATTCTGATAAAACGTAGCTCTTATATAAAAATGAAATTAAAAACACGTCAAAAGCAGACAGATCAAATTATTAAAGTGGTTTTATCTCTAATCATTATTTACTTTTTGTTGGTGAGATTAGTATTTAACTTCGAAATGTACCTGTGCCTGTAGGTCGAGCGGGAATGGATATTTTTTATTCCTGAAATATATATATATATATATATATATATATATATATATTATAATTCTTATGTATAAAATTATATATTGCATGTGTGACATTGTGTAACAAAAACATTGATATTTAAAATTATGACTAATTATAGTTTTTATGGAATTCCACAACTAATTTTAACAATTTGATTATTTGAAAAATATTCAATCATGTAGTATTTGACATACAATTACTAGCTTAAATAAAATATTGAATTTACAAAGATTATTCGAATCTTGAAAGCTAATTGTTATTTAACACTGATCCACTGCTTTGACATTTTCAGAAATTTTCATCGCGATGTAAATTTATATTACAGATTACTTCTGAATGTATGGGTATTTCCATTTTAGTAAATGAGAATGCAAAGTGAAAATGGGGAAAATCGTCTTAAGATTAAAACACCAATTTCTAAAGTTAAGAGGAATCTTATCTTTGTGAATTTTAAAATTCGTCTAGTTTAGATGCATTATGAATATAATGTTTAGAATAAAATTCACCTTGATTCAAAACTCTAATAAAATAGTAAAATATATCCCAAAATTTCAAAATTTTTTGGATTTTCTAAGATGAAAAGAATGAACCATCGAGTGAATTTAAATTGCTTTAGTTTCAAGATTCACGCTGCATAAGTCAAGTATAATATGTACGTGATAATTTTATTAATATTTACATATTTATTTATTTTTACATTTGAAAACTGTTTTATTTAGATATTTAAATGGAAATTAAATTACTTAATGAATATATTATATGTTTGAGAGAATAATGAATTAATTTATTAAATTTGTTTAATTTTTTTATAAAGAGAATACCAATACATATATGTCTGTTATTAAGTACTTGAGACATATCTTTTTTAAAATGGGTTATTTTAAATTTTAGAATCACCTTATCGTTTAATTTAAGTGATAATGACGGTCTAAAATGTATTCTTTTTTCAGTCAGATATACAAGGTGTTTCAAAATTATGTGTTAGATATCAATAATTCAGTATAACTATGTGGCAATTTGTGCCACATGAACTAACCCTTTGTTTGTCGCAATCTATGTCAATATATATAGAATATACTCAACGCTAAATTAGTCCTTTGGAGGGCATCTACCGCAGGTGAAATATAAGGTAAATATAAGAGCGGTAGATGTGTAGAAGGGGATTGTCCAAATTGAAGATATAATTCGTATATAACGAAAACCTATAGGAATACAAATATAATTTTTTAAGATACGACGATTTTGTTGACTCACGTAACATGCTACAACTTTCAAAGCTATCATTCTACTGACAAGGAAAGTCTGCTTAAAGCATATTCTCAAAGAATTAGAAAAACATAATCTATATCTAATATATAAAAATGAAAATTAGTCTGTCTGTAATTGTATACAAATCCACAATTTGGAAGCCAGAATTGTGAAATGTTGCGTACATGTGTATTAAAACACGGCCGAGGCAACTAAAGTAATACGGAATCGAAATATCTTATAGTTAATTTCTAGTGAATTTCTAATAATCTAGTGTAATTACGCATCCAGCGATTTCTGCAGTTCCATTACCTGTGATTTATTCTGTTGAGCTGAAACTGGTTTTTGACCAGTTGCTGTAATTATAAAGGTTAGCTGGGTGGAAAAATTCTACCAGATTCCTCCGGAATAGCTCAGATGGTAGAGCACTGGCAGCTTCAGCCAGGAGATGCCTGGTTCGAATCCTGGTCCGCACATTTTTCGCCCAGTTGAAAATTTACATCTGATTACCTTTCTATTTCAAGACGCATTGCATATTATCTACGCCACGCTGGAAAAAAGCTATTAAAGAGCTGTAGCGGTTGTTACGAATATTATTTTACCTCACATGCAAACAATTAGAGATATTCATATTACGTACGACACGCTGCAATTCTAAGAGGCTCTAACTGGTATTAAGATAATTCTTTTACCTCACATGCAGCTTACTATAGATTATTTAATTGCGTTTAATTATTAGAATTTTTTTTTTAAAATAAAGAAACACATTTTACCACAAAACATCAACAAAAATTTTTATTCTGTTTATTCCCTTTCCAAAGATATCGTTTTATCGTCCGCTGATAAAAAAAAGAGGCACAGTAGTAGAAAATATTTTACTAATTCGATTGGTTAATTTTAATTTTGGTTTTAGATTTAAATTCTGAACTCCAGTGCATAGAACGGGTTAAATAGCTAGTATACAATAAATATCAATAAAATTTAGAGGCGGGAAAACAATAGATTTTTCGGAATGAAATGAAAAACATTAGCTTTATGGCCATGATCCGGATTTGGCTAACATTATGTTCACCTGCTTTACAAAAAGAAAAAAAATAGTGAATTGCTTCTGAATGTATTTTCAGTTTAGACACATTTTTTAAAGCGTGATTTTTGAAATTTCAATTTTGTTTATTTAAAATGTACATAAACTTACATGACATACTTTATGTAATATTTATTTAAAAAAAACTAACTTTCGATTTGAATTATTAAGGCTTTTTTGTTTTCCATGTCACGAGGTCATGTATTTGGACATATCGGGACGAATAATTGTATTTTGAATGGGAAAACATCAATAATTTGTACATTCATTTTCTGTGAATTCTTAACAGAAAAACGTATATTTTTTTTTTTTTGGGGGGGGGGAAGTTTTGTGGAACATTTCTCAATATTTCTATCACATTTTTGCAGATTTTATTCTGTGATGCATATTTATTAATTTGTATACAATCCCTTGAATTAAAGTATATACTATATTTATATCAATTTTTAATGATATATACTGGTGTAATATAACTGCACCTACTACAGGTAAAATAGTACCGTATTATGAAAACACATAACTTTATTATTTAAATTATTTCATCTTTTCATTATTGATTACTATACTTAATTCTTCAAAAGGCATAAAGAAAAAGTGGAAGTTTAGCAGTATTTTGATTGTGTTATAGTCGAGAAGACTGCATTCATTTCATCTCGTTCCGCTCATTTGTGTTATATGTTATTTGAAATTTCTAAAAATGAAAATACTGTAAGATTTTTTTTTTGTCCCACTATTTTTTCAAAATTTTACACTGTCTGACTCCAAGTGGGGAATATTTCGTTTAATAATGTCATCTTCACTACCTTTTTTTCGAATTATTCATTCATTTACATTATTTTAAAACTAAGACAATAACGAGTTTCTGCACCCTATTTATAAAATATATGCATATACAAAAAGAACATTTTCCGTATTTTTTTCTTTTTTCGAACACGCGATAATAGAAATCTTCTTTTTGAGATGACTCGTAGTTCCATCGTTTTGCATTTTCTGGGATGGAAAAGTGATATAAAGTGTAATACAAATGTTTTCCGTTTATATACAGGGTATCCGGTCTCAACGGTGTCCAATGGCTAATTACTAAACCGTCAGTCATAAACATATAGTTCGAAATACACAAATCTTTAAAATCAGGTAAAGAAATATTTTAAAAGCGATTTGGGTCAAGAAAAACATTTCTTAAAAAATTACGAAATTTAAATTTTTATACGGTCCCCCGGTCCTATAAGTTATATTTAGTAAAATTTTCCTTTTACACTGACAAGTAATACACAAAAAGTCCCGTTATACTACGATTAAAATTGACAGAGTAATAGTTGTTTAAAGTTGGAGCATACTTTTCGCTGCAAATTGGGAGTCATTCACATATTTAGTCGAAATAATTTCGTCAGATATATTAAAAAAAGGTTGAGAGTAAAATTAGCATTGGATTATATAAATTTGAAATATTTAATCATTCTGACATATTAATGCAAAATATACCATTTGTAATAAACATTTAAGAAGGGGAAAAAAAACAGGATTTTTGTTAAATAAGATGATGCTAAATTAACAGCCTCAATTCTTTACAAAATGATACGTATTTTAAAATATTATTAGATTACACTAGCCGGAAAAAGTTGGGTTATATCATATTTTTTAGCTTTTGATAATTGATTCTCATGTATTCTGTGCTGCTGAATCTGAAATTGACTGTCATTTTTAACAACCACATTGAGGATTTTTTGCAAATTTCAAAGTTAAAATTGATCTCCTCCCTCATCTCATCGGACCACTTAGCTATTTAGCTGTAAGAATCCCAGGATAAGCAAAAATATCGAATAAATTATTGAATAAAATAAAATAAAATAAAGTAAAACAAAAAAAGTTTTATATATGCTTTATAGTATGTTATTTTCGCTACATTTTAATTTACACATTTACGATTTGCAAAAAAAAATTCTAACGTGATGGTTAAAAATGAAGGTCATTTTCAGATTGAGTGCTAAAAAGTACGAAAAAATCAATTATCAAAAGTTAAAAAACACAACTATCTCCTCTACGTTTAGTCCAGGCAATAGAGACCGTATAGAGGCTCTACCTAGCAAAATTAATGGTAGTTGTGGAAATCGGATTACTTTATGTTTTTTGGGTCGCTGAATTCGAATTTGGAACATCCCACCAAAATTTTCCCCGGCAACCCCCCCCCCCCAAATTTTGGAAAAAGCCCCCCAAAAAAGATTTTAATTAAAAAAATCAATTTTTTTATTGTTTTAGGGGAAAAGTATCTAGAAATTCCGAAAGTAGACAAAATTTGCTTCAAATCAGATATATGACATTATGACTTAGGATGAAGGGGAAGGGGGGAACTGCCTCGGAACATACGCGCGGTGCTGCGTGAACTAAGTTGCACAATTCCAATTAACCACTCACACGTTTACATTCGACCTCCCATCTCCCCTCTGAACTTTTCCTATAAGGTTTACTTTAAGTTTTTTGGGTCGCTGAATCCGAATTTTTAACTTTCCCCCCAAATCCCCCCCCCAAATAGTTGTTTTTAAGTTAAATTTCTTATTGTTTTAGGGGAAAAGCTTTACGAAATTAAGAAACTAGACAAAATTTGCAACAAATTTTGGGTCTCTGAATCCGAATTCGTAACTTCCCACCAAAATTTCACCCGGCAACCCCCCAAAAAATTGATTTTTTGAAAAAAATTGGTTTTTGAGAAAAGCGCGCGGGGAATGTTCCGAGCCAGCCCCCTCTCTCTCCGTTTATCCTACGTCATAATGTCATATATACTATTTGTTGCAAATTTTGTCTAGTTTATGAATTTTGTAATGTTTTCCCCCTAAAACAATAAGAAATTTAAGTTAATAACAGCTATTTTTTTTGGGGGGGGGAGGTTTCTGGGGGGAAATTTTGGGGGTAAGTTAAAAATTCGGATTCAGCGACCCAAAAAACTTAAAGGGAAAGTTCGGAGGGGAGATGGAAGGGCGAATGTAAACGTGTGAGTGGTTAAGTGGAATTGCGCAAGTTAATGCACGCAGCACCGTCCGCATGTTCCGAGGACGATCCCCCTTCCCCTTCATCCTAAGTCATAATGTCATGTATCTAATTTATTGCAAATTTTGTCTACTTTCTGAATTTTAGATACTTTCCCCCTAAAACAATAAAAAAATAGATTTTTTTAATAAAAACCTTTTGTGGGGGCTTTTTACCAAAGTTTGAGGCGGGGGGAGTTGCCGGGTGAAATTTTGGTGGGAAGTTACAAATTCGGATTCAGCGACCCAAAAAACATAAAGCAAGCTGATTTCCAGAACTACCATTAATTTTGCTTGGTAAAATTCCCTATTGCCTGGATAATTTATAGTATCCGATTTTTGTTACTTTTTAAATTTGGCAATTTATGATTTGCCAAATATCCTGACATGACGTTTAAAAATTAATGCAATTTTCGGGTTCAGGGCTGGAAAATCCATAAAAGTAAAAAAAAAAAAAAAAAACAACAACAATCGCAGTCTTGTATTATTTAATCTGAAACTTTTTCTTAATCTTCTTGGCGGTAATCTATCCGAAATTTTTTGTGTTATCCTGTAAAATAAGAATAAATGGTAACCACAGAAAATCATATTAATATTAGATTGTTATCGGATTTGCGCCAGTACGTAATACTTGTACGATTTTTTTCAAAGCGCAGATACACATGAAATAAGACCTCAAATACTTTAAGCACTTGGTATGTGATCCCTCAAAGCCAAGCCGAACTCATTTGTTTTCAGAGCAGAAAAGTTCAGAGCAGAATTTTTTTAAGAAATGTTTTTTTGACCCAAATCGCTTTTAAAATATTTCTTTACCTGATTTAAAACATTTTTGTAATTCGAACTATATGTCTATAACTAATGGTTTAGGAATTAGCCATTGGACACCGTTGAGACCGAACACCCTGTATTCTTATAGCACTTTTACTGGAGCAAGACGAACCTATGACTAATCTTTTACACGAAAAATAAGCAAAATTATTCATTTGGAATTGCGTCACTTTTCTTTCGGGTAAGTAATACGTGAAGTTTTAAATCTAGATTTGACAGTTTACTAATAAAAATACTCTGGATTGAATTCAAACACATCGTTTTAAAACACCCCTTTTTAGGTGCGTTCGTAATTGTATAAATACGTAGCACCTATAGTCGTCGTTCAGTCCGTCTGTCTCCGTCCGTCCGTCTGTCCGTCCGCATATAAGAGAGCAAAAACTACCCAACCGATTGGTCTGAAATTTTAAATATATTATTGTTGCAAAATTTTGTCGAGTCATTTCAAATTTCATGAAAATCGGATGTATAGTTTAATTACAGGGACTATCAAATTTTTCCGTTACATTACACCCAATGGAAAAAAATTATTGCAAGTGCATTTTAATGATGTTACAGCCTTCCGAATGGTCTGAAATTTTTAATATATAATTGTTGCAAAATTTTGTCGACTCTTTTAAAATTTTATGAAAATCGGATGTATAGTTTAATTACAGGGACAGTCAAAATTTTTTCGTGACATTAAGGCTAATGGGAGTAAAAATATTTCAAGTGCATTTTAATGATGTTACAGCCTTTCGAACAGGATAAAATTGATATGCACTTATGAAGTGCACTTAATTATATATTCAGTACAAATTGCGGCGCAAAATATTACTATAAAAATAGTTATAGTACGAACGCACCTCATTTGCCACGTTTGACGAGCAATTTCCAACTTGTTTTATCCTCGCAACATTTCGTCATTCAATATCACTTTATTGACACATTTCGTGTCAGCAAAATTAAACTTTGTCTTTCCGAGGTTATTTTCTTTATTTTAATAGAGTGAACTACTTTCCCTTGCTGCAGTATATTACTGCGTTATTCTATTTTAAATCCGGGGTTTTATGTAAATTATTCATGTTTAATATAACATATTTAAAATAAAAGTCTATTTGTTTAACGTCATAAAATACTAAACTAATTATGCACTATATTTTATAAATAAAAGCAAATATTATTAAATATTAAAAATAACTATATCAATTATAAATTAAATTAATAATAATGATAAATTATTCGTGGTTTATATTAAATCTATATTTTAAAGAACAAAAATGTCCGCGTGTAACGCCGACGTCGTATGAACGGTGGCAAAAACATGATTCGTCCATTTCCCTTTGTTTCGCAAATTTAATCAACTTTAAATACTGCATAACAGTAAATTAAAATTGTCGAATGCATAAACAAAAAGTACTTTATAATGCAACTAGTTTTAAAACTGCATCAATTTTTCTTCAAGCATGTTAAAAAAAAAAAAAAAAAAAAAAAAAAAAAAATCAAGAAGATCGTGAAGATCGATTAACCAGAATAAACACGTTTGCTTTCAAATTAATACAAATAGTTCAGTGCTTGTTTTCGGCTAATATTCTGAAACGTACTTAACATCTTCCAGAAACTACACGTATATGACATACATAAAGTATTCATGGTTTTTCTGACCAGTAATTTGTTATTGGGAATTGAGATTTATTTAATTAAAGCATTTTTTTGCTTTAATTACGAAAAATTTCTATTTCTAAAAAGAAGTGATAAATGATTAAAATTGCTCTAAATTACGACTTTGCGAAGTGATTAACACTCTATCAATAAATAAATAAATAAAACAAAGTAAAACAGATATGTAATCAAACTACGCACTAAAACATTGAAGTTATCCGAATAAAAAATTCTACTGCTATTAGCAAAATCTTTGGCAATTTATTCTGCTATTAACCACCTATGTGCGGTTAATATAAAGTATCGCTTTTAATAAATTTAAAAACATTATTTGCATATATAATTGATATTTTTCATATAAAAAATGTGTTTGTGTTTGTTTTTATAAAATGTTTTTACATATTTTGTATAATATATATATTTAAAAGTATATAAAACATATATTTAAAAATATATATTTAAAAAGTCGATATAATGTAAAAAGTCAAATAAGTTTCAAATAAAAGAATGGTTTTCACTTATATCCGTACACATGGTATTATATACTGTGACACGGAAATCTCGGGTTATATTCTCTGGTATCCTTAAATTTAAAACATAATTTTTCACTTTAATTTTAAATCTAGATAGATAATAATATAGCATAATAATAATTTTCTGCATCCTATATCCAAGAAAAAATTCTGTGAATAATATTCGAGTTATTTAATCTTTGAGGCTTAGGGCTTTTTCTCGCTTCTGTTATTAATCCTTTGACATGTGTTTTGAAGAAAAAAATATCGTGAAGCCTGACGCTGTAAAATCTAAGCTGAGGAAGATTATTTACAAAATAAATCCTAATTTAATATATGGCTTCTGAAATAAAAAATTCTGAAATGGAGCTTAATATTATCGAAAATAAAACCGAATATAAGGTATGTTTACAGGATTCATCAATTAATTAAATCTTGTTCCGTTAAGATTGGAGTAAAAACAATATCATTCAGACAATTCCTGCAAATATTAAAGATATCGTGTTAGTTTTTAAGGAAATTAAATATTTTTTTTTTCAATGAAAACTTGAAACTCTGAAATTTATCCAAATTAATTTGTAGATAAGACAGTTACTTAGAAGCCAGACATCAAAGCTTGGTTAAAAAAATTATACCTTCCATGTATAAAAGAAGTATTCTTCGAATTTAAAAAAAATATTTTTTTTTTCAATCAAATAACATAAATTTAAATAATACAGAACAATACAATAAAAAGATAATAATGATTTTAAAAAGAAACATGTACAATTATAAGTTGTATAAATTTTTTTTAAGCACATAATACTATTTAAATTATTCAAAAGTCTTTTTGTTCACCATAAAATACATCTAAAACTAGGTTTTTTTAAACATGTATATGCTCAACATGAGTGTTCAAACGATAAAACCCAGAGGTTGATTTATTTTACACTAAATGGTGTCTGATTTAAACCTAAAAATTGAAAATGTTTGAGGGGGGGGGGGGGGTATGCTTTCGGACTGTTCCGAATTCAACCGAAGTGGAAAGGCGCATATTATTTCTAGTATACTATACCACATTTTCTGAATGGTGTGAGATAATATATCAGTCATTACAAGTAAAAATTATTAATGCGTAGAAATTTCATTTCCTCCATAATTATTAATTTTTGATAACTTAATAATTTCTTTATTATTCCAGCTTCCATAAAACTAATTATTATTTCTCCTCATTTACTTTTGAAATAGCAGTTTGACACCGGTTAAATTTGAAATTTGTGATATTTTCTGTTAAACGCTTTTTAAATTTCCGTATTTTTATACCTACACAAATTGCTTCCTTCTTTCCATTTGTTATTGTTACCCGGAATAAATACAAGGTGTTTCATAAGAGTTCATTAAGTGTAATGTGCAGTGTGCATGTTACATCTTTTTATAAGCATCTTATGACGAGTATTGCGCCACCTGTCGGTCAACTTCCGTACTTGGTTTCTTTCGCAAAACAAATTCCCTTTTTTCCCGTATACCCACATCAAATATCAGGTATTTCGGATCAGTGGTTCTTTTTTTTTACAGCCTTTTGAATGTGAAATTCTAATTATAATCACCCTGTATAATTAATTATATCATCAGGTTTAATTTTTATATTAACGCATTAAATGGTTATCTATAATTAATCTAAAAATTAATTTATGTCGCGATTAAATATATTTTAGAGCTAAATTTGAATTAAAGATTAACTGTAATTCGTAGTCAAATACATATCGTGCTCATATTATATCTGTTTTTTTATATTTTATGCGTTGCTATATTTTTAGTAGTAATCCCAATAACAAAAAACTTTTTTCAAGGTGTATTTCAAAACATCAAGATTTTTCAGTTAATGTACTGTCGTGGAAAAAAAAAAAGTAAAGACCCCCAACTAACTCCTCAACAAATTATCGTAGAAGAAAGTTCCTGGTACCGAACAATTGGAAATGAAGTCTATTTTTAAATGATGTACATAAAATTGGTTTAGGGGGCTATTTACATATTAAAACGAACCATAACTTTGTTTTTTTTCAATAGCAAAACACAATTCTGACAGCATAAACTCTACATCGTTCAATTAGACTAAAAACAAATTTTTATGCAATTCGTACCACAAGTTTGCGAGAAATTAATTATTTTAAAACGAGCGTATTTTAAGGGCTGTATCCAAATTGAAATTCCGTACGCGATTGTTAACCGAAAGAGCCCCCTTTTTGATCAAGGCACCTTAAGCACCACTCAAGCAGTCAATGAATCCTGCTAGATTACACGACAGCAGCAGAAATTTCAAATTATCTAGTCACTTCTATCACAGACGGCCCCTTAAAACATCCTTTTGCCGTTTTTTAAGCCTAATTTGAAAACTACTTGGAAGAAAAATTTGAAATTTTGGGATTTCCATAAAGCAGGACTTAATGATAATTTAAAAAAAAAAAAAAAAAAAAAAAAAAAAAAAAATGTAGGTTCCAATTCATGATTTTTTCGAATATTAATTTCATACTTCATGTCATAAAATTATAAAAAAATTTGCAAATTAAACGTATTTATGTTTGGGTATATTAGTATTATTGCTACACAAAAAATTAGCACATTAGGAGCATAATTTCAGGAGATATAAATAAAAATATGAAAATATAATTTAACATTAGAAGCACTAAATTTTGAATGTTTATAATTCAAAAACTTATCATTTAAATGACTTGAAATTTAGTGTCTAGGCATAGTTTTAACCGATGATTTGAAATATCTGTTTAAAATTGGGTATTGCCATTGAAAAAAATGAAGTTTGGATACGTTTTAAGATGTAGATCGCTCCTAAGCAAATGTTCTATACGCCATTTAAAATTTGACTTTATTTCCAATCGTTCGGTACCAGTAACTTTCGACTACGATAATTTGTTGAGGAATTAGTAGAGGGTGTTTACTTTTTTTTTCCCCGACTGCGCATGCGATATCTGACATGGTTTGGAGAAACGCAGGGCATAGATAATTGACAAATTCATTTAGATAAAAGTGCTGAATACACCTTTAAATGCTTGGAGTTTCGAACTCTGGGAAAATAGTTTAGTAAGTGCGAAAATATATCATCATTATTCTAATCAGCATCTCTTGTAAAACAGACATTTCTCAGTGAACTTTAGTCTTTTTTTTTCTTTTCAATAAATAATTAATCTATTTATATATATGAAATTGAAACGGAAAGTTCGTCCGAACCTCTATATTCCAAGTTCTTCTGCACGGATTTTCACGGAACTTATACCGTTAGATATGTATCATTTCAGCAAAGGTTTCAAGCTATAACATATCGTTCTACGTAGATTAGTTATTGAATTATAACGGAAAGTTCTGTTATTTTGGGCGATAAGGTTGCCCTTTTATTTCTTGGCAATTTTTTTTTTTATCTTTGATTTAAAAAAAAAAAAAAAAGAAAAAGAAAAAAAAATGGAACGGTTATTACACCTTGAAATGTAAAAGAAAACACTGTTACTAATTTTAATTAAACGAAAAAAAAAAAAAAGAAGTAAAAAATTAGTTTTAATGAGTGATAATATTAAAAGACGAAAATGTGTAATTTAAACATCAAAAAGAATGTTCGTAATGCTTACAAAATTACTCAGTTAAGATACTGCAATTGAAATAAGATTTGGCTATTTATATTTTGCATCAATTCAAGAAAAGATCATTTGAAAAATTGATAGGATTATATCAAGGAAGTTTCCGTAAGCGCATGCTCAGAAATATTTGAAAAAAATAT
The DNA here is from genome assembly GCA_963932465.1 of Maratus speciosus. Taxonomy (NCBI): domain Eukaryota; kingdom Metazoa; phylum Arthropoda; class Arachnida; order Araneae; family Salticidae; genus Maratus; species Maratus speciosus. The sequence continues at coordinate 359,075,398 of OZ010791.1, forward strand.
ATAATATTCTTCTCATGAGGAATATATAGAATATTCTTCTCATGACATATAATATGTTTATAAAAAAAAAAAAAAAAAAAAAAAAAAAAAAAATCTTCAGAACCTCGATTTAGCGTTCGTAAAAATATAATGAATTTTTTTTTTTTTTTTTTTTTTTTTTGGTGATTTAATGCTGTTTGGCGGCACGATAAAATTTTGAATAATACTTTTTTTATGATAAATAATTTTTAAGTAAAACCTTTCTCTACTCTTCATACGAAGATAGTTAGATAACGTTTAACGTAATAAATACATTTTTATTACTAAAGTTTTGTCATATACTTTTATAGGAGTATATATTAAAATTTTATCATCGTAATTATACGGTTTAAGACAAAATTTAAGTTTATTAAATTTGTTCCAAACTCAAAATTAATGTTCGATTCTGAACACTAGTAATTTGACTTCGATATTGTTAGTATCAGAACAAAGAAGCGATTGTTATTGTTGCCATGGAAACAGGTATTTAATTAAAAATATTTAATGATAGCATTTTTAATTATCCAGCTACTTTTAAAGCAAACATAAAACGGAACTACTTGATTATCCCGTCGACAAAAAAACTATCGCCAAACTATAAGATTAAATGCCAATAGTGGCTGATCGTAAATTTTATATTCACTTGCCATTAAACACGGTACACGTGTTTGTTGCGTCATCACCAAGTGATTTTTAATTTGACTTTCTATTTGTAATTTTATTAATGTTTACAAATTTATTTATTCTTTCGTTGTTTAAAATAAAATTTTTATCAATTTGTATAAATTGGCGACTAGTTTGGCAATTAGCATAATTTGGAGAAATTGGTCGACAGGATAATCAAATAGCACCCTTAAAACTTTTCAAGCCGGTGAAGCCATGTAAAATTAAATAACTACTTCAACACACAATTTGTATATATTATATACGCTTACAGATAAAAGATAATACGCTGATCCTTCGTTTAGGTTTGAATTCCTTGAGTTTTAGACATTTAAACTGTTATTTAACAAGCAATTTCCAAATGCATTTTAATATATTGCATTTGGGAAGGATCTATATACACATTTAAATATCTTGCATTTGTGTTGGCTAGTCAAATATCGTGGAACGTTCGTCTTTTTTTCGCAAAATACTCGAATATTTTTTTTTTTTTTTCAGATTTTTACTCAGATTCCGCAGCCAAATTTGACTGATGTTTTACTACATACATGAGCCGATTTATAATCACTTTTTGTTTCTTTTTGTAATTTGAGTATGCTCTTTAAGGAAGCCTTCCTTGTGAATAACAATTTTGTTTTTGATTTGTTCTTTTTTTATTTCTAACTCCTCCATCATGTGACTTACAGACGAAACTAGCATATGTAATTCTAAAAATGATGGTACTTATGATTTACATGTTATATGTTTATTTGTGATTTTGAGTTCAGTTTTATTTTTATTTAAACAATTTGATTTTAAGCCAAAAAGACGTAAACGTGAATTAGGTTCAACCGATGTTTACATAAGGTAATTTTGCAAGTGTACGAAAGCATTTTAAGAGTATTTTTTAAAATTTAAATGTACAATATATAAATAGCAATTAATATTTTAAAAATTGAGTCAAATATTTTAATTTTAGTATAAAGGTCTCCCACACACGCACATATATATTGTAAAATAATTTAATTTCAGACATTTAAAAAAATTCTCACCATACTTTACTACGAAAACATATCGTTTTTTTTTCCTTTTTTTTTTTTTTTTTTTTTTTTTTTTTTTTTCCTTTTATAACCTCGAAGCCAGATTATCTAATATTGTCCACTCTTTTTTAATAAAAAACATACCTCCGATTTCCCTTATCGAAACGTTCAATACTTACATTGTTAAGTAGTAAAGATTATTCTTAAGAAAATGTAAGCAATTATGCGTTATTACAATCACAAAAGAAAACATTTTGCAAAAAAAAAAAAAAAAAAAAAAAAAAAAAAAAAAAAAAAAAAAATATATATATATATATATATATATATATATATATATATATATATATATATATATATATATATATATATATATATATATATACATATATATATATATATATATATATATATTTCTGAAATCATTTTTCGATATTAAATTTAATTCATCATCTTTTGTCCATATCCTCCCTACTTTCAGAAATGTTTTTAAAAGATATTGGATGAATCTTCCATAATCAACCCCTTTACAATTGGCAAATTTAATATATAATGTTGGAAGATTCATTTATATTTGAAAGAAACCGTCGACGGTATATCCGATTTCAGAAGATTACGCGAAATTTGTACTTAGCAATTTGTAAATTTATGTTTTTTTTATTATGAATCAAACGCACAATATTTACAATTATATATTTTTCATCTGCAGCTATTTACTATAACTAAAAAATCATCACTTTGAATGTACAAAAAAAAAAAAAAAAAACAACTTTCAAATGCCAAAGATGGCCAATGGAACAATATCTGTTCATTTAGCCTAGGTTTTAAAAAAAGTACCTCAGATTCAATTAAAATTTCAATCATTATAAAGTAATTTTGGCTAATGCATACCCCGAGCAGCTGATCGTAGTCATAAATTAACGTTTCTAGTTTCATTTAGGCAACAAGGTGATGAAAAATGACGTCTTAAAAATAAAAGCATGTTTACTTCTCTGTCTTATTACGCTCATTATAGAAATGCGAAAAAAACTTCCGTTTGCCAGAAAGACCATTACTAAAAATTTTGCATAACTAACTTTATTTATCATTCGCAAAGAGTTTTGATTGTGAAATATCTAAAATTCGATCAACAGCAATTTGACATTATTTAATGGAATGTAGTTTGGCGCGTAATTAACTCTGTTTTGTTGCTAACTCTGGTACATTTTTAGCCATACCGTTACGAACATTTCTAATGTTTCACATCAAACTGGGTTGTGGATCAGATTATGGATGATTGGAAAGATTTTATTGAATGAAAACTAGACGTTTAGTTTTCTATTTAAATCGGTTATCGAGGTTATTTTCCTAGGTTGCATGATTAAAACTGGTATATAAAAAGAAACTGCAGTTAAAATGACATTGTTTTAATATTATTCACACAATTCTCTTTAAATATCTACTTTCTAAAGTTCTATTTACTTTAAATATCTACTTTTGCACGATTCACATATTTTAAAATATGAAAGTTATATACTGTTTTGACTGTATTTACTCTACTGGAAATTTAAGATAAGAGACTGTAGAAAACTTGCCCAAAGGAGACGTATATTACCAAATATAATGTAACGTAGAGATAGATTGTATTTATGTATGATTCACATATTTTAAAATATGAAAGTTATATACTGTTTTGACTGTATTTACTCTACTGGAAATCGAAGATAAGAGACTGTAGAAAACTTGCCCAAAGGAGACGTATATTACCAAATATAATGTAACGTAGAGAGAGATTGTGTTTATGTTGTCAGATCCACACGTAGCACCAAGCTGAGAAGCCCGGAGTAAAAGAACTAACAGACTAAAGTTAATAACCCGAACATCCTTTCAGTTAAACGGCCAATCTTATCAATCATTGGAATGCACTCTTTTTTAATAGTGTGGTGATATGATCGTAATGGACTCCAAAACTCTACATGTTGTACTGTTGTACTAAAGAGTTACTTCTAAATTACCCGAATTTGATCTAACTTATCGGGAAATATAATAGCGAAATGACGTCCGATGTGTATTCAAAAAATGCGGAAGGACTTTCCAGGTGAATGTTCATATTAATTTAAAATACAAGGTCGAATTCTCCATTTCGTTTGATTGAAGGTTTATTTGGAAAATGGATCAGCGCAGCGGGTTCAGCCTGCTAGTTTTAAATAAATACAGTTATTATTTAGAATATTATATTAATAAAAACATTACTGGAATATAATCCCTTCAATTTTAAAACATAAATAGCATGAAATGAGTTTCATTACCATTTGATAATTCTAAAATTTAACAAAACAGATCAATAACATAAGGTTACATTTTCTATGCAGCATACCATATAGTACACTATTGAGCTTCTGTAAAGCGTACTTTTATGCTCGATCTAACTCAGTGATTATTAAATTTTTTTATAAAAATTGCGCAACTGGAACAAATGTAACGCAACTTTCATTGACTGAAAGTTTAATCTTTGTTTGAAACTAACAAAATTTTAAAGCACTTTAAAGTTAAATGTTTAGCTTATGTCAAACAATTTATATTTAAACAAATTCGATTATGCATATTTACGATCATATAATTTTATGTAGAATTGAGAGGTTCTGACATTTGTGATGCTCGCGATCATTCGATGTTTTCCATAACATATTAAACCATTTTATTATAAGGCTGTACTGGCAACTATTTTTATAATAAAACGTATAAAATTTTTCAAAAGGTTTCATGCTCGATAGATTTCGAATAGCGACATCTTAGTGTAAATGTATGGAAGACAGTATTTACAAAAATGTCGTACGAATAGAATACAACAAAAGAATTGTCGATTGTAACGTATATGTCCCGAAATGTATTCATGATTAAAAAAGGGAATATGTAACTAAATTGAAATTGATATAAAAAATCAATAGAAACTGAATATATGTATAATAAGTATAGATTTTTAAATGAAATAAGAATGGGAAAACGTTATTCCTTTGTTAATGAACCATTTTTGTACCCAATAATCAATTTGTTTTAAGTTATTAAAAATATCATTTCCTGAATACATAAATTTGAGACCCATAGTACAGAGTTTGTAAATGTGGAATTCACTATTACGAGATGTATATCATTGATATTTGATTTACTTTCCTGAATTAAAAGTGTTTTATTCAAAATTAGCTTTTGCAACCTTATACTATAGAGTTATACACCTTTTCTTTAAAATCAGTTTTTAAAGTTGTGTATTAATATATTTTTACACATACATTTTCTTTCACATCTGTAGAAAATATATGTAAAATTCAGTTATTTATACTTTTGCACTATTTAATTGCACAGTTGAAATATTTTCTATACAAATGAGACTTTTGTTTATTTATATTTATAAAAATACTAGTGATATTGTAAACATGCACTAATTTAAATAACATTTCCTTCCTACTAATGAATTACCATTCAGGATTATTCCTGATTAATTTATTCTCTTAACACATTCATTTTCTTAAAAGTAAAGCTCCGAAATTAAATAACGTCACAAGCAACTGACAAACAATGAACGAAAGTTTTATCAACGCCTACAGTGCTGAAAGCATATGTCGGATTATGATCTAAGATGCATCCTGCCAGGATTTAAGTTTTACTTACATTACATGAAATCCATGAAATTTCATATCTCTGATGCACAAATAAATTTTTATCTTTTCTTTCAAAGATACCTTATTGACGAACGTATAAAGATAGTTTATTTGTCAAGTATTAATATATAGTTATATTATTCAAATATAATTTAAATTTCAAAAATACATAAAAATAACGAAACATTTTTGTCTTTTCAAAGCAAGTGTAACGCAGCTTTAATTGAATCAAGTGTTTATCTTTGTTTAAAATAATCAAAATTTTAATGAATTTTAAAGTTTAATGATTATGTCAAGCATTTTGTTTTTAAGGAAATTCAATTACACTCAATTAGGGTCATATATATATTTTTTTTTTTTATTTAGGAGTGAGAGCTTCTGTCATTTGTCATGCACGCAAACACGCGATGTTTTGCACAATAAATTTATCAATTTTATTATGGACCAACACTGACATTTTTTTATATTAAAGACAACCAAAATTTTCAAAAAGTTTTCTTCTTGGTAGCTTTCTCTTTGTAACATCCTATTATAAAAGTGTGGCAGACATAATTTACAATAAAAGTGGTACAAATAGAACGTAAACTTTGACTTATATGTACCGAACGAAATTTAAAAAGTTAAAAAAGAGTATATGTAAATAATTTGGTATTTATTTAATAAATCAATATAAATAGGATATAAGCATAATAAGTATAGATTTTCAAAACAATCATAAGAATGGAAAACGTTCTAACTCTGAATAATTATTTTCGCGTGATAATCAAATTTTTTAAACACTACTTATGTAAAAATATTGATCTTAAATTCATAAAATTGAAACACATAAAATTCACTTTACTGCATTAATAGTGTTTTCTGCAACATTATAATTTGTACTGTGTAAAATGTTTATACTATCGAATTATTCACATTTCCCCTATAATCGCTTTTTTAAACCCTTTATGTACTGAGTTATGAACTCATGAAAACCTTAACTTCTGAAGCCTTTTTCGTGAATTGTTTAAACTACATTAGAATATTTACATAATCATTTAATAAATTTTAGAAGGATTTCAAAAGGATTGAAGGATTTAGAAGGATTAATTAAATTTGAATTTATAGCGATTTTGTGAATTATTTATAACTCCATTCAAGTCTTTTATTTTCAATATTTTTCTTAGTACTTTGTAGGATTGGGAAATTTACAAATATAATGTTCTTACAATAGAAATATAGAAATATTTCCGAATTGGAAAATCCCTAACCACCCCTCCCCACCCCCAACGCCAAGAAAGCTCAAAAGATGCAAAGGCAAAAGAAATCATCCTTTTAAAAATATTTTTGTTTTGTGTAACCAATAATGCTTTTGGAACATGATAAAGTAATGTATCTGTAACACATTCTAAACTGTATTACAACTAATAGATGCATTAAATGAATTTTATAACAATTTATTTTAATGGTACTTATTAGTACCCTTAATATATAAGAAGTTAATATAATTTGATATATATAATTTCTTTCGCCACAGTAGAAAGATATGTCGAATTCAAATGTTTACGCTTTCACATCATTTCTTTGCACGGCTAAAATATTTTCTGTAAAAATAAACCTTTTGATTAATAATATTTAAAATTATTATTTTTATAGTAACCAGGCTCTAATTTAAATAAAATTTCCTTTCTATTAATGAAATACCATTGAGGATTATACTTGAATAATTTATTCTCTTGACACATTCATTTTCCTAAGAGCAAAGCTTCAAAATTAAATAACGTCAGTAGCAACTGCCAAACAACGAACTGAAGTTTATCAATGCTTACAGTGTTGGAAGTATATGTCGGATTATGATCTAAGATGCATCCTGCTAGGATTTGAGTTTTCGTTACATTAGTCCATGAAATTCACGTTTATGATGCACAAACAAAGTTTTATCTTTTATTTCAAATACATGTAATGGACGAATGTATAAAAATATTTTATTTGTCAGGTAGTAATATATATTGTTATATTATTCGAATATAATGTCCATTTCAACAATACATAGAAGTTAAGAAACATAACAAAATGTACAATATGAACTTTAAAAAGCTCACTGTTTAACATAAAAGGCGGAAAATATACAATAATATTATAGATATTATAAATTAAAAGTATGCAATTTATTTAAATTTTCCAGTACTTTCGGCCATAAATCCCGCGGCCATCGTCAGAGAATATTTTTATTAATTACTGTTACATACATTCAGATGCGTCTTTACATTACATCATCTTTACATTGCATTACATTTAATTTCTATAACGTTAGAGTAGCTGGGAGTAGAAGTAGCAATGCCTAAAGTAAACTTATGTAGAGAAAAATATTTACCTGCCATTCTATTTAAATATTTAAGATTAAATTACATTTAAATTTTATTAATTATCCATTTAAGAGTTAAATATTTTTCTCTTCACTTTTCAGTATAAGACACTACAACTTCTACTTTCAGCTACTCTAATAGTAATACACTCTCCTATTTCAATCAAATTGATAATAATATTCCCTGAATATTGCCGTTCTATAATCCGAAAGTACTAGGAAATTTAAATAAAATGCATATTTTTTACTTGTAACATCCATATTATTAATACTTTTGTCTCCTTTTCAATACAACGGTGATCTTTTTAAAGTTCATATTGCGTATTTTGAGATTAAATGAAGGTGGAATATTGCTTTTCGACTTATGATTTTATATATAACGAAATAACTTTGTCTTAAAAAAAACAAAACAAAAAAACAATAAGGATTATTTTCAGCTAAACAATATTCAGGAAAGTAAGCAATTATCAGTATCTAAAGCATAGTAAAAATTTTATTCACTCAAATATACACAAATTATGTTAGCTTAAGTATCATGTTTCTGAGATCGTTATTGATATTTTTTTTTATTCAAAAAAAATTTCTCTTGTCATCTCTTTTGTGATGTCTTATTAGGAAGATCCATTATTTCACTTGTTTATCCTCTTTCAAAAGACTAGACAGCCGACGACAAGAGAATTTATGGATCAAAATAAAAAGTGGAAAAATTCCAAAAAGAAAAAATGGGCTAAGCTGTCATTTATATTTTTTTCATTGTTTTTTTTTTATGAAATGAAAGAATGTGATGCTGAGTAAGCGTGTTATATTAATAACTTTTTAACTTCAGAATAACATGATATTTTATTCTAAAGTAAAGGAATAAATTTATATTTCTCAAAACACTTTTCTGAAATTATTTGTAACTAATAAAGAGGAATTGTAATATTTATAGATGATTTTAAACTCAGTTAAATTAACATGCGTAATTTATTTATATATTTTTAAATGAATGGGGATATTTCCTCAGGTCAACATTTATGCATTGTAATGCATATTTTTAATTATATACTAAAATGTTTCTCTTAAGACTTTTAAGTTCGAAAAACTACACTCTAAATTATTTCTCTATATATTTCTCTATTATTTATTATTTGAGTAACCTTCACTGAAAATGTATTTAAATTTTTTGGTACTATTTCTTCTTTCTCTCATCTGCATGGTAAAACAATAAAAAACTTAGAAGATTCATTTTTTTGGTTTTCAAAACATTTATATCTCTAACACAAATTTAAATACTATAGTACATATATAAAAAAACATATACGAAATGGAAATAACTAGGATATGTCTTTAACCCTTAACGATCGAAGTAACCTCCCAGACATATGCATCTCTTAGACGATTTCATTCGGTTGCCACCACTTTTATGAAAGAAACATTTTTACTTGCAATTTAACAAATTAATGCACGGATTTTCATAAAACTTCAGATTCCGTTAGTCCTTGACATAAATGGATGTTTTTTTTTTTTTTTTTTTTTTTTTTTTTTTTTTTTTTTTTTTTACGTTTTGGTGTAAATTGTCGAATAGGTGGCACTGCTATACTGCTTTTGCAGGACTTACACGATTTCTGCAATAGCTTTATCTCAAGAAATAACGGACACATTTTCATCAAACTTCAGATTTAGTTACTCTGATATGGAATAAGGCTGACTACGTGTTGGTGTAAATCACCCAATAGGTGGCGCTGCTGTGCTGCATTTTGCATTATTTCCTGTATTGCACTACCTCAAGAACTAATTCATGAATTTTCTTCAAACTTCAGATTTCAGTATAACTTGATTAATATTGCAGTTGATTATGTGTTGGTGTAAATCTGTCAACAGGTGGCGCTGCTATGCTGCATTTGTCATGATTTGCGCAATAACTCTATCTCAAGAATTAATGCACGAATTTTCCTCAAACTTCATATTCAGTTAGACACTGACATAAGTTGATGATAATTAGATTTTGGTGTAAATAACCCAATAGGTGGCGCTGCTATGCTGCATTTTGCTGGAATTACACGATTTCAGGGACAATCATACCTCGAGAACTAATGCACGGAATTTCATCTTTTTAGAATTCTCATTATGAGCACAAATTGCCATTTAATTTGGCAGTGTGATAGCGAATTTTGAAGTATTGATATTTATGAGATAGAAGATAGTTTTGTGATGGCCACAACATACTAGTTTACACGTAGTAAAGAGTGTGTTTAAGGAAGCTACAAAAACCATTTCCGCTATCTAGGATAAAAATCTAGTTTAATATTATTTAATAAAAAATTCAAATAAAACTTTTAAGCTTTCTGCCAAGTATCATTATACATTTTAAAAATACTTCTGTAATATCATTTTTAATAAAAGAAATAATTATTTTATACTGTTATTGTAAAGCTTTTATAATAATGCACAGAACGTATTTTTTATTTTTTATTATTTTTTTATTTTAAATCTTGAAAATACATGTTAGAGTGAATGCACTTACATAGCTTTTTAAGAGCTTATGCATAAAAAAAAATAATCATATTACTCCATAAAATGTCCATTACGGACATTTTAAAAATATAGTGAGCAAACTTTTTAAGCACTTATAGTTTATATATTTTTGAGAATCGTGAAGCAAAAGCAAAAAGGCACAGACTTTGCTTTATTATTGAAAGTTATACGATTACTTTTTTTTTTTTTTTTGAGTATTTGACATTAATCTAATGTAGTTAAAACGATTTTTTCTTTGAAGCATCTGAACATCTTCAAACTTCAAATTTACAAAAGATAGTGTCACTTAACACCAATCGGAAGATTGTGCAATAATTTTTTATGTTCTTGTTGCTTGTTGAAAAATGATTACTATTGAGCTATCATCGGTTGTTTTGTAAATGTCTGAACACAAAAATATGAGAATAATAGTAGTTTAAAAGTACATTTCTTTTGAGGGTTATTTGAGATTTTACAAAAAATATATTAAACTTTTTATCAATTAAGTAACCAAATTTTGAGGTCTAACATATTTTTGAGAAATCATTTTCTTACTTTCTTCTGATTTTACAAAAAATATATTAAACTTTTTATCAATTAAGTAACCAAATTTTGAGGTCTAACATATTTTTGAGAAATCATTTTCTTACTTTCTTCTGATTTTACAAAAAATATATTAAACTTTTTATCAATTAAGTAACCAAATTTTGAGGTCTAACATATTTTTGAGAAATTATTTTCTTACTTTCTTCTGCATACAGTGTCCGTAGCAATTATTTTGAAAATTCATTCAAATACAAGAAATTGAGATTGTATTAGTAAAAACTTGTGAAACTCTAAACTAAAAATTGTTAGGGAAATGTTAAAAGAAAATATTAATACCAGTAAGAATAGTTTTAATATTGGAAAGAAAAAACTTTTAACACTCTCAAAATCATTCCGGCCTGTGCCGGGAAGAAGAGGAAGTTTTCATATTTATTATTTTTAAAAAGCCAGGTTATATTATTCAAACACACGAAGCTCAAGTTAGTGGAACCCGATTGTAGAAGATTCAATGCTATTTATTGTCAATGCTGAATATTATTGAGAATTTCGCGAAATTAGTCAACTTTATACACGCTGGTTTTTTTTAAAGTGATTTGATCGCCAAATTCTGCGACACCTTAAATTGCTCGCCATTGTAAAACAACATGATTGGGGAAGCTAACCAATGAACTTGGTCGTGTCCTTAGTAATTCCTGTGCAGATGTTCACTCACATCAAAATATGTTGATATATACGAGTGCTGTCGCAGCAGAAAAATCCGATTTTTTAAAATGTCACCCACCTTAGAAATTCAAACTGCTACATCTCAGCCATTTTTTAAGATAAAGACATAAAAAATTCCCCGGGATCCTTGTATCAAAGTCAAACACTTAAGAAAGAAGCATTTTTAAATTTCTAATTTTTTGTAACTTATTTTAATTATTTTTTTAAAATGTCCGCCATTTTGAAACAAGATGACGAATAAATCCAGACAACGAACTTGGTCCAGACATTGCTATATACTATGCACACGCCTCGTCACATTCAAATCGGTAAATAAATACGCGTTTTATCGCATGACAAAAATCAGATCATTTCAAAATGTCAGCCACACTCAAAAATCAAAGTGGTATAACTCAGCCATTAAAAAAAAAAAAAAAAAAAAAAAAAAAAAAACATTTAAATGGAAACTATTTTGAAACAAGATAGCGGATGAAGTTGGCATACGAACTCGATCGCGACATTGGTATGTACTAAGCACCCACCAAGTTACATCTAAATCAGTTCAAAATTGCGCGTATTCTCTCGTGACAAAAATCAGATCGTTTTAAAATGTCAGTTACACTACAAATTCAAAGTGCTATAACTCATTCATTTTTTAAGATAAGACGAAACAAAAAATGTCCCGGAATCTTTATATCAGCATAATATATATATATATATATATATATATATATATATATATATATTTCAATTTCTAATTTTTTTGTACCTAATTTTAAATTTAATATTTAAGAAAAAAATAGCTGCAAGTTTGAAACAATATGGCGGATGAACCTGGCAGACGAACTCGGTCGAGACATTGGTATGTACTACCTACAACACCAATCTACCACCAAATCGTTTTATAAATACGAGAGTTGCAGCATTCAAAAACCAGATATATATATAGTTCTTTAGTCTCCTTCATATATATATATATATCAACATTTGAACAGAGGATGGTTTCGCAGTCTTGGGGTCCTGATCGGTGAAAATACATAAAAATTTTGAATCGCTTTCCTCCGAACGGCTACAGTAGGTAGCTTCTTTTTAATAAAATCTACCTAAAATTGTACACAATATTCCTATATTTGTTATAGATACATTATTGCACTTATAAAACATTACTTAAAATATCGTGATTTTGGAAAATAGATATCTAAAACAGTAAACCTTTACAACAAATGCGACATTTCAACCATCAGAATTGAATTTCTATTCCCAAAGTTACTACTTTTTCTGAAAATTTTACTACAGCAATATTAGAGACAAATATCTTCAGTTAATAATATATCGTTCTATTGCATATGTCGTGTCCTTAAAGCAAAAATGATTACATATCGGTCGCATACGTTGGATTAATATATAAAAAATTAAAATTATATAGCTTTTACAATGTTGCCTTCAATACGTATAGAAGAAAAAAACAACTTCACAATCACCTGCCCAATCAATTCTTAATCTGGGCAGTTACTCTTCAATTCTCAGAAAATACTGTAATATTTAGATAATTTAAAGCTAGGTATTTAACGTAATATTTGTATAAACGTAATATACTTGTATACTTGTGTAATATACTTCTATAAAACATTTTTATAAAAATAACATAAGACAGATACTAATGCATACAATATCAATCGACATCAAAATAACCCTTTATCTAATGACGGTACTTGTAAGTATCACTCACTTTAAACTTTCATCCTATAGATAATATTACTAATATTCTAATGATACTTTGAAAAACACACTTTTAACTCCACTTTCTCCGGATAGATGACAGCAGTAGTTCTAGGTTTGTTATTTTAGCGAGAAAGGAGGCTAACTTTGAAACAGTCGATGTGCTTTTTACCGACATTTTGTGCATATTGTCATGTTCGTCTTTTTATTGCTGGAAACAAGGGAAAGGACATAAGATAAGTGTTGGATTTTTCATGTGTTCATTATGATCTTCGAATACAATTTCACTAGTTATTTTAGGTGAACAGTGTGTGTATTTGATTTAACAGTTGAATTACTCGGTGGCACTTATAAGTACAGTCAGTACACTGGGTGTTGGAGAAAAACTTCTTTTTACTTTTCATCTGTGTAGTTATCCATCGTTTTCATCTGATTTAAAATATAATTACTAAAACGTAGTGTAGTAATAATTTTCTTAGTATTTATTTTCTGTTTCATTATTATTTTTATGGGAAATCAAAAAAGTTGTGGCACCGGCTCTTTATTTGTATGCTAGAAATGGTATACATAAATTCATATTTTCCATATGTGGAGATGCGAGAGAACATGTTGTACCTAAAATATAGACGTCGCATAACTAAAGGAATGCGAACAATCTCGAAAAAAAAAAAAAAAAAAAAAAAGCTTTTTAACCGTTTGAGGGACAATATATTTCCAATGCTAAAGTGTTGAAATAAATGATTAGCACCGGAAATAGTCAAAAATGTATTTGTAAGTAAGAAAAAAAGGTTATATTTCACATACCTATTAAATCGAAAATATTTTATCTCAATTCTAGTGCCATTGGAAATACCTTGTGGGTTTTTTTTTTTTTTACGGAATTTTAGTCATAGTGTACTGACAGTACATTAAAGTACCATTTCAATTAATTAGCTCTAAGTAATTAAATTTCTCACGGGAGAGTATTTTTTATATTTATCCTTTAATTTCCATTGTAGTAACTGAAAAAAAAATTGCATGCAAAAAATTCCCGTGCAGTGGATAAAGGAATAAAGTGACTCTTTTGCTAATTTACTTTTTGGACAATTAAAATGTGATATTTGAAGAATTTTTATCCACTTGTAAATTAATCCTTTAGTCTAAAAAAGAAATATACATAATAAAAGAATCTACAAAGAAAATAAATAAAATCCCTGTCGGCTCGTCCTGCAGGCGCAGGTAGATTTCGAAGTTAAGTGCTGATTTCAACAACAAAAACTGAATCATAATTAGAGATAAACCCACTTTAAGAATTTTATTTGGTCGCTTTTGACGAGTTTTATTTCATTTTTATATAATAGATGATTTTATCAGATACACGTTAAGGCGGTATTCAAAAAACTACTTTTCCATGCTCAACAAGTCGAATTTTTTGGTACATTTTCAGATTCATTTTTAAAAGAAAAGATTTGAAATTTGTTGGCGTGATATTTGAAGAGATTTATAAGAGTCCTGTATTTTTATTTTTTGTTCAATTAATTAAAATTTGATTTATAAACAATTATTTTCTCAGTAGGACAATATTTTTAATTTCCAACGCAATCGCTTCGGGAAATTTGGTTCAGAATGTCCATTTTGACTTCATTTTTTGAAATATATTCTGCTTCTATCAAAAAGTTGACCATTATAGTACATTATCAGTTTCTCTGAATAAGAGAATCTACTAATTGGATGCACTTGAGAGCAAAAATGAATTTAAAAATGAATCAGAACATAAGCAGTTTGGATTTGAATACGCCTATACGATGATTTTTTTCTTCAACCACTATGTATTTTTAATTTGTTTTTGCTCTAAGAATTGGTTGTACCAAAATCTTGTCAGTAAAAATGTTGTAGATAATATTAAGAATATATATTACAAATTCATGGGGATTTTATATCTTCTGAATTGACGAAGTTATGGATTTTTTTCTTCTTCATCTCCTCCCCCCCTTTTTGTTTCCGTTTTTAATTTTTTTTGCGGTACGAATTGGTCCAATCAAAAGCTATTCAATATAAAATTTGTAGATACTATTAATGAAATTTATAATAAAATTAATTGGATTGGATATCTGGGGAATTGACGAAGTTATGATTTTTTTTCTCCCAAAAACCCTATTTTTTGCGTCCCATGAGCCCATTTTTAATTTGATAAAATACTGTCATACATAATTTGTCGGCCCTATTTTTAGAAGTAATAAAAATTTTAAACTGATTTGATATATACAAAAATTAAAAAGTTATGGGGTTTTTTTTCGTTTTTCACAAAACCCCTCCTTATTTCTATCCCCTTTGTTAGATTTTGCCCATTACCAAACTTGACAGATATTTTATGCCCTATATATATATATATATATATATATATATAGAGAGAGAGAGAGAGAGAGAGAGAGATAGATAAAAAGTTTATTACAGAGGGTGGTTTTGGGTTCTAGTGGTCATGATCGGTGTAGATCTGCAAATTTTTTTCAGAAATTCCAACATAGGAGAGAATGTAATAGGTAGTATTTCATACGAAATCTACTTAAAAAATTAGTATGGTAGACTGGGGCATGTTTGGAACAGTGCACGTTTACACACTTGTTTGATTTCACAAACAGTATAATTGATAGTACCACTTCTCAAACCAGGAGTAGCGCACCTGGTACATTGAAAAAAAACAACGTCGGTCAGTTCAATTTAGAAATTACCTGTATTTTTAATAGAAGATCAAAAGTTGAGATTTAAAAAAAAAGAGAGTAAAATTTTTCCTGCTTACATAATCTGTCACGTTGTATTTGTTTTTTAGTACAAAACAGAGAGTTAAAAGTTCTGAAAGACGAAATTTTCCTTTATGTATTAGACAATCTAATTGAATGAATACAGTTGAAACGACGAATCTAGGTTTGTTTAAAACACTAAATGACGTCAGCGTCATTTTTACGCCCTTGTCCTTTAGTTCATATTGCTTTATGCTATGTCTTTTTATGAAATATTTTTTTAGCAATTAAAATATTATAAGTAAACTTTATTTGTATAACAAAATATGGCCTATTACTACAGTTGACAATATCATCGACAATTATACGAAATTTAAAAATATCGAGACAATACACTAGCAGATACTGTTAGCAACCCAATTCAAAGTTGTTCATTACATTTTACAAGTTTTAAAACATAAAAATTAAACTATTCGACATAGTGTAGTTATTGGGCCTTTTCGAAACCTTTATTAAAATAGGCATATTTCCTTTAAACAGAAATATGTCGAATTAAGTAATGCAGTAACTCTAAACTAGTGATGGGCGATTCCGATTTTTTTAATCGATTTACTCGATACTATTGCGAACTCGATTTAATCGATTGTATAAATTTTTTAATCGATGTCTCTAAAGGTAATATCATTTTAATTTTCTTATAAAGCTGAAGGTAAAGTAGTCGAATGTGGCAATACCAAAACTTTCTTCTATCTCAAACATGTTAAAACTTCAAAATTCGCTATCACAGTGTCAAATTTAAATGATAACTTATGGCCATCATGGGGATTCAAAAAGTATAGGTTCATTGAAATATGTGCATTTTAAAAGAATGCATTTTCCAAATAAATAATTGAATTTCGGCCCACACCCTCTTAGATGTCTGCAACAGAAATTCCCTTCCCAATTCAAAGAGCATAAAAGCGAAACCTGTTGGGCAGTATACATCCAAGCCTAATAAGGATCTATATATGTGATAGTGTAACAGTATATTAAGTTTGAATTAATTCCATGCATTACTTTTTGGATATAGCTATCACGTATATCGTCTAAAATGTAGTATAGCAGCATAGCCTGTTATATGATTTACACGAAAACCTAATCAGGAAGAACTTATGCCAATGTCTAACTGAATATTAGGTTTGCTGAATTTCCGTTCATTATTTCTTGAGATATTCTCGCTAACATCGTGTAAACCATGAAAAACAGTGTTGAATTCAGGGGGAGTGGTTACCGGAGGACATCCCCCCGGTACATTGAAATGTCCCCCAGGAAGATTTGAGATTTTTTTCTTAATGGACAAAAGTCTCCCAACCCCGCACGAAACTCTAGAATGTGTCTCTCCAGAACCGCAGAAATCCCTCAAGGAGAAAAATGTCTGAATTAAATTTGCTGACAACAGCAGCATAGCAGTGCAACCTGTTACATGATTTGTATGAAAACCTTCCCAGGAACAACATATGACAGTGTCTATCGGAATATTAAATTTGATGAAATTTCGTTCATTAGTCTAGAGATATGATCTTTAAAATAGTGTAAATCCGGAAAAATGTGTTAAATTTAGGGGGTTTCCCGGGGGCGAGGTACCATTGAAATGTCCCCCAAAAGGTTTGAGATTTTATGCTTAATGTACAAAAGTCCCCCCCCCCCCATCCCCTCCTCTGAAGTCTAGAATGCTCTTCGCTGGAGCAGCCGAAATCCTTCCCGGAGAAAAATGTTGAATTCAATTTAGTATTGCAACGGCCCCTGTTGGGTGATTTACACCAAAACCTAATAATCAACAACTTATGCCAACGTCTAACTGAATGTGAAGTTTTATGAAAATCCGTGCATTAGTTCTTGAGATAGAGCTTTGGAGAAAATAGGGGAAAATGCAGCATAGCAGCACAACCTACCAATAAATTTACATCAAAACCTAATCATCAACAACTTACGTCAACGTCTATTCGTATATGATGTTTGTTAAAGTGCATTAGTTTTTGAGATATCGATCATGCAGAAAACATGAAAAATGCAACATAGCAGCGCCACCTGCTGGGCGATTTTCACCAAAAAGTAATCAGCTTCAATTTATATCAAGGTTTAACTAAACCTAAAGTTTCAACTGATTCCATGCATTAGTTCTTTAAATGGACCGCCCAGAATTTTTTTTGTCAGAGACAAACAAATAGACAGACTAACAGACAGACAGTTTATAAAAATAGTCAAATCGTATTCCAGACAAGACTTCTAAAATTATAAATCATTCAAAAACCGGTAGTCGAAAATTTTCACGAATCCAACACTTTTCTTTTTCTAAATACTAAAGAAAGCAAGAAAAAATGAACGAATCGATTGAACCCGTAACGTAGGATCAGAAATGGCGAATCGATTCAGTACACAGATTCGATGTCGATCTTTAGATGCAGGTTGAATCGTTTTCAAGACGATTCTTTAGATGCAGGCAGAATCGTTTTGCGGACGATTCTTTAGATGCGGGCAGAATCGTTATCCTTTAATTTACTTCAATTCAAATCGAATCCACGATTCGGGATCGGAATTGAATCGTTATATTTATTCTTCCAATTTTACTGTTTTAATGGCAGAATTGGTGTAAAATTTCGAATAAGGAAAGATTTTATTTTTCTTTCTTGGTTACATCAGTGTTGGATGCAGGTAATTTTCTACGGGAGGGATTTCTGCGATTCCGGGGGAGAGCGTATTTTAGAGATCCGTAAGGGGAGGTGGGTAATTGCACATTTGCAAATAAAAAGCATAAAATCTTAAAGCTTCCGGGAGGTGGGTTCAATGTTCCGGGGGGAATGTCCCCACCGACCATCCCCTGAATTCCACATAATGTTAAATCGTTATACTTTTGTTTAGAAGACCAGTTATTCCGGTTACTAGTTTAGTATGTTGTATTTTTCAAGTTCGTTCCTTCTAATTCCTCGCCCTCTCCCCTTCCTCACCAATCTTAATTTACAGGGCCGTTCAAAATACGCATGCAATTTTTAAAATGCTAAGTTCTCGATCCATTTTATTATAAATCCACATTTTGAAACCTTGACTAAAGATTTATTTGAGGTCGCCCCTCCGAACGTTTGGGACTTACCTGTCCCCCGGAGGTCATAGTTATTGTATCTTCCAAACCATCTCGTATAACATATGCTTGGGAAGCTTTTAATGTCCTCTTTTTCTTTCCCTCCTCCCCCCAGTGGCGCACCCAGGGAGGGGGCCAGGGGGCGCTGGCCCCCTCATAAAAGAAAAGGGAGAAAACACTAGAAAAATATCCAAAATATTTACGAGATCAAAGTTCGTTTTTCGTGTGTGTGCGTTTGCGTAAAAAGCTAATTGATACCCTATAAATACCCGGGTCTCCCCAGCCAATTTCAAAGATACACAACTAGAGAAACGCGTTTGTTTGAGACCACATTTCTATATATCATTGATAATTCTCATTACATGGCTGGCTACACTGCAATGCTACCATGCAGTTAAAAAAAAAGACTTCAACAGTTTTCCCCCCATTATTGCATGCAGTTTTAGAAAACTTTTTTTATTTTATTGTGAGAATGAAAACAGAAAGTTACAAAGAAAGCTATCACCACCAAAAAAATGACAACTTTTTGGTGATTAAAGCTGAATCATGTTTGTTTCAAGTTTCTCCCAGTTGAACAATTGAGATCCAGCGTCTAGATTCAGAAGGTCCAGATATAATATAGTGAACTTCGGTTTGGATCATTATAGTGCAAAACCCTCAGTTGGCTCGGTTGCATCCTTACCATTCCTTTTCCTTTTGCTTCGACTTGGAATACTATACAGAGTTATATGCGAGTCCACAAAAGTTACACAATAATTTATTTTGTATTTTACATGGCTATTTTGCAGTGACTTTATTGACAATCATATTAATCTTCAAACAAGTTTTTCAGCTGTTAAAAGTAATCTGTATGGAAACTTCTCAGTGATATTTGCAAATTAAATGTGTAAAATATTTTTTTGAAATTGAATTATTTCAAAATATATAAAAAGGATGATTTAATGCTAGTAGTAATGACGTTATTAACACTATAAATACCGATTTGGATTTCGTTTCCCTAGTCGTAAATCAGCCAAAGCCATCGAACAACCATGGAGAATAGTATTTCCTTAGATGATAGCAATTAGTAAGACATCGTGTTGTTGAAAGAACAAACATTCAATACTGCCGATAATTTAGATATTATGGAAAAGTTGTCGGAACCAGAAACAAATTTTCATTTTCCCGCAACCTGTGCTACAGCTGCAAATCACAAAGTTTTCAACACGCATGGTTTAAAAAATATACTTGGCTTGTGTATTCTCAAGTTGAAAATAGTGCATGTTGTAAATATTGCGCATTTTTTGCACCTCCTAACGATGGAAATTCTAAATCGGAAGTAGCTGGGTAGTTGATCGTGCAAAGTTATAACAATTGGAAGAAAGCCATTGAGAAATTTAATAATCAGCAACAAGCAATATCATTTCAGGGCTATTGCAACTTAAAAAGCTACAGAATATTCAAGAAGGAAATACATTTCAGTCGATTGAAAAATTAATGTGGGTCAGGCATCAAAAGTTGCAGTAAATCGGAACCGATCAAGACTCCCTTCTCATATTTATAATATCACAAGGGAGTCTTGGAACCGATTATAAAAATTGTAATTTTATGCGATTGAGCAGGTGACAATCGCCAATGAAGCCAACTTTCAAACTTTACTAAGAACAAGAGTCGATGCGAGGAATGAAAACCTCACTGAACATTTTAAACATTCTGCCAAAAACGCTACCTTTATTAGCTGGAACATACAAAAACAAAGTATAAATGCGAGTAACAATATCATCTTGAATCGTTTGGTAGAAAAAATTAATTCGGAAAAATATTTCTCATTTCTTGATGGTGAAACTTGTGACATTCCTACTACTGAACATCTTTCCTTGTGTGTCTGATATATAGATGAAGAGAATAGCAACAAAATTTGTGAAGAATTCTTACAATTTATTCCTGTAGCAAGCACTGGAGGAAAAAACTTGCCCAGCAAAATATTAGAAGGATTAAAGACATATGATATCGATTTGTCTTTTTTACGTAGGGCAAGGTTATGATGGTGTCCTATCAATGAGCGGAAAGCTTAACGGATTTAGGTATCACGTATAAGTATATATCCGCAAGCTTTATATGTTCACTGTGTCTCACATAGCTTAAATTTAGCATGTGAAATGTTGTATCTGGGACAGAAATAAGAAACTGCATTGTCGTAATTGAAATGACACACAATTTTTCAATATTCTTAAATAGACAAGACGTCCTCCTCAACAATATTGACAAACATACACCGGAAATTAATAACCAAAAACTACAAAAAGTTTGTCCAACTAGGTGGGTGGGATGCCATAAAGCCATCATGACCATGGTAGAATTATATAATGCAGTGATTGATCGTTTTGAAACAATCGCATCTTGGGAAGACAGAGATTCGTCTTCTAAGGCAAAACTTTTTAAAAATTCGTTATGTGAATTTGGTTTCCTAATTTCTTTATTTAGCTTACAGAATATATTTGCATATACTTTATCATTGCCTAAATTATTGCAAAAATCTGCCAGTGACCTTTTAATTGCCTGAAATTTCGTTAACAATGTTGTGGCTCACTTAAATACTATTCGTAAAGCCCCAGATATTTCTTTCAAGGATATTTATCATAAGCTTATATGAAAGCCAATAACTTTCATATTGACATTAAAATGCCAAAAACTGCATCAAAACAAACGATCCAATGTTCCAGCCGATTCTATATAAGAGCATTTCAGGAAAAATATTTTTATCCCATTCGTTGATCAAACGTTCATTCAACATAATAGATGTTTCACTCAGCACCGCAACATTTTGATTTTTTTCTACATAATGGAAAAAGTGCTCCAACAGCTAGTGAAATAAAAGATTTTCGTCGATTGCGTGAATTTTATATGCATGATTTACTTTCTTCAAATTCAGAAATTTTGAATGCCGAATTAAAAAAAATGACAGAAAATTTGAGAAATAGCTTTCAATAACTCAATGCAAGAATGTCATTGAAGCAGTTTCGAAGTGGGACAAAATGTTGTACCCCAACACCTACAAATAACTAAAGATAATTGCAACACTTCCCGTTACAACCTATCTCAGCGAAAGGTAATTTTTGACGTTACACATTTAACTTACTTAAGATCCACAAAGACAGAATCAAGATTAAATGGGCTGGCTTTGTTATATATACATAGAGAAATTAATGTAACTGCGACTGAAGTAATTCAAGAGCTTTGTAAAAAAAAAAAAAAAAAAAAAAAATGATTTTATATGTAACAATATTTTTAATTGAATTTTATTGAATTTTTGAAGTAATTTTTTTATCCATTTAACTCGGCCCTGGGATGAGATTTCCGACTTTTTGCATACCAGTAAAATCTTAGAGAAAATGTTGTACTCTTAAATCACAACAATGTTCCGATTAAATAAAATAACATTTTCTCTAAGATTTTACTGGTGTGCGAAAAGTCGGAAATCTCATCCCTGACTCGGCCCCATAGTCGGTTAAGCCACGCTGGTTGTAGGGGCATCTAACCATTCCACGACTAGAGACAATGCCTCTACAAGAATTTACTCTCATAACCCACAATTTTCTATTAGTTTATTAATTCCCATACAATTCTGAGTGACAAGTTAAATTTAAATGAACTAGCCCAAAAATTTGCATCCAATAATTCACCTCGTCAAAGCTGTTTTGGATATTTTTCTTAAGCTACAATATGTCTGACAATCAGATAGATATCAAGTTGGAAATTGCTCGTCAAACGTGGCAAATGAGGTGCGTTCGTACTATAACTAGTTTTATAATTATTTTTTGCACCCCATATTGTACTGAATGTGTATTTATTTGCAATTCATAAGTGAATAGTCTGTAACATCATAAAAATGCACTTGCAATAATTTTTTCCCATTACCCTTAATGCAACGGAAAATTTTGACTGTCCCTGTAATTAAGCTATACATCCGATTTTCATGAAATTTGAAATGGCTCGACAAAATTTTGCAGCAATTATATATTTAAAATTTCAGCCCATTCGGAAAGCTGTAACATCATTAAAATGCACTTGCAATAATTTTTCCCATTGGCTTTAATGTAAAGAAAAACTTTTGACTGTCCCTGTAATTAAACTATACAGCCGATTTTCATAAAATTTGAAATGGCTCGACAAAATGCCGCAATAATTATATGTTTAAAATTAGAGACCATTCGGAAAGCTTTAACATCATTAAAATGCACGTGCAATAATTTTTCCCATTGGCTGTAATGCAAAGAAAAACTTTTGACTGTCCCTGTAATTTAACTATACATCCGATTTTGATAAAATTTGAAATGGCTCGACAAATTTTTACAGCAATCATATATTTAAAATCTCAGACCATTCGGTTGGGTAGTTTTTGCTCTATTATATGCGGACGGACGGACAGACAGACGGACTGAACGACGACTATAGGTGCTACGTATTTATATAATTACGAACGCACCTAAAAATGGGAAATTCTATAAATGTTTAATTATGGGGCCTTTAAATGTTTAACTTCTGCACATTTAAAAATTAGTACTTTTTCAAATTATTAATAAAATTAAACTTAAAGTATAATAATTTTAATTAAAATAAATAACCAATTAATTGATACTGAATTAATTACGGAAATTTTATGATTAATTAGTTTCTCCTTGTAATTTCCTACTGTAATCAAAACTTGAGAAATTTTGCCCTAATTTTATTTGGTTTCGCTACCAACGTTCGGCCCCCTCCTAGATAAAATCCTGGGTGCGCCACTGCCTCCCCCTCCCTAGTTACACGCTCTTGGCCCTTTTTAGATCACAGTCTATCAAAGCCTGAGAGCTAATGTGCTCGCCTGTTCTGTATGTAAGCATGCATGTACGTAAGTACGTATGTACGTTACGCGATAACTCTTGATAAAAATATCTGATTTGCTTCAATT
This sequence comes from Maratus speciosus, assembly GCA_963932465.1. Taxonomy (NCBI): domain Eukaryota; kingdom Metazoa; phylum Arthropoda; class Arachnida; order Araneae; family Salticidae; genus Maratus; species Maratus speciosus. The sequence goes on from OZ010791.1 coordinate 359,099,296, forward strand.
TTTTATCTAGGTTCCTTCTGATAAGGCGCTTCCTTGATTAGCTTTGGGGGTTCATTGGTTAAGTATAAAGGGGGGGGACAAGGGGCTAACCCCCCACCTTAATTTAGATAAATGGGTTATTCATGCAGAATTATCAGATTTTGGTATACCGGTTCAATTTGATAACGAGCTCCTCTGATTAGATTTGAAGGTTCATTGTTATAGTCTAAAGGAAGGACCGGGGGCTAATAACCCTAATTTAGATAAATGGGTTTTTCTATCCGATTTGCTTCAAATTTGGTACACCGGTTTATTCTGATAAGGCGCTTCCCTAATTAGATTTGGAAGTTCACTGGTTAAATATAAAAGGGGACGGGAGGCTAATACCCCTCTTAAATTTAGATAAATAATTTTAATATCCGATTTACTTAAAATTTGGTATACCGGTTTATTTCGATAAGGCGCTTCCCTGATGACATTTGGAGGGTCATTGGTTAAGTATAAAGAAGGGAAACGGGGGGGGGGGAATCCCCCCTTAATTTATTTTTTGAGAGGCATTATTCTTTGAAACAAGAGTATAATATACAGTTACTGCGAATAACCTGCGAGCTCAATGCCATCAGTTTAACTGGGCACTTTTCTTTTTAGCTCACAGGCTATCAAAGCCTGAGAGCTAATGTGCCCGCAGGTTCTGTATGTATGTACGGATATATGTATGTATGCATGTAAGTAACGCGATAACACTTGATAGAAACATCCGATTTGCTTCAGTTTTTTTCTTCTAGGTTCACTCTGATATGGCGCTTCCCTAAATAGTTTTGGAGATTCATTTGTTAAGAATAAAGGGGGGAAAGGGGGGCTAGTCCCCTCCTTAATTTAGATAAATGTGTTTTTCATGCAGAATTATTCGATTTGCTCCAAATTTGGTATACCGGTTTATTATGTTAAGGAGCTGACATGATTAGATTTGGAGGTTCATTAGTTAAGTATAAAGGGAGGCTAGACAGCCACCCTTAATTTAGATAAATGGGTTTTTCATGGAGAGTTATTCGATTTGCTCCAAATTTGGTATACTGGTTTATTCTGTTAAGAAGCTGCGCTGATCAGATTTAGAGGATTGTTAGTTAAGTACAAAGGGGGAGACGGGGGCTAGTCTCCCCTTTTAGATAAATGGGTTTTCATGCAGACGTATTCGATTTGCTTCAAACTTGATTTAACCGTTTCTTCTGATATGGCGCTTCCTTCATTAGATTTGAAGGTTCATTAGTTAAGTATAAAAGGTGGGAAAGGGTGGCATGTCCCCTACACTTAATTTAGATAAATGGGTTTTCATGCAGAATTATCAAATTTAGTTTAATTTTTATTTTCTAGGTTCATTTTGATAAGGAGCTTTCCTGATTAGATTTGAAGGTTCATTGGTTAGACATAAAAGGGGAAATGGGGAGCTAATACCCTGCTTAATTTAGCAATATGGTTTTTTCTTGCTGAATTACCTGGTTTGCTTGAAATTTGGTATACCAGTTTATTATGTTAAGGAGCTTCTCTGATTAAATTTGGAAATTCATTAGTTAAGAATAAAGGGAGGAAAGGGGGCTAACCCCCCCCCCCCCTTATTTCAGATAAATGGGGTTTTTATGCAGAAGTATTCGATTTGCTCCAAATTTGGTATACCGGTTTATTATGTTGAGAAGCTGTCTTGATTAGATTTGGAGGTTCATTAATTAAGTGTAAAGGAGGGGGAAGGGGGATAGACCCCCCTTAAATTAGATAAATGGGTTTTTCATGCAGAGTTATTCGATTTGCTCCAAATTTGGTATACCGGTGTACTATGTTAAGGAAGTGCCTTGATTAACTTTGGAGGTTTGTTGGTTAAATGTAAAGGGGGGACGGGATCTAGTCCTCCACCCTTAACTTAGATAAATGTGTTTTTCATGCAGAGCTGTTCGATTTGCTTCAAAGTTGATATACCGGTTTATTTCGATATGATGCTTCCTTTTTTAGATTTGGATGTTCATTGGTTAATTATGAAAGAGAGAAAGGGGGCAAGACACCTCCCCTTAATTTAGATAGATGGATCTTCATGCAGAATTATCCAATTTACTTAATTTTTTTTTCTATGTTCATTCTGATAAGGACCTTTCGTTATTAGATTTGAACGTTCATTAATTAAGTATAAAGGGGAATTAGAACCCCCCCCCCCCCCTTAATTTAGCGATATGTTTTTTAATGCAGAATTATCTGATTTGTTTCAAATTTGGTATACCAGTTTATTATGATAATGAGCTTCCATTTACATTTGGAGGTTACATTTCGAGGTTCATTGGTTAAAGTATAAAGGGTGGGAAACGAGGGCTAACCTACCTTCATTTATTTTTTGAGGGGAATTGTTCTTTGAAATAAGTGTATAATATACAATCAGTGTGCATAGCCTGTGAGCTCAATGCCATCAGTTTAACTGGGCACTTTTATTTTTATTTTTTACTGTCTAGAGTAGCGCAACCAGGATCTTCAACATCACCCTCACCAGAAAGGATTTTTAATCTTAACTGCTCATAAACTTAGAAAAAAAAATCATTGCTTTATATGATTATAAATTAGATTTTAGTAAATTCGTGGCATCTAAAAACCAAAGCAATAAAAGGCATAAGCAGCTATTGTAAATTTAACATTCAGATGACCGAAGTCACTTTTTAGGACGATTTTATACCAGCCTTCAGGTTCGGGCTTATTCTTTCTTAAACTGTAAAATTTTATTTACACTCGTATCAAAAAAGTAAGAGAACATTTCTTTAAATATAAGAAGTGATATCTTACTTATTAGTAGCAAATTTATCAAAATATATCAAATTTATATCAAATAAAATTGATCAAAATATATCGATTTGTTAATGCTTTTTAAGCTGCGTTAATATCTAAAATCTGATTATATTTCTGATATAAATTTAGTATTTATCATTTTATCCCTGCTAAAAAGCCTTTTATTTAAGTAAAAGCAATTAATTACTACTTTCATAATCATTAATCTTTCAGATTCTCGTGGTTTCAATAAATAACTGAGGCATCTGCCTGTTATCACTCTATCCTATTTCTTTTTCTTTATTTTTTCATAAACAAAGTGATCACAGAAGTCCTGTTTTTCTGTTCTAATATAAGAACAAGAACTCTATAAAAAAAAAAAAAAAAAAAAAAAAAAAAAAAAATCATGATATTTGCAAATTTATATTCCACGTCCGACACTATCAGCGAATGAGTCAATAACTGTTTAGAGTTTTTAGATCACAGCTGGAAAAAAAACATATAATCAAAAGATACATTTTCATTTATTTGTTAACCAAAGAAAAGTATGTTATTTCACTGTTAATGATTCTATGATGAGAACTTTTTTTTGTTGTTAACAGCTGAAAATTTAGTAAACATTAAAAAGAAAGATATTTATAAACTGTAAATGAGATAAGGAGATATATATTAGGGAAAGAAATTTTAGTTAAATATATTAAAGAAAATTTTGCTTATTCATTGGGGGATAATTAGTATGTGGTATGTGATGATTGGTAAATTATATCATTACATCGCTTTTAAAAGAAGATTTGCAATAATTGCATTTCCCACACGCTTATAGGAGGCCCTAAAAAGACTGAAAAACCATTTAATTTTAAAATAAATTTAGAGCCTTCAAAATTTCGCGCAACTGCACATTTTTAAGAAGAATGACGTTTATAGGAGGTAAATCCCCATCTGTTTGTTTCAAGGAAATAAGAGTAGAAAGTACATCTTTTCTGGATGAAAAAAAATCATTTCTTCCTTTTTTTTTTTTATCTGACCGAGATCTTTCTTAAAAACTAAATTTAAATATAATATAAATTGTTATTAAAATTACATCTTAAAAATAATAATTTTAAAAGTTAAAAACCTTTATTATTCTACTCAAAGGTAGCTTACTTCTGGGCCCCTGACATTGTCTAGGGCCCCCAAAAATCGGTGTGTGGGTTGAAAGGTAGTCATTACGGCCCTGCTGATTTTCTACGTTTTGGAATTACTATTTTTGAGCTTATCCGTGAAAATCGAAATATCGATTCAAATATCGATTCTAGAATTTGGAAATCGATTCTGTTTTATACGATGTCCATTTTAATCGATTCTGAGATTTTCCAGAATCGCCCATAACTACTCTAAACCGACTTAAGAGTGGGTAGTATGTAAAGTCGAGGGAAAAAAAAGTAAACACTCCCTACTAACTCTTCAACAAATTACCGTAGACGAAAGTTACTGGTACCGAACGATTGGAAATAAAGTCTACTTTTAAATGGCGTATACAACATTTGCTTAGGAGCGATCTACATCTTAAAACGTATCCAAACTTCATTTTTTTCAATGACAATACCCAATTTTAACGAGATATTTCAAATCTTTGTTTCAAACTATGCCTAGACGCTAAATTTCAAGTCATTTGAATGATACATTTTTGAATTAAAAACATTAAAAATTTAGTGCTTCTAATGTTAAATTACATTTTCATATTTTTATATATAACTCCTGAAATTATGCTCCTAATGTGCTATTTTTTGTGTAGCAATAATACTAATATACCTAAACATAAATACGCTGAATTTGCAACTTTTATAATTTTATGATATGAGTTATGAATTATGAAATTAATATTCGAAAAATATATGAGTTGCAACCTACAATTGTTTTGATGGATTCAGATTTATTAAGTCTTGTTTTATAAAAGTCCAAAATTTCACATTTTTCTTCAAAGTAATTTTCAAATTATGCTTAAAAAACGGCAAAATGTTGGTTTAAGGGGCCGTCTATGATAGAAGTGACAAGATATTTTGAAATTTCTTGCATCTCTAAAATTATTACACTATCCTGTAATCTAGCAGGCTTCATCGACTGCTTGAGTGGTGCTTAAGGTGACTTGATCAAGAAGGGGCTCTCTTGGTTAGCAATCAAGTACCGAACTTCAATTTGGATACAGACCTTAAAATACGCTCGTTTTAAAATAATTAATTTCTCGGAAACGTATGGTACGAATTGCATAAAAATTTGTGTTAGGCTAATTGAAGGATGTAGAGTTCATTTATGCTATGAGAATTGTGTACTGCTCTTGAAAAAAAAAAAACAAAGTTATGGTTTGTTTTTATATGTAGATTTTCCCCTAAGCAAAATTTATAGACAGCATTTAAAAGTAGACTTTATTTCCAATCGTTCGGTACCAGTAACTTTCTTCTACGATAATTTGTTGAGGAGTTAGTAGGGGGTGTTTACTTTTTTTCCACGACTGTTAAAATTGTAAAAGATTGGTTCCATGCAGAATGCATTAGAGGAGATTATATTTATTTTGTCTGCGTCAACCCTAAGAGTTATGGTGATGATAGTGATAAACTACAAAAACATGATTTTTAACTTCATTATCCTACAGCCTATTGTTTAACTGAAACATTGGTTGTATAAATATATCGTTGGAATATATATTTTTGGTCATTTTATAATATCTTAGCTTATCTAAAGGGCCGTGAAAATGTGCATCGATCGTGTGCACTTTTACACACTAGACATAAATCTAAAAATTAGATTTTAATTGTGTTTAAATTGTTGTTGATCTAAATATAAGCATTCCAAACTGTACTCCACTTAAAACACTTTACCTAAATATGGATACTTTCTTAATAAGTAATAAAAAAAATAAGAAAAGTCAGAGGAAAAAGGTGTTATAGTACTAGGTTTACTTTATAGCAGATTTCTCGTGCAGGGGGGGGGGGGTACCTAAAATTCTCTCAAACTTACGAGTAACTTGTTTTTTACTTTATTAAACAATTAATGTCTATATTTTTTTGACGTATTAACACTTTTCAACATAGTGGAGATTGTTTATAACTGGTTACGCTATACGATCTGTTACTTCTATAAATATGCTAGGTTTTTTAAATAATTTTTATATGTTTTCAGGTTTACAATTGAACATTTTTTATTAAAAATGGAGTGTGCAACATCTATATTTCATTTACAAGACACACAACATATTCTACTGTAATGTGGTCTACAGGGGAAATTGTTTGCAATGTATTTCAACAATGTTATACTACTTCAAAGAAAATGAAATTGATAGTGCTCACTGTGGTGAACTTGATCTTAATTTATCCACAATATACTGTTGGTGCTATATGTTGTTCATTTAAAGGGATAACCAAAATAATTAGGATAATCTTAATAATTTGACTTTTGAGCGCTGCCTTCATCACCATTCCTCAAAAAAATCAGCACTGGACATACTGTGTTAAGAGGAGTAATATTAATAAAAATATTTTACATGAAAAACAACTTGCTCGAAACTCAGACCACACAGCATTGAATTAAATAATCTTTTTTTTAATTATTTTGGTTCATGTGTCACCATCATCATGCTTTCACCACTACTCTTCATATATATATATATATATATATATATATATATATATCAGCACTGAATATACTGCGTTAAGACGAGCAATTTCATTTACAAATATTCTACAAGAAAAAAACACTTACTCGTAAATCACACCACACGACACCGAGTTAAATATATATATATATATATATGTATATATATTTAGTTCATGTATCATTATTCTTGGTCCAAGTCATCCAAAATACTTACTGTGTAAACTATATGGCCAATGACGATTGGTCACTTGCGATTTTGAACGTTTTATTAAATATCTAGAAAAATACATGAGAAATTATCCTGAAACTCCAGGTGTGTAAACATAATAGTATAGGTCATATATTTCCTCGAATATTTTACCCTAAACCACACAGGAGACCGTCAACAAACTGAACAAGTGCGAATATCTTTTTTATAACCCAGGAAAAACTAATGTAGCAAAAGCGTCCAAACTGTAGGACATGATTAAAAGACTTATTGTAATAAACTGTGTTCACTTTTATGAGGATAGCATGCATACTAGTAGAGAAATTAAACTTTTTATAAAAATAGTTCTAAATTTTGCCAAGTTTTTTGCTTATAATTTGCATAGTTCTTAGTAGAAAAAAAAATGTTATTTTTAGAAAATATGACAAATAACATTGTACATACGAGGGCGAATCAAATATAAACCGGAATTTCTGCAGGGAGGTCTGAAGATCATCGCGAGGACGCTCTAACCCTTGCGCATGACAGGTAGGGATGTCATATGACTATTTATGCGCCAATATGTGCTAATCTCTCCGTTCCTCAGTCGCATCACGATGAGTGAGCGAGAGATTCATCCTAACGTTGCGCAACGCATTATCGTTAAATTTTTCACAAATAAAGGCGTAAGAACGGCAGAAATCTTGCGAAGACTTCAAGCCCAGTTTGGGGACACATGCCTGAAGAAAATCCAAATGTATGAGTGGCACAAAAAGTTTGTTGAAGGACGAGGAGACGTTGAAAACAACCCTCCCTCCCCTCCACGCTCACCCCCTCAAACAAGTTTGACTGAGGAAAACAAGGGCTCCGTTCGGGACATTCTCGAGGGTGCTGCCTACCACTGCTAGCTGTTGGACGAAACAAAACGTGCATATCGGCGGAAAAAATGTGAATTTCCTATCAGACAAGTGATTTTGCTTCATGACAATTCCCATGCCCATACAGCCGAGCTGACTCGCGCTAAGTTGGAGGAAATGCATGGGACAACATTGGAACACTCTCCCTGAAGTCCTGTCTTAATTCCCTGTGATTATCACACGTTTGGGCCTGTGAAAGAAGCATTAGGAGGTGAACGATTAGGCGATGACATTGCTGTTGAAGGATTGTTGCGCAATTTTCTAGAGACACACCCTTCTTCTTTCTATGACGACGGCATAAAAAAACTTCTAATCCGTTGGGGAAAATGTGTTTTGAAATCAAGAGATTATACAGAAAAATAATATGCAACTTTCTATTTCGTATGTGTAAATAAATTAAAAAACAAAAATTCCGGTTTATATTTGATTCACCCTCGTAATATCCTGAAATCATAATTAAAAAATATTAATTGGAAATTCTGAAAATTATCGTTGATAGAATAAGCTCGAAATCCATTGTTCCCAGAAGTAAGCAAAAAGATGTGGAGCTGTATCCAAATATCTGTTGATTTGTGCCAAGATAGCGTACACAATATTGCACATATTACTAAGATAATTTTCAGAATTTTCAAGCTATGTTTTTGAGACTTTTACAAAAGCTGCTCTATACACTTAGCTAATACATTAAGCACATTATATTTTGATTGCATTCGCAGTGAAGCATTTTTTAGTAAACGTGCTTATTATTAATCCATTTTTTATAATTTTTTAATTCTGATTGCAGGGTATAGTGTACAAAGGTGTTTGTCATATTTTCTGAAAAGAAATTTTTTTCTATTAAAAACTCTGCAAATAATAAATAAAAAACTAGGCAAAATTTTGGATTGTTTTTATAAAAATCTCAATTTCTCTACTAGTATATATGATATCCTTATAAAAATGAACACAGTTTTTTACAATAAGCATCTTAATCATGTTCTACACTTTGAATGCTTTTGGTACATTAGTTTTTACAGGATTATCCAAAAGTATCCGTTCTTTTTTAATTTGTTGACGGTCTTCTATGGTGTTTCGGGAAAAAATCTTCTCGGAAATATATGACCTGTAATAATATATTTACACGGATGGAGTTTCAGGATAATTGCTTGTATATGTTTCTAGATATTTAACAAAACATCTAAAATCGCAAGTGACCAGTCATCAGTGGCTATATAGTGTCTAAACAATAATTTTTTGAAATGTGTGTTCATCTGTGCTAACTCCTTTAAGGGATGTGATGCATTTTAGACAATTTAATTTAAATTCCAAAATGCCCCATTGGCATTAGAATGAAAATTTTTATTTTATTAAGAGGCCAAATAAAAGATTTTTACTCATTTCTCTCAATAACGCATTTTTAAATAAATCTGTCTGTTCGTTGTGAAATGTCTGAATCATTTCAGAATTTTGAGAATAGAGATACATTGTCCCTAAAAGGGTTAGGGATTTTTATGCTTAACAAAGTTTTATTACGATATAAGGTACTCCCATACAGCAGATGGGAGTGATATTTTTTTTCTCATTAGTTTGTGTGAGTTACCGTTACATAGAGTCGATTCAAAATGTATCTTAAGTTGTTTCCTTGAGAGAATTAAAGTCATATTTATGGAATATTTATTTCTGATATTTTTAATTTCTTGTGATACTTAGTAAAAATTCGTTTACCTGTAATAATAAACTTTTATTTTTCCCAAAATTGTTTAATAAAAAATACCGTACGCTCTGATGGGCTTTCTTTTAGACTTTAAATGTGTAATATGCAAAATATCGTCCAGCGACACATTTTACGTTAAACGAAAAAAAGACATCATTCTATTGTTCTAACCGTGATATAATGTACTAGCATATTAAATGAACGTGGAATTTATTTCAACTGAGTTGAGGTTCAACATGCTCTTTTCACATATTACATCCATATTTTTCAGGTACATTCAGCTTTCGAATCGTCCACAAAAACTGCAACCATAAAACTAACCCATTCACTGAATAAAATTGGTAACTATTGACTATGGATACTTAGAGAAAATCATTCATGCTTCATTTAGCCTAAGATTTCATTAAACGGCGTAATTTCATTCGAAGAAATTCTAAATTCTATAACATTGCTTTGGAATCACACCAAACAGCACCAAAATATTTACTTTTTCACTCCGTAACATCATATTTTTTAGATATAAAGTAATCATTTGCCTTCCGAAGTTATATAAACCAAAATGAAATAACCTAAGAAATATTGTGAGAAATGTAAATGGGCCCTGTGTGCTTTGGAGTACATAAATCGTTGAAAACGAATTCAGTATAACGGTGAAATTTGTGCTTTTTTCCATCAATCATCCGTACAGAAATGACAACAACAGTCGTCTTTATTTCATTAGTGTCCATTGCGCTTGGCACGGTAACCCATTAATATAGCGTTGAGTATAATGGGGGTCATCAAAACAAGTTCCTATATTTTCGAGTTCCAAAAATCTTTAAAATAAAGATAACTCTAAGAGAAAAGAGAGGGCTTCACAATGACAGACTTCTGTGAATTTTGCTCAATTAAATCATTTAATTGATAATACACAATAATTGTGTGCAACACTATAACGGATATCTGTAATCAACACATATGAAAAAAAAAATAAAGGAATTTAAAAAAAAAAAAAAAATAAAATTTTGTGTTACTTCCATATTGAAATGCAAAAAGATGCGACATCGTCAGATATGTTGATGTTTAACCCGTTAATAGTCGCGCGTTGGTCTTTTCCCCGCCCGAAATTCGTTATCTTCCTGTAACTCATTTCCTTTTAAAGTTACGATAGCCAAATTCCGTGTAGCTGACCTTGAGTGTTCACACTCTTGTGTAGTAAAATTGCAAGTCATTCCTGCTATTTCTTAGCATTTTATCGCATTCTTAAGTTTCAATCGGTCTAAATGACCGCGTTGCGACCACTTGTGTTAGTTGAATTTCTCCCCCTGGTGTTCATCCTTTCCCATTTCCGCGAAATCTGCGGGGGAAAGTTTCTTCGAAGTACGGACTCTCTGTCTGTTGTTATTTCGTCTTTCTTCTTTCTGCTATTTTACACGTTCATGGAGTATATTTTTTTTACTTTTAGAATGTTACTTAAAATTGTTTTATTATATTAGTTGTGAAGTCAGTTCGCACAAAAAACTGATTGATGGTCACTTACATTTTCTTTTTTCATTGCCAAACATTGCGGGAATAAATTCTCAAATTGATAATCGTTTAAATATGGAAAAAAGGGAAATTCATCATCATTATTTGAAAGAAGTTACTTTCCATTTATTACCGGAACATATAAATGAAAAAAAAAAAAAAAACAGACAATAACACAGCTAAACCATTAAAAAAAAGAGAAGAGAATTTTGTGGGAATCAGTAAAAAAATTGCCGTATCTCCAAAATCTGAAAAGTATCGTTTTTGTACAATAAAACAAACTCGAAAGATAAAACAGTTTTCTCAGAAATGTAGTATGTAAAAAACTGCGAATAACATACATATAATTTATTTGCACAATAATGAGAACTTTATAATGTAGGTTAGAAATTACGCAAATAAAAATCTCTTTTGGATAATTCAGTGAATATTTATACTATGATTTAAAAAAAAATATTTTAAGTATTTTTCTAAAAATTATCTATTTTTAAATTTTCATACTGTAAGTAAAAACACATTTTCTTTTTTTTTTTTTTAACAATGCCGCAGAAAATGTTTTTTTCATTATTATTGAAATCCAATAGAGGCTTGGGGACGGTATCTAACAAATTTAAATTTGTTGTCCTTCATCAATTGTTCAAACTATTTTTCAGAATAATGTTTTTCAGAATACGAGAGAAAATTCATTTAAATAAAAAATTCTTATTGTTTTTGTTATTTTAATTAATGTTATTATAAAACAATAAATTATAACAATAATACCTTATTGTGAAATGTACAATTGAATATTTGTTTTAATTAAATAGTTGCTGTAAAATACATCCCTATTAAGATGAACCTTTCAGTGATTCTATTAATTAAAATAATTTATCAATCTTAGGATTTAAATCTACAATTGCAAATGTATTTAAATTAAATATATAATTTCAATAACATATTATTTACTTTATATAAGCGAAGTTCGTATCCAGAGTTTTTATTCAGGGGCGCTGCTCCCACCCTGAAATAAGTAGAAAAACTACAAATCGTGCATTTTCATCTGAAAAATGGATTTAATCATAAAATCTCGAGAGCCACCCCCTTTCCTCTCCCCTCTCATACACGCATAGACACCCCACAAAATAAATAAATAAAACGTAGTTACAACATTTACATTTATAATTTCGAAACTAAGTATTTTTTACCTTTTTCTTTATTATATATATATATATATAATATGCTGGTGAATTAGTGGTATTGTATTTGATTTTCTGTTGCATGTCATAGGTTCCATTTTTATTTTCAGTTTAATTGTTCAATTTAATGTCAGTGTAATATATTGATGCTAAATTTATTAATTATATTTTATTAAATGGATATAGAGTGCCGGAGTATCATAAAAATCTACCTGACTCTGATTCTGTCCATCCAAAAAAAATAAAAATACCCCTGTCACGAATATAGATTCATATTCGTAAATGTTTTCCTACTAATTACTGATTCATAGTAACATCAGAAATTCAATCAAATCATTTACTATTTACTTTTAAGTATTTATGCAAAACGAAGAAAGAGTTATTAAAAACATTTATCTAGATGCCAACTGAATATATACTTATGCGAAATAAATAATTTGCTGTAAAAGGTTGTAAAATGAATAATTGCTGTAATCTTTTAAAGTTCAGTCAATATTTTCACTCTACGTTATCCGTTTTCGATCATCTGATAACACCGGCAAGTTTCCCCTTCGTTTTCGGCCTGCTGGTAACGGTGGCAAATGGACCGAACGCGACTACTAACGTTCTAAAAAATGTCGCGACTATTCTCGGGTTAAAAGGTGAAAAGGACGAGATAAAGCAACATTTTAACGATGCGAATTTTAAAAACAAAAGAAAATCACAACATAATTGTAAAAAAAAAATAAACAAATGAACTCTTGTATGCATGCAAAAAAGTGTCTGGATTTACTCAATGGACAAAATAAGAAGATTTACTCATTTTATATATTTCATAAAGAACATGCTTCATTAACAATACAATTTTTCATATTTAATAAGGAAAGAGTTTTTAGATCAGTCGTTTAAGCCGATTTTCGGATAAGCGAGATTCTGCTGTAATTATACAACGACATGAGATTTTTAAGAATATTAACTATGGTGAACTAAAAAAAAAATATTTTTTTCATACATTTTGCAAATGCATCAAATATTTTGTGCATCTGGCAAAAATTTCTTGTGTGTTATTAATTTTAAAAATCCGACTTGGGGACATTTGGTATAAATTTTTATCGAGTATAATTATTTCATTTACGCGAAAAAGTTTAAAACAAATTGTCAGATCAGAATGTTAAGGAATTCTATCTTCGGATTCCATATTGCAGAATATCTTTTTTTTTTCAAAAACATACTGTTATTTACGGAAGACTAATCTTCAGAATTACCCAAATGTCAACAACATCTGAGTATCAACTAACGAAATGTTTCGTTTGGGAACGCCTGCTAAGCTAAAAGCAAAGTTTTGGTGGTTCATGATCTAAATTTCATTTCGCTGCGAAGTAATATTCTCTGTTACTTGAATTATCATATTTCATATGTCATGTGCCAAATACATTTTATTTTGCAACATTAGGAAATCAGCTGTTAAATTCATAACATTCAAGCATAAAAATTAATATATGTTTATGCTTCTTCAAAAAGTAACTGAATTGAAAAAAACAAGAAAGTTATATATGTTATAATAAAATGTTTGAATGAGCTAAAAAAAAAAAAAAACAGTTTTTGCAATTAGAAACAAATTTACTTATTGCAAAAAAGCAGTTTTTGCAATTAGAAACAAATTTGCTTATTGCAAAAAAGCAGTTTTTGCAATTAGAAACACCTTTTCTTTTTTAAAAATATTATTTATCAATTCTTTAATTAACTGTGGTATGTTTAATTTTTCTTATTGAAATATAGAGATAAATGTTAAGCAAAATGAGTTACACAATTTTATTTTTTTTTCTTTTTAAATCTAATTGCACTTACGTATTATCATAATTTACTTCTATGTACTATTATATTACATTTATAGAATAACCAGTTATATATGTTTTATTATTCATGTGTCATACCGTTTTTCTCTTTCATAAAATACAATTATCTAATTCTATGTTATAATACAGGTTGGGCATAATAAAACTGGCACGAAGCTGGACTTTTTTAAAGACTGGAGCGCAATTGACCATTGTTAATGAACAGAACTACCCATCACATAAACAGCTAGGAATGATAGAGTTTCGACGTCGATGCAGTGCAGTGCTTGATCAAACTACAAGACAGGCGCAGCAGCTCTGCCTGAGGTATATCAGCAAAAGCGTTTTCTATGTTCTGTTGTAGTTCTTCGGGTATGTGAGGATTATTTGGTAAGACGTGATCCTTTAATTTGGCTCACGAGTGAGAATTACAAGTAGAGAGATCAGACGATCAAGATTGTCATGAGATTGCACTACCTCTGCTCATTGTTCACACATCACTGAACACTTCATGTACTCGTGAGAAGGTTGTCAATGCAGTGCGAGTTCTTTCTCCATCTTGCTGAAAATATCCATACCATCGTTGATCTTCTAAGAGTTGATCCACAAATGGATTAAAGAGATAATAGATAAAGAGATAAGAACTAACAGTTCTGTAAAAGAATCTTGTTCTGATGCGGAAACCAGAAAATTGTTGTTATGTTGTTCCGTACCTAATGGGAAGCGCTGGTGTAGAGCGCCGTCTATGAAAAAGTGGAATTGTGTTCGAGAGTATAAAGTTTGAGGAGTTTTGTTCTGTGTTGTGAAATTGCGAGGTGTCTTCGCAAATTTGTTGAGTTTGTGTGAGTGAAATAATAAATTATGAGTTTTTTACAGTCCTAGAGTAAAAGGGCCCCACAGGTGGCTGAGAGGTTCTGCTCTCGAAGCTGGTAGATGGGAGATGCTGGGTTCGATCCCAATCGCGCCCGTCGGCCTAATCGTTCTGAGGTTTTGTGGTTTTCTTCGAGCCATGGATTTCCATGCGTAAATACGGGTTAGGTTCCCTCAGAAAGACCCCCACGAAGGGCACTCCCCCTCGGGCTTATATCCCTTGTGTAGATAATCGGCCGTCAAAAATCAACCAACCAACCAACCAACCAACCTAGAGTAAAAGGTGTGTTGTGAGCTTATTCTGTGTTCTACATCTGGTCCAGCAGAGACGATGAAATTATTACACAACACTATGGAAATAAATGAGAATAAGAAGCGTTTTACAAAAAAAGGAACGTGTCGTATTAAAAGGATTAAAATCAAGTAATTAAGTAGGTGCACGAGAATCTCTGGTCATTTACTCCAATGATATAGTTTATAATTGTGTTATATATTTTATTATTTTATTTTGAGTTAAGAGAATTAATTGTTTGAATTTTGTAATTTTTCTCAAAATGTTTAAAGAAGCACGAAAATGTGATTTGCAGCTTGTTGCCACAGAGTTAGGTGAAGTAGTAACCGATAAAGTTACGAAACCAGATTTAATTAATATTATAAAAATATTGAGAAATTCAAAAGTGACCCTGAATACGTAACTGATCTAATAGACTGTATAGTTGAGGATCGAAAAGAAGAATCGGAAAAAATCGACAAATGTAAACATTTAGAACTGCAGTTAGAACAAATTAAATTAGAGAGAGCTAAATCTTAATTAGAATTTTCTCGCATGCAAATAAATTCAAAAATTACCGACGGCGATTCAGAAAATAAAATTCTCTAGATTCTTTAATAAAAAGTATAAAAACTTTAGCGATTAGAATTCTGAGTTGAGCAGAAGGTGTTAAGGGTGGGGGTCATGCCCGTTAGCCTAATCGTTCGGAGTTTTTTTCGATCCTTGGATTTCCTTGGGTAAATACGGGTTTGGTTCCCCCCAGAAAGACTCCCACGGAGCGCACCCACCTCCCCATTTGGGCCCATATCCCTCCTGTTGATAATTGGCCGTCATAAATGATAACTTAACATAGCCTAACACTTCACTCCCTCCCGCGCCCAATGCAGTTTAAAAAATTGAAATTCTTAAATTTTTCTCTGCTTTATTTGAGAATGCATTGTAAAATTTATTAAATAGCCATAAGATTATTTTGCCTCCCCTCCCGAAAAAATATATCCTTTTTTTTCTTTAACCCTTTCCTCTCTAGAACGAACACGCAAACACATCTTCTTTTTTTCTCCCTCTCTTTATGTAAGTGTTTTGTAACAACTTAACAATTCTATTAACAGAGCATTTAATTTAGTGTCAGTTAAGTAAAAAAATATACACTCTGATAAAGAAATTTTCACTTCAACTTTGTGTTTATGTTGGTGAAATAAAATGATTACAGTTTTATTTACAGTTTTATTTTTAAATTCTGCTAAAAATAGGTTGTACATATAAAATAGCATTTTGTGTTTGGAGCGCGTAAATTAAATGAAAAACAATATCATTCTGTACAAAAGTTTCCACTTCAACGCTGTATTTATGTTAACGAAGTAAATTGATTACTAGCTTTTGGATGTCTTAAAGTTCTTGAAAGAATCTTTTGTGCTCTTAAATAAAAATTTTTCTTCTTTGTGTCAGTTAAATGAAAAATGGTATCATCTCATACAGAAGTTACCATTTGCATCTTGCATTTATGTCGATGAAATAAAATGATTACATTTATGTTAAGAACAAGAAATTAATATCACTTAGCAAACGTATCTATTATCATAGAAGGACAGAAAAGTGTTCTGCCTAAGAAATATACGGAAAAAATCTAAAAATATCTTTATATAAATATAGCGATGTTAATAATATGTAATAGCGGTGTTAAATCTTTATATAAATATAGTGGTGTTAAATATAGCGAATGCGATAGCAGGTTTTGAAACGACGCGTCGTTACAAAAACCTGAGATTGCATTATCGCGCCAAAGCAAAAGATATTTCTCCTTTCACTCTGGAAAAAAGAGATTGCCTCCGTTGAAACTCTGAGATGTTCGATGACTCATAACCCTACCTTTAAAACGGGAGAAGCGAACTTTAGGGTACAGACGGTTGTACCCTAACCGTTGTTTTGGGGATAGTTTTTTAGGGTACATACGCCGTACTCGTCGTAATCACATAGGTTTTAAAAATTTGCAGTTCATTTTTATTTTATATGCATCAGGATTTCTTTCACCTATGTGAAATATAATTTTGGTTACTAATTCAGTAAAAGTATAGCATTTTGTTTCTTAATCATTTATCCGATTTAACTTGTGTTCGGTAGAGTAGTTGAAAGAAATTTGGTTCAGATAGTTTCATAAAATATTATCTATTGTAAAAGAAAATGCGCCGAAATCTCACACACATTTGTATAAACAATCTGTACCCCAAACAAATTGGAATTTTTCGTATAAATGTCCCAACAACTTACTTTAAATAAATTGAAACAAAAAAAGAAATGCAAGATTTTCCATCGAGAGCACGATTTTCCTTGAATCGAGATTAATTTGAATTGAACTCTGATCTCACAAATGTCTCGCCAATGCATTAAATTTGGTGTAGAATACTCGCCATTTAATAAAAACAAGAAAACAAAAAGTGCGTCATGTATGAATTCTGAAACATTTCAGAACACATCCGCATTAATGTAACGAAAGTTTACGATTTAATAAGTTATAAAAAGATATCTTAATCAATAATTTAGAAAACACATAAAACAGCGGCAATTAATTTAAACATTTAGTGCCATAGTTTGCAAGGTATTCGATTTCTTTGGAGCAGTACTGTTTTTTATATAGACAGTTGAATGTGCACCACATTAATTTCTAAATTTTAACTGAGCCAGAAAAGGGACAACACATTTGGAAATTTTAGCCGTTTGAAGATTCCTTGATTTTTTGTAACAAGAGATATTTAATAACACATACTGGACAATGGGGGATATTCCATCTCTGTTTTGATCACGTGGTCAAGGTAAAAACTTCTAGCGTAAAGAAGGGAAGGCTCCGTAGACGTGTAATGTAAATCCCCACTAGTCAATGTAATAGTTCATGAGGCAAAGCAGTAGTATCTTCCCATCTTGTCAGTTAGAAGTTCCTTGGGTAAATTACTGGTATCACGTGACTTTTTTCAAGCTTGAACCCACATTTGGAATATCCTCCATTGCACTATGAAATATAATAAATAAAGACACAATCTTGCTTAATGGTCCACAAAGCACGAACTTTAATAAGCTAAAAATTTACTTCTACGTTTCGAGCTGTTTCTGCTGCTATCATCAGGAAAATATGATGGTAAAATGGCTCAAATTTCAGAGATGAAAGCTTCCTGTGCAAGAGATAATTACACGAAACTTGACCAATGATTTGAATATGAAAATATAGTTTTGCCATCTAGTGAAAATAAATAATTATTAATGAACTGAGAACAAATGAATCAAAAGGTCGATTTAAGAAACCACGAGTGCTGCCATCTACATATGAGGGACATAACCACGTTCAACAGAGTTTTCATTCAAGTTTTGGCAACATAATACAAGTTTAAGCTGAAATATTGTAATTAGATGTAGAATTATGACTTTATGACATTATGTCAAATTTTGGGGATACTTTAGGATAAATTATCATTACAAGGTTTATCTTCACGTGCAATGATTTCAACTGATTCTCTATTTTTATATAAACTCATTATTATTTCTGCTGCATAGTGCTTAACCTTGCTTAACAGTGTAAGGTTCATGATAGTCATCCGAGGTGTCATCAACTTTATTCACAGTCTTCAGCTGAATGTGTTATTATTAGTGAGTGGTAGGGATAAAGGAAGTCTAACAGTAGTTTACAAAATACATGATTAATTTATGAGAAATTAAGGAATATTTCCATACATAAAAAAGTCCTTCCGGCCAGTGCCGGGAGGAAGAGGTAGCTTTCAAATTCCTTATTTTAAAAAAACCAACTTATATTATTCAAACACACGAAGCTCAATTTAGTGGAAACCGAATAGAGGAGATTCAATACTAATTTTTATCAATACTAAATCATTATGAAGGAGAATTTCGCGAAATTAGTCAGCTTTATCCAAGCTGCTTTTATTTAAAATAACTTATATTTGGCTGCCAAATTCGGCGATTTCTTAAAGTGCCTGCCATTTTAAGACAACATGGTGGATGAGCCTAACCAGTGAACTTGGTCGAGACCTTAGTAATTGCTGTGCACATGCTCACTCACATAGGAATCGATTGATATATACGAGTTCTCTCGCAGACAAAAAATCAGATTTTTCAAAATGTTACCCAAATTATATATTGAAATTGCTATACCTGAGCCATTTTTTAAGATAAAGACAAACAAAAAATGCTCCTGAATCCTTATATCAAGCTCAAATACTTAAGAAAGAAACCTTTTTCAATTTCTAATTTTTTTGCACCTCACTTTAAATATAGATTTTTTTTTTAATTTAATGGCCGCCATTTTGAAACAAGATGGCTGATGAAGCTGGCCAGCGAACTTCGTCTAGATGTTGATGTATACTATCCACATGCCTTCTTACATCGAAATAGGCGAATGCGTGTGTTTTCGCGTGACAAATACAAGATCGTTTCAAAATGTTAACCATGCTAGAAATCCAAAGTGCTATCATTCAACCATTTTTCAAGATATAAACAAAAGAACAAATTTTCAGAAAAAAAAACTGCTCCAGAATCTTTGTATCAAGGCCAAACACATAAAAAAAAATCTTTTTCATTTTCCAATTTTTTAATACCTCATTTTAAATTAAAAATTTCTTTTTAATGGCAACCCTTTTGAAACAAGATGGCGAATGAAGCTGGCCAACGAACTCGGTCCAGACATTGGTATGTACTATGTACAGACCAAGTTGTATCCAAATCGGTTCATAAATACGCCAGTTATCGCGTGACAAAAATCAGGTCGTTTTAAAATGTCAGCCACAATAGAAATTTAAAATGCTATAACTCAGCCATTTTTTTAGATATAGACGAAACAAAAACTGTTCCGGAATCTTTGTATTAAGGTTAAACACATACGAAAAAAATATTTTCATTTTCCAATTTTTTGGTATCTCATTTTAAATTTAAATTTTTTTAAATGGCCGCCATTTTGAAACAAGATGGCGGATGAAGCTGGACAACGAACTCGGTCGAGACATTAATATGTACTATGAACACTCCGAATTACATCCAAATCGGTTCAGAAATACGAGAGTGACAAAGGTCATATATATATATATATATGTATATATATATATATATAAATTTTGAACGGAGGGTGGTTTCGGGGTCTGGGGGTCATGTTCGAGGAAAATATACCAAATTTTTTTGAAATCGCTTTCCTCCGAACGGCTGCACTAGGTAGCTTTTTGTAATGAAAAGCTACCTAAAAGTGATAGAGTAAGAAAATGGGAGAATAATTAAAATTATATGGCTTTAAATATATATAAGAATAAAACTGAATAAAATGGTTTAAAAGTAAAATATATAGTTTACAAAATATATAAAGCAAAGTAAAAAAATATGTAAATGACAGTTAAAACTTGGTAAGCATAGGCAATTTATGGCAACGGAAAAAATTACATGTCTACTAAAAGAAATGGGCACTGTTCCTAAAAGTGGATCATAGAGATTTCTATGTATTGTGTGATTACGGTGATATGGGGAGACATTGCAAACGATGCAAGTTTCTTTTTTAAGCAATCTGCATAAATTGTCCATTGCAGAATCGCAAGTTCCAATCGAAGGTCATGATAAGAAAAATGTTATAGTCATAGAGGAGTAGTTAATTATATATTACAAGAGTTCGACTATTTAGAAGAAGTTTAACCCTTAAATGCCTGAATTTTCAAAAATCATTTAAAAATGTATTTCGGCTTTCTTTTTAAAAATAAATCATGGGAAAAATATTTTAAAAAATCGTATTTTGTATTAAGTATGGTTTACGGCTAAAAAACCGTTTGTTACTAATCGGCAAAACTCATTTTTAATTGAAAAAATAATTTTCCTTGATAAAATTCTATAATATTAAACACACCAGAATTTTAAGAACTATGATAAGAAATAAATTTTGCTTGTTCACTGCAGAAGAAAATAGGGTATTTCGCAACCTTCCAAACAAAACAATTGAAAATGTATCAAAAATTGAAAAGAATAAATCGATCTTTATTCTTAAAGAGCACAAGTGTTGCCATCTAAATGTTCAAAATCGATTTAATAATATTTTCAGAATGTATTTTATAGGCAACATTAGGCATTATAGCTTCAATATTATTTTAATAGTATTTATCAGCCTAAATTGGGTACGTTGCCGGAAGCCAACACTCGACATTTAATGGTTAAGTGAAAGGTAGGCTTCGGTGACTTTCGGTCTGACGGATCGAATATGTTTGACGAAGTAAATCTTTGATCAAGGATGATCCCAAGTACTTAGAAAAGTTAGACAAAGGAATGATAGCGTTAATAATGTTAAGTATATTAGCACAAGAAAGCTTGCAGGGAAACTAGAGAGCAGAGGTTTTACCTTGTTTTATTCTAACGCTCCGTCAGTTATACCAGTTTATGAATAAAATCTAAGTGAGTTTTAGGTATCTAAAGTATATATCCGTGGTGCGCGGATGCATAAGTATATATATCCTACGTCTCATGACCAGTAATGGTGCGTAGTGAACGTTGAATGTGTTGTAAAACAGTTTGTAAAGGATCGGACCGAGTACGTAATCCAGAACTATGCCACTTAGAATTCAGAATATAGCAGAGTTTAAATTAGTGTTGCAAATAATTCTCCTCTGAGGACATGGTTCTTACTGTATTGCAACTTTCTTCAATAAATGTAGTCCGACTTCGTTTTCTTTAAAAAGTTAATGCTGGAAAAAATTCTCCACATAATGCAACTCCTACAGTATTCCAACTTTCTTCAGAGAATGTAGTCCGTTTTCGATTTACTTAAAATACGTTAGTGCTGTAAAAAATTCTCTTCTAAAATTGTAGCAACTACAATATTGTAGACTTATTCAAAGTATGTAGTTGGAAGATTATTATAAATTTCTGCAAACAAGCTACTAGTAATTTACCGTTATCCGAAGAATAGAATGCACAGATCTGAATTGCACAGCCATGCAAAGATGAATTCCAGAATTCCAGTAAAATGGACAACGGCGCAAATCAACATAGAATTTTCTTTTAAATCCTCAATCTGTTTCCGAATATCCATATCTTCTGGTAAATAAGTACTAAGCCTATGATTTATATTAATCATTTTACAAAGAATATAGCGGCTTTCAGTCATACTCACTACATGTGTCTTATATGATAATTATATTTTAAAAAAATTATCATAGTACAAGACATTCATAGACATCGTATATCTAGATCTAGGAAAGCTCTAGGTGAGTTGCTGTTGTTTATTGATCAATAACTTGTTGCTAATAGATTCCTTTCAAAGTATGCATCTTTGATAATACGATATTTTCTTATTTTCCCTTTTTAGCGTGCAAGCACGTTTCAGTTTCAAAGGTTTTGCCACGATTGAGTGAACACTTCCTAAAGAAATATTCAAAAGAGCATGTAGCTACATACTGTAATTCACATACTGTAATTATGCTGTCCTCCTTGATTTTAACCACAGCTGTGTTAATCATTGTCTCTGTGATGGACGTTGTAGCTCGTCTGTCACGTTCTGCCACAATTGAGTGAACACTTTCTAAAAAAATATTCAAAAGAGCATGCAGCTACATACTGTAATTCACATACTGTAATTATGCGGTCCTAATTGATTTTAACCACAGCTGTGTTAATCATTGTCTCTGTGATGGACGTTGAAGGTCGTCTTTGCACTTCAATATCTTCCATATTTTGCCTTCCTTTCTTAAAAGTTTTATACCAGAGAAAAAAACTTGTCTTCGGCATTGCCTCATCTTTGAAAGGTTCAGGTATCATGTCAAAGGTCTCCTATGCTGATTTTTGCAGACGAACACAAAATTTAATAGCATAACATTGTTTAATCGACGCTTCCAGTTCGAAAATTGGCCGCTCTCGTAGGCGCCCGCAAACAGGCTTCAGTTCAATCACGTGATACTCAGGAACATGAGCCTGTACACGCTAGCTATCGGTAGCTTTACTTAACACAGACAACAGACTTTTTTTATGCCACAGAAATTAACATTCCGATGAGTGGTTTCGCGGCAGTAAAGTTAATTTTATTACTTATTGAACAGCCTACGTATATATGTTATCTGCTTTATTTTAAATTCTGTTATTTTAAAATAGCAATTTTGCATATTTTCAGTTATGCGTTCGTGTTTCCTGTAGTTTTTTCTGAGTGTAAATTCCTTTACGTGTACATTTGTACTTTTCTTTATACATACAGGGTGATTAAAAAAAGATGGGGAAAATTTTAAGAGGTGATAGTACACACCCAAACAAACATTTTGTATCAAAGAATGCATGGTCGAAAACTAAACGTAAAAAAGTTAGAGGGCGCCAACAGTTATGTTCTTATACGAGGCAAAAACACACAATGAACGATTAAGTTAAGTTACGAAAACAAATTTAATGGCATTTGATTACAATATGTGCTCAAAACATTGACCGGCAGCTGTTATGCACGCAGTACAACGGCGAAGAACAGATTGGCGAATTTTCTGAAACACACCAGGTATATCGCGAACTTCCTCTACAGCAGCCTAAAGCTTGGCGACAAGTTCTTCTGCGGATTCAAAGGGAGTCTCATACACAAGAGCCTTTAGCTGTCCCCACAAAAAAAAAAAAAAAATCGAGACATGAAAGATCTGGCGAGCACAGTGGTGCCTGGTGTGTTTCAGAAAATTCGCCAATCTGTTCTTCGCCGATGTACTGCGTGCATAACAGCTGCCGGTCAATGTTTTGACCACTTATTGTAATCAAATGCCATTAAATTTGTTTTCGTAACTTAACTTAATTGTTCATTGTGTCTTTTTGCCTAGTATAAGAACATAACTTTTGGAGCCCTCTAACTTTTTTACGTTTAGTTTTCGACCATGCATTCTTTGATAAAAAATGTTTGTTTCGGTGTGTACTATCACCTCTTAAAATGTTTCCCATCTTTTTTGAATCACCCTGTATTTCACATTTCCCCCTTTTTTTTGGGGGGGGGATATGTTTAAAAAAGCATTTACACTTAGAATAATTTATACCAATCTCTTCTATACTAATATTATAAAGAAGTAAAGTTTATTTGTAGGAGGTAATATCTGGAACTACCGAAAAGAATCCAAAAGTAATGGTATCAAAATGATGGTGTTAGTTCTACTTAAAACTTATGCTATATCTTAAATCGATGCCATTACACCAAGGGGGGTGTAGGAGCAAAATACGTTCTAAAAATGCGATTTTTGTGTTACCGAAGGGTCTAGAAATGGGAAATTTGGAATATTAGTTAATTATAAGATATAAACGATCTCTAAGAACATTTCCTAAACAATTCAAAATTTAAAAGGCATGAAAATGCGCAAAAATCGTTCCTAAAACGTTCTATATTGCGATTTCTACGAAATCTCATGAAATACTAAACCAATTTTAAATGTGATGGTTGGAAAGTGTAACAAGTAATTTGATTGGTGATATATTATTCACAAATGGTTATTGGTAAATCGATATAAAATAAAAATAAAATAAATAAAGCTGATATTTTAAAAATTTTATGAGGTTTTCGAGTTTGTGAAATAGGTCTTTTTTGATGAAAGTACTTATTATAAATATTATTTTAAATATATTCAAATTATATAAAAATATGTATCAAAACAGCTTTTATGTAAAAGAAAATAAAGAATTTATACGATATATTATACATAATCACAGAAAGTTTCATTGAAACATTATCGTTAAATAATTAATAGTGTATTGCTTTTATATGGTATGTATTTGTGATTGGATTCCTATTAACGTATACGATGTAAATGGGAAACAAAAAGAATAGTAAAAAAAAAATTTGGCGTACATATCCTAATTAATTCTATAAAAATAAACGAGGCCATGCATTATCATTAGTTTGCGATGGCAAAAATATTACGATTTTCATGTACAATCTACAGACGTTTCATCGTCATGTAAAGAATCAAATGCAAAGAAAAGTATTGGTCTTCATAAAAAAAAATAAATTCTACAGTACAATAAAATGGAGAGTCAGAAAATGGCCAAAAACTTTTCTTTAACCCATTAGTGCCTGATTTTTCTTCAACACAATACTGTGCTCAATTATAGTAAACGCTGTAAACTGAACGTAAAACAAAAAATTCCATTTTAAAATATTCATTTAGTTTATAAAAAAAAAACTAAACGTCCCAATTTTGCGACACTAGGCGCGAAAAGGTAAGGGTTTTCTAAGTTACTGTTTATGCATTAAATATAGTATGTTTTACGCGATTTGTTTTGTTACAAAATAGTTATATATCAACCGGGTTATTATTAGACTATAAAAATTTCTTTATTACTACAATAAGGGGGGGGGGGAGGAAGGCTGGGTTAGGCTCAAGAACAAGACCAACTTCCTCTTCATCCTTAACCTTTGGCATAGTAAAAATTTATAACATACCGCTATGTTTAGTAATAGTTTAGTATTTGCCACCCTGACGTTACTAATATATTTACTGATATATATATATATATATGTGTGTGTGTGTGTGTGTATAATTACTGGTATAAGCCAGTATGCAAGCCTTTCTGCCTGTCTCCAATGGTTGTGTTGTTTTTCTTTTTGTTTATAGTTTTGTTAAGTATGAGTGTTCCGTTGTTATTTTGATAATTTTTCTCTATTGTTAAGCAGTTTTGGGATTATATGTATAGCATGTGGTTTCGGTATTATGTATATATACACTGCTCAAAAAATTAGGGAAGCAAGCAAAAAAGTTAAGAGAACAGTGCAAGACAGCCATGTAACGGCATACAGTGGATAGTACACGTGTATCAATGCGGAATACAGAAAAAAAAGACGCAAAAAATTCTAAGGGAGCTTTTATTCCTTGAAAAGATGGAAAGAACATGAAAAGATGGTTTGGGACAACAATTTGGTTTCATGTAAATGATTAAAAAAAGCATGGTTTAGAAATGATGCAAAATTTATAATATGGCGTGTGGTCTCTTCGAACAGCTAAGACTGCTGCACAACTGTTTTCCATGGATGCGATGAGGTTATCGATAAGACTTTGGGGAATGCTGTTCCACTATTCTAGAATTGCAATCTCCAAGTCCCGGACACTAAAATTAGTTCCTAGTCTCGCAGCAATACATCGTCTGAGTGTGTCTCAAACATGCTCGATCGCATTTAGGTCAGGAGAGTATGCTGGTCATTCTATACGATGTATTGTTTTAGCTTCAAGCATGTTTTCCACAACACGAACTGTATGAGGTCTAGCAATATCAGCATAAAAAAAAAGAAATCACTAATTGCTGCAACATAAAGTAAGACATGAGGTATCAGTAACACATCTGAATAACTTCGGACCGTCAAAGCGCCATTTCGAATGAAATGCAGGCCCGTACGTTCATCTATTCTGATTCCAACCTATAGCATCAACCCACCTCGTCTGCAATGTGATCTTTCACGAACGAATGAGGGATTCTTTTGAGTGTATCTTTCTCTCCATGCCAAAACACATTAGATCTCACATCCACACTGAATCGGGACTCGCCTGTAAACAGAATCTGACTCCAACAACATTGCCTCCAAACTCGATGTTCAGTTGCCAAACTTCTTTCAGCCGCACAGTTGCTTGAGATCAACGGAATACACACCTATGGGTTACGTGCATAGAGACCACCCTGATGAAGCAATATTTTTGACTGTTTGGCTGGACACCCTTCGCCCTGTGGCCAAGAATAAATGTATTTGCAGCAGAGTATCATGTCCCGTTCCATCTCGACGAGCTGTTAACAGGATATATCAGTCATCAGTTTCTGTGGTAGCACATGGACGACCTTGCCCTTGTCTATGTCTACCATTCCATGTGACTTGGAATCAATTCCACAGCTTAGCATTGACGCTTCTTGCGAACCCAACAGCTTCCGCTACACTTCGTTGTGTTTCCCAAGATTCAACTGTCCCGATAACAGGCCAAGCCATGGATTGTGTTATAATCACATTGTTGTGACATTTTCAAGTCACTTTTTTCTCAAAACACAAGCTGATCAGTTGAATTTTGCAACTAAGTAATTGTTGATTACTAATATGCAAATATTTTTTTTTTTATTATAAATCAATAAGAATAGATTTTGTCGTATTTTCTCCGTTACTGTCCTATGCGTTAAATCTAAGTTTTATGCCATTTATTTTGTTACAATAGGAGTATTTATCATTCAGATTATTATTCGGCTATAAAAATGTCTTTGTTATTACTACTATGGGGACTGGGCACGGCACAAGTACACTCACTCGACACAAGACTTCCTCACCAGCCTTAGCCACTGGCATAGTAAAAATTTATATAGTAAGAATTTATAATTTTCAAGAATTACTAATATAGTAATATAGTAATATAGTATATATACCGTATATATTCGCATATAAGTCGATCCCCTAACTATCGAATACAAATTCAAAACTCACGAATCATACCGCAAAAATATCAATAACTCACGTATAAGTTGACCCCTAACTGTTTACTTCAATTTGCTCAAAATTAAACCAAAGATGCACTTACTAATGCGAAAAAGTAGTAAGTAAGCAAAAGCAAATCACTGATTTTTTCTGAATAATAAATTATTATTATTTGTATGTTTTATATATTAATTTATTATTTATACACATACCAATCCAGAATGTTGCAGTATTCGAAGTTTTTTTTTTTTTTTTTCATTTGTAATTGCCTCGCGTATAAGTCGACCCCCCAATTCATTTGTAGAAAACTGTCAGAAATTTCTCGACTTATACGCGAGTATGTGTGGTATATATACTATTAACCTCAGGATGTCAAATACCAAACTAGTACAAAGCATAACGGTATGATACAGCTTTTTACAAAGCCAATAGGTACGGGTAGGCAGTGTTGATGTCTTGTTCTTGATCTAAGCCCAACAACCTCCCCCTCCCGCTACCCGCACCGTTATAGTAATAATAAAGAAATTTTTATAGCTAAATAATAATCCGAATGATATATAACAGTTTTGTAACAAAATAAAGGGCATAAAACATAGATTTAATGCAAAGACTGTAACGGAGAAAACTCCTACCCTTTCGTGCGTAGCATTCCAGAATTACAACGGTAATATATAAAGGTTCAAATTCGAATAAAAAATTAGAAATCTGAAAAACAGCAAAAAAAGTATGTTAAAATAATGTTCAGTCTGATAAATCACACCATTTATAAAATAATTGATAAAAAAATAAAATACCTTACCTTTTCTTACGCGCCAATTATCTCAAGAAAATCCAACTTTGTGCTAAAACAAACATTTATTTTATCTATTTATTCTTAAAAATGCGCTGCCATTTATGAATAAATATTGAAAACAAATACTACAAAATTTTTACACTGCAAATTTATAACAAATTTTACAAAACTTTGAAAGGTTATCCTAATTTCATTTGTTTAGATTTTTTTTTTTTTTTAATAGAATGTCCGAAAATTAGGACACCAGGAACAAATGTCTTAAACACCTCAATCTCATCACGATTAAGATATCTGATCGGATAAATAAGATATATATCTACGATTTATGTTAATACTACAAAATCTATATGAAATTTCAGTCATTCGAACTTTGTGTATGGTACATGATAGTTGGACTTGTTGGGTAGTTGAAAATTAATTTTAATTTAGACTTAGAATGGCACTTAGACTAAGTAAAATTGAGAAATTTTACTATGATTAGATAAAAATGACATTTTTATTTATTAAACTCATTTTAATGATTTGTGACCGCGTACAGGCGTCGGTTATTGGGATAACCGTATTTTGTGATATTTCATTTTTAGTTTATTTACCCGGAAACACATCTTGGCTGACTAGGGAACACCTTGGTAGATCGGCTTGTTAATACAAAACACAATCAGTTTACTTATTTATTTTTTTAAAAGGTGGACGTTAGCAATCAGTGTATAATATGGATATGTTTTATAACCGATAAAATAAAATTAATTTCAATGATTCTTTAATATATTTCTAAAATTTGATTGTCTTTTGTATATAAAATAGATTCACTTTCAAATTTGAAGTAGGTTACACCACTAAGCTAACTATAATACAATAGCATTCTATACATTTAATCATCAACAAGGGATTACGTACTTATATACCGTTAAGCACACATTCCGAAATATATATTTTTTTCTTTCCCTTTATCCTTTTTTAGAATTCGGGAAAATAACAAATACTTCCTGCAAGATAAACCCTTAATAACCTTTTATAAATTAAACGTAAATTGCATTCATTTCTATACTATCATATCCCACAAGACAGTTAATTTAAATACTACAAAAACAAATGCATAATACAAGTAAACGATTATGAGTCTAAATCTTATTTATACAAAATGAGATTTCGCTTGTGGCAGTCCCATGACAGAAGGGCAGTTAGCAATGAAATGAAAATAACTTAAATGAATTCGACTGACGAATGAATATTTTCCCCGCTATTTTTATAAAGATAATAATTTTGAAAAAATAAAGCAGTCTTTAAATAATGTTTATGGAAATTTGTTGTTCTTGTATTTAATATAAAGAAACCACGGATTGCGTTTAAATTTTATGCATTGTGTTAAGGGATCTTGTACTTTTTGAACGCGGTGAAAATTAACGAAAACATTGAAAGTTTAAATTAGTCTATCTTCAAAACTTTTTTATGTATAAAAGTTAATTTTTTTCTTTTGATTAAACAGATAGTGCTTTATAATGTGCTACCGTTCGAAACTGATTAGCCTTTCACGGAATTTGAGCATTATTTAAATTAAAATTGTTCTTTTTTTTTACTTTGTTGGTCATTGCGTGCATATCTTGAGAAAGTGTGCATGGATTGTTTCGAAATTTGGTGTAGTTACTGAGCAAATATGTGTGTTTAAAATTATCTACTTTAAATTATTTAATTAACAATGTAAAAAAAAAAATTATTTTTGTAAAGAAAAAAAATAACATTCTTTAATGAATAAAAATAATCATAACAGAAATATTACCACTGTAAAAACTTAAAATTCGATTATTTTAGATGTATATATTTGCTTAGTATCTACACCAAATTTCATAACAATCCATACACATGTTCTCAAGATATCATGCGCGCAATGACTTACGGAGTAAAAAAAAAAAAAAAAAAAGAATTACATTAATTTCAATAATACACAACGTACGTGAAAGGCTAATCAGTCTCTAATGGTAGTATATTACAAAGCACAATCTGTTTAATAAAAAGAAAAAAAATATCACTTTTATACGTAAAAGTGTTTATGAAATAGACTAGATCAAACTTTGAAAAGTTATTATTTATATAAAAAAATACAGCTTGAAAATTTAATGCTATAACGTTTCAGGTCTGGTAAACTATGATTAGATAACAAATTAGTTGTTGCATCTTATTGCAGGAAATTTGCAATCTAAATTTATTAAGAATTCTGATCTTCATTCATTCTGAGCCGAGATTGTGTCAGGTTTCAACTTTGTCGAATCGCGTTGACGTAACAACGTTTCTAAAATAACAAACGTATGAGTTTGACAAGCATGAGGATGAGGATAACTTTAGCACGAATTTAATTACTCAATTCTTCTTAAATGACATCGTTCCTAACCAATGTTCTATTTTATGCTTACTACATCGATATCTTTTATCATTGTCAATTAATATGTTATTCAGATCTTTTTCTTTCTTCTCATAGTAACATTTGCCGTTTATTCGACTGTACATTTCCCCCTTGTATAAATATTTATATTACATGTAACGAGTATTAATATTCTATCATTAAAAATATACATTTCTGAATAGAGATATCTCTTGCTATTTAGATGGACAATTCTACAGTTTATTCTCAAATATATTTCCTTCTAAATTATACTCAATTTAGTAATTGTAAAAGTTTTTTGTTTGTCGATATTTATGCATTTTGAAGATTTGTGATACAATTTTCTCAAATGTTACAGAATTAAATAAACAATTTATAAAGAACATGTAAAGCAAAGAACCTTAATAAACGAACGGTTAACATTAATATATCCATTGATAGTTTCATTCAACGTTTCCTTTTGAGAAAATTGTCAGTATTATATTACGTCATTCTTCATATAATTCCTTAAAGTATTCTTTCTTTGCAATTCCTGGATCGAAAATAAAGGATCATATATTGCGTAATCAATTATCTTATATAATAATGCCTAAGCAATGAATATTCATTCGATTTTAAATTTATTCTATGTGTTAATGGTTTCAGTTGTTAAATGTAAAGCATGTACTTTAAAATTTTACAGAATATTACTCAAATAGAACATTTTGTAAATACGCTGATATAACACAGGTTATCTATAATAAATGTCCCAGGTTAAATGGTATATTTTAACAGTTTAATTTAGACTATTTACAAAAAATCCTACATAAAATTGAAGGTAATCTAACAAAGTTTTTATTACAAATGTTCAATATGTGCATCTTTTTTTATACGGCACACAACCAACATAAGTTCCAATTTTCCCTACACCTCTGTTAGCAACCCGGTGTAATGGAAGTAATAGCCTCTTCAATTATGTGTCTCAACTCTGTAAAATCTTTAGGTAGAGGAGGACCGTCGACACGATTTTTTTTTAAAACTCAAAACGAAAAAATCGCATAGGTCTAACGGTTTTAAATTTATTGTACATGTTAATAGTTTTAGTTGTTAAATGTAAAATATGTACTTTAAAATGTTACAGAATATTACTCAAATAGAACATTTTGTAAATACGCTGATATAACACAGGATATCTATAATAAATGTCCCAGGTTAAATGGTATATTATAACAGTTTATTTTGGACTATTTAAAAAAAATCCTACATAAAATTGGGGGTAATCTAACAAAGTTTTTATTACAAAATCTTTTTTTATACGGCACACAACCGACCTAAGTTCCAATTTTCCCTACACCTATGTTAGCAACCCCGGAGTAATGGAAGTTATAGCCTCTTCAATTATGTGTCTCAACTCTGCAAAATCATTAGGTAGAGGAGGACCTTCGACACGATTTTTTTTTTAAACTCATAACGAAAAAATCGCATAGGTCTAACGGCTTTTTAATCCACCGCAAGAGAGTAACTAACAATGCAGTAATCGCGCATGTGCTTACCTAAAACTATTTGAGTTACTCTTTATTTGTCAGTTTGAACCAACACTTTTCAACGCTTACAGTTGATACTAATAAAATTAATATTTGTGACATTCTGTTATGGATACCCTATATAATATACGCATAAAAAATACAGTGTACTCCAGATTATTTGTGCGCGGATTATCCGGTTTGTGGATTATCCGTACTTATTCCGGACTCAAAAACAAAAAATTAAGACAAATATTTTCACGCTTATCATGCATATAAAATCGATGTTGATGTGGATTAGAATCTTTTCTGGTTTAGCTGATAGTATTCTGAAGGACGCAGAGGTAAAATCGAACGCTCTGGAACCTATTTAATGGGTAGGGTTAAAGGGGATGGGAGGGCAAGTGAGCCTGGCTTCTAGTATTTGACAGATGAAGATATCGTTTTTTAAGTGTGCTGTTAAATTTAATAGTGATGATAGCACTGATGAAGAAGATGTACTAAATGACGGAAATACAGTTTCTCATTCTACTGCTCTACAATCTGTAGAGCTTTGTTAGACTATATGGGAGAAAGATAATTTGATTACGGTGACATTACTGCGGTTCGTAAATTATGTGTTGATATAAGATATGAACAAACAGCAGAAGCAAAGATGCATTACATATTTGTTCAAGCTGTAAATATTAGAAGTAAAATCCCTAGTTTCATGTTATACAGCATGTAAATGTAAGTAATATTTATATGTTTGTACTGATGTTGATTTTTTCTTTAATAAAAAGGAGTTTTCGGATTATCCGTGTTTTAGGTAGCTTTCTTTACAAAAAAGCTACCTATTGCAGCCGTTCGGAGGAAAGCGATTTCAAAAAATTTTGGTATATTTTCATCGATCATGACCCCCAGACCCCGAAACCACCCTCCGTTCAAAATTGATATATATATATATATATATCTGACCTATGTCACACTGTAACTCCCGTAATTATGAACCGATTTCGATGTAATTCGGTGTGTACATAGTACATACCAATGTCTCGACCGAGTTCGTTGGCCAGCTTCATCCGCCGTTTTGTTTCAAAATGGCGGCCATTTAAAATTTTTAAAAAAATTTAAAACTTGAAATGTGGTACAAAAAATTAAAAATGGAAAAATATTTTTTTCTTATGTATTTGACCTTTATACAAAGATTCCGGAGCAGTTTTTGTTTCGTCTATATCTTAAAAAATGGCTGAGTTATAGCATTTTGAATTTCTAGCGTGGCTGACATTTTGAAACGTCCTGAATTTTCTCACGCGATAAAAGGCGTATTTATGAACCGATTTGGATGTAATTCGGTGTGTACATAGTACATACGAATCTCTCGACCGAGTTTGTTGGCCAGCTTCATCCGCCATTTTGTTTCAAAATGGCGGCCATTTAAAATTTTTTTAAAAATTTAAAATTTGAAATGTGGTACCAAAAAATTGAAAATGGAAAAATATTTTTTTCTTATGTATTTGACCTTTATACAAAGATTTCGGAGCAGTTTTTGTTTCGTCTATATCTTAAAAAATGGCTGAGCTATAGCATTTTGAAATTCTAGCGTGGCTGACATTTTGAAACGTCCTGAATTTTGTCACGCGATAAAAGGCGTATTTATGAACCGATTTGGATGTAACTTCTTTTATGCATAGTACATACCAATGTCTCGACCGGGTTCGTTGGCCAGCTTCACCCGCCATCTTGTTTAAAAATGGCGGCCATTTAAATTTTTAAGAAAAATTTAAATTTGAATTGTGGTACCAAAAATTGAAAATTGAAAAAATATTTTCTTCTTATGTGTTTGACCTTGATAAAAAGATTCGAGAGCAGTTTTTGTTTCGTCTATATCTTAAGAAATGGCTGAGTTATAGCATTTTGAATTTCTAGCGTGGCTGACATTTTGAAACGTCCTGATTTTTCTCACGTAATAACAGGCGTATTTATGAACCGACGTGGATGTACCTTGGTGTGTACATAGTACATACAAATATCTCGACCGAGTTCGTTGGCCAGCTTCATCCGCCATCTTGTTTCAAAATGGCGGCCATTTAAAAAAATTAAATAATAAAAAAATTTAAATGAGATACCAAAAAATTGGAAAATGAAAAAGATTTTTTTTTTGTATGTGTTTGACCTTAATACAAAGATTCCGGAACAGTTTTTCTTTCGTCTATATCTAAAAAAAAATGGCTGAGTAATAGCATTTTGAATTTCTCTTGTGGCTGACATTTTAAAACGACCTGATTTTTGTCACGCGATAACAGGCGTATTTATGAACCTATTTGGATGTAACTTGGTCTGTACATAGTACATACCAATGTCTCGACCGAGTTCGTTGGCCAGGTTCATTCGCCATCTTGTTTCAAAAGGGTTGCCATTTAAAAAAAAATTAAATTTAAAATTCAAAATGAGGTATTAAAAAATTGGAAAATGAAAAAGATTTTTTTTATGTGTTTGGCCTAGATACAAAGATTCCGGAGCAGTTTTTGTTTCTGAAAATTTGTTCTTTTGTTTATATCTTAAAAAATGGTTGATTTATAGCACTTTGAATTTCTAGCATGGCTAACATTTTGAAACGACCTTGTATTTGTCACGCGATAACACACGTATTCGCCTATTTCGATGTAAGAAGGCATGTGGATAGTATACATCAACACCTCGACCAAGTTCGCTGGCCAGATTCATCAGCCATCTTGTTTCAAAATGGCGGCCATTAAATTAAAAAATATATATATATTTAAAGTGAGGTGCAAAAAAATTAGAAATTAAAAAAGGTTTCTTTCTTAAGTATTTGATCTTGATATAAGGATTCAGGAGCATTTTTTCTTTGTCTTTACCTTAAAAAATGGCTCAAATATAGCAGTTTCAATTTCTATTGTGGGTGACATTTTGAAAAATCTGATTTTTTGCATGCGACAGCACACCTATATATTAACCGATTCCGATGTGAGTGAGCATGTGCACAGCAATTACTAAGGTCTCGACCAAGTTCACTGCTTAGCCTCATCCACCATGTTGTCTTAAAATGACAGGCACTTTAAGAAATTGCCGAATTTGGCAGCCAAATATAAGTTACTTTAAAGAAAAGCAGCTTGGATAAAGCTGACTAATTTCGCGAAATTCTCATTCATTATATTGATAAAAATTAGTATTGAATCTCCTATATTCGGTTTCCACTAAATTGAGCTTCGTGTGTTTGCATGATATAAGTTGGCTTTTTTAAAATAAGGATTATGAAAGCTACCTCTTCCTCCCGGCACTGGCCGGAAGGACTTTTTCGATTGTCCTAGCGACTTTGCCCGGTGATTAACCCGGTGAAAATCAAAATATCTATAAGATTACTAAGAATTTTTTAGGAAACTGGGATGCATAGAACTTTTCATGTAACTGCAACCAGGTTACAGATACAATTTTAGTAAGGTTACTGTAAGTTTTGCAGATTCAGTTGTAAATCTACAGTTTTGTGTATATTTACAAAAACTAGTTTTGTAGATTTACAGCTTTTTTTTAGTACCGTTACAGATGAAAATTTAGTAAGTACGTGACTTTACATCTGTAAAACTACAGATTCTTTTTTACAGCGTATGATTAAATATAAATACATATGCATAATATATTTAACTGACTTTTGCTGTTTAAGGGGTGTCAGGAGTCTTATTTTTTACATGCCGGTGCAATTTAGCAATATGTCACATCTAATTTTTTTCTCAGTCTCTATAACATAAATGCATAAAATTTTTAATGTAGACAACCTAATATTTCTTCTATTTAAAATATTTTTTTAATATTCTATATTGAAATTTTATTTTATTTTATTTTATTTTATTTTATTTTATTTTATTTATTTATTTATTTATTTATTTATTTTTAACCATTTGGAAAAATGGTTATTGTCCTCGTCAGTGTAGCAAATCAAAAGCATACCCGAACTTTTTATTGCATGAATCCGCATTTTATTCGTTTTTTGATTGGTCTATACAGTATGTATTTTCCCTTTACTTTCAACAGAGATGGATACTTCTGTTACCACTATGACAAAAAAGTAATAAAAACTACAAAAAAAAATAATAATAACTTAGAAACAAATTGAGATACAGCTTTGAAACAAATTACATTTAAAAGTATATTTTTTTCTGTATATGACGGTGTAAAAAGTAATATTGTGGGATGTTTAGAAGTTTAAGAATGAAATTTCATTTAAAATGGGTCGTCAGATTTCTTGGACGATGGAAAAGCCTTTTCCCGAACAGCCAATGAAATGCTTGGATAATACGTAAGTTTCAGGTGGATAATACGTAAGTTTCAGGAAATCTGACGCGTCTCAGGCGATTTTTGTCGCTTGCAATTTTTACGTATAATAACACTGTTAGTGTTTAATTCATGGCGTACGTAATGTATGATGTACTCCGTGCGATTTTTTATGTCTTAAATTTAAGTCTTTGAAAAAATCATTTTCCAAATGGTCGTTGTAATTTGCTAAATTGCTTTTTTTTTTTTTTTTTTTTTTTTTTGACTTGCATGCTCTGCGCACAAGATTCTAGCAAAACTATTGGTTCAAGAGCCCCCAAAATATTGATAATGATATAAAACTAATGTATCCTGAACATATACGTATTTTTAAGCAATTCATTTATTAATTTTATTTGAAATTTAAATTTAAATTATAAAATTTTGAAAACATTCATTATTTTAGTGAAAAATTGCCAATTTTAAATAATCAATGCACTTATAATACTAAATTTGAAGTATAAATTATTCTTTACCTTAAAATGAAGATATTTACCAATTTTCATGCAAATTGCTTTATTAGTTTGTGAAAAGTATTTCGCGCAGCCCATGCATGTCAAAAAAAAATTTTAATTTTTTATCAAAGTTATACATAAAAAAAAAATTAATATAGCATACTAAAAGAATTATTTTAAACAGAAGAGATATTAAGTTCTCTTTATTAAAAATTTTATACCTTTATGTTTTATAGAGATTGAGAAAAAAAATTAAATGTGACATGTTGCTAAATTGCACCGCCAGGTAAAAAGTAAGTCTACTGAGACCCCTTAATAGAAATACAAGTGTCAACATAATTTTTCAGCTATTTTGATTGTGAAGTAAAATATGTTTTACTTATGAAATATTCTCTGTATTTATATTGAGCGTTTGCCTATGAATAAAATTTTGCAGTAATTAATATTAGAAAAAATATTTTGCAAAATGTCCTTTAAATTTCTTATTTTCCCCCTTTTTATAATTTATTACTTGTATATCCTTACTGTTCTCATACAATAAGTAGTCACTGAATCTTAAATTCCCCATGTATCATTCATGCATTATTAAAGTTCTTAATTTTGTTTTGAAAGTTTGTTTGATTAATATGAACGACTACACTGTAAAAAAAAATCTGTGAAGTTACTAAAGTTTTTCTAGGAAACTGGGATTCTTAGAACTTTTCATGTAACGGCAACAACAAAATTTCATGTAACAGACACACTTTTG
The DNA here is from genome assembly GCA_963932465.1 of Maratus speciosus. NCBI lineage: Eukaryota > Metazoa > Arthropoda > Arachnida > Araneae > Salticidae > Maratus > Maratus speciosus. Next base: position 359,136,729 of record OZ010791.1, read on the forward strand.
CGCCGAAAATCAAAAAAATCTGTAAGGTTACTAAGAATTTTTTTGGAAACTGGGATTCCGAGAACTTTTCATGTAACTGCAGCCAGGGTTACAAATAAAAGTTTAGTAAGATTACTGAAATTTTACCAGATTCATTTGTAAAGTTACAGATTTTTGTAGCTTTACAAAAACTAGTTTTGTAGATTTGCAGCTTTTTTCGTACAGTTACAGGTGAAAGTTTAGTAAGCATGTAACTTTACATGTGTAGAACTACAGATTTTTTTTTACAGTGTAGATAATTAAACTAATAAGTAAATTTAAACTTCAAATTTCAAATATTCCTTAACTTGCACAAGGACTGACATTTGTATAATAATAATATTGTTAAATCTTTGATGTTCTGGAATATTACACTGCATTATATATCTATTTACACTATATGGCCAAAGGTGACCGGTCACTTGCGATTTTAGACGTTTTGTTAAATACCTAGAAAAATTTATGAGGAATTAACTGAAACTGTAGGCGTGTAAACAGTGAAGTGTAAATCATATATTTCCATGAACATTTTCTAACGAAACTTCATAGGGGACCGTCATCAAATTGAAAAAAAACGAATATCTTTTGGATAACCCTGTAAAACCTAATGTAGTAAAAGCGTTCAAACTCGAGATTATTAATAAGTTGCTTATTATAATGTACTGTGTTCATTTTTATGAGGATAGCATGCACACTGGAGGAGAAATTATGGTTTTTATAAAAACAGTCCCAAATTTCGCCGCGTCTTTTGCTTATAATTTGCAGCGTTCTTAATATAAAAAAAAGTTATTTTCAGAAAATATGTCAAACAACATTGTACATAATACCCTGGAATTAAAAAAATAACAAAAAAATTATGGAAAATGAGCAGGTTTACTAAAATATGTTACACTGTGCATGCGCGAATGCAATCAAAATATAATATGCATAATGTATTAGCTAAATATATAGAGCAACTTTTGTGAAAATATCAAAATCTTAGCTTGGAAATTCAGAAAATTATCGTCGAGAGAATAAGCTCCAAATCCGTTGTTCCCAAACAGAAGCAAAAGATGAGAGGTTGTATCAAATATATGTTGTGTATGTTAGTATTTAAATCCCAATGAAAAAAGGCGTGAGTAAGTTAGATAAAATTGGGACTTACCCGTTCTTCCGGATATTTTTTATTTCGGTGTAAATCCACATTTTGTGTAATCCAATATAATGGTTTCCCAATGTAATGTGTTAGTTGTCATATTTCTGATCAACCACTTTTTATAACCTCCTTTGAGAAAAAATTGTAGACTATTATATCAAATGAATAAGCAGTGGTAACACTTTAAGCTATTTAATTCACTTTCTTTTAAATTGCGAAAAAGAGAGAGCATTTTTCAACCCTCTTCTCTTGAACAACTACATTTTCAGAATGAAAAAATATTTACATTATAAGATAATAAATCAGTAATAATAATTGTAATAGCAATATCATAATAATAATAATAAATCAGTTTAATGTCTATGAGTCACTCAACAAGTCATTATCTTTATCAAGGTTTTCAAGGTTAAATACATTTTTCACGTTTGAAAAGATTTATGGCTGAGTTGAAATGACACATTGTTTATGTAACTGAGGAAATTATCCTTATCACGGCTAATTAGCTTGATTTATATCCATCAGTTTAGTCCAAGATAGCGTACACAATATTGCACGTACTACTATATTTGGATACAACCTCTCATCTTTTTGCTTCCTTTTGGGAACAACGGATTTCGAGCATATTCTATCGCGATAATTTTCAGAATTTTCAAGCTTTATTTTGAGACTTTCACAAAAAGTTGGTCTGTATACTTAGCTAATAGATTATGCGCATTATATTTTGATTGCATAAGCGCATGCGCAGTGAAACATGTTCCAATATACCTGCTCATTTTTCGTCCAATTTTTATTATTTTAAAATTCTGATTGCACAATATTGTGTACAATGTTGTTTGTCATATTTTCTGAAAAGAACTTTTTTTATATTAAGAACTCTGCAAATTATAAACAAAAAACTTGACGAGATTCGGAACTGTTTTTATAAAAACGCTAATTTCTCTACGATTATACATGCTATACTCATAAAAATGAACACAGTATATTACAATAGGCCTCTTATTAATAATATCGAGTTTGAACGCTTTTGCCACATTAGTTTTAAAGGGTTATCCAAAAGGTATTCGTTCTTTTTCAATTTTTTGACGATCCCCTAAGGTGTTTCGGGAAAAAAAAATTCGCGTAGATATATGACCTATACTATACTGTTTACAGACCTGCAGTTTCAGGTTAATGCCTCATGTATTTTTCTAGATATCTCACAAAACATGTAAAATCACAAGTGACCAGTCACCTTTGGCCATGTAGTGTGTATATATACACTGGTGACCAAAATTAAGGACCAGTCAGACAATGCTAATTTTTATGTAAGCGAATACTCAAAAGGAAATAATATAATTCAAATAATTACTATCTCTACAGCACAGCTACTCCATATAGCATCTTATTCATGTCATACATGGTCACAAGTGTTACAGTGACTACGGTGAAACAAAAAATAGGAAATTCCACACGTCTCAAATCAAATGATCACTATATGTGACTCCACCGAGACGCCAATGTGACTGCTGTTTAGTGACGAGTCTCCAGGTGACTTTGTAATGTAGTTACATCGTGATTATCATGTGACTGTCATTTTTAGACTCAATTTTAAAGTCATAATGAACGTTGCATTATGATAATTCACCAAATAATATCACATTATAGTCACAGGGTTACTTTTCACAAGATAGCACAATGGTGACTTCACAGTAGTCTTCTGTCACATGAAAGTCATCGTGTGACTTTAATGTGACATTATTTGGCAACTTATCTTAATACAGCTTTAACGATGACTCTCAAATTGAGTCTACAGATGACAGTCACATGAGAGTCACAATGAACTACATTGTAAAGTCACATGAGGACTCGCACAAAGCAGCAGTCACAGTGACGCCACAGTGGAGTCACATATAGTGATCATTTGAGACTCATAATGCGATGAATGGAATTCCCTATTTTTTGCTAAAACAATATTGATTCTGACACTTGTGACCATGTGTAACAGGAATGAAATGCTATATGGACTAGCTGTGCTGTAGAGATAGTAATTATTCGAATTATATCATTTCCTTTTAAGTATTCGCGTACTTGAAATTTATCATTTCGTGATTGGTCCTTAATTTTGGACACCAGTGTATATATACTAGCAGGAATGACCGAGCTAAGGTCGGTCAAAATTAGCTCTGTGTTTATCTCGATGTATTATTCCCATTGAATCATTCTTGCTGTTTTAGATTCTAGTAGCTTGACCCTGAGACATAGTGACAAAAATGATCCACTAATCGAATTTTTTCGAACATCCGACCTAACACAATGCTATTCTCGAGCGTGAAAAAGGTTAATACAAAATTTAGTGAAAATCGTCAGTCGTTTTCTAGATAAAATAAGCTTGACCCACGTTGATTCAAAAACCCACTAACCAAAATTTATCGAACATGTGAGCTATTTCAATGGTAATTTTGTACTGTGAAACGGTACAACAAAAATAATTGTCAAAATTGTTTTAAGCTTTTTGAGATGCCGTTAGCTTGACCCCTACCCATTATCACCAAAATGGCCCTCTAATAGAATTTTCTTGAGCAAGCGACACAGCCCAATGGTCTTATCTTGTCCAGAAACGGTGTAGTACAAACTTTTGTCAAAATCTTTTGAGTGGTTTTTTAGATACAGTTAGCTTAATCCTGATCCATTAGGACCCAAAATGACCCATTGATTGAATTTTCTTGAACGTGCGACCCTGCCCAATGCTCTTATCATGCCCGGAAACGGTATTATACAAAATTATGTCAAAATGTTTTGAAGCGATTTTTAAATACAATTAACTTGACACTGACCCATTGTGACCCAAAATGATCCACTAATCGAATTTTCTTGAACATACGACCCAGCCCTATGGTCTTGTCGAGCCCGAAAATGACAGAATACAAAATTCACTCAAAATCATTTAAGCCGTTTTTTAGATACAATTAGCTTGATCCTGACCCAGTGTGACCCAAAATGACCCACTAATCGAATTTTCTCGAACATGTGACTTAGACTAATTCTCTACTTAGGGGCCATTTAAATATTACGTAAGCACCTAGGGCGGGGGAGGGGGTTAGCGATTTGCTTATTTTTGCTGACAAGGGGGAGGTGGGTGTTTCAATGATGCTTACGTAAGACATTTTCAAAATATTTTAAATAAAAAAAAAAAAAAAAACTATTAAAAAATTTGAAATTGAAAAAAAGAAATAGCAAAAGAATATTAAACTTGAAGTTCTGATGTCAGCTATTTTGACCGCACAAGAAAAACATAAACGATCTCTTTTATCTAGAGGTGACTGTTCATGTTTGATGCACGAGGGCTTATTATCTCTGAGAACTTACTATTTCCAATTGTGAGAATAGAATAGAATTGAATGGACCGATGTGATATGCCGTATTGTGACAATACGAGTTTTCCAGGAAAGTTTCCAAAACGTAAGTAAAATTCCATCTTTTTTGCTTCCACCGCTCCTCTGTCAAGGGGTTGAACCCCATAACTAGTGACAGATTGCTCTACTGTCTGGTGTCTCGTGAGTTTTGAAAACCTCTCAGTACTGTAGTGTTGTGGTTTTAAAAATAAATGAAATCGGAAATATGTCTTCATTTCGAGAAATCTTGTATAAAAAACTTTTTGAGAGTTTCAAAATGTCTGCATTAGATAAATATTTGAAGGATATCCAACGTAAAACTAATGATGTGTGGCGGCAGTATAAAAAGTCTTCTAAAACTGACAAAGAGTTAGAAGTATTTGTGCTAAAAAGAATTGAGGACGAACTGCGTAAGACAATCAAAAAGAAATCAGTCTTTCTGGATTATTTTATAAAGGTAATTATAATAAATTTATTCTTAAAATTTTAAATATATTTTATCATATTTTTAAGTTTACGTAATTACTTGTAACAATTGTAAAAAGATAAGATAAAATGACCTTCTAGCCTTGGCGAAACATGGTCACTATGGCAATAAATAAAGACCAAGGAAATGCCAAAAAACGAGTTATTACTTTTTAAACCTTATTTTTTCTATTCAAATAACTCGAAAATTAATGCATCAACGGAGGAAATAAATTAAAAATATCTAAGTTTTGTAGCAGTTAATCTTCTAACTGTTTTCAAATTGTGTACCTTACTAAAAATGAAATGTAATCCAAATGAATTGAAGATGCCGTATGACTATTTTTGCCCTTCCATAAAGTCGCAATTATCCGCAAGATCTTGTGGAAGTTGTGACCAATACCATGCACCTCAGAAGTCCGCAAACAGAAAAAAAAAAAAAGTGGGTAAGTGTGATCACAGATCGCACAGAGGGTTTCCTTTAATATTCCTTTCAAAACACTTTATCCTTTTGAAAAATATGTTAGTTCCATATTTCAAAACCAGGGGGCGCACTTGATTCTAAACAAACCTGTATCCGAACGAAAATCCGTTTTACATACTATCCGTAGATATATTAGTCGAGGGGATTGGACCCATAGCACCCGAGATAAGTAGGCGCACCTGGCGGGAAAAAAATGGAACTAAAATATGTAAGGCTATGGTGCATAATATGAAAGAATGGTCAAAGGAGTGTCGGCAAAAGTTGGAAAATTTCTCCCTGGGTTAAAAGGGCGCAGGTTAGAAAAATTACTTAAAATACACAAGTTAGAGCCCAGAGGGGTAAATAATAAAAGACTTTTTGAAAATTTTATGATTTGTCGTGTGGTCTGAGGCATTCAGCTATACGTATGCAAAGTTTCATGTCACGAACTTAATTAGGGGATCTCTTGGAAAGAATTGCTTCAAATACATATGTGGTAGCTCAAAGTGTTAAACGTAAGACTTTTTCAAGATTTTATGATTTGTCGCCTGGCCTCAGGTGTTCTGCAATAAGTATGCAAAATTTCAAATCTCAAATTTAATTAGGGGCTCAGTTAGAAAGAATGGCTTAAAATACACAAACTGGAGTTGAAAGGGTTAATCATAAAAATTTTTCAAAATTTATTATTTGACGTGAGATCTGAGGTGTTGAGCTATAAGTAAGCAAAATTTCAACCTAAATAGGGGCTCACTTAGAAAGAATTGTTTAAAATGCACATGTAGGAGCACAAAGGGTTAAATGTACGACTTTTTCAAAAAAATTATGATTTGTCGTTTCATGTGAGGTGTTCAGCTATAAGTATGCAAAATTTCACGTCTCCAAACTAATTAGGAAGCTCACTTAGAAAGAATTGTTTAAAATACACATGCGCGACTCCAAAGGGTTAAATGTACGACTTTTCCAAAATTTTATCATTTGTCGTATGATGTGAGGTGTTCAGCTATAAGTACCCAAAATTTCATGTCTCCAACATAATTAGAGGATCACTTAGAAAGAATTGTTTAAAATACACGTGTGGGACCCCAAAGGGTTAAATCCACGACTTTTTCAAAATTTTATGATTTGTCGTTGGATGTGAGGTGTTCAGCTATAACTATGCAAAATTTCACGCCTCCAAACTAATTAGGAGCTCACTTAGAAAGAATTGTTTAAAATACACATGCGAAAGCCCAACGGGTTAAATGTACGACTTTTTCAAAATTTTATGATTTGTCGTTTGATGTGAGGTGTTCTGCTATAAGTATGCAAATTTTCACGTCTTCAAACTAATTAGGAGCTCACTTAGAAATAATTCTTTAAAATACACATGCGGGAGCCCAAAGGGTTAAATGTACGACTTTTTCAAAATTTTATCATTTGTCGTATGATGTGAGGTGTTCAGCTTTAAGTACCCAAAATTTCATGTCTCCAACATAATTAGGAGCTCACTTAAAAAGAATTGTTTAAAATACACATGCGGGAGCCCAAAGGGTTAAATGTACGACTTTTTCAAAATTATATGATTTGTCGTATGATGTGAGGTGCTCAGCTATAAGTACCCAAAATTTCATGTCTTCAACATGTATAGTTTCTGAGAACGGGCTCTGTGACGGACAGACAGACGGACAGACAGACAGACAGACAGAGGAGCGAGACGAATAGGGTTTCGTCAGATGAACGAAACCCTAAAAAATCAACACAGTGAAATAAAAAGAAAATTAACCAGTTAAACTGATGGCATTGAGATCAAAGGCTATTCACACTAATTGTATATTATACTCTTATGCCAAAGAATAATGACCCTCGAAAAATAAAAGAAGGGATTAGTCCCCATTGCCCCTTTATACTTAAACAAAGAACCTCCAAATTTAATCAGGGAAGTTCCTTAACATAATAAACTGGTATACCAAATTTGAAGCAAATCAGATAATTCTGCATGAAAAAACAATTTCTCCAAATTAAGGGGGTATTAGCTCCCCCATTTCTCTCTTTATGCTGAACCAATGAACCTTCAAATCTTAATCAGAAAAGCTCCTTATTAGAATGTACATAGAAAAAAAAACTAAATTAGATAATTCTGCATGAAAACCCAATTATCTAAATTAAGGGGAGGGGCAAGCCCCCCTTTCCCCCTTTTATACATAAACAATGAACCTCCAGATCAACTGAAGGAAGCCATATCGGAATAAACTGGTATATCAAATTTGGAGCAAATCGAATAACTCTGCATGAAAAATCCATTTATCTAAATTAAGAGGGGGAGGGGGTCTAGCCCTCATTTCCTCCCTTTATACTCAACTAATGAACATCCAAATCTAATCAGGGAAGCTCCTTAACATAATAAACCGGTATACCAAATTTGGAGCAAATCGAATAATTCTGCATGAAAAACCTATTTATCTAAATTAAGAGGGGGGTAGCACCCCTTTTCCTCCCTTTATATGTAACTAATGAACCTCCAAATCTAATCAAGGCAGCTCCTTAACATAATAAACCGGTATACCAAATTTGGAGCAAATCGAATATTTCTACATGAAAAACCCATTTATCTAAATTAAGGGGGGTAGCCTCCTCCCCCCCCCCCTTTATACTTAAGTAATGAGCTTCCAAATCTAATCAGGAAAACTTTTTAACATAATAAACCGGTATACCAAATTTGGAGCAAATCGAAGATTTCTGCATTTATTTAAATTAAGGGGGGGAGGACTAGCTCCCCTTTTCCCCCTTTATTCTTACCCAATGAACCCCAAAAACTAATCTGGGAAGCGGAATGAACCTAGAATTTTTTTTAAAGCAAATCGGATATATCTATCAAGAGTTATCGCGTTATCTACATACGTACTTACATACAGAACCGGCGGACACATAAGCTCTCAGGCTTTGATAGCCTGTGAGCTAAAAAGCGAGAAGGCCTGTCTTATACGACCATTGAGAATTGCTGCTCGTCGAGCAAATTAACTTATGTGTGTCATAAAATTCATGGAAGATATGGAAGATGTTGAGTTGATCAATGAAGATGAAGTTGATCAAGATTGCATCCGAAAAGAAAGCGATGAAGATAATCAAGTAAAATTGGAAACCAATATCATAACAGATATGGAATAAAAAGAAATGTGCCCAGTTAAACTGATGGCACTGAGCTCACAGGCTATTTCGCACTAACTGTATATTATACTCTTATTTCATAGAATAATGCCCCTCAAAAAATTAATAAAAGGGGATTAGACTCTGTATCTCCCCCCCCCCCCTTTATACTTAACCAATGAACCTCCAAATCTAATCAGGGAAGCTCCTTAACATAATAAACCGATATACCAAATTTGAAGCAAATCAGATAATTCTGCATGGAAAAACCATATCGCTAAATTAAGGGGGGTGTAACTCCTCCCCCCCCCCTTTATACTTAACTAATGAACCTCCAAATCTAAGAGGTAAAGCTCCTTATCAGAATGAACATAGAAAAATAAATTAAAGTGAATTGGATAGATCTGCATGAAAATCCATTTATCTAAATTAAGGGAGAGGATTTCTCGACCTTTCCCCCCTTTTATACTTAACAAATGAATCTCCAAATCTAGTGAAGGAAGCGCCATAACGGAATAAACCGGTATATCAAATTTGAAGCAAATCGAATAATTCTGCATGAAAAACCCATTTATCTAAATTAAGGGGGGGGGGAGACTAGCCCACTTTCCTACTTTATATTTAATCAATGAACCCCCAAAACTAATCAGGGAAGCGCCTTATCAGAATGAACCTAGAAAAAAAAATTGAAGCAAACCGGATGTTTCTATCAAGAGTTATCGCGTTACGTACATACATACATACAGAACCGGCGGGCACATTAGCTCTCAGGCTTTGATAGCCTGTGCCTGTGAGCTATTTTTAGGTAGCTTTCATTACAAAAACCTACCTATTGCAGCCGTTCGGAGGAAAGCGATTTCAAAAAATTTTGGTATATTTTCATCGATCATGACCCCCAGATCCCGAAACCACCCTCCGTTCAAACTTGATATATATATATATATATATATATATATATATATATATATATATATATATCTGACCTATGTCACACTGTAACTCTCGTATTTATGAACCGATTTGGATGTAATTCGGTATGTACATAGTACATGCCAATGTCTCGACCGAGTTCGTTGGCCAGCTTCATTCGCCATTTTGTTTCAAAATGGCGGCCATTAAAAAATTTTTTAAAAATTTAAAATTTGAAAAGTGGTACCAAAAAATTGAAAATGGAAAAATATTTTTTTCTTATGTATTTGACCTTTAAACAAAGATTTCGGAGCAGTTTTTGTTTCGTCTATATCTTAAAAAATGGCTCAGTTATAGCATTTTGAATTTCTGGCGTGGCTGACATTTTAAAACGTCCTGAATTTTGTCACGCGATAAAAGGCGTATTTATGAACCAATTTGGATGCAACTTCGTTTATACATAGTACATACCAATGTCTCGACCGAGTTCGTTGGCCAGCTTCATCCGCCATCTTGTTTAAAAATGGCGGCCATTTAAATTTGAAATGTGGTACCAAAAAAATGAAAATTGAAAAAATATTTTTTTCTTATGTGTTTGACCTTGATAAAAAGATTCGGGAACAGTTTTTGTTTCGTCTATATCTTAAAAAGTGGCTGAGTTATAGCATTTTGAATTTCTAGCGTGGCTGACATTTTGAAACGTCCGGAATTTTGTCACTTGATAACAGGCGTATTCATGAACCGATTTGGATGTACCTTGGTGTGTACATAGTACATACAAATATCTCGACCGAGTTCGTTGGCCAGCTTCATCCGCCATCTTGTTTCAAAATGGCGGCCACTTAAAAAAATTTAAAATTTAAAATGAGATACCAAAAAATTGAAAAATGAAAAATATTTATTTTTGTATGTGTTTGACCTTAATACAAAGATTCCGGAACAGTTTTTGTTTCGTCTATATCTAAAAAAATGGCTGAGTTATAGCATTTCGAATTTCTATTGTGGCTGACATTTTAAAACGATCTGATTTTTGTCACGCGATAACAGGCGTATTTATGAACCGATTTGGATGTAACTTGGTCTGTACATAGTACATACAAATGTCTCGACCGAGTTCGTTGGCCAGCTTCATTCGCCATCATGTTTCAAAAGGGTTGCCAATAAAAAAATTAAATTTAAAATTTAAAATTTGGTATTAAAAAACTGGAAAATGAAAAAAGATTTTTTTATGTGTTTGGCCTTGATACAAAGATTCCGGAGCAGTTTTTGTTTCTGAAAATTTGTTCTTTTGTTTATTTCTTAAAAATGATGGTTGAATTATAGCACTTTGAATTTCTAGTATGGCTAACATTTTGAAATGATCTTTTATTTGTCACGCGATAACACACGTATTCGCCTATTTCGATGTAAGAAGGCATGTGGATAGTATATATCAATATCTCGACCAAGTTCGCTGGCCAGCTTCATCAGCCATCTTGTTTCAAAATGGCGGTCATTAAATTAAAAAAAATATATTTAAAGTGAGGTGCAAAAAAAATTAGAAATTGAAAAAGGTTTCTTTCTTAAGTATTTGACCTTGATATAAGGATTCAGGAGCATTTTTTGTTTGTCTTTATCTTAAAAAATGGCTCAGATATAGCAGTTTCAATTTCTAATGTGGGTGACATTTTTAAAAAACTGATTTTTTGCCTGCGACAGCACTTGTATATATCAACCGATTCCGATGTAAGTGAGCATGTGCACAGCAATTACTAAGGTCTCGACCAAGTTCACTGGTTAGCCTTATCCACCATGTTGTCTTAAAATGGCAAGCACTTTAAGAAATCGCCGAATTTGGCAGCGAAATATAAGTTACTTTAAATAAAAGCAGCTTGGATAAAGCTGATAAATTTCGTGAAATTCTCATTCATAATGATTTAGTATTGATAAAAATTAGTATTGAATCTCCTATATTCGGTTTCCACTAAATTGAGCTTCGTGTGTTTGAATAATATAAGTTGGTTTTTTTTAAAATAAGGAATATGAAAGCTACCTCTTCCTCCCGGCACTGGCCGGAAGGACTTTTTTTAAATCGAGTAGAGTTTTTTTTTTAAAATTTGAATTAAGTCCTATTATTTTCCAAATTAAATTATTAGTGTTAAAGAAAAGTGGGGGGGGGGTTGCAATTTTCTTACGTAATTATTAAGGGGGGGGGGTTGCGATTTGCTTATTTTTGCTGACAAGGGGGGGGGGTCAAAATTGCCAGAAACATGCTTACGTAATATTTGAATAGCCCCTTATGCCCAGAAATGGTATAATATAAAATTTGGTCAAAATGTTTTGAGCATGTTTTTAGATTCAATTAGCTTGACCCTGGCCCATTGTGACCCAAAATGACCCACTAATATAATTTTCTCGAACACGTGACTTAGCCCAATGATCATCGCATGACCAGATACGGCAGTATATTAAAAAAATTTGTGAAAATGTCTTGAGCCATTTTTTTAGATATAATTAGCTTGACCATGAACCATAATGACCCACTAATCATATTTTCTCGAACACGTGACCCATTCCAATGGTCTTTTCGTGCCCGAAAACGATAGATTACAGAATATCGTCAAAATCGTAGAGCCGTTATCTAGATAAACTTACCTGGACCTACGGTGACCCAGAAATGACCCACTAATCAAATTTCTTTGAACACGTTTCCCATACCAATGGTCTTTTCGTGTCCGAAAATGGTTGGATACAAAATTTAGTCAAAATCGATTGAGCCGTTCTCTACGTATAATTAGCTTGACCCTGACCCATCATAACCCAAAATGACCCACTAATCGAATTTACTCGAACACGAGACCCATCCCAATGGTCTTTTCGTGCCCGAAAACGATAGGGTGCAAAATTTCGTGAAAATCGTTAGACCCGTTATCTAGATAAATTTAGCTTGACACACGGTGACCCCAAAATGACCCACTAATCGAATTTTCTCGAACGTTTGACTTAGCCCAATGATCTTCTCGTAATCCAAAACTGTAGAATATAGAGTTTAGTGAAAATCTTTAGAGCCGTTTTTTAGATAAAAATAGCTTGACCTACAGTGACCAAAAATGACCCACTAATCAAATTTTATCGAACACGTGGACCATCCCAGTGGTCTTTTCGTGCCCAAAAGTGGTTAGATGCAAAATTTAGACAAAATCGATTGAGCCGTTCTTTAGATACAATATAATTAGCTTGACCCTGACCAATTGTGACCCAAAATGAACCACTAATCGATTTTTTTTCGAACATGAGACGCATCCCAATGGTCTTTCCGTGCCCGAAAATGGTTAGATACAAAATTTAGTCGAAATAGATTGAGCCGTTCACTAGATATAATTAGCTTGACCCTGACACATCATGACCCAAAATCACCCACTAATCGAATTTTCTCAAACACGAGACCCATTCCAATGGTCTTTTCGTGGCCGAAAATGGTTATATATAAAATTTAGTCAAAATCGATTGAGCCATTCAATAGCTATAATTAGCTTGACCCTGACCCATTATAACCCAAAATGAAACATTAATCGAATTTTCTCGAACACGAGACCCATCACATTGGTCTTTTTGTGCCCGAAAACGGTAGGGTGCAGTATGCACGCACACACACAATTTTTACTCGCAATAGAGTATAAGATATATATATATATATATATATATATAATGCTTTCAAAAAAAATTTTAAAAACAAAAATATCCAGTGCATCAGGCGCAACGCAGCTTCTTATATGCACTAAGTGAATATAGCTCTAATAAAAGTGAATTTTTCGAGTTCTGCTGCAAATCTGTTTCTTTTTTATTATGAATTTTTTTATTATGAATTTAATTATGTTTTAAACAGTAATAAGAGTTATTCAGTTTTAAGGTATATCGATGATTTAATAATATTCGATGACAAACTTTTGGTATCGATTAACGATATCTATCCTCCATGTTTAAAATTAAATAAGGCTTCTGTTGATAATTTACATCTTAATTTTTTGGATTTAGACATTTTAATTAAAGATAGCAATATACTAATTAAGCTTTTTGATAAACGGGATTTTTTTAATTTTAATACTCAAACGATGCCACACTGGTATTCAAATTTAAGTAAGAAGGTTTTTAATAACATTATTGTGGGACAAATTAATAGATTTTATAGAATTTGTAGTAATAGAGAATTTTTGAGTTCACAGATTTTTAAATTTACTGCTAATCTTTTTTATAATAATTTATTTCCATACCAGTTTATTTTTCATTATATAAATCAACTTGAGAAGAGTTTTATAAAGTGGCAACAGCTAAGCGGCCAAACACCGTAATGGATGCCAAGGTAGCTGCTTGAATATATGAAGGGTGTGGATTAAAGTCTTTAAGAACGTCTGCATGTTGATGTGCTTCAAGTAGAAACTGCGGTGACTTGGAAAGAAAATTAATGATTATGAGGATAATGGAAAGACAAGTCTTCAGGACGCTGGTCTAACTTGGATTATGGCCTTGCTTGCAACTCCTGCTGATGGAAAGAAATGGAGCGTAGTGATTGTTTTAAAGGTAGCAAGTTTTTTTCAGGTCTTCATGGGTAAAGGTGGGGATATGGCCTTCTCACATGTTCAATACTTCTAATTGCTTAATGATTTAGTTATATTAAATTTTTTTTTTTAAATTTTTATTAATTTTATTTACGTTTTATAAGCTAAATCGGTTTTCTTGGATTTTGAATTGGTTGGTTATATTTGTTTTTAAAGTTTTGATTCGTTAAAATTTTTTTTATAAAATAGCTTTGTTATGTTGTGTTTTTGAAAGTTTAAATCTATTGTTATACTTTTGGAGTATGTGGGTTGGCCATATCTTGCGAAACCCGTGAGGATCCAATTTCTGTTTTTGATACCTGCTTTTTTCACTCCTCCCACTTTCTGAAGAGCAGGGAGTGGTTTGTTTGTTGTTTTTTCGTTATAAATTTTCATGGATTTTTATTGTTGTTTTGCACCCTCTTTTCATATTAATTTTCATAATCATTCACTTTTATTAGAGCTATATATATATATGTATATATATATATATATATATATATATATTTATATATATATATATATATATATACATATATGTATATGTACATATACATATATGTATATGTATATATATATATATGAAACGATAAAAGCTAAGCCCCTTTTTAAAATCCCCTTTTTTGTCCCTTTTTAAAATTTAAATTTAGAAATTAAAATTAAAACTTTTAAAATGCCTTTGTAATTGTGTCTCAGTTGATTGAATGAAGATTCCCCTGTTAAATTAACTTTCCCGCATCACATCTTATAACTTTTAAAGATCGTTTTGGCACATCTCATAAGAGTATTTTTGCTGAATAAGTGCAATTTATAAGTCTTGCTGCATTCGATCGGCCAACTCAAACCACAGCCTGTATCCCGGGCAGTCAATCATTCAGCTAACGACCAATTATAGTTTAAAGACGCCTCCTTTGACTTCAACGGCCCCTAGCAGGAATAATGTGAAATACAGCATATTTATACCGATGCACATGTCCCGGACAGAGCTTTTGACCATCAAAAGAATGCCCTAACTCCACGACACTCGGCTCTCTAAGTATCGCTTAGCGGTACACATAATTCCCAACCCGATGTCCATAAAGTAAATTAGCAGCTCTCAAGCAAACAGGGGCCTGATTTCTCAAAAGGATGTAACAAAGGAACAATAAATCAGGTCCCCGGAAAAACTGTGTCTTTATTGGAATAGCTACTGTCTGAATCTGACTTTGAGTTCCCGGATACCACTCACGGCCTGCGACTACCTAAATATGCCAGAAGTTCCGT
Source organism: Maratus speciosus (assembly GCA_963932465.1). Classification (NCBI taxonomy): domain Eukaryota; kingdom Metazoa; phylum Arthropoda; class Arachnida; order Araneae; family Salticidae; genus Maratus; species Maratus speciosus. The sequence goes on from OZ010791.1 coordinate 359,152,050, forward strand.
GGGTTCGCTCAGAAATCGGCACGCACGCGTCCGCGGTTCGCGCCCCTGCCCCCAGCGGTCGGGCACTGGCCGACGACACGACAGAAGATCCATAACTGGAGTAGCGTCGAATTCGTTACATATATATATACTAGGGGGCTCTGCCCCTGCAAGCTACGCTCGCCAACCCCCCGTTCAGAGACCGCAGAATCTAAAAACACGCTAATCTGATCGGTTTAAAAAATATTATAGAAGATTGAATTATACGGGAAAAGAGCTGTGCAGATCTCCCTGTAAACGGGTTTCCATTCAATTTCCTTTGGCCCTACCAGTGGCCGAGAGGTTCTGCTCTCAAAGCTGGTAGACGGGAGGTGCTGGGTTCGATCCCAATCGCGCACGTCGGCCTAATCGTTCGGAGTTTTCGTGGTTTTCTTTGAACCTTGGTTCTCCAAACGTTAATACGGGTTAGGTTCCCTTAGAAAGACTCCCACGAAGGGCACTTCTCCCCCTTACGGCCTATATCCCTAGTGTTGATAATTGGCCGTCAAAACACCAAAACAAAACAAAAAACAAATCAATTTCTTTGATTTAAAAAATTTAAGGCCGAATCAGTTGCTGTTAAGACATCCAATGTTGTTTTCGTGTTTGATTAAAGAGGATCAGTTAAACGTTTGAAAAGAAGCTAAAAATAAAAAGAATTAAGTGTACAGAGTCTTTGTCTCCCGGTATTTTAAAACAATTTCTATAACAATAGCCTAAGTCATGTGACTATCATCAAGAGTTCCGGGAGAATCACTTCGCTTTTTATATTCCTGGTGCCATTTTGGTACTTTAATATTAGTCAGGCACAGGTGATAAGTCGCCAAATATTATTCTATCGCCATCATTTCATCTATATTATAATAGTCCAAGTCATGTAACTGCCATAAATAAATACGCTCTGATACCTTCGCTTTTCACATGAAAGTTTGGCACAGATATTATATACGGCCCCATATTGGCAGAATTTTTTTTCCGGCGCTAATTTGAGGAAAAGATCAACAGCATACATAACAACATCCGGCTTATCAAATCAAGCAAAATAACGATACTATGGCGCCAGTTAAGTATCCGGTGCGTATATGACATTGGCGTTAGGAGAAAAATAGTGCAAATATGGGACCGTATGTGGCATCTGTGCCGAAAGTTTTCCATTTCGATTTTTAAAAATCAATTTTTTTTTCGAATAATACTACATAAAAGCATTATCGCAAAGAATTATTGGTACTGTTACGCTAGCCGGGTGCAAATCTCGCCAATAACTATTTTTCATCTCGCCAGTTAACATTTTTTTTTTTTTCGAGTGGTAAATTATAACATTGCTTTGTAGTTGGAAATAAATATCATCGTTTGCTACATAATTTAATATTTGGCCAGATGCCATATATGCACCCGGTTTGGCGTGATTTTTTTACGAAAATTTGGCGAAATCCTCGTTTTCGAATACCAGTTACATATGTATTTTTGGTACAACTTAGTTATCCCGTCGAACAAAAATCTATCACCAAACTATAAGATTAAATGCCAATAATAGTTGATAAATGTCACATTCACTTGACTTTAAGCAAGTCATCAAGTGATTTTTATTTCGACGTCTTATTTGTATATTTATTAATGTTATACTATTTTCTTTGTTCTTTCGTTATTTAAAATAAAAATTATGTCAATTTGTATAATTTGGCGAAATGGGTCGATGGAATAACTAAGTAGTACCGTATTTTTTAATTATTTTCTATTATTTTTTTATTTTTAAAGGAAAATAACAAAAAAAATAATAAACTATAACACAAAACAATTTATGTAATTTAAAAGAAGTAAATAAAGTAAATAAACTCCTATTATTAAATAAACAACAATAGCCGGGTTACCATGTCAACCAAAATAATGCCATTTTTGCGCCAATTAGGTACCCCGATGCGTATATGACATCTGTGCCTAATATTTTTCTTTTCATTTCGTTTAAAAAAAATAAAGAAGTGAAAGCCATTTATTTTAAATGTTTCTGCTTGTATTAAATAAAATGATAATGAAATACAAATTGAATTATGAATAAAAGTAACATGATACATTTCTTAGCATCCATTTAAGGGAGGCCAGACTTCTCGCCAAATTAGTTTAAAATAGTAACCTTTTCTAAAATCTGAAAAAAAAAAATTATATATGTTTGATTAAAATTTGAGTTGCCATCATTAGAAAAATGTATGTAAAATTAGAAAAAAATTAATATTTCAAAAACTAATTCGAATTTAAAAATTATAATACCAGTTTTGAAATCTGCGGATCAATATTGGTTTTTGGTGTTAATTTCATCGCAAAGTATTCCTTTTTTTAGGAGAAATCACCGTGAAACATGTTCAGTTGTTTAATCAGTCGATTCAAAGAATCGTTACATTTCAGGTGTTTCATATATTCGTTTTATAAATTCGTTTCATTAGGATTTTATATATATAGGGTAAATATATATATATGTATATTTATAAGGCATTTTATAATTAACTCAGTATTAAATTTCTATCAAAAGTTATTCAATAGCAAATATGCTGCAAAATTTTTTCAACATATTTCCTTTTCTTTTTCCAAATTTTCATCAGAGCAGCGTGTCTAACAAAGTCATACACGTTCAAACATTGCAAAAAAGCTTTGCGTTGTCTGAAATATTGTTAACAATATATCTGTCAATAACGGATTTTCAACAAATATAATATAGTCCTATTTTGAGTGTCATTCCATTATATTTTGCATAAATCTGTATTTGTCTGTTACAAGCATCACTAAAACATCTAAATTATTATAGAAATTATAATCTAAAGTGCAGAATTAGTATGGAGTAGTACCATTATTTTAGTTTTAGAAGAGCATTGAAATGCAATTTTTTTAATTGAATTTTTTATAACGTGTACGATCTCCCTTATGTCAGTGACCAAAATTTGCCCTTGTGTCCAATGACCGGGGTACCCGGGTACCTGCTGCGACTTTAACATACGTGAGCCATAAAACACTCCTTTTTCATACAGTGTAACTGTTTGTCATTAGAGAAGAGGAATTTAATGCATTTTTATAAATATTAATTACCGTAGAACTCCGCTAATCCGAACTAATTAGGACCGGTGCCTGTTTGCATTACAAAAAATTCGGATTAACCGGAATTTCGATGAAAATGGAACAGATAAAGATGCGTGTTAAAAAAAAAATGTAAGTTATAAGTACACAGTAGTGCAGTAAACATCCTCTAATCCGGCATTCTAAAGTCCGGCATGTTGGATAATCCGGCACATCTTTCGGAATAAACTATTATTCCTTGTTTAAAACCTTCTGATGTTTATAATCATACAACGGAACTTCAAGATGTAATTACGTAACAACCTATAACAAACGGTTCAAAATCGATAATATGCAAATAGCTCAGTCACCATGTCGATGAAAAGAAATTTCTGTAAATAATTTGCGAAATCAAACTGTTGAAAGGAAAAATAAATTTGTATCATCCGAATTAAACATTTTTTGCACTTTAGAAAATAATTTTATAGTACTTTCAAACAAATTGATATTCGAGATTTTTTTTAAGACGGGGTTATGCCAGTAAGCCTACAGTGCACGTTTTCATTTTATATTTGCGTACATATGTTGTACTTTTACATGTTTGAAAATTTTGTTAATTCTATTCAAGCTGTTTAAAGAAAAAAAAACATGCTTTACTGTCATTTTTTGTTTAATTCTAACTTCTACACGTTTTTCCCGACATTTATCCGCTAAATAAAATCGGTTCGGATTAACCGGAATTTCGGTTTCGGGATTCGACTGTACTTCAGGTGTCAACAATTCAAACAAATATCACATATTAGAGATGTGGAAAACATATATCCGTTTTATCGAGCAAGTATAAGTGTAGACCGATTCTGGAACATTCTTAGATTTATTCGTTTTCACAACCAGAACACACGAGTGTAATGTCTTCAAAGTGTTAAAGCTGCAGGTAATTCGTGATTTATGGACTGCGATAAGTCCTAACCTATTAAATATATATATATATACCGACGGAAGAGTAAACGGTTGATGAGCAGTTATTTCCGCTTCGAGGAGGAAAAGATTCACCCGATATATTCCGTCTAAACCGGCTAAATATGGGATCAAAATATGGTGCGTATGTGATAAAAATAATTATTAACAACTTAACGGCCAACTATGCACCCGAAAAGCAGGTAAAAACCGTGAAGTAAATCAAGATGAATGATTTGTGAAAGACTTCGCTTCTCTGTTCAAGGATTCTGGACAAAAAAAATCACCATTTACAACTTTTTTACTTCTATTTCTTTGGCCAATCATTTATTATAATGTAATTTCACAAATATTGGCCCTTTGAAAGGAATAAACTTTCTATTCCCAAAGAAATAAGGCTATGTAAATCGAGCACGTTTTATCTACGTAATTTGGATTTCATGATGACATAAGTAATTGTTCGTATGTTGCAAAAAGAACAAAATTGTCATTCTAATGTATACTATGCATCATGATAAAACCATCACCCGACTGATAGATAAACTCGAACTGATTCAGCTGTATAAAGAAACTGAACTATTGAGTGGATATAATGGATTAATTATTGGGCAACATACAACATATAGGCGTACAACTACATGACCACATGCATTATTGTTCTATATTGTGGATATAGCAATACTTGATACTTGCGTTATACATACTGCAAATAAAGATATGGTTATCAATAAAACAGACAATCGTTGCCTGTTATTGCGGGAATTAGGTGAGATCTTGAGGACTCAAGCAATTCAAGATCAATCGCAAAATGCGCTGGATATGATATTTTTTCGACCATATCGGGAATTGAAAGTAAACTGAAAACAATCTTTGACCGTATTTGAAGCTGCCACACGTTCAGAAACAAGTCCAAAATACTTAAGGCGAGATGGATTAAAAAGGATAAAAGCAGTTTGTGTCAGATGTGCTTGTTAGAGCCTCAAAAACGGCGCAAAAAACCCCAGAAAATCATGTAAATAATGTGGAAAGCCAGTATGAGATGTACATTCCTGCACTTTGTGTTATTGTACAGCCGGTTCACAAAATTTCGCGTAATTGAATTTTTTTTTTACCTTAAAAAATGAGTCTAACCCTTTTTTTCAAATTAAATTAAAGTTTTGTTGATCTAAATCTAAATAATCTATCAATTTCCGTATTTTTCCACAGAAAATTCGCATGGTACCCGGGTACCCTGGTAATTGATGACAAGTATAAAAATGTTTAATGCCCCTAAAAAGTAATAAAAAAAATTCCAAATTTTAAAGTGATTATAGTAATGGACAGTGAATACTACAAATAATGGGGATCTAAATTCATTTTAGTTTCTTTTGATATTAACACCCTGAAAACAAGATGAAAAGAGAAAAAAAAGGTACCCGGGTATCCGGTCATTGACATAAGGGTCAAATACGCCATCCATAGTTATATTAAAACCCTGTGTTTGAATATATTTTATACAATAATGTTAAAAATACCCAATGATATGTGCAAAATGCAGCGATATGTAAATCTAATGCAAAACATTTTATAGAGACGTACAGAATTATTTTCAAAATATAAATACATATAAATCATATAACACGTAATTACACAAGAAAGCATTCAATACGATTTCAAGTTATTACATGTTAGTTTTAACTAAGACTAAATAAATGTAATAATATTGTACATTATTAATATTACCTGTTCTTTTTTGTAGCGTTAGTTGGTTATTTTAATCATTAGCTTTTAGAACGAGAAATTATAAGAGCGATATTAAACTTAATTTATGTTGTTGCCAATCGAGTGCATTTCTATGCCACATTTCTCACAATTATAAAAGCTATATATTTCTCATTGGTCAGTTGTAAAAAGCAGCAGGTAGTCATACATTAAAATGTTTGATTTTTACTTGTGAAAAAAAAAACTATTCAACATAGGATGAAATATTTTACTTTAAAACATACCTTGGTGTACAAGAATTGTAGTGTAAAAATTATATAAATCCGTTTAGAGCTTGCTGAGAAAATTGACGCCATGCATACATACATATCCACACACATAACGGTAAAAAAACAGGTGTTTCTATTTTTGTGTTTTTTAAGTCGCTTAAAAATATAAACTAACACAAATAAAATGTCTCCAGACAATACTTAATGAGCATAATCGTATATATATATATTCGAAGGAAACAACAAAATTATGTCTACAAAATTGTATTCGAAATAATTATGTACTATCGGGGTATATTTATGGAAACAGTTATAAATATATCAGATATAGCTATATATCAAGAAGTAGAACGTGGGTTAAAATGATCCTAGCGGGCAAAATGATCCACATATATTTCTTCCACACAGGTCGCGCTATCTACAGGGTAACACATAAACTAGTTGTGCTAAGTGAAGAAGAAGCAATGCCGGTATTCAAATGATCCCAGTATTACGCGCCTGAAAAGAATTCTTTGAAAAAGTGGTTTTATAACATATCTTATAAGATAAGCACGAACTTTCATATTTATTTAGATATACAGTATTTCATGTACAGAAATATGACTTGTTTTACTGTATAGAGTATGTTTTTAGATGTCACTTACACTTGCTATGTTTGTTATGTTTAACGGCCTCATCCAGTTATATGACCTAAAATAGACGACCATGTTGCCGGGTAAAATGATCCGTTATGTGGATCGTTTTACTATCATTTGCTTGGCTGAAGAAAATCCGGTACCGCGTCCTAGGCTTCATGGGGGCCAAATGTGTGACTGTCCAAACCTTTTTTTTTGAGTCCATGTGTCCTACGATCATACTTTTCAAATATTCCATTTTATTGTTTTTTCAAAATTATGACACTTTTTTATTTTAAAATTTACATAAAATAAATTATGTATGTTATTTCATTGCAAAACTTATTTTATATCATTTGTATTGGCATAATTATTTTTATATACTTTATTATGTAGATAAAAAACAATTTACAAAAATTTTTAAATGAAGGATCATTTTGCCCTTGGATGAGTGTAAAATGACCCTTTGGACACTTTTTCAAAAATCTATTTTTTTCATTACTCAGTTTGAGTTTAAAATATTATTAAAATATATGTATAATGCAAAATATAGTGTAAAACATATTACCATAGGGCTAAAGTTTCATTTAAATATTTATGTTATATTACACAAGTTTTCCCTTTAAGGGTATCATTTTAGGCCACCTTCCCCTATAGTTTAACCTTTTGCACTCCACTTACAAGTCCACTCACCCTCATACGGTAAACAACAAATGAACATACAACGAATAAACATACATTTAGGGAGCTCCCCAAATATTATTTCAAATATGTAAGGATGGCGTGCAGTTGCTGGTAGGTGATTAAAATTTTAGTGTAGGGTGCAAAAGGTTAAGATATGATCAATGCTTTTGTTATTATGATTAAATTTAAATTTGATCTTTTATGCAACTTCTTATATTTTTTTCCCTTTAACGGAGTTTTCATTTTACAGATTATTTGAACTCCTTTTGTATGTTTTTAGTTTTTAGTTTTTTTTTTTTTTTTTAAGTGTGCAAATAAAAATTATGTCACCAAAAGTAACGAATTGGAAGGATAACACCATCTGTAATTTTATCTTTTTAAAAAATCATACCTATAAAATTTGAAACTAAATGCATCATCTGTTTATATCCAGTTAAGAAATGCAGGAAAATAAAATTATCTTAGTTGTCATCGTATAAATATTTAAGTGTAAGAAAAAATTTTATGAAACTTTTTTAATAAGTTTCATTTCTTATTAATCACGCGTATAATTCTCCATAAATAATTTGAATTTTCTACATGTTTACAGATTTTAATGTGATATATTTTTCGGCAAATACTAATTAGTTCTCTCAGCGATATTATTAATGATAAGTTCCTGAAACTTCAGGTTAGTAAGAGAGGTAACAATCAATTTCATTAATGAGGTAATAGTTCTAGCAGGTTCTTTTAATTGTATGAAGTACTGTAAAAATTCCATGTACATTCTTGATCTTTTTTTAAGTGTAAAATTAATTAGGTAGGGGTAATTTTCACTGCTGCTCTTTAAGCTCAATAATTCACCAGAAAGTACATCTAAGGTAGTCAGTTAATCATTAAAATATAACGATTCCATTTTTCAAATATTTTTGATGAAAGTAATTTTGATTTTTTTTCATCAGCTTTTTCTTTTTATTGAGCGCAATCGCAAGAAAAAAAAATTAGATTATTGTTTTATAAATATATATATATATTTATTATTGAATGGAATAAATCATGAAATTCGAATTAAGGTATAATAAGCAAACAATAAAAAAGTAAGATTTTTTGAATAATTTCTGTCATATAAAGTTCTACCGTAAAAATTTAAAATGTGCAAGCTGATATAAACATAAATTTTAATAGTTACTCGAAAGCTTCTATTTAATAAACTAATTATTTAATAACAAATACTGTAAAATAATTTTAATAAATATATTTTTTAAATTCTAAAAATACATTAAAATAACAATTTGTGTATTTTAAAATTGTGAAATATTTTCTTATACATCTATATTAAATATCTAGTTATGTTTTTATTACATCCTTAAATATTGTAATTCAATAATATATTGTTTATTTAGTAGTTGATGACCAATATTATGTCGATTACTTTTCATTCTCTGTTGCAAACAGTGAACTGAGATCCTCATGGTTTGATTTAAAAGCAGCTGTGTAAAACAGTAGACTCATAAGGCTGCGTAATTCCACTATATCCAAATCATGCAAATCTGACTTCTCTTGATATTTATAGTTTTGCGTAATTGCAGCAAGTTTAAGATTTGTATATTTCACAATCATAAGCAACATATCGGTCGAGAAAATGTAGGTCCAGGCTTCATTTTCAGTCAACGATATCCGTTGAAAATTAGGACGAATTTCGGGCAACTTCAAAATGATATTGTGCTGAGGCGTCCGGGAATACGAATTCACTAACGGCTTCTTGGACCATTTGAATATATTTTTTCCTTTCCCATAGAAATAATTTTCCATGTCAACCATGTCGTCTTCCTCTTCTGAATTTACGTCCAAATTTTCTTCACTTTCTTGTTCGCTTTCTTCTTCATGATTGCTTATAATCGTTTCTGCATCGCTAATGTGAGAGTCATCTTCCGACACCTCGCATTCTTCAAACCATTGCATCACAGCTTTTTTCAAAATCTGGATCACATGGCCGAATTTTTTCCTGGAAGGTCCTGGTTGAGCATTATCCATTTCCTTTTAAACAACAATATATTATTCTAGACAAAGGAAGCGGATTTCAATGCTAAATACGTAGAAATTAACTGGTGCGTTATATATTTTTCAGTCACAGTTTCAGAGTCGTGGAGTCAATCTGACTCCATAAAGAGCAACGAAAACTTTGAAAAAGAATAACTCGGATATAGGCGTGTGTTCAAACTTGGACTTCTGCCAACATACTGATAAAAGATCTACTTGAAGGTACTGAGGAGACGATTGCATTCAAGGACAAAAAAGCACGTGATAATCAGAGCCAATGAACTTCGAAGAGGGAAATTTTGCTGCTAATTAAAATCAAACAAAAAATGTATTTTTCATTTTTTAGTTGATATTTTTACGCATCTTTAAACTTTCAAGTCTTATACCGAGTAATACAAAAAAAGGGTGTTTTCCACCATATATTGTTTAAAAAACAAGATAAAATTTATAATTTTTACTTCAGTTGTTTAAACATTTCTAGTGATCCCTTTTCCTGTTGAAGTTTGTTTGTGTATATATTATAACATAATAGTAAATATATGCACAAAAAACAGCAATAAGAAAACATAATACACGAATTAAATAAAGATGAGAAATTATATTACGTATAAAAATATGTTTTAAACACATACTATTAAACTATGACACAAAAGAGTCAATAAAACTCCAAGTGGCTGTGTCTTAATGAATGACTTCTATAACGAATACACTGTTAAAAATTCGCAGCATTCTGTCCTGTCTTTTGAACGTTTTTTTTTTTTTTTTTTTTTTTTTGAAAAATCTTTGCCGGCCCGGCCTACAGGCGGATGTAGATTTCGAAGTTAAGTATACTAATTTCACCAACAAAAACTAAATCATGATTAGCGATTTATCCACTTTAACAATTTTATCTGGTTGCTTTTGACGAGTTTTTATTTCAATTTCATTTTTATATAGTAGCTGATTTTATCAGAAACATGTTAAGGAGGTATTCAAAAAAGTACTTTTCCATGCTCAACAACTCAACATTTTTTGCACATTTTCAGATTCATTTTTAATAGAAAAAATATTAAACTTGGTGACGTGATTTTTAAAGAGATTTATAAGAGACCTGTGTTTTTATTTTTCGTTCAATTAATTAAAACTTCATTTATGAACAATTATTTTCTCAGTAGGACAATATTTTTCGTTTCTAACACAATCGCTTAGGTAAATGCTGTTCAAAATGCCCACTTTGACATAATTTTTTGAAATATATTCTGCCTCTATCAAAAAATCGATCATTACAGTACATTAAAAAGTTTCTGAATAAGAGAATCTACCAATTGGATATGTTTGAGAGCAAAAATGAATTTAAAAATGAGTAAAAAAATAAGCAGTTTGGATTGGAATACACCCTTAATAAGATGATTTTTTTCTTCAACCGCTATGTATTTTTAATTTGTTTTTGCTGTTAGAATTGGTCCTTTCAAAAACTTGTCCATATAAATGTTGTAGACAATATTAAGAAGATATATGATAAATTCATGGGGATTTTATATCTTGTGAATTGACGGATTTATGGATTTTTTTCATCTTCAACCCCCCTTTTTGTTTTCGTTTTTAATTTTTTTTTTGGCGTTACGAATTGGTCCTATCAAAAATTTGTGAATATAAAAGTTGTACATAATATTAAGGAGATTTATAATAAAATTAATTAGATTTGATATCTTGAGAATTGACCAAGCTATGAATTTTTTTTCTCCCAGAAACCTTTTTTTTTTGCGCCCCTTGAGCCCATTTTTAAGTTGATCAAAAATCTGTTATACGTAAATTTTTGGCCCTATTTTTAGAAGTAATAAAAACTTTAAACTGATTTGATATGTACAAAAATTAAGAAGTTATGGGTTTTTTTTTTCAGTTTTCACAAAACCCCTCCCTATTTCCATCCCCTTGGTCCGATTTTGCCCATTAACGATCTTGACTGAGATTTTATGCCCCTTGATTTTATGTATCAGTTTGGAAGAGATTTGTGCAGAATTGTAGAAGTTATCGTGTCCAGAAAAAAAGTGATATATATAGATAGATAGATACATAGACAGACAGACAGATAGATAGATATATAAAGTTTTTTTTTTTTTTTTTTTTTTTTACTAAGGGTGGTTTTGGGTTCTAGGGGTCATGATCGGTGTAGATCTGCAAAAATTTTTTTCAAAAATTCCAACATAGGGGAGAATGTAATAGGTAGTATTTCATACGAAATCTACCTAAAAACGGTTTCATAACCTTAATTTAACTATATTCTAACCATAAAATGGCGAATATTATGGTCAGAATAGTGTTAAATGACGGTTGTGTAACTGTTTTCGGAAAAAACGGTCAAATGACTGGACAGAAAGCTCCACATTTTTAACAGTGTACTTTAATAAATTTTTACTATACAGTTTTTTACTATTTTTATTTGAAGTATAGAAAGGAAAATTGCATCAGAAAAAGTAATGAAATAGGAGTAAATGCACTTTGTAATTTCACCATTTTTCGAAAGTTTATGCACACAGCGTTTTCTGCGAGGTAGAGCAAAAAGCTATAATGATCGAGAATCGTACAACGTGCTTAACATATCAAATTTTGCGTATATTACTTACGGTGGTATGTACCGTAGCCGGGGACCTCTTATTCGGCTGCGCCGCCTTTTCTGCGAATTAGCTTCTACCTATATATGTTTTTAAGTACGTCAGCTGTGTATCGATAAAACAAGAAAGACAGTAGAATAAAATCCTCATCATTAAAATTATAGAAATATTTGAGTTTAATGAAAAAATACTTTTAATAATATTAATTTCAAATATATCATGTGAAGAATTTTCTAAAGATAATTTGAATTCTCTGCGTGTTTGCAGATTTTAGTATGATATATATTTCCCTAAATACTAATTAGGGTTCTGAGAGATATATTAATGACCAATTCATGAAACTAAGGGTTAATACGATAATTAACAATCAAGGTCATTAACAGAGTTAATGACTATAGCAGTTTCTTTTACTTTTCGAAGGATCTGTAAAAATGACGAGTACTCTTCAGTTTTTTTTTAAGTGTAACATTAATTAAATAGAAGTACTTTTTTACTGTTGCACATTAAGCTCGATATTTTTCCAGAAAGTACATCAAAGATAGTCAGTTAGTTGAATCATTAACTTAATGATTCTATTTTTCAAATCTTTTCAAAGAAATTAATGTTGATTTTTCCAGTAGAGTTTTTTTTCCTTTTTTTGAGAGTGTCATTGAAAAAATAATTATATAAAATTATAAAAAACTAATTTTATAGTAGTAGTTTTCTATCATTTTATTTTAGGGAAAAAATTTGAAAAAAAAAAAAAAAAAAGATATAAATAAACTGATATAAAAATAATCCATTTTTGGATAAATTAAGTGGTATAAAGCTCTGAAAAAAATATAAAACTTGGAACATAAAATTTAAATTTGTTTTTAGATTTTCATTGAAACTAATATTGAACAAAATTATTAATAAATAACATTATTAAAATACAATTGATGAAAATCCTTTTCTTAGTCATTCTAAAAAAAAAAAACATTAAACTGTAAGCCTAGGATAAAGTCGCATGTAGATTTTTTAAGTTAAGTATTAATTTCACAAACAAATAATAAACCAAGGTTATAACCCAGTTTAACAATTTTATCTTGGTGATTTTGACGAGGTAATAATTTCATTTTTCAATAAAAGCTGCTTTTACAAAAATCATGTTAATACAATAACTTTTTTTTTCAACCGCTATCTTTTTTAATTTATTTTTCCTGTAACAATTGGTCCTATCAAAAACTTGTCAATATAAAAGTTGTAGATAAAATTAAGAATATTTATAATAAATTTAAATGAGTTTTATATCTTGTGAATGAACTCTTTCCTTCATCCAAACCTCCCCACCTTTTTTTTTTTTTTGGGGGGGGGGGGGTTCGTTTTTATTTTTTTATTTTATTTTATTTTATTTATTTATATATTTTTGGCAGTAAGAGTTGGTTTTATCCTTCTCAATATAAAGGTTGTAGATAGCATTAAGAAGAAGTATTACAAATTTATGTGGATTTCATCTCTTGATAATTGACAAAGTTATAATTTTTTTTAATCACTAAAACCCTATTTTTTTCGCCCTTTAAGCCCATTTTTGATTTTATCAAAAATTTGTCATACATACATTTTTGGCCCTTTCTTTTTGCAGAAGTCTAGAAGTAATAACAACTTTAAACTGATTCGATACGTATTATGATAAGAAGGTGTGATTTTTTCTGTTTTCACAAACCCCCTTGGTATCTCCACCTCCCCCTCTCCCTCTGGTCCGATTTTGGACATTTTCTGCCCCTTTATTTTATGCATCAGTTTGGAAGATATTTGTGCAAAATAATGTAAGTTATAGGGCCCATAAAAAAGTGATATACAAATATATAGAAATGCAGATAGATATATAGATACATATAGAGATAACGTTTTCAACTGGGGGTTCTAGGGGTCATGATCGGCATGGATCTGAATAAAATTTTCAGAAATTCCAACATAGGGAAGAATGTAATACGTAGTATTTCTTACGATATCTACGTCATAAGACGTTATTTTAAAATTCACTATTTTTCCAAAAGAGATTTTATTTTTGAGTTACGATTTTACTAAATCCAAGAATATTTTTATTCTATACTATATTGTTTCTGATGTATATGATCGTGAATATTTTTCCGATGACATTTATTTCAGTTTGAGTGAATTAAGTCCTATTCAGATTTCAAATGCAAATGCAACTATATTCTAGTGTAATTCATTTATTAATGTTTAACACTTGTGCCTTCAGCTATAGATAAATCTCTCAACATGAAAAAATATAATATTACTAGCAAAAGCCATGCTTTGTTTGGATTCGTGAAGCATTATTTAATAAGATAAATATTTGAAAGTAACAATGTTTTTTTATTATTACTTTTGTATCTTTATTAAGCAAAAACATTATTTTACGTTTTGGCACATTTTCATTTTAGAAATGTAAATTCAAACAAACAATTAAGAATTGCCTCGTAAATTTGAATTTATGATATAAGACTGGTGTAAACTAGTAAATCTGCAGATCAGGAGCCTCAATGTCAGCTCTGCAAGTCATTGTTTTTAAACACACTTTGGTAATATTCAAGTTCCTGCAAACCACAATTTAATGTTTTCAAATTACGTAATTATTTATAAGAATAAAAATATAGGAAGTTTTCAGACATTAGAACCGCTAAACTGAAAATATTGTTACGTAAGGATGTTGTGAAATTTTCATGAGCTACTAATTCAGGTTTTTTTTTTTTTTTTTTTTTTTTTTTTTTTTAGATAATAAAGTAGATTTCTTCAGGGGCTCCACTAACCTGAACCCCCCGTGGTCTCGATAAGTTTACATATGTAACTTTTCATTGATTGCTCTAGGCCAGAGGTTCCCAAAGTGTGCTCCGCGGAGCCCTAGGGGCTCCGCGTGAACTTTACAGGGGCTTCTCCGCGGTTTAGGAAAATAAAGAAAGTTTGAAAGAAAAAACATATTTAAAGCAGGGTTTTTTTTCCCCGCGAATGTAAACAGATTGTATTTTGATAAAAATAGTTATATATTGGTCTTCAACTGTCTGAGCTTTTTCAAAAAACTAAACTCTATTTTCTTTATAAAATTTCCGGTGCAAATATTAATTTCTACTAGCACTCTATTTTTAAGTTTACCAATCAAAAAATGCGATAAACGGAAAAAAAATGTATATTTAATATAAGAAAGCAAGAAATTGTATTCGGAAAGAAAATTTGGATATTTGAATTTCTCAACTCCTCCTTTTAGTGTGACTTGAGGTGTAGTATTATCCAATAACTTCATGTTTCATGCTCAATTGTGTCATCATTTCGAAATAAACCATTCTGATTTGAAAGATATACCACCTCAGTTTTTTCAATATGAAGGGCAAAGTAAAATGTATGCATCCTTCAAAAGCAAAAATCACAACACTTGTTAAACAAATATGAAATGTCCTGGACATATTCGTAGACTTCAATGGGACGAAATAGGCAATAAGATATATTTCTACCACTAATTTAAAATTTTCTATTTGTCTTTTATAATCACTGTGATTAATTAGGATAAAAATAATGTTCTAAAATTAGTGATTGAAATTTACCTAGTTTGACCCCGTTGACCTCGTTAAGTCGGCGCTTAAGATGGCACCTACTTGATACCCATAGCGCCTACCTGATAGTTTTACGAGACGCTTGATTTCGTGAAGATCATATAATTGCAAAGACGCCTAAAAACCTTCTAAAATTGATATTTTGAAGAATTTTCTTTATGAAAAAGGTCTCAATTTAGTGTCCAACATTCCCTTGTCAAATAGCGTTATTTATTTTTTAAATTGAAATGCACGAATCTACTGACGTCATTAGATTAGCAGTTTTGTTAGTATTTTTTAGTTACATATACTAATATCCCATTTAGACCAGGGCAGTTAAGAGCCTTAACTCACTTTTTTGAAACAGGCACCCACAACTAGACTTGATTTCTCTATTACTACAGTGTTTGAGAACATTAACTCGATTAAAATTAACCCCTTGAGGGGCAAGCAAAAATGTCTCTAAATATTGAATTCTCACCGGAAAAATCGAAAATTTTCATTCTTAAATAAGGAAAAAACAATTTTTATTCCAAAATTGAAAATATAAAATTTAGTTAAAATTTTCAGGTGATACTGTTGTTTAATATAGGTGGGGTATATTTTATCCCACAGCCCCTCAAGGGGTTAAGTGGTTTACTAACGCTAGTCTGAAACAGGTTTCAAAAAGCTATCAGGATCACATTTTTTGTAGATCACTACAAACCAATTAACTAAAGGACGAAATATTTTTGGATTAATACATATTAAAACACATAAGAATATGAATGTACTGATGATGCGAAAGCAATGAAGAGTCACAATCCTAGGCCATTGAAAAAAATAAACAAATGGCAAAGCACTATAGCACCACCTATTTCAATCTCAATTCTTGATATACGCTATCCCCGAGAAAATGTCTTCTGAAATTATGAAAAGGTTGAATGATGCCATTAAGATACTAAACTATATAAAATCACGAACTCATAAAAGGAAACTTTTTAAGCTTATGTGGGAAGTAATTGGTAGCCAACATCCGCCCCTCCTACTGCATACCGAAGTAAGATGGTATTGTCGAGAAATAGCGTTTCCACGATTGTTCAAACTGGAGAGGTGATATTAGAAGAGCCATAACTCTAAACTGGCAAAACTTTCAATCAATGAAGATTGTGAATGCTAATTGCATGTCTGTGGCGTTAAGTTTAGCAAAATGAAATAAATGTATCTGTCATTGCAATGATAATTTGTCGTGAAACGTATATTGGTCTGATTCTGGGAGAAACGATGATATCGATTACATCCCTCGTGTTAAAAAGGAATACAAACAACACCATATTAAGAAAAAATACAAATAAATATTCAGGTACATCCTAAAGTTTTGAAAAACTTGTTTAAGCAATATTTTTCAACATCTGAATAGAAAAGGCTTTGGACGACTCTAAATGTGTACTGAATGTGTTCAGCGATGTAAAAAAAGAACACTCAGCTTAATTTCAGTGAAACACAAAATCCTCGTTGATTTGATATCTCATAGGAACTTAACACATTGCCGACGGGAAATTTTTATCAAATCTGAATTTGAAAACAATAGAAGCCCCTCCCTGTTCTGAAAGTCTTTTGTAAATTGGTATTCTATATATGTTTCCCGAGTTTATGCATCGGTAAATATCTTTCAGTGTACGAATTTAATATAAAATGTCTTACAATCTGAAAAAAAATATGGACAACATGATGTAAATGCGTTTTCTGAAAGGTACAAGCCACGCCCTTAGTCAATGATGCTTTTTGAATGAAAACGAGAATTCTCGTTTTCCGTCGTGAATGTGTTAAGGGAGCCTTGAACATATGGTCAACCGAATCTTTTACAAATGTAAAAAAAAGAAAGAAAAAAAACTCTTCGAAACTCTAAAAATCGTATAAAAATTTTGAGAGGAAAAAATTTGCTGTATTGAGTTCCAAGACTGAAACCTTATTGCTTTTACGACTGTTAAAAGATGGCTGCGAAATACGAAAAAACAACCAACCAACCAACCTCCAGATTAATTTTAATTTTGCGTGCTACGATTTCTCATTTTCAAAAGTTAGGAGGTCTGTATAATACAACCGGTTATTCAGTGATATCAAATGCAAATATTTCGATTCGAACCTGAATTTTTTTCATAAAATAACTAAAACATAAATTAAACAGAAATAAGTTACATAGAAAAGTAAATAATTTTAAATAAAAATTCTGGTCTAAAATATTTTTACAAAATTTGAGTAATATTCTTGGTACATTTAGTGTTAAAGATCTTACTTTAAAACCAAAACGATACACAGAAGTCTTTAACCCTTTGCGCTACGGCGTCTCTTACACAAATTTTATTCGGTCAGCACCACTTTTTTAAAAGAAGTTTTCTTCAAGTACATAATTTCAAAAATGCTCTGATTAAATAAGATAAATTTTATTTTCCTTTATTACTGGTGCCAAAAACAAATTTTGCAAAGAAAGATGATGTCTCCGCAGCGGAGTCAACAGAGTAAGGGTTACACACAAGGGTTTAACAGTAGTAAGGGTTAAATGCAGAACTAAATATTTGCCTGCCATTACTATCAAATGACCCGAATTCAGACATTTGTGCAAAACAATCAATCACCATAAACGTTTATGCGTTATTATTCGTCACTCTAATAATGTAAAATGTTACGCTTTTCTGAATTTTGAATGTTTTTAAATATGTAAACTTTTGACATTTCCATCCCTATTGATTATAATTGAAAATAAATTCAGTGTTCCGGTAAAAGTTTCAAAATATAATTTTATTTCAGGGACAATGCACAATTGTTTAGATTACTATTCATTCTCACTTCCGGTGCTCGGTAGCACTGAAAAAAACCTTAACCTTGTAACATAGGACACGGTAGGCTTTAGGGGCTCCGCCGTAGAAATTCATTTTAAAAAGGGCTCCGCGAGTCAAAAAGTTTAGGAACCACTGCTTTAGGGTTATTGTAAATCTTAGATTTCTTTTTACATTTCCAAGCCTTATTTTTAAATACCGATGGACAGAAAATGATTTACATTGAGGCAATTATACTAAAAGTTTAGTTTTTATGAACGAAAATATAATTTCCTTTTAAAAATAAAATAATTTTCATTCATACTTTCTAAAATGAGGCGGCTTCGCGTTGGAAAATATTGGATTCATGAAAATTTTCGAATCCCGTTTTTCGACGTATTTACACGTTTTAGGGGTCAGAGAACCCGAAAAACATGTTTTTACAAAATGTCTGTCTGTGAGTCTGTGAGTCTGTGATTCTGTCTGTCTGTCTGTATGTATGTATGTGACACAAATTTTGTGGGCGCTCTATCTCAAGAACTAATGCACGGAATTTAATAAAAAAATTTTATTAAGTTAGTCCCTGATATAAATTGGTGATGATTAGTTTTTGGTGTAAATCGCTGAACAGGTGGCGCTGCTATGCATCATTATTTGCGATTCCTACAGTAGCTCAATCTCCAGAACTAATGCACGGATTTTCCTCAAATTTCAGATTCAATTAGTCCTTGATATGAATTGACGTTTTATAAATTTTGGTTTAAATCGCTCAACAGGTGGCGCTGCTATGCTGCATTTTTTGAGATTTCCGCAATAGCTCTATCGCAAGAAGTAATGCTTGGATTTTCAACAAACTTCAGATTCAGGTATACCTGGATATGAATTAGTGCTGTTTAGTTTTTGGTGTAAATCGTATCGTTCAACAGGTGGCGCTGCTATGCAGCCTTTTTCACGATTTCCACAATAGCCCAATCTCCAGAACTAATGCACGGATTTTCATCAAACTTCAGATTCAGTTAGTCCTTGACATGAATTGACGTTTTTTTTTTCAGTTTGGTGTAAATCGTTCTACAGGTGGCGCTGCTATGATGCATTTTTGAGATTTCAGCAATAGTTCTATCTCAAGAACTAATGTTTGGATTTTCAACAAAGTTCAGATTCAGGTATACCTTGATATGAATTAGAGCCGTTTATGTTCTGAAGCAAATCTCTCAAAAAGTGGCGCTGCTATGCTACATTTTTTATGAATTTCCACTATAGCTCTATCTCATAAACTATAGCACAAATTTTCATCAAACTTCAGATCCAGGTGTACCTTGACATGAATAAGTGCTGTTTATGTTTTGGTGCAAATCGCTCACTGCTATGATACATTTTTCAGAATTTCCGCTATAGCTTTATCTCAAGAACTGCCTTGCGAATTTTCATCAAACTTCAAATTCAGATATACTTTGATATGAATTGGTGATAAATTGATGTAATTTCTGGTACTATTTAAATGATTTAATTGGTGTGATTTATATAGAAGAAAGTTTTGTGATGGCCACAACATACTAGTTGATTATGCGGTCAAATTCAGCTTCTTTTCGTATTTTCGTTTTATTTCCAATGTGAAGACTATCCATGTCTATTTTTTTATTTCATTTTGCTCTTGGACACGAAATTCTATCAAATCAAAATTAACTGTTTAGGCTAAATTATTATTCCATGATCTGATTTTCTTGGCAACGGTTTAAAAAAAATTGTTAAATTTTATTGCAAAATATTAATTTATTCGTATTGAAAGCAATGAACTTTTTAATTAAAAAAAATATTTGAAATAAATAAATAGAAAACAATCTTTCTTTATTTCTGTGGTAAATTCCATCTATATGTGAAAACACAAAGGCATTAATTAATCCCTTTTGACGTTGATTTGACTACAAACAATTACACATCCTTTAACATTTACGATATTTTTAGGTGTAGTTCCGTTACTAGGTTACAGTTAAAAGAAAATTAAAACAATGAAATATGTGCATTTAAAAAAAGTAAATTTGAAAAAAAAATATTTTATATGACTGGAACATATATATAAAATCCTTCCACACCGAATTAAAAACCCTGACAATTTTATACACAAAATTTCAAACTAATATGAATAATTTATGGTTCTAATTAGGAAATTTTATCATCCGTAATTTACCATTTAAATACTTCAATCATATGAGCCATTTCCTTTCAACAAATAAAAACGGAAAAATCGTCTGAATTGCTATAGAAAAACATTATTGCACAAAATAAAATATCCTATATTTTCCGAACGAATGAACCAAATATAACAAAACACTATACGGCTAAATCCGGGTACGTCAACAACACACCCACTTAATTTCAAGCTAATCGGATGCTTTTGCGGTAGTTATCGCAGCACAGACAGACAGACATTAACGGAAACCAAAACTTTTCGTGTCTCCACAGTAAGCCTTCACTGATGTTTCGGCAATAAAAAAAAAAAAAAAAATTCGAAGCAAAGTTTCACAAAACATTTTTAAATGTTCGACTAAAAGCTCTTTTAAAGATGTTTATACATTTTCCAATAGCCTCTGGTGCTTTTTCATAAGGTTTGAAATGGGTATGTTTGCAATCTTTGTAATTCACATCAAATAATATTTAATAGCAATCTTAGAATAATATATTCGAAGGGAGCTTGAAGAAAGTTGCTTCTTCAAAATCCTAGTTTCTGGAAAAACATTTGAAATCTGCTCTTGTTAATACTAAGAATTATTAACTTATTATATTATTTTATTATTCAATTTTCAAATTCGAGTAACACTTTATATAACGAATTTAAAAACTAATTTTATTTATTTACAATTCTTTCGTTGCCACTTTACAAAAAAAAAAAAAAAAAAATCATAATATAATTCTTTTAAAATGCGTAAGTATCGTCTGCGTAAATTATTTCACATGATAAGAATAAATTGTGTATTTCAATTCTTAACACTGAAAAATACTTTTATAATTGAATATAAATAATTGAATTTTCACAAATTTTAATTCATTAAAAATATGCTATAATTTTCATAAAAAATGAATTTAACAATTTTCCAAAAAGAAATAGTGACTATTATATCACTAGAAGAAATGAGCAAAAAAATATGTGCCATTTCCAACCAATATTAATAAAGTATTCTATTAAAATGTATATTAAAAAACATACATCAAAATATACTCTGAAATAACTTGCATTTTTAATATAAGAAAGTTTAATGTTGTTTTACGGCGTGAAGCATAAATTATGCAGTTATTTTCAAAATTTAAAATATTTTGCCTTTCCAAAATGCAGATATATAGGTTCCTTTCGTTATTATAATATTTTTTAAAAAAATGAGAAATTTTGATACACCGAGAATATTTCACGTACTTAATTTATTTTTATTGACTCAGTGGTTTTTCTTTACTGCAAGAAATACGCAGGTTTCATGATCGTTTACAAAAGTAAATCGGTATAATAGAAAAATATACTCAACAAAATAATAAAAAATGATTTTTTTAAATCATTCGATAAGAAAATGATATTGTCAGTATATTATATATTTTATTTCTATAAAGTCCAAAAATATTTCTTTCCTTAATTAAATTTAAAAACAGTTTTTGAGATATTTTGGCGGAATAATGAAAATATATTTTATTTATTTAATTAATCATGATTCTATCTATATTTACTGACTCCATGATTTATTTTTTTCCTTCTGAAAATATACGTGTTTAATTTTTATTTGCAAAAATGTGTCCGTAATTGAAAAACATGTAAAATAAATTAATTAAAATAATAAAGTTTTTAAGTTTATTTTGTAAAAAAATAATATTGTTCAAATCTACAGATCACAATTTATTTTTATGTTTAATTTCAAAACAAAACACTGAACAGTTTTTTTTTTTTTTTTTTTTTTTTTTTTTTTGTAAAGTGTACGGCAATTGTAACGTGTACGAGTGTAATTTGTGTTGCCAAGTACAGGATTCACTTCGCTCATCCAAATCAAGAAGCATTGCGTGTTTGTTTCTTTTTTTTATTTTAAAGGTGTAAATATATAAGAGGATTTTTAATGTTATAAAATGTTTCTGCACTCTATGTTTTTAATTTACCATCAACCGCTTTTTAAACTAACAAATATATGAAATATTCGGAAACAAATTATCTTCTCTATACTAATGTCTAGAGATTATGCATTATAAAAAGGAAGCAGATATTTAATTAGGATTTTCTAAAATTTAAACTTTTAAGAACCATTTGGAACTTTTCAGATTATGACAATACAGTGATTGACCAAATAAGATTATAAATGAAATTCATAAATTATAGAATTAAATAAAAATTTTTTGTTATATATATATATATATATATATATATATATATATATATACTATGGCGGTCAAAAGTTTCCGGCCAGTATAAAATTTTTGGTTAATTTGTAAGTATACCCATATGAAGAGGAATCTCAAAGTGATACTTATACACTTTATTGACATAACGGTTAAGAACTTATTTATGGAATAAAAATTAAATATTAATAAATTTAATTGATAAAATTAATTGCAAAAGAAAATGCATGTTCTCAAAAGTTTCCGGCCATCTTGGCAAGTTTGGAAGAAGATGGTGCTGTAAAAGAAAATAACAGTTATCAACAACATTTACAATTAGTATTTTGAATTCATACATTTAGCAATAAGTACTGCGGCGCAGCAACGTGGCATCGATTCATGAACAGTTGTAGATCATCAGTGTTAAATTTTGTCCACGGTTCTTGCAATTTTTGTGAAAATGCTGCTAAATTGGAATACTTATAATTCCACACACGTTTTCAAGTTAGTTTCAACGATTTTCTAGTTAGTTTCAACGATATCAACGGTATTCAGATCGGATGATTGGGCTGTTCATTTCAAAAGCGAAGTTTTTTTGTGCGAAAACCACTGCTTGACAAGCTTGCATGTATGCTTTTGGTCGTTATCATGATGAAACAAACAGTTGCGACCACAATTTTTCCTCCAATAATGCAGCAAATGATCTTGAAAGATATCCTTATGCATTGCACTATTCATCTTGCTGCGGATTTCAAATAACAGACAGGCGCATTTTCCAGAAAATGCTCCCCACAGCATAACGTGTCCTCCGCCGTGCTTCATTGTAGAAATAATGTATCTCGCACCTTATCTTTTGTTTTTAGGTCGTCGGTTGTAATGTTTTTTATCACTCACAAAAAGATTGAACGCCTATTCATCTGAAAATAGTACTTTTTTCCAGTTTTCACTTGTCCAGTCTTTGTATTCCTTGGCAAACGCCAGTCAGGCCCTCTGAATTTTCTTATTTATGAAAGGTTTTTTAACACAGACTGTTCCATAAAGTTCTTCGTTACATAAGCTTCTTGACACTGTAGATAGACTTGTTTCAGCAATAACCATAACACCATAAATGGCGTGGAATTGCAGCGGCATTTTTACGCGGGTCATCAACTGCTTTTCTTCTAATAATTCTGTGCACAAGTATAGTCGTTTTTCGGGGTCCTTCGGACAGTGGAGTTCTGAAGGCCATCACCATCTTTATATATTTTAAAAATATCGTTTACAGCGAATTTTCCGATCGACAACTTTGCCACAATCTCACGAAAGGATTGTCCCTTTAGCGACCAACAAATCACACATTTAGGATCAATAAATTGTTAAACTTTTCATTTTTGAATCTCAAATACATTATTCACCTTGATTAATTAACAAACATGGCCATAAAAATACTTTAGCGATAGCAAAAACTAATGAATGACGAATGGCCGGAAACTTTTGCACGCGCGAATTTTGAATTCCTCCCCTTTGCATAAAGTATCTTAAGTAACCAATGAAAATGATCACGTGGTCAGAGGTAATTTTCTTATTCCTAACTTTTGGAGCAATTGAATTTCTTCTTTGCCAAAACGTTCTGTCAAACAAAAAAAAAAAAAAAAAACCTAACTGGCCGGAAACTTTGACCACCACTGTATATATATATATATATATAATATACATACATACATATATATATATATATATATATATATGTATTTTCATTCATGTTATTAAGGACATAATTATATTTAAAATATTTAATATCATAGTTCATAATTATATTTTTTTAGATTTTTCGCCGTGTTTAATTTTTTCTAAATCTAATTCATTAAATAAATGTTTTTAATAATATTGGATTATATTTTTAAATCTATTAAATGTACTTTTTATAGTAATTTTATTTCTTAATATTATGTTATATGTTTAAATTAGAATTTTGAAGTCCCCATGAAAAAAAAAAAAAAAAAAAAAAAAAAAAAAAAAAAAAAAAAAGCTAGCCAAAAGTATAGTCGAATGATAACGATATTAAATATAAAAAAAAATAGTTGTATAATTTTAAGAAGCTGCAGTATTGAGATATTTCGCGCTATGCATAATATTATCGATGGTTACTAGGTTAAATTTTAAATTGCCTCAATTTCATTCGTTTTCATATTTCCATTTCAAATACAGTAGAGCGCCCTTTATCCGAACAAGTCGAGGCCGACCCTAGTTCGGATAAGCAAAAGTTCGGATAGATGGACAGACAATTTAAGGGATGTTCCTGACTATACTAAAACCTTCAAACTTTATCCAGGTTTAGGACTGGCAGTACCAGTTAGTGCTGGCGTGTTTAAAAACTGTTTTTATTTTTATTTTTATTTTATTTTTATTTATTTTTTGTCTTTCAATTTTTTTGTCAACTATTTTTCTGATTTAAAATCTCATTTATAACTTTTTTTTTCGGCTTCTGAACTCTAGAGATTATAATTTAAGCAAAAAAGCTTTTGCTTGCTTCAGAGAAAACATTCTTTTCAATGCTGCCATATCTCGTATTATTCTTAAATAGTTGAATAGGACCAGCGTTTTTCGGCCGTTCGAGCCATTTCATAGCTGTTTCCAAACATTCAAAGGCTTCGTTATGTGATGGACCTGGGTCGTTTTTAGAGCATTCGTTTTAATTTTCTTCAACTTCTTTTTCGTTGCTATCACTCCCAACAATACACTAATCGGAAATTCGATTTCGCATGGTACAGCCGAAGGGGAAAGAAAAGAGATAATGGGGTATTTGGTTAACTATGAGTTCGGTTAAAAAAAAAAAAAAAAAAAAAAAAAAAAAAAAAAAAAAAGATAGAGAAATGGGATGTTCAGTTAATTAGAAGTTCGGTTAATCGGAGTTCCGATAATCGACGCTCTGCTGTAAATGTTAAAGAGATTGTGTTTTTATATGTCGCTTATCACTGTATAATCTTCATAATACTACAAAATCATTACAGAATGTAAATCTAATATAAAGCAAACTTTAATTTATGAAATTAATCTTAAAATTCTAGTGTTTATTACCTATAAAATAGTCAAAGAAATACATTATGCAAAAAAAAAAAATGCATTTTGGAAAAAAAAAACATTTATTTTGAATTTTTACATGTTACATAGCTGTTTACTTGTAAAATGATATATGAAGTTTTAGTGTTTATTTTTTAGTTGCTAAAACATACTATTGAACTTATTTAAAAGTGTAGTTAATTGAGGTATTGGATAAAAGCACTTAATTTGCATTGATATATACAGGGTGATTCTGAATTCATCATCAATATTTGGTGGGCAGGTAGGGAATAGGAAAAGAACACTATTTCACATAGGAAAGCATAGGCACAAACGAACGCATGACGGTGTAGAGGGCGCTTTGTGTCCGCATCTCCCATGAACGCGCATAGCTGTCTGCCGTGTGCAGCCAGTCGTCATTCGACAAGGTGACTTCGCAGAAGTAACATGAACCGGTATACGTTTCAAGAACTTGCAGATATGCATCTAACTTACGGTGCCGCAGGAGAAAGCTGTCTTAGAGCTAGGCAAATGTATGCAGAGCGCTACCCCAACCGGCGCGTGCCACAGCATCAAATGTTTTCACGTGTTCATCGACAACTGTGCGAAACTGGATCATTTGCTGGTATTAATGTTGATCGAGGCAGCCGCCGATCAACACGGACAGTTTCAGTCGAGGAAGATGTCCTACAGTCTATCGAAGAACAGCCAAGTTCTAGCACACGAGGTATTGCTCGCCAGTTTGGAGTTTCACAATCAACAGTGTGGCGGATACTAAACGAGGAACGTTTACATCCTTTTCATTTGCAAAGAGTGCAGTTACTGGAAGCAGAGGACTATCCCAAGCGTGTTACTTTTTGTCAGTGGTTCATGCAGAGAACAGCCGTTGATCCCAGTTTCCCAACGTATGTTCTTTTCACAGATGAAGCGTCCTTCACTCGTGAAGGTGTCTTCAACACACACAATTCGCATGTGTGGGCTAATCAGAATCCACATGGTACGAGAGTTAGAGCTGCGCAACAACGCTTTGCCGTCAATGTGTGGACTGGGATCGTCGGCGACTGTTTGCTGGGACCGTATTTACTACCATCCCGTTTAGATTGCGCAAACTACCTCATATTTCTTCAGACTGTGTTACCGGGTCTTATGAACGAGGTTCCTGCTGTTATTCTCCGGCGAATGTGGTTCCAGCATGACGGCGCTCCAGCACATTTCGCAAATGATGTGCGTTGTTACCTGACCAGAAAATTTGGAGCACAATGGATTGGTCGCGGTGGACCGGTTTGTTGGCCACCACGGTCACCGGATTTATCTCCAATAGACTTCTTTGTATGGGGTGCCATGAAAAACATGGTGTACGAGACCCCTGTTGCCAGTGCTATGGACCTTGTAGCACGCATATCGGTTGCCGCCGCAAACATCCGGGAAACGCCAGGCATATTCCAGAAAGTTCGGTTGTCCATGCAACGTCGTTGTGAGGCATGTACTCTAGCAAATGGTCAGAATTTCAAGCACCTCTTGTAAGTCTGTACAAAAGATGCACAAATAAATGTTTTTTTCTCTTACCACTTTCTTGTTATGTTTTCTTTCCATCATTTAACCGGATTCATATTGCCCTACTACATGACGTCTGCGTCCATACTTTCCTATGTGAAATAGTGTTCTTTTCCTATTCCCTACCTGCCCACCAAATATTGATGATGAATTCAGAATCACCCTGTATATACCGTATTCCCCCTCATTAGCCGGCATGCCGCAAAATTCGAATGAGACCAGATTTTTTTAATATTAGTCCCTGGTCTTTCCCGGCATGCCGGAAAAAACGAGGATAGTAATTTCAACAAATATCTTAAATCCCTTTCTAGTAAAAAAATTTTAGGGGGCGAGATCAAATATTTAAATCCGCTCCGTTTTCTACCGTTTTAGATGCGGATTTTCGATAGAGTACTGCGATAAATATTACTTATTTAAAATCTAATATAAAATTTCAAAAGTGTACATGCTACTATTTTCGAATAGTAATTTCAACAAATATCTTAAATTCTTGCTTACGTCCGCCACCCCCTTGACTAATACACCTACAGGTAGGTTGTTTAACGGAGTTTCGTTTTTGTTCAAAAACAGTTTTATTAAGAATATAGTCCGCCACCTAGTAGTGGAATGTGGAACTAAAAGATTAGATACTTTTATTTTATTTTTTGGCAAGATTTTGCAGTGCGTGAGCAGAACGCTTGTTAAATGGCACTGTAGGCTGTGGGGACCCGTTTCAAGGTTCGTTAGGTTCGAGACTGGGCCTTTTTATGAGATTTTGCAGTACAAATTTCAGGTCCATTTTAGCATATTATTACGGTCCCGGACAATGACGGGCGGCTTAGCTAGTAAGATAAATAGAATTTAATATTCAAATAAATATAAAGGAATATATATATATATAGAGAGAGACAGAAAGAAAAATAAGTATTGATTTTTTACCTTAAAAGGAAAAATGTTGTTAGAAAAACCGAAATAAATAAGCCGCCCGTCCTCCAGTACCAAAACCTCATATTTTCCGGCATGACGGTAAATACGAGTTTTTCCGGCATGCTGGCTAATGCGAGGGAATACGGTATATATATATATATATTTAAATATATATAAATTTTGAACGGAGGGTGGTTTCGGGGTTTGGGGGTCTTGATCGATAAAAATGTACCAAAATTTTTTGAAATCGCTTTCCTCCGAACGGCTGCAATAGGTAGCTTTTTGTAATGAAAGCTACTTAAAAATCTAAAGTTAGAATTAGTCTATCTTCAGAACCTTTTTATGTATAAACAGGGAATTTTTGATATTGATAAACAGATTTTGCTTTGTAATACGTTGTCATTAAAAATTAATTAGACTTTTACAGAAATTGTTTATTGTTAAAATGAAAATAGCTCTTTTTATTACTCCATAAGTCATTGCGTGCATGATATCTTGAGAAAGTATGTATGGATTGTCATGAAATTTGGTAAAAATACGAAACATATTATGTGTGTTTAAAATGAACTACTCTTAGGCCGAAATTATTTGCTTAACTATATAAAAAAATATTTTTGTAAAAAAAAAGAATAAAAATGATCAAGAATAAAAATTGTCATAACTAAAAATATTACTTAAAAGTAAAAGTTATTACTTAAACGTATACTCAAAAGTAGTTGAAGTAAGTTTAAACTCACATAATTGTTTAGTATATTTACCAAATTTCACAACAATCCATACATACTTTCTCAAGATACCATACGCGCATTGACTTATGGAGTAAAGGAAAAGCTATTTTAATTTCAACAATACACAAGTTCTGTAAAAGCTAATAAATTTCTAATAGTAGCATTTTACAAAGCAACATATTATTAATATCCAAAGTTGCCTGTTCATACATAAAAATGCTTTTGAAGATAGTCTAATTCAAACTTTGAAGTTTTTCGATAATTTTCGACGAGTTTAAAAGGTACAAGGCCACTTAAAGATTTTGTAGGATAGAAAACATATGCTTTAGTACCTAATGGCTTTATTGCCTTTTTAAAATAAAATCATTTTCAAATTTTATTTCTTGTATAAGCGATAAGTTGTTGGATAAAGCAACTCTTATGAATTAAGAATAATAAAAGTCATATAATGCAGAATGTTTGATTAAATTGTAAAATATTTCTGACAAATATTAGAAATATTTACGTAAGTGTTTTCGTCTATGATTTAACAGTGTGTATACATAATATTATAATTATTAAATATTCTGAAACGTTCTCAAAATTAAACATATTTGACAAATAAAATAATTAACTTAAATTTAAATTAGTACAATCGAATGAACACGCTACTTTAAACATTTCTACAGAAGATAATTTCTCATTCAATCAAATTCAATGTGCGAGCTATCATTTTATATTTAGGATTTGAAAAGATACTTTCCTATAGCATGATGAATAAAGTAACATAATATTGACAAATTTCGTAAAAAGTATAACATGTAATTATTAACAAATACATATTTATGTTGAAAACTCGTTTACTTTATTTCAAAACACTTGACGATTTTTAAACAGGGCTGTATACATCACATATACCAAAACGGATGAATTTTTATTTATAATAGAAGCAGAATGTATTTATGGTAAATATACTTACGAATCTATTCAGAAGCTTCATTTTAATCTACGCAAAACCCTTCTTTATGCAATGTATTTAAATATTAATTTATACTGCTATTTACATAGAGGGTAACTTTAGGATAGATGGCCATAGAGGAGAGATGACCAAACTACATATCTACAAAACTTGATCATATATTGCAATATAAATATTCTTCATATGAAATAGTACAACGAGTTTATTTATTGTGAAGTGCAGTTGTGTTTTCGATTATAAAAAGTAAGTGTAATTTTTAAAGTAAATTAAACAGGTGTTTGAATTTTTTTTAACTTAGATATCAGAATATTTTGCAGTACGTACGTTATGTACATTTTTTACTATGCGGACTTTTAAAGCACGTATATAACCAAATCTTTAATTCTAAGACGTACAATTGTTATTGATGCTTTAAATTGGGCAACCATCTCTCCTTCAATTTCAGGATAGATGGCCACATGAAATCGAGGAAATATGGCCACCATTAATCAATATTTCAAAGTTATACTTAGAGGTGATTTTAACTAAATATAATTAAATTTAAAATAAACATATAACGTTTACGTTTATAAATATACTAATTGATATAATTATTTAAATTTTAACAAATATAAATATTTTAATAATACCAATATAAATATAATAAGATCTACGATTTATTTGTTTCAGAAAATACTGAATAATGTCGGAAACTTTCATAACAGAAACTGATAAAGTTGATAAATTAACTAGATAAACGTAATAAACCTACAATTAACGCGATAATTTTTTTCTCTAGTTAATTGTAGGTTTATTACGTTTATCTAGTTAATTTATCAACTTTATCAGTTTCTGTTAAGAAAGTTTCCGACGTTTTTTAATATTTTCTGTTCAATTCCAGTAGCGAAGAAAACGAAGCATACTTAAATTATCAGATTCTACATATTCCGAGTAAATAGAATTGGATTAGGATCACTGTGTTGGTTGTGCAAAACAGTAGATTAATTTTAACACAATTATTCTAATCAGTAAATAAATCATATATATCATTATAATCATATATAATCACTAAGGTTAGCTGGGTGAAAAAGCTCCACCAGATTCTTCCGGGATAGCTCAGATGGTAGAGGTGAGCTTCAGCGAGGAGATTCCTGGTTCGAATCCTATTCTGGACATTTTTCGCCCAGTTGGAAATTTACATATAATATAATATCACATCCAAAAAGAATGTCTGTATACAATGCATAAGGTTC
This sequence comes from Maratus speciosus, assembly GCA_963932465.1. Taxonomy (NCBI): domain Eukaryota; kingdom Metazoa; phylum Arthropoda; class Arachnida; order Araneae; family Salticidae; genus Maratus; species Maratus speciosus. The sequence continues at coordinate 359,183,046 of OZ010791.1, forward strand.
CTAAAGTGGTTCCATGAAACGTGTATAAATTATTAATACCTTTGCCAAGAATGTGGTTTTAGCAAGATTTTACGAAAAGAAACGAAAGGTCAAGCAAGCAAGATTTTACGAAAAGCGAAGTATTGAAATTATACTTCAAATTTTATTTATTCGAGTTTTCTTCACTCATTTTTCATCCTATAACTGCATCTTTACAAATTTCTATATGTTTCCCATGATTAACTATATGGAATATGCTGTTTGTTTGCTGTTTAAATTACCTTTTTCTTCTTGTATTGGATGACCATTTCTCCTCGGCATTAAGGAGAGATGGCAATCTGCCACTTAAATTAAAATTTTGTTTAACACTTTTTGTTTTCAATATTTAATTATTTTTTGCATAAAATATTACGAGTATATATATAAGAATTTGAAACATGTATCAATATTTCTTGTATTTGCATTCCAAGAATTTTTTTTTCGATCTTTAAAAACTATGGCCATCTATCCTAGAGTTACTATCCTAGAGCCCTATTCATTACTAATCATAGAATATTTAAATGTGTTAATTGACATATTATTTATATAAAGGAAAAATTACTTATCTATCCTAAAGCAAAGAAGTATTAATGCATAATATTGTTAAAAATCAAAACTACAAATCAAATTTATTCAGTATAAAAAATTTCGTTGTGGTATTCCATAAACCCATGTCACAAGAATAAACTATTTACGGAGAATAATTAAAAATATTTGCATGTAATATTAAAATCGTGAACAAATCATTATAGACATCATGTATGATAAATGCAGCCATTTGCAAACTAAGAGGATCTGCTTCTTACGTTACCTTAAAATAAAATTAAAATAAAAACATACCTATTTCTCGATAAGGAATTAATTATAATAATAATTTTAATGAATTTATATTACAATTAACAATTTCATATTACCAAACTATTCCGTTATTTGATCATATGATATTTGAAATGAAAAGCTGTAGCGTTAAATTGGCAAAATGTAGTGTTTTTACTTTAAATGAAACTTTTATTATAATCTAGATACATAGAACAAAAATCAGATTTAAAGTATTTTAAATACAGCGGCAACAAAAGCCCATTTATGCTTAACACTGCTTTGTATTTTTGAAAGTTCCTATATAGCAAGCTACATCCAAACATAGCAAGCAAATTATTAATTCGTTAATGAATTAAGTTATTTCTATTTCACTGATAACTGCACTTTTGTCAATAGACCGCCACGAGAGAAATCTCATTCTATGTAAAAATGATTTAGACTGATAATCATTTTTTTATTTTTATTTTTTTATCAATGGATTTATTTAATATAGTGTTTAATTGAACACTTTCCTCCACAATTCTGTCATTATAGAAAAGAAAGCAATTTAGAGATAAGTTATAAATAGTTAATAACGTTTTATATTGCATATAGTTTTTTTTTTTTAATTTTCGTGCATTCCAGAATATTACGGTGACCCCGCCTGTAGTTGATACATTTGCAGTTGTTGATATATATATATGTTTTTTAAATATTGCTATTTTCTGACGGAAATGAATTTTAAACGTGGCACTAGATTTAATATTTTTGTTTGATTGTGGGAACCCCTTTTGTCGCGTTATTGTCAGCAGCCTGCGTAAGAGAAGCGATATTATGATTTTTTTAAAATTAGAAAATGTATTAATGTAGTTTTTGATTAGTTCGAGACAATTTAGGTTAGTTAAAATAATCCACTTCCATCTTGCTTATTTGAAATAATAGTTTGATATGAATTATTGTTAATCACAGACCTAACATGATATTTTTAAGATTAATTTTCGAATTTTCGACTGATTATTTCGCTTAATCAACTACTGGGATAATGGCAATAAGTGAAACTATTTATTTATAATTTTCTTGTTATTTATTTTCAGAGGATTTCATTTTTGCCCATTATAGAGCACAGTGGTGTGGCGTGAAAATTTTCGGTGGTCATCGCAATTATTTAAGTTTGTGGTGAAAAATTATTAACTCTAAAATTCAATGGTTGAATGTTCAAAAAAGAAACTTTAAATCTTACCTTCACTTATACATGAACTCCAAATGTTCTGCTAAAACTGGGTCGTAGAGTTTTAAAAGCTTATTAAGAGTTTTAAAATATTGCTTGGTCATCGCCGCATCCAGCGATGACCGGACGCCACGCCACTGATAGAGCATTCATTAAGGGTTGTAGCAATCATGTTAAATTACTTCTAAAATTTAGAATGAAGGAAATAAATTAAAAATCTCGTAGCACTAATATCATTTGATCATATACTGACTGGATCCCTCTATATATCAAAATTAGAAAACAATGATTATCCAAATCGGTATTTAAGGAGATGATATTAGACATCGGTTTACTGACACACACACATACACACACACACACACACACACACACACACACATATATATATATATATATATATATATATATATATATAATTTATCATAAAATTGCAACATATTAAATGAAGTAATTTAGTTATAATTTGAAAGGAAAATTATTTTATATGTTAAAATGGAGAACTTTTTTAGAAACTGATTAATTAAAATTTGTACACTTTGTTTTTTCAGCAAAAATTCAGCAAAACTGCATTTAATTGAAAATTTTGATAAAGTGCTGCGTTACTAAAATAAATTATTCATATGTTTATAAAAATAGAGAAAATATGTAAAAAAATAATTTTATACAATTCTACAGAAAAGTGATGAGGTTTATCCATAATGTCAGACAAAAATAATTATTATTGTATGGTTTTTGTTCACACATTACATTAACTTTAGAAATCCAGTATATAAGTTAAATATTTCTGCAGTTTTATAGAGCTATACACTAATTATTTTTTCCTTATAAAAAATATTAAGTAAAATGTTACAACGAATCCCACAAGGAGATGACTGAGCAATGTGTGCATTTAAAGTTTAATTATTTTCTGTTTGGATTCAGTTTATTTGTTTTAATGGATATTCTTAGAGAAGTCTCTCCTAATTTTGTTATTTAAATATGTCAGATATTTCTAAACTTTTACATCTTGAGGCCACATTAACACAGTAACAGACATAGGTTTCCCTTCTCAGAGGTCACGTCTAAATACTCATTAATAGTGAGATTATTTTATAAAAGATTTAATTTTAATATATACGTACAATAACTGAAGCTAAAATTAGCATGTGCATTGGTACATATTATCAGCAGTAAATCACACATATATCTAACAGACATATTACCTTGGTTTATCATATTTTTTCGTACATATATAAATAAATAGCTGATAAAATTTAAGTTCAACCATTCACTTTCTTTTGAAATTTTACTTATTTTTCACATGTCTTCCTGATTTTACTCGAGTGATATTTCTGTACTACAAAATGTTATAAATTACAAGAAAACTTTTTTTTGTCTAAGTTTTGTATATTTAATTTAACGACAAAACAAAAAATAAACTTAACTTATTACTTAAATCCTCTAATTTTGTAATGTTATGTATATCTTCAAACTTGTATGCTTATAAATCCGTAATATTGAGCGTATAGTTAAATTTCCAAGCACGTTAATAAATACATACTATATATGACCTATGTCACACTGTAACTCTCGTATTTATGAATCGATTTCGATGTAATTCGGTGTGTACATAATACATACTAATGTCTCGACCGTGTTCGTTGACCAGCTTCATCCACCGTTTTGTTTCAAAATGGCGGCCATTTAAAATTTAAAAAAAAATTAAAATTTGAAATGTGGTACCAAAAAATTGGAAATGGAAAAATATTTTTTTCTTATGTATTTGACCTTTATACAAAGATTCCGGAGCAGTTTTTGTTTCGTCTATATCTTAAAAAATGGCTGAGTTATAGCATTCTGAATTTCTAGCGTGGCTGACATTTTGAAACGTCCTGAATTTTGTCACGCGATAAAAGACGTATTTATGAACCGATTTGGATGTAACTTCCTTATAGTACATACCAATGTCTCGAACGAGTTCGTTGGCCAGCTTCATCCGCCATCTTGTTTAAAAATGGCGGCCATTTAAATTTTTAAGAAAAATTTAAATTTCAAATATGTTACCAAAAAATTGAAAATTGAAAAAATATTTTTTTTTCTTATGTGTTTGACCTTGATAAAAAGATTCGGAAGCAGTTTTTGTTTCGTCTATATCTTAAAAAAGGGCTGAGTTATAGCATTTTGAATTTCTAGCGTGGTTGACATTTTGAAACGACCTGATTTTTCTCATACAATAACAGGCGTATTTATGAACCGATTTGGATGTAACTTGGTCTGTACATAGTACATAGAAATGTCTCGACCGAGTTCGTTGGCCAGCTTCATTCGCCATCTTGTTTCAAAAGGGTTGCCATTTAAAAAAAATAATAAATTTAAAATTTAAAATAAGGTATTAAAAAATATGAAAATGAAAAAGATTTTTTTTTTTTATGTGTTTGGTCTTGATACAAAGATTCCGGAGCAGATTTTGTTTCTGAAAATTTGTTCTTTTGTTTATATCTTAAAAAATGGTTGAATTATAGCACTTTGAATTTTTAGCATGGCTAACATTTTGAAACGATCTTGTATTTGTCACGCGATAACACTCGCATTCGCCTATTTCGATATAAGAAGGAATGTGCATAGTATACATCAATATCTCGACCAAGTTCGCTGGCCAGATTCATCAGTCATCTTGTTTCAAAATGGCGGCCATTAAGTTAAAAAAAAAAAAATTATATTTAAAGTCAGGTGCAAAAAAATTAGAAATTGAAAAGGGTTTCTTTCTTAGGTATTTGACCTTGATATAAGGATTCAGGAGCATTTTTTGTTTGTCTTTATCTTAAAAAAATGGCTCAGATATAGCAGTTTCAATTTCTAATGTGGGTGACATTTTGAAAAATCTGATTTTTTGCCTGCGACAGCACTCGTATATATCAACCGATTCCGATGTGAGAGAGCATGTGCACAGCAATTACTAAGGTCTCGACCAAGTTCACAGGTTAGCCTCATCCGCCACGTTGTCTTAAAATGGCAGGCACTTTAAGAAATCACTGAATTTGGCAGCCAAATGTAAGTTACTTTAAAGAAAAGCAGCTTGGATAAAGCTGACTAATTTCGAGAAACTCTCATTCATTATATTGATAAAAATTAGTATTGAACCTCCTATATTCGGTTTCCACTAAATTGAGCTTTGTGTGTTTGAATAATATAAGTTGGCTTTTTTAAAATAAGGAATATGAAAGCTGCCTCTTCCTCTCGGCACTTTCCGGAAGGACTTTTTTCGTTAAATTTCGTCGCGTTTAAAAGGTACAATGCCCTTAAACAATTCATAAGCAAAAAAAAAAAAAAAAAAAGAGTAAAACAGAACAGTGTGGCACATATTAAAAATAAATTCAGGATATTGTTTTTTAAATAAAAATTTTCTGAGTTTTTGTCTATTTTCTCAATACAAAATAGTATCTTTTTCCAGCTATTTCAAATAATGAAAGTAAAAGTAAAATGAACAAAAACAATTGAATGAACAGAAACATAAACAAAGTAAAATGAACAAAAACAATTAAATGAACAGAAACAATTTGAATTTTAAACTATATTTAAAAATGTCACTTTTTTCTATGTTCGAAAAACTGTCGCAAATGGAGTAATTTAATGTTATACTAGGTGCAATTCTGTCGCCTGTGCCTACAGAAGAAAATCTGATAGCTTGTGGTAGTATTTTTCCTTTTTTTTCTGGGAACGGGATACAGTGAAAATAAAGCGGTTTCAGAAAATAAAGTATGTATCGTTTCACATATAATACTCGGGTAAAAAAGACTTAGTTCTCAGGTGAATTGGATATCAAAAGACTATTCGATACCGTGATTAATGATAGTTTTAACGGCTTCTTACATTGTATTTAACAAACAGCAGAGCATTTTAGTGTCGCAAAGATCCATATGTATTATTAAAAAAAAAAAAAAAAGAAAAAAAATTTGTACATGAGTAGGTTTCATTCAAGGCCCTTATAAATTTGTATATATGTGTGTGCATGGTAATATTTTATACTTTTTAAAATTCAAAAAAATTATGAAAAGATAATTTAGGCTAATGAAAACTAAAAGACAGAAAAAAGTACGCTATTGTCATATTAGTAGCAGTATATTATCACTGGAATACTTTTTCTAAATCCATGTAACAAAAAAAAAAAAAAAAAAAAAAAAAAAAATGAGTATAGGGAAAGGGAGAATAAGTAGAGCTGTTTTCTTAACAGCTTCCATTGAAACAAAGACACACTTAGAAGGTTGATACATGGAGGTTAATAAAAAAATGTAATAACAATGTTCTTCCTTCAAATACGAGTTATTTTACATTTTATTAGCAGACTTCGCCCGCTTCGCTGATCGGTTTCTCTAAAAAAACCTTGAACAAAACAAAATATATCAAACAAAGATGAAATGTGTTTACCTATTTTTTTTTAGTACATTTGTTATTTGGTATTTCATTCTTCTACCAAAAATGTCTGCTGAGATATACCAAATATTCTAAATTTTTCAACTCCCTTTTAAACGCTTTGGGGAATTTGTAAAATCGCTGAAGCCTGCTTTCAATTATATTTTAGTAGATTTATTTTCTGGAATATTACGCTTCTATCTAAAACGCCTGCTGCGATATGGCCAAATGTTCTAAAAGTTCCAACAACCCCTTTTAACCTCCCTAAAGGGTGAATTTCTAAAACCGCTGAAACACATCATTAATTATATTTTTAGTAGATTTATTTTCTGGAATATCCCGCTCCTACCTGAAACGGCGCAAATGTTCTAAGATTTTTGACACCCCTTTTAACCCTCTTTTTGGTGGGAGGGGAATTTCTATAATCGCTGCAATAGGTGCTGAATTATTTTTTTAGTACATTTATTTTCTGGACGTCCACGCTTCTAGCTAAAACGACTGCTAACTTATGGTCAAATATTCAACACGTTTCGACTCCCTCCGCCCCTTTTTCACCCCTTCAGGGGTATTTCTAAAATAGCTGGAACATGTATTTTTTTTTTATTATTATTATTAGGTTTGTTTTCTGGAATTTCACGATCTAACTAAAACAACTGCTGAGATATGGCTATATGCTCTGAAATTCCCCCCCCCCCAACCACATTTTAATCCCTAATTCAAAATTCCTTCCTTAGTGCTTTTTTCCCCGATTTTTATCCGTCTAGGTTCAGTTGTTAGGTTCTGGGCCTTTTATATATGGAAATAAAAATTAAAATCTACTTCAAACGATTTTCTCCCATAGGCCGTAATGTAACGGAATTCTTTTGAGTGTACCTGTAGTCTCCCACTTCCACGCACCGCGACCAAACTGCCTTACTAACTGCAGGAAATGAGGGGCAATCTAATCACTACAACCGCATGTAGGTGGCAGCATGTGTTCATGGAGAAAAATCTCTCTTTATCCACAGACAATTGACTTTTATATGCTATATATAGATTAAGTTCTGGGTTATTTATATAAAGATTTAAACATATATAGGCCTCTAATTAAAGCGGAAATAATTAGTTTGCAATAATTTCAATATTGTAACAAAAGAAACGGAAACTGTTTAAATAATCCAAATGAGAGTTGGCAATAGAGTCAAAATACTGTATTAAACACTAGTGTCGTGAAGGAAATTTTCACCTTGTTATTAATAAACAATATAACATGCATATAATTACTTAAAAGGTGACTCAAATATATAAAAATATTATTTATTGCAAGCCGAGATCTTTCGTACACACACGCGTTTATTTTCAAAGGGAAAAATATGACTGACTGAAAAGAAATGCATTGTAAAAACAAAAACAAAATAGTACGCATGCGCAAGTGGAATTCAGTCAATTTCTCTGCAGAGGGTTGAAAAGATCAGTTCATATTATCAGGAGGTTTTGAAATATTTAGGATATTGTACCAAATTGCTGGAATATTATAGGAAAGGACGTCGTTACAAGCATTATGTCTTCTAACTAAAATTTCAATGGATTCACGGATTATGGAAGAGTAATGGTTAGACGTTGAAATGATCATTTCAGCTTTGTTGAAGTATATCTTAATATTTTCTTTTTGATGCAATCTGGATAAAGCTGTACTTGGTTTGTTAAACTTACTATCAGAAATGTGCTCTTTTAATCTTTCCTTAAATTTTCGAGATGTCATACCAATGTAAAATAAATTCTTATGTTGTTCTGTGCTGAATGGGATGATGTAAACTCCAGCTTTTTCATAAACGGGAATGGAAACAATTTTACTTTAAATCAATTCTTTCAATTTTTTTTTAGGTATATCGCTATTAAATTAATATTGTATTTTAATAATGCGTATTTCAATCTTTCATAAAGCTGTGGCATATAATCAAATGTGCAATAAATAGACTTTCTCAAACTTAATTCATTCTTCTGTCTTGGTTGTTTTGCTTTATTAACTAATCTATAAATCTATTGAAGAGGGAAACCATTCTCAATAGCAATCTGTTTTATTATACTTTTTTTATTATACCCCTTTTTCCACAAAAATGGAGTCATTTTGTTCCCATCGTTAGAAAAATGTCATTAAAATTCGAAAAAAATTAATATCTGGAAAACAATTTTTTTTAATTCAAACTTTTGAAATCCGCGGATCAATTCGGAAAAATTATGTTAATTTCACCGACAAAGGTTTCATATTTTAGTAGTAATAGCTGAGAAATACAATCAGTCGTTTAATCAGCCGTTTCATAGAATAGTTTCATAAATTCTCTCCATAGATTCATTTCATTAGGATTTTATATATATAAGGTACCTATAGTAAATATTTATTAATGCTCTAAGGGATATTATTAATGTCCGGTTCCAGAAACTGCGGATTAATAAGAGAGGTAACAATCAACATCATTAATACAGCAATGATTCTAGAACGTAATTTTCCTTTTTGCAGGTTCTGAAACATTGCGGAGTACACTTAAGACTTTTTTGAAGTAGAACCTTAATTAATTTGAAGTACTTTTCACTGTGGTGCATAGGATCGATAATTCGTTACCACATATATCAAAGGTAGCCGATTAGTGACATCATTATCCTAATGATTCACTTTTTCAAATCTATTTAAAGAAATTAACTTTGTTTTTTTTTTCTTTTCATAAGTTTTTATTATAAAAAAATGTATTCATTGCATGGATTTAAAGGTAAACATTCAAAGAACATATAATGAGAAAACTAAAACCAAAATAATTATTTCTGAATAAGTTCCGTCGCATAAGCTATCTTGTAAAAATTTTAAACATGTGATTTTAAATATATATTTATGGGTACTTCGAAATGGCTATTGAATTCATTATATCCAACTGAATAAAAATAACTAGAAAACAGGAATTCTGTTGTTTTTTTTTCAGAATTTAGTGTCGGTCCCCATGAAAAAAAAAAAATGTATATAAATATAGATAACACAAAACATATTTGAGTTGTAATATTTAAAACACACGCTTTTATTTTAAATAAAAGGGCGTTATTCGCATCCGCTGAAAAATTCCCCATTTACTATCCAGTCTTAAACAACATCTCCAGTAAATTATGCATATGACGTCACTATCGCGGAATAATACACAAATACAGCAAAAAGCTATGTTGTCATTCAAGAAACTCTACAAAAATAATCGGCTAACTAATGATTCGTAGTCCTTCATGTGTTTGTAAAATTAATATAAATACTTGAAATTAAATATAGTTTATAAAATATCCATGTCTTATCAGAAACCATTCATTTATATATATATATTTTCAAACTATCACGTACTTTGATTACATTTTTTTCAGTTGTTGTTGGAAAATCACAACAAAAAGATATAATTACTATTTCCCAAATATTTTTCCTCTACTTTCTGCAGAAATGGAGTATTTGAGTCGTCAAAATTAAACAAATGGAGCTAAAAACTACAAAATTTAATATCTCAAAAATAAATGGAGACTAAGTTTTCAAACAGACATTTGAAAATACTTTTTCCCCAATACGACGGTATAAAAATTGAAAATGCGCGATGCTTAGAAGTTTTAAAAAATACTGTAGAGTACTTAACCGTACAATGAATCATCTGCTTTGTTTTTTGACTGCCTTATACAACATAAAGTTATTTTTCAGATACGACACTTTAATTGCTTGAAAAAAAAATAACATATAAAAGTATAAAAGGCTAATAAAAGTATGTTTAAAAAACATTTTAAAATAATAAATAATTCAAAATCTCTTTTTAAACCATTTAAATATTTTACCGCCAATTATGTAATTACATGCACTAGAATAGAGCATTACAATATTTACGTAAAGAAGTACATCACCCTGTGGCCAACTATGAACGTTGATACGATATACATTTTCGAAACATGCAACAGTATAATTTAACTATAGTTCTAGATAGCAAAATACAAAATTTTACACACCTACGATTCGCGATGGTGGTAAACATGCCCCCACGATGATGAAGACTTTTGAACGAATGTATAACAGGAAATAATATATAAATAATAATAATTTTAGTATTACGTTTTTTAGATACTAAGTCTATTTAAAAAAATATTTTTATGAAAGCAGCTGAAAATCTTCGAATGTTTCTGAATAATACATTCAAAGATTTATAAAATGTCTTTTTACATCCGTCTGTTTGTGAATACTTTTACAGAAAATGAATTATACAAACTAAAAAGGAATTTGAAAATTAGATTAAGATAATCATTTTATATGGAGAAGTTTTCTTTTCCTTTCTCGCTTAAAAACTTTTTTTTTTTTTTAATTTACGCCTTCCATTTAACGTAGCCAGGTAACGATATGTTCAAAGATACAAAATTTTATATGGTTTATTTATTTTTATGTGATATTAAAAAAAAAAACAAAGAAAAATAAATCGTTTTAAAAAATATATATTACATCATTATACGAGTAATATTTCTTTTCATTAACTTGGCCTTTCCAGAAAAAACCTTTATCAATGCGCATTGTGAGATTATTACGCATATATCTTTGGATCTTCAAATTATTATCGACTCATGACTAACAACTAAAATGTTTTACGGCAATGCATACTCTGTTAGATATTTATATTTGAAGTTTTACGCTAAGGAGACTTATTGCAAAGCACAATCCGCGGAGCCTCCGTTAAGAAACAAAAATAAAAAAATAAATAGAATTCACATAATTTATCAAGGAATATAAGAATATGGCTGAAGGTGTATTATAGTATTTATTCGCTTGGATATCGAAATACAATGTATTCGTGAATCTTTTATTAATTCACTGAACTAGGAATGTAACTGACTTTCTGAAATAATATACGTATTAGCAAATGACTAAATATAAATACGACCAGTTCTGAATTATAATAGCAATTAAAAAAAAAAAAAAAAAAAAAAAAAAAAAAAAAAAAAAAAATTCTTAATTTTTTCTTCCTAATAAAATCTATCTCTAATACATTATATTAATCAAGTCACATTCTAATTATTCGTTAAAAAAAATTCTAGTAATAAATTAACCTCAGTAATTAAAACTTGGAGGAAATTATAACAGCACCGGTAAACTTACCATCTTTCCAAAATCCCTAAAATATTAGCAAGCAGTTAAATCATCTTCACTATGCATTGCCCGCATTCAATATAATATTCAAGCACGATCCATGTAGAAAGAATGATAACGCGTTGAATTTTCCTGAATTTGAACATAACTTGAAAAAAAATAATAATAAAGGTAATTTTGCCATATCACCAAATAAAGATGCTTCTGAAAAACGCCATAGATGGCAGAAACGGAAATTGTTTTGCTCTTTTCGAGCAGAATTGTATTTGTGCACCATTTCGAGGGACATTTTATCTCTAATGTGTGAATCATCTTCTATGTTGGAGTGGAACAAGTGAGGTTTATTCTAACAGAGCGGAAAGCACTACATGCTAAGGTTTCCAGGTTGGGGTCCTGGCCTGGATGTTTTTGCTATATTAGAATAACTCAAAACCTCAACTATGCTACTCAATGCTAGTATATATTAGAGAGCTTTATATGTATAATGCTGAGTAAGCATTTTTACTGCTCAGTTCAGTTTTCACTTTTTATGCGTAATTGCAGGTGGTACATACGTTTAGATTTTGTGCAGTTTTTTTTTTTCACTTTTTTTTAAACCTTTCTCTAGCTGATTAGACGAACTTGGTTAACTCGCAAAATTCTTTTACTTCAACCAGTGTAATGAGAGTGGAAAATGTTACAAATAATTATCCATTTCTATCCGTACAAGATCAAATCGAATATGATGATTGATTTTTGCTCTAAAATTTCTTTCCCTAACGGAGGTGGGGATTCTTGGTGTGTTAAAGCTTGTTTGGAGACGACGACCCATTTTACGTGATTTTGGAAACGTATATACCGAGAACTGCCAAGAATGTGATTTCATTTCACCAAATTCAATAAAATAGTTTTCTTTAAGCAGACTGAACGCAATTGATTGGTGTGGTTTAGCATCATAAAAAAGTCAATACATCTATGAGAGCATTACACCGAAAAGACAGTAACGAGTTATAATACATATCGCCACATCGCACGAGATATATCACCACATGTTAAGCATTTTTGCCAGACATTTCAACAGAGATATTTCCAGGAGAAAGTGATTTTGTTGTAAGCTCCTTTAAACATTTCTTGACGAATACAACAGAAGTTTACAACGAGAGTCATTACTTGCTTATTTCTAACTGCATGGTAGCCTTCATCCAATGTGGGGACATTCGTTCAATAAGCATTATGATGTAATATTTTTGCATTTCTATACGAATCAAACACACAGTTCAGCCTTTCTTCAACAGTTTTAAAATTGATGAATTCAAATTTTGCTTCTTTTGGTTATCTTTTTATCATTACTCCGATGTGTATTTTTACTAACTGTTTTTCAATACAAAATTATACTTCATTGATTTATTCATTCGTGCACAACAGTCAAAGAAATCTGAAAACTTCGCATTATTTATAATCAATTAATTGCAGAATGATGTGAGATATACAATTAGACCTTAAACCGGGCATTATGGGTACTGGATTTGTAGAAAAGTTTATATTTTCATAGAATGTATTCATAGAGTGTATAGTTTCATAGAATGTATTCATAGAGTGTTTAGTTTCACAGAGAGTATAGTTTCGATAAAATGTATTGTTCATCGGAAAATGGTATGTTTTATATACTTTTACTAAATCTTCCTAGAATTAATAAATAAAAGTCTTACTGGTCTATTTATAACCTCCGGGGAAAAAAATCTCAAGGCAAACACGCACCCCAGCCAAAACAAATTACGTAGGATATTTATAATAATATAATAATAATAAAAAAAAATTTGCTGTATATTTAAACTCTTTAACACTAGAATTACGGAAGCAGGTCATTTGCGACTCAAGACGTGATTTTTCGCTCGTAACTCTGTTGTTTTTCAAGATAAAACTTTGAAACTTTTGGACTTTTCCTGAATACGAATTTAGTTGAAATCCAAATAAAACTTTCTTATATGCAGGTCTGTATAACTAGAATTGCCGTGCTGAGTCATCGCTGATCCGAAAAAAGTATTGACTTTTTCTTTTATTTTAATACGGCTTTCAACACTATAATGCTCAAAAAACAGTATAATAATCTAAGGATCTGTATCACACTTGCTCTTCACAAAAAAGGGTCTGGCATGGGAGGAGGGGCGTGATCACACATTTGTCATGCAACTGCAAGGCGAAAGTGTAAACTTTAGTTTAAATGCAGTCTGTTGTTGGAATTTTGTAGAATGATTTTATCTCTCTAGTACCTTAGAAACTAAATAAAAAGAAAATTTTCCTGCAGCAAACGCCGTCACGATTTGAAAGACCTCGAGGTCTTTCAAATCGGAGAATTTTAGAATTGTGAAGCGAACATTCAGAAAGTTATTATAGCTACGGAATTACATCTGCTAATGGTAACAATTTTGATGCAAAGACAAAACAATTTGGTGAAAATACCCATAAAATATAGCCGTACGAAACTGGTTCTAGTGTCAGGGAAATAAAATAGCCAAGTAAATGACTTGGAAGATATAACACCAATAAATGGTAAGTTTTTTGAAGAAAATACAAAATAAAGGAGAGAATTAAATAGGAAAGTATTAAAAAAAGAGAGACATATACAAAATAAATTACTCCTCCAAAGTGATTTGAAAGAAACGAAACACTGAACTATAATGAAGATCTGGTGCTATATACTATATGAACATATGGTTCAAGATCTAACGGTAATGAGTACTTGGGTAGTTTTTAAGTATTCAAGAGGTTTTAACAAAAAAATAACTGAGGTTCTAACTAAAAATTAACTTTAAAAAATTAGCTCAGGTGATCAGAGAGAAATATATTGAAAAAATCCTGAAGTTAACTGTCCACGGACCATCCAAAAATATTCAAACAAATGAAAACGTAGACAGAAAAAGCAATGTTGAGATAATAGAGTTAAAAATGTGCGTGGAAACTGTTTATAATATGCGTGTGGATTGCGCACAGAGAATAAGGAGAAGAAAAAGAATTAAAGACCATAGCACAAGAAAACAAATGTACAATGCAAGTAAAAAAAATTCCGGAGCTATATATATTTAAATGTATTGTGTGTTTTAATATCTTATTAATATGCAGGAATATTATTACAGAATTTAAACTGATAATTAATATAATATATATAAATATTATTTGAAAGAGCTGTCAATATCTCAAAGTATCTATTCTGGAATTAGAAATTAGAATTTTCTTTGGCGCTATCTATTCACCAAATTTCATATTATGTAATACTATAGTAGCTAAATTGTATTAATCATTTATTAAAATTCATGGTATTAATCACAAATGCTAATGCTTGTCTGTGTTTCCAATACAAATCAAGAATAACGTTACTGAATGACATGGGTCAGCTATAACCCACCTCGGTCGTTCTAGATATACAAGAAACACGGTAGTTCTAGTGTTAAACAATGAAAATTCTATAGCAAGATATTATTATTTTTATTTATTTATTAGTTTACTTATTTATTTTATGATTCTATAAATTAGAAAAAAAAAAACATATAGGGTAGGGGAGTACACAATAATACATGGTACACTGTGAGACAGCAGCCATTTTCACTTATAGTTATAACTTTTTTTCTTAGCTGGAACACACACTGAACCACCTCATCTTATGCAACACGTGGATGTAGTTTCGGCACTTCGGTTACTCGTTCAACAAAATAGTAAGTAATTATTTATTTTGTAGGGGTTAAAGTAACATAAACGTCCATTTTAGAGCTTATTTCTTTCATTATGGCATATATTTACTTAACCAAACCTAGTTATATCTAATGATAGCCTATGTCGACAAAACTACACAAGCGTTCAAAGCTGTGAAATTGGTGATGAAACAGATATGTCATCCATTTTGTTACAACGTAACGAAAGTACACAGTGAGACGTGCCTCATTGTGTATCTACTATGCTGTTCTGATATAAAAAAAAAGTTATTTATTACAAAAGAAGGTTTTTTTATCTCTCTCTCTGCCTGTGTGTATGTGTGTGTGTGTGTGTGGGGGGGGCGATGGCTAGTGAAATCTACTAAACGTAAGAGGCTGAAAATTTGCATGAAGGTAGCCCAATGCCTGCCATTGTTCATCCGAGGCTCATTTTTTTTTTTAATTTTTAATCTAGAAATATTAATTAGAAGTCATAAACTGCAGAAATTTATTGATAGAGTGTAAAAATGTAACATTTATCAAAATATATACATTGTCTCACCATGTACCACTTGTGGTACACAGTGAGACAATTTTCGATACTCCGTTAATATGATTCTATGCTTTTATAAATAACTTTTTTTTAAACCATTCATACATTAATGTGTAGTGTATTTGTGTAGCTTAAAGATGTAGCAATTTTTTTTCAAAAGAATAAAAATCGTTGCCATTCGTCAGGTAATAATAATTTTCTTCTCACTGTGTACTACCCTCTCCTACATTTTACCAAGTTGTTTTTATCCAAGAACTAAAGAAAAATGATATTACGATTTAAAATAACAGAAGTGGTGCATCTTTTTATATGCAAGTGGCTCTTATTTTAAAAAATTGCTTTCATATTTGAAAGTATATTCAATTCCCTTCGAATTGTACTTCTCGCAGCGTTCATATATAAATTGAGGATAAAATAGTATGGGAGTGTTCGCTCTGTTCCCATTTTAACCCATTTATACCTAGCGTCCCATTTTTGGAACGTTTCGAATTTTAACTTTTTTTAATTTTCTTTTTTTTACGACATAAATAGTGTATGAAATAATTGTCTATAAATGTATTTATCTATTTCCAAGAGATGACAGCATAAGATTGATATTTATTTGCCAAAATGAAGGATTTTTTTCCGTGTTTATATATTTTTCATTTTTCAAGATTGCAAAATGTAAAAAGTAAGTTTATTTGTATTTTTTGTAGCTTAGCTTGTAGACTTTTTTGATAGAAGTAATTTTTTTCAAATTGCGAAATTATATGTTTAAGCATATTTTTTATGCATGTTCGTAAAGTTCAAAATACAGGTCGCAAGTCGCGAATGGGCACATAATTCTATTAGCCATTTAGTGGACAGCTAATTATGTAAAGTCCTTTTCGAGATGATTTTGAAATAAATTGTTTGATTTTTTTATAGCCTGAAATACTGTTACTCTTAATTTATTATTAATTAACTAGTAGATATATAATGCCCGAACGATGATAAAATGACGAAAAGTGAATGATGAATCTTCAAAACAATAGTTTAAAAAATTATTTTCTGACTAAATTCTGACTAATTATTTTCTGGAAAAAAAAGTGCCTTATGCATTTTGTTAATGAAAAAGTATTATCCTTTGATTTTTTTATGATTAGAGCAAAGGAAATATGTAAATTACAATATAGTCACAAGTGCTTAAATGCGCCATTTCCAGCTACACATTCTATATGACGAAAATGCTTGATTAGGTTCCCTATACATTAAATTTTGTTGTTTAGCGGTACTTTTTTTTCACTACGAATTATGTTAAAATTTATAATTTTATATGCAAGATAATTAAAATATATTGTACCGATAAGAAATATTCATTTTATTTGCAATGTCTTCAAATCTGATAAAATGCGTTCTAAAAAAAATGCTGATCGCAGCCTTCGGTACAGAAAAATCTGTCCATTTAACCCCTTATCTATTGACGGTACTCATAAATACCATTAAAATAACTTGTTACAAAATTAATTTAATACATCTATTATAGTAGTAATACAATTTAGAATGAGTTATACACGCTTTACTTTATGATGTTTCAAAAAGCATTACGGGTTACACACAATATATATATATTAAAGGTGATTTCTTTGGCATTTGTTTCTTTTCAGATTTCTTGGCGTTGGAGGGAGTGGGAGGCATTTTTCAATTCAGAAATATTTCTATATTTCTATTGTAAGAACATTATATTTGTAGATTTCCTAATTCCTACAAAATGCTAAGAAAAATATTTAAAATAAAAGATTTGAGTGGGGTTATAAATATACACAGAATTCCATTAAATTCAAATTTAATGAATCCTTCTAAAATCCTTCTAAAATTTATTAAATGATTATTTAAATCTTCTAATTTTCTTTAAAGAATTCACGAAAAAAGTTTTAGAAGATGGAATTTTCATGAATTCATAATTCAGTACATAAAGGGTTGATTTCCCTTTAACTAATGCTAAAGCGCCATTGAAATAATTCTTTATTGCAAATGCAATTGAAAGTTTTAAATATTCAAATTCGGATAATTTTTACATTGTCATATAAGACAGAAAACAAATGTCACAGGAAATCTGAAATTGTACAATTGAAAAATCATTCTGAAAAAACTAAAAATACATGTAATCCAATGTGTTGGCACTGACATTTTTAGAGCGAAAGTTATATCTTTTCTCCACCAAATGGCGATAATTATACGTTATTTTTAATTTATAACACGTTGTTGTTGATGCTGTTGATGATTATTTGGCCCTTAAATTTAGAACTTAATTGGACAGTTTTGGAAGGTTTTAAACAAAGTTAAAATATTTAAAGGTTTAATATACTATTACAAATATCTTAAGACCAGCATCGGCGGTAACCTGCATTTTTTAATGAAGGGTTAAAATGGTCATTCATTTGTTTGTATATTTGCTGGAATTTGAATCTGAATGGCAACAATACTGTTTGTTTAGATCTGATTTTTATGTTTATAATAGCTTAATTTTAATTTAAAACTTAATACATTATAAATGGATATGATACACATGTTTTATGCTGAAAAGACATGACTTCAAGTAGAACAAATTATCATTTAGCCGTCATATGCTAGGATATGTTTTTCCTTAAGCCTAACATGGCGTTTAACTACGGTCGATTCGCAGACAAGAAAGGTTCGCACCGACATGGTTCCGACAGTTTTCTGCGCTCAAATATTTTTATAAGTAGATAATACTTATAATGTTATTAGTTTCAAAAAATAAATCAATATATATTTAATAGTTCTTAAAATACTAATTATAGAATGTAATATACAATTTAAAAGTTTAATTTATATAAATTTCAACAAATACATTATTATGCATCTTTCCACGTATGATATTCCCATATTTAGTACGTTTACATTTTATTAAATAAATACAAAAACATTTTAGCGTAATTCTTTTTAGTATTTTTTTAGTTCATCTGGTAACATTTTAAAGTGATTTTCCCAGCAAATTCGGGAAATCAAAAATTGAGGCATAAATGGGTAAGACGACTGTACACTCTCCCGTATCTGTATTTCGAATAGAACCTAATCAATTCTCCTCCATCGGATCGGGCAAATGGAATTAAATGTTCTCTTTCAGAATTTTTTTTTCCTTAGCTAACAATTTTTGGGATATCATAAGCAATTGAACCAATCAAAATAACTTTTCGTTCCTTGTAAAATATGCCTACCCATATTCAGAAACAAATATAAAATTTTATATATACTACACAATTTTAAAGTATGGCATTAGTGCATAATGCACGTTATACAGTCGCAATTTCTTAATTGTGTCCCGTATTTCTATTAAAATTAAACCACTTCACCGACGACAGGTATGGGGGAACAGTGCTTTTACCCCCGAGTTATCTCGGGCAACAGGTGATGTGGTTATTTGATGTTACTTGAATTTATCTTAGGCTTGATGAAAATAAAATAGAAAGTTCTACGAATATGGAGTTTCATGTAGAATGAGACCTGCATTAAATTAGAATATGCCAGAAGAAAAAAAGGTAACACATTTTACTCAATATCAAAATATCTATCCTCTACCCTTTCATAAAACTGACAAATAAAATCATGCTTAAAGGAAAATAATTCGGTTTTCCATTTTTAACTGAAAGGCACATCCGCCGGTATCGATTTCACTCTTTAACCATTTTTTTCTTCGAAAAAAAAAAATAAATTTCTTAAAGACGCCTCTGACTTTGTACATTTTATGGTCATTATCTTGAAAGAATGGGTGAAGGAATGTCTTTACTTTGTTCATTAGACGAGTAGAAAGATACATTTTGAGATTGTCTAATTCCGCGCGTGTACAAACGTTTTATTTCGATACGTTCATTTTCGATATAACACGAACAAAAAATGTTAGTGAAGAAGTAACATAAAAGCTCCTTGCACATATTGATAAAAGGGTATTTATTAAATGTAATTAATATCAATTTTGTGAAGTAATTCATGTTTTAAGGAGTGAAATAAATCGTTTACATATTTACTATATATATATATATATATATATATATATATATATATATATATATATATATATATATATATATATATATATATATATAACGAAACAATTTAATGGGTGTAGTTGAAATATCACGTCGTGCTTTTTACGACATATTACTGGATTAGTACCACATATTAATCAGCCGCTGTTGATGTTGTATAGCAATCATACCACTTAGCACAAGCATCGCTAGTAGTGGTATCAACTCTGTGAAAATTTAGCAGCTGTAAAGCGATGATAATATTGGTATAGTCCAATCAAACTCTTATTTATTCGTGATGGAAACAAGGCAGCGTGAGTGGTGAAAAAAGGCGCGTGAAGAAATCTGAGGTTTTCCCAATTAAAAGCATGGAAACGTAGTCATAGGAAACTGTTTATTCCATCAGAACATAACAACACTAAACAATTCCCACAAGATGAGAAATCAGAGAATTCCACTCGAGCATAAAATAGTTACTCATGCGAAATAGAAGTTAATTCACGAAATGATTATTCTACATGGCTTAGGACATCGGGTAACAGGTTATGTAGACAATCAAACAGCACAAAAAACTTGTTCTAAGCTCATGCTCGAAGTATTTATTAGGATGCGCGTAGGAAATCCGATTGAAATGGAAACTTCAGGCTAACCCAACCAAAATCACGAACGAGCTTCGAAGTGAAACTGGGATCCGACACTCAGCCAATGGAGAGCGATCAAGAAACGTCACAGGAAAGAATCCCGGCGCCGCTACTGGAAGGATTTTGATGTGAAAAGGTTGTCTCCTAGCGGGCGGGAAAATGAGATGAAATAGAATAATAATGTAAAAATGGCTTTGATAAACATTCGAAAAATAAGTAACTGCGTTCAGAACTTTACAGTTTGGCAGACGATAAAAATTAATGAAGGGATTAAAAGTTTAGATTACGTTTTGGAATAAATATATTATTAAGATACGCGTTTTAAAATTATAGGAATTTAACTAGAAATAAATAATAGAGCGTATTAAAAAAAAAGGAAATAATGAATATGCCGGCAATTTAGAATAATTTAAATGAATAGTAAAAGTAAAAAATTTATATAACATATATATATATATATATATATATATATATATATATATATATTCTTAACGGAAACCTCTACAAAAGCTGTAAATAGGTATAAAAAGCGTGATTTTTTACCTAAAAAATGTATAATTTATGCGTTTTAAGATAATAGTTGTAGATTTGTTTTAAAAATTTATTTAGCGAAAAATATAATTGGTGACAAAATGAGGTGAGGTTTATTTAATGCGTTTGCTAACTTTACAAAATCAGACGCATGTGCTTACGGATTAAAGTGAAAAAAATGCAATATTTTATTAATTAACGATAGTTAACACGACACACATTTATGAAAAACAGACTATTAACTCTAATTAGTATGGATTTATCATAAATTAGTGTTTGTGAAAAAATATGCTGACAACAAGAATGTTATATTAATATTAAATATTTGTCTTTGTGTTAAAATGGAAAACTTAGAATAGGTGGGGAGTTGCAAACTCACGCATGTTGCAGAAGTATTATTTTTCTATTAAATTCTATAGTTTTTGTCTTTGAAAGTACTAATTGATATATAAAATGTTTAATTCACAGTTTAAAATAGAAAAAAACGTTTAAATAAATACAATAATTATATAACTAAAACATGAAGAGCAGTTAAAAATTCAAAAACAAGTCTATTATTTATATATTACTGTCATATCCCAACCCAACAAGAATACGAATAATAGTAGCGATCTATGTTAATAGATGGGGCACCATACTCAGAGAGTCTGACAAGGAGAGGGCCAACCTTGTCAATCACACATTTTGATTATATTAATATATAATGTAGGGTAGAGACCCCTTAGCGTCATGTTCAATGTATTTTATCCAACGCTCCTTAGTTCTTGAAAAACCGGGGGGGGGGGTCTAATAATAGTACACAACTTAAATACTTACTTTGCAACCGCAATGATAGGTTGGTCGTACCTCATTTGGTATGGCGTTTGCCGGCTGATCCGCGGGACCGGGTTCGAAACCTAAATGCGCTACATTTGTTTTTCTCATTTTTTGTTTTATAAATATACTTGTAAGTATAATTAATAATCTCACTGTCAATTAAAATTTATAATATTGTATGTCAATTATAATTTTAACCTATTTATTTTTTTTTACTTTTAACTAAATAGTTGTATAAAACATCATAAAACTGTTAATTTTTTAAAAATCACTTTTAAAATGTATTTCATATATTCTTTATCGATGCAATGATATTGAGCAATTGTGTCAATTTGTGATTTTAAAGACACATCATTTACTTATTGCTTTAACAAGGGAAATCAATGCGATAATACTAAAATTCTGTTTTTAAAGTAACAAGCATAATTATATTAAAAGTTAGCATCAGAATTAAATTACAACCGATTTTTTGCATATTAAATATTTTTTAATTTGTAATACGTATGCTTGCGCTTTCAAATATTTTTCTTTCACCTTTATCTTCTTTCTGCTTTTATTTTTATTTTATTTGAATATTCTTTTATTTTATCATAACTAGATGACACCACAACATATTTTGTCACGATTGTGGAATTTTTATCATTCAATAATAGATCCAATTTTTTTAAACCTCTTTAAAGGATGAGAAATAATAGTTTAAAAATAAAAAAAAAATGATAAATTTAAGTTTGTTAAAATTATAATTAATGTATGATATTAAAATTTGTAATTGAAATTATTAAATTATAATTACAAGTATATTTATAAAACAAAAAATGAGAAAAACAAATGTAGCGCCTTCGGGTACCGAACCCGGGCCCGCAGATCAGCCAGCAAACGCCGTACCAGCTGAGCTACGCCCAAACTATCCCTGCTGTTGCAATGTAAGTATTTAAGCTGTGTACTATTATTAGACCCCCCCCCCCCCCGGTTTCTCAAGAACTAAGGAACGTTGGATAAAATCCGTTGAACCTGACACTAAGGGCTCTCTACCCTACAACATATATTAAAATAATCAAAATCTGTGATTAACAAGGTTGGCCCTCTCCTTGTGAGATTGTAAGGCTTTGCATGTAGCTGAGTAATATCTGTGCAGTTGTAAGAAATGACTTGTTCTGAGAGCTGGGTTTAGTGGCTGTTGTATATATTGTAAATAAACTATAAGTATAACATTCCAAACAGCGGTGGAAATAGTAAGTCGTTTGAATCAGCTGAGGCCAGAGCAAAATCCCTACAGATCGGAGAAAGTACGACTGTCAATCAAGTGCGTGTTTCGAAAATGGAGAAACCGAAAGTAGAGAAATTCGCTCATGCACCCAAGCCTAAAGAAGATAAATTCGCGCCTGAGAAACCGTGTTACAGATGTTCTAAAAATCATAATCCCAAGTTTTGCCCTTTTAAATCTGCAGAATGCCACTTATGCCATCGAATACGTCACTTAAAAATTTGTTCTTGAAATCGAAAATTTTGAATGAAAAATGAGAAATAGTATAAGAACAGAAAAATTAAAACTGTTTAGGAAGAATATTGTTTAAACTTCATGGAAGACCCGTGGGTAAATTCGGTTAAAATAAATGGAGTAAAAATAAAATTTTAAATAGACACCGGTGCGGCTCATACTATTGCATAGCTGCCAACTTGTACGGATTTTTGCTACCACTAAAATTTAATAGAAAATGTTTCCTAATTCAATCGTCGAATTGCACTGAATTTTGATAATTAAACAAGGCAGGAATTTCTATTAAATTTTAGTGGTAGAAAAAATCCGTACAAGTTGGCAGCTATGCTATTGTAAGTAAAAGGGTTGCAAACAAATTGTTCTCAGGTACGCTGCCTTTAATTAAATCTAAAATAAAAATTACAAACTTATACTAAAGATTCTTTAACTGTTTTGGGGGGAATTAAAAGTAAATGCTGTTGTTGATGAATATTGTATTCCAGATTTTAAAATATTAGTTATTAAAGAGGAGGGTCCGAGGATAATTGGAAAAATGTGGTTAAATGCATCCAATTTTGGCCTAATGTAAATATGATTAAAAGCATTTGGAAAGACGATTTAATTAGAAATTATCCTAATGTTTTTGCTGACGGGATCGGGACAATCAAGGGTCCTCCCGTGTCAATAAAATTGAAAAAAGATGGAAAACCAGTTTTTCTCAAGTCTCGACCTGTTCCTTTTGCTTTACGGAAAGCTACTGATTTAGAATTGGAACGATTAACTAATGAGGGTATTTTGAAACATGTTGATCAATCAGAATGGGCTAGTCCTATAGTAATTGTTCCTAAACTAAATGGTCTTTTTAGAATATCTGGTGATTAGAGAGCAACAGTTAATGCTAATACTGAAAATGATAATTATCCTCTTCCTAAAATGGAAGAATTATTTTTTTAATTATCATGGGGAAATTTTTTTACTGTTTTTGATTTGAGATACGTATTTACAACAACCTGTAAATTACGAAAGTAGTAAAATTTTGACTATAAATACACATAAAGGATTGTTTAATGTGTTACGATTAGCGTTTGGGGTAAAATGTGCTCCTGATATGTTCCAAAGAAAAACTGAACATATTTTAAAAAATTTGAATAAGTTGGTGTATTTTTAGATGATGTTATCATAAGTGCTACTAACGAATCAGAACATTCTGAAAGAGTTGAAAGTGTTCTGAAATGCTTTTCTGAACATGGTATAAGATTAAATAAGGAAAAATTAAAATTTATGGTTTCGGAAGTTTCTTATTTAGGGCATAAAGTATCTCAGAAGGAATTAAACCTATTCCAGAAAAAGTTAATGCTATTTTGAATGCTCCTATTCCAAATAATGTATCAAAATTGTGTTCAGTTTTAGGTTTAATTTCTTATTATGGAAACTTCCTGCCTAATATTTCAGATGTTTTAGAACCTTTACATAGATTATCAGATAATAATGTAAATTGGACATGGTCAGAAAATCATTCAAAAGCGTTTCAAAAAGTTAAACAATTATTATGTACATCTCCTGTATTAGAATTATATGATGTTAACAAAGATATAGTTTTAAACTGTGATGCTTCTGAATATGGTATAGGGTCAGTTTTAAGCCACATTGTTGAGGGTAAAGAGAAACCTATTGCTTATGCTTCTAGAACTTTAAATAAAACTGAAAGAAATTATGCAATGATAGGTAAAGAAGCTTTGTCTGTAATGTTTGGTATCACTAAATTTCACCAATATTTAGCTAGAAAACAGTTTAAAATTATAACAGATCATAAACCTTTAATTATATTGTTTGATCGTGTTAAAAAGGTTCCTTATTCATTATCACCTAGAATGCTGAGATGGTCGTTAATGTTAGCTGGGTATGATTATACAATTGAGTATCTCGGATGTAAAAATTATAAAAAAGCGGACGCATTAAGTAGATTATCTCTCTACATGGGTGGCCGCGAAAGGTTAAACCAGAATAATATCAATCCTATTTTCGTAGAAGGGAGGAAAATTCTCGTCTAGAAAATTGTCTATTGCGGGTACATAGAGTGATCGTACTAGAGGAAGGCCGTGAATATGTATTAAAATTACTGCATTCCGCTCATCAGGGTATATCGAGCATGAAATTGAAAGCTAGGGGGGGGTGTTTGTTTCGTGGCCAAATATAGATAAAGAAATTGAACAAATGGTACATTCTTGTAATACATGTGAGATATTTGCGAGTGATTGTCCCAAAATGGAACCCTTGAAATGGAAATCTGAACTGCCGTGGGAAAAGATTTATATAGATCATGCCGGTCCTTTCGAAGGTAACATATTTTTAATAGTATTCGATTATTATACTAAATGGTTGGAGGTAGAGGTAGTACCCAGGTCTGAGAGTAAAACTACAATTAAGGTATTAAGAAGAATTTTTGCTACATTTGGATTACCTGTTGATTTGGTCAGTGGAAATGGTCGCGCGTTCACAAGTGATGAATTTGAGGAATTTCTTAAAAGTAATGGAATTAAGCATACGCCTATTCCACCATATTATCCGTCATCGAACGGACAAGGGAATGTGCACACTGTGAAAAATTGTCTTAAAAAGATAGATAAAAGTTACATAACATTGTCAGTTTCACGATTTTTGTTAGAAAATAATTCCACTCCTCATTCGTTGACTGGTAAAACTCCCGCTGAATTAATGTTTGGAATGGCAGTTCGAACATCCCCTCACTTGGTATCACCATCAAAATCTAAAATACAGCAACCCCTTCACAAATATAAGATTCATGATTTTGTTTTTGTAAAAAAAATTGGAAAAGAGAAGAAATGGGCAAAAGGGAAAATTATGAAATTATTGGGGAGTAGATGGGCTTTAGTAAATAGATGAGACGGAATAATGTGTAAGCGTCACGTTTTTCAGTTGAGACGTAATAAAGAGATAAGTTATGAAATACCAAAGAGAGTAGTAGAGATGAATCGAATTGATAAACTAACGTCAGGCAAATTTGAAAATATGGACATATTGGTAAAAATTACAGTGATTATGATAGGTATGAAAGGGTTAGCCAAAACCGTTTTTCTGGAATTAATGGAAAATAAAAGAACAGCCTAATAATGATAATACTATAGAACCAAGTCGATCTCAGCCTTCGCATGATATTGTAACAGATACAGTTGTGAGTAATAAGAATGATAATACAACAGATAAATCTGTGAGAGACAAATTCATTAATGACGAGGACTCTAAAAAAGTGCTCCAGTTCGAAAAAGTCAAAGAGCAAGATTGCCTGTAGTTCGTTTGAACTATGAGGGGAGGGGTGTCATATCCCATCCCAACAAGAATAGGAATAATAGTAGCGATCTATGTAAATAGATGGCTGCACTATACACAAATATTCTGAGATTTTAAGGCTTTGCAGGTAGGCGAGTAATATCGATGCAGTTGTAAGAAATGACTTGTTCTGAGAGCTGCGTTTAGCGGCTGTTGTATATATTGTAAATAAACTATAAGCAACCTTATAGTTGTACAAACCCCCCTTGCTTAGTAAATAGTAATAATAAGAGTGTGGCGATGTAATAATTACTAAAAATTTTTAATTGCACTTTATATAAATAAACACTGTCTAGTAATGTAGAGTAAACCAACATTTTTACACATTCTTTTAAACATGATTTAAAAGAATTTTTTTATATAATATCGCCTGAAAAAATGCCTATTTAAGAAGAAAAATTTAAATAAAT
This sequence comes from Maratus speciosus, assembly GCA_963932465.1. NCBI lineage: Eukaryota > Metazoa > Arthropoda > Arachnida > Araneae > Salticidae > Maratus > Maratus speciosus. The sequence goes on from OZ010791.1 coordinate 359,210,049, forward strand.
ATCTTTAAAGTTTTTTTTTTTTTTTTTATGTTTTTTGCTTCATATTTATTTTAATTTTTTTTTTGTTGTTATTAGTTATTAATTAAAGTAAATTAATCCGCTTTTGTATAAAAAATAAACAATACCGTAAGACGTCTATTATGTCGTGGAAAAAATATTTAATGGATATTAAATAAATATTTTTATCACTATTTAGTAAAAAAAGAAGTGATATCCTAAGAAAGCTTTTTTTTTATGTTTTTTGAAACTAATAACATGCGAAAATGGATGGATAAAATAAAATAATCTTATTTTCTATGGAAGGGAAAATTATTGATGAAGTAATGGGAAAATGCCTTTAAAATTTTGATTTTTTTAAATTTTATATATAAATATCAATATTTTTTAAAAAGCAGAAAATAAAAGGAACTTTACAGGAAAAGTTTATAATTTTACATTGAATAAATAAAAATATTATTTTTTACCATATTTTAAACTTTTTGAAATTCGTTAAAGTGCCATTGCATTGCGACTTTGAACAACGTTTTCTCGACGGTTTTTATTCCGTCGAAAACCTAGTAATATTAATGTTTGAAAAATTATCGAATCAATGACACCTATTTTCGAATTTATTACGTTAGCGAATAACGTTTTTTTCAAAGAAATTATGCAACTTTGGCAGTGAGTGAAATTGCAGATAAAAATACTTTAATACAGCTTATATAAATTTTAAGCTTTTTTTAAGACTGTTGCAATATTTAGCTTGAATAAAATCCTAAATGTGCTTAAAATAATGTAAGTTTACTATACTTTTTTCTCTTTTTAATTGATTTTTTTCTCTTGCATTCAGTACAAAAGTTTAAATAAAAATATTAAATATCACTACGAATTTTTTTGTTTTGTTAGCGGTACTTTTTTTTGTTTGTTTCAGGTTATTTTTGATGTAACATCTACTCTATTAAAATGTGTGCGCGTACCTTAAAAACTCGGAAACCACAGAGCGTAGGACTACGAAATTTTTCACGCGTGTTGCTATTAGGGGGCCCCAATTGGGGCAAAAATTCGAAAGTATCAAATAAGTTTTCTTTAATGTTTTTCAGGAATTTTTGCCTTTTTTATGTTCAACCTCTAATCGCGCGAGTTATAACTAGTTCTAAATGTTTACAGCAATGTGAGATATACAAATTACGTTCGCCACGCTGCAATACTAAAAACCTGTAGCGTGTATTACTATATTTTTTTATCTCACATGCAAATAATTAGGGTTTTTTAATTGCGCTTAATTGTTATCTTTAAAAAAATAAAGAAAAACATTTTATCACGAACATAAAAAAAAAAAACTTTTTATTCTATTTATTCCTTTATTCCAAAGATATCGTTTTATCGTGTGCTGCCATAGCAGCATGATAAATTAAATTTCATTAAAAACGCATGGTAGTATAAAAATATTTTTCTACATCGAATACGGATTTTTATTTTTTATTTTGGTTTTAGAATTAAATTCATGAACACCCGTGCGTAGAACAGGTTAAACAGCGAAAAATATGTTAAAAATTGTAAAATTCATAAATTTGTTAAATTATCTTACTTTTTGACATTTTTGATGCGTGTTTTATTACTCCATTTTAAACATATGAATATATGGTAGAATTGTAATTATTCTGCAACTTAATTTTTTTGTACTTAGAAATATTATTTTAATTAACCTTCAACATTTCACAAAAAAAAAAAAAAAAAAAAAAAAAAAAAAAAAAAAAAAACTTATATAAAATGTAATAATCCACTTTACATATTTTCAGAAAGAAACGCACTTAAATTACAAGACGTTTTAACAATCAAATGATAATTATATTGTACTACTATGTTATTTTAAAAATATCTTTAAACGTAGATATTCACACACTTCAATTTCAAAAATTGAAAATCCTTTCTAAAAGCAAGATATGACAACTTTTATTAGAAAAAAAAATCCACTGATATAAGTATGTTCTTTAACACCTACATGTAATTTTCTTGTTTACATCCACTGTACTGAAGAAATCCTCTCACGTAAACATAGAGAGCTTTTATCTAAAAAAAATAACTACAACAGGAAAATTGAAGAAAAAAATCTTGAATCTAAAAGAAAATGCTTTAGTAACGCGTCGAAATTTAAAAATCTCTATACATTTATTTCAAGCCATAAACAATGTATTTTTTCTGTACAGTTTATTTATTTTATTTAAAAAATACCAGTACAGAATATTTCGTGGATTTTGATTAATCATAAATGTAAAAATATCGTAAGTAAAATTCTAGTAACTATCTTATATAAGATTTATTTCATCTTTATCATACATCCCTTTATCATACATCAATGTAATTCGAACGAAGAAAAAAACTATCCTCTGCATACATATTACGAAATGGTTTTATTAAGCATATAATGATGGTATTAATGAAACATCTTCGATTCGCTAAAATTGGATTTGTGAGTAAATTTGCAGGGCTGCTCTCGAGAAATTCAGTAAACATTCAAAATAGACGACCCACGGATCAGTATATATATTGTATAAAAATGCACAAACATTTCATAACGTAATTATCAGTATAAATTAGCATATACTCAAACATTAGTGTCTTGAAGCGTAAATTTGTAATAGCGTCTTATTATACGACTAGTGAAAAAGAGTACTATTGTACGAGATAACATACGCAGAGCGTTAAAATGTACGTAGAGTAAGATAGAGAGATAATTTCTAAAACCATACAATTCAACTGTGAGTGTTTTTCCATTACTGTTGAGTCCTAAGAGATATATGTAATTAAATATAAAATGTTTTTTCCAGTAAGTGTTAAAAACGAGCATATCGCCGAGGAAATCTGCATACATGGTACAGAAACATTGCAAAAAAAAAAAAACAAAACATTTACTTTTTTAATACTGTTAGAAATTATGGAAAGAAAACTAGCATTAATACTTTTAATTTTTCTTTTATTTCCGAAGAAACATTTGTCTTCAACTTTCTATATTTCTATATTGCCGAAATACCTTTTAACGTTTTGTTCCTCGCTACTTAAGTATTCAAGATGATTAAATATGCAAAACTTTAAACTATTTACAATAAACCTGCTTATGGAATCAAAGGAGATTAAATCTACTTGTGTGTGAAAGTTTTTTGAAAAACAATTTGGATGAATAAAAGTGTCTTAGGATATGTACTTCAAAAGTTACTAACTACTTCAAAACGTGGATAAATTACCTTTTCTGTTTGATAAAGATTGCCGATAGCCTTAAAACAAATTCTATATTGAACGGAATCGCAATGACTGAAAGACATGCAAAGACCACTGCTAGCACTGCCTTTCAGTGTTTACATTATGTTGAACTACAGACGAAAAATCTCAATAAATCGTCTATACTCAACAAGCCTTTTTTCAAAGTAAATAAAGTTCCTTTTTTATCATTAATAATTGTTTAAAAACACCTTTAAAAATCCACTCTACCATAAGTTAACTTAGAACACTTGAATTCAGCGTATCAAAAATCAGAAGAACAACTAGTTTTCAGAGAAAATATGGACAGATGGACTAAAACAACCTTTTCCATTCATAGAAAGCTTTACTTCATATAAAATCAACCACGTAAAAAACTAAACATAAAATAGCAAACTACTGAAAATAGAACAATTAAACTGAGTCCTTTCATACTTTGTAAATTAGAATGAGGCAGTAAGGCATTTATATTTTATCGATAGTATTATCTCTCAAGATGAAACAGGCAAATTTCAAAATCAAATTGTAGAAAAGGGGTTTGTGTGTGGAATAAAAACCATACTATTAAATCGACTAATACAAACGTGAGCTTAGTATTCATATTTGTAAAAAAAAATCATACTACGATGTGAGATTTTGAAAATTAGTTTATGGTACATATTTAGAACTTAAAATTAATTCTTAATAAATGAGCTTAATCAAATTATGCAAAAAATATTTATTGCATAGTTTAAATGTGTACTGAAATACTATTATGAATATTTTTATTACCATAAAAAGTTTGTTATCTGCCTATAAAGTTAAAAAAAGGCAAAAGATACTTTTATATTTTTTCATAGACTAAAAAACTGCACCACATTAAACATTAATGCTAATGATATTTCTATCTATATCACGCATGGATTCCTTCTGAGGCTGCTAAGATCTTGTTTTAAGAAGCGTCAATTAACAGCAAACAAAAAACTCCATTTTTTCGTTAATGTATATAACAATGTAAAATAACAGAGATTTCCGTTGTGTATTTTTTTTGTAGGAGGGATTATTTTAAAGCCATTTTAATATATTTATTGGAAAACTATAATATAAGTCGATTGCCTACATTTTGTTTTAACATAAATTAATGGTATTATTTTGTTTCTTTGTCTTTTGTTTAAAGTAGTAGCATGATATTAAGTTGGTTACTGAATACAGATTTTGTTTAATTCTGTTTTGAGAATTTCTGTGTATAAAATTTCAACTAATGATCTAATCTCTGCTACTGAATACGCAGAAGGCAATTCGAGATATTGACGAAATGCAGTAAAAACAACTTAAATGATAGAGATAAATTCTAGTGTTATTAAAGATAAATTTCCTTTGTAATATGACCTGAGTTAAACCTTTTATGGATGTATTATACATTTTATAAATTCCTTTGTATGACTTTTGGCAACAAAACTCCATGGCTGTGCAGAAAATATCTTGACATAATTGCATATAATGCAGAATAGTCTACTATTAACATCTGCTATTTCGTCGATTTTTATGAAAAGTACTGAACGAAAGGTAAAATTAATGCATCGAAAGACGCAAATTTCTTACTGTAGAATAATTAATCATACACGTGTGTATGCGTGGAACAAGTAGAAGAAAAAGCTTAATAAGCGAGAGTGCGAATTTCCTCGTTTCGTTCGCTCGCACACCTTTCGAATATTTTGGTGGAGGGCGGTTGGGAGCAAACAGTAAAAATCAGCAGCCACCAACGTTTGGATGATGGAATGACGTGGCGAATCGCGGGGAAACAAGGCAATTTCAAGTGCAAATTCCTAGAGTCTGCAATGTAGCACCCAGCGTCGCGTCGTGTCGAACTTATGAATCATCTCAGATTTGGGATACTGGATCCAAAGTGACCAAGCCTTCTGAAGATCATTAAAGAGCTACAATGGACATTGAATATAAGTATTTGTCCACTGCTAGGCATAACAGGAGTGGAACAGAATCTTAGTTCTCTCGTGCACTTTATGCGGCCACAGGAAAAAGAATTTGATAGGTTAATATAACCAGAAGACTACATTATACAGGGCTGTTTAGAAGAATACCTGATGTTTACGTTCCACTTACTTACGCACTCAGGAGAACCCGTTTAGCATATTGCATATATAATTGACTTTCGAAAAGGGATCAATAGTGGATCGTTGTGTTCAATGATGATTTCATTTTAATGGACTACAACCTGCGCCCAGGAAGAGCTCATCTCGTCAACGAATTTCTGGAAAGTAAGGCTTTTGTGTATAGGACATCCAGATATACAGACATAAACACTATTTAGCATGTCTGGGACGCTCTGTGGAGGACGATTGCAACTTGCTTTTCACGTTCCAGAACCACCCAGGGACTAAAAAAAGCATTGCTGTAGGTGTTGGACTATCTGCCACTGATACTCGGAGACCACTGACCAGGCCCCTACCTACCGGTGTTAACCCAGCTGAACGGGTTTGTAATTACCTGGAAAGCAGGGCGATGCATTGTGAGTACATACGCCAGATCGTCGCAGGCGGCAGACTACACCGCAGTGACCATACCAGCAAGCACCCGGGCCGACTACTGATACTCATAAACTGCCTGGTTTCCAGGAAAATAAAAGTATTGAGAGCTGTGTAAGTGTACAAGGGGACCATACATCCTATTAATGAATTTTCCTTCAATAATGCAAACTCTGTATTATACCTTGCGACGCTGATTAGTCTTACTAACGATCAAGCTTCTAAATTATAACTATTGAATGTTTTTTTTTGGTTTTTTTTTGCATTATGTCAAGCTATGTACTTACCTAATTGAAATAAGATTTGTCCTGTTGTTCTGGAGCTAATCGATCAAATCTGGAAATTCTATTAATTTTGACTATTAGTGTAGTTAATGAATTGTGGAGTTTTAATGTTTCGAACCATGTTAAATTCATATTTACTGGTATAAAATTGATGGCAACGAGAGTAAGTATTTTAGATAGTCTATACGGCCATTGATGATCGGACAACTTTCGATTTTAGACATTTTGTCAAAGGTATATTTGCCGGATTTTTCTGGAACTTCAGGATTGTGAAATATATGATCGACTCCATATTTATCGATAGCGGTTTGATCAGAAGGACTATTAGGGGACCAACAAAAAATCAAAGAAAACTAATAATGTTTGTGATCACACTGTAAAATAAAATGCATGGAATGATCTATAATTGTAGCTTACGAATATATGAATATTGCACAATATATGTATTGATTTGTGGAAGAATAGAACCTAAATTCATGGATATAAATATATATATATAGATATAGATATAAGTAAAAAAGTATTTTGCAGGTTTTTTTGTTCTTATCATGCAGTGTTTTTTGCCACATTTAACGCCAGTTTTAGAAAATTTGACAAAATGTATTAGAAATAATACAGTGTAATTCGAATGTGAACACATTAAATATTTGATGAAATATGAGCATTTGAATGAAACATTTTTTATCCTCGCACGCGCGCACTAAAAAATATATATATATATATATATATTTCATAATTTGATATTCAGTTCTATGGAGCAACTCATAAAAGAAAGACAGAGAAATATCTTGAAAATTTAGAAAGATATCGGCAATATAGTAAGCGAATTTTTAGTTGCTATATAAAAGCTGCTGAATGATAAGGGATTTTCCACAAATTGTCATTTTTTATTATCTGAATTTCAGAAAAGGAATTTGTACTTAATGAATGTCAACGAGTAGATTTAGAAAAAATGCTTAGATTTTTTTTTTTTTTGGAATAGGCTTGTTATGGTGATTTTCCAAGAAAAACTAAAGCATTAATAAAAAATTAAAATTAAAAAAAAAATGTAAAAATTAAAAAAGACAATTTATGGAAAACTCCTTATCATTTAGTTGTTCTCAGAGAGCAACTAAAAATCAGCTCAATCTATTGCCTATATCGTTTTGACTTTCCGATTATTTGACTGGCTTTGAGTTTCATCACAGACTATCAAATAATGAAAAAACATATTTTTTTATCGTGCGCACATGTGCAGAAAAAATATATTTCATCCAACTGCTCATATTTTATCAAATATGTAATATATTTACATTCCAATTAAACCATATTATTTCTACTACATTTTGTCAAATTTTCTAAAACTGGTGTTAAATTTAGAAAAATATCCTGCATGATATGAACAAAAAACATCCAAAAAATTTTTTAAAAAATTAACAGATATATCACCATGAACATACGTTCTATTTTAACATAAATGAATACCTATATTGTGCAATATCCATATATTATTAAGCTATAGCTATAGATCATTTCGTGCATTTTACTTTACAGGGTGATCCCAAACATTATTCTTTTTCTTTGATTTTTTTTTTTTTTTTTTTTTGGCTTCCTAATTGTCCTTCTGATCAAACCGCCGTTGATAAATATGAATTCAAAAATAATGTTCATAATCCTGAAGTTTCAGAAAAATCCGAGGAATATATCTTTAAATATTCTGCAAAATGTCTAAATTGTCAAAAATGTCTAAAATGTCAAAATGTCTAAAATGTCCGATCATTAATGGCCATATTGTGTGTAACATAAAACAACCTAGAGGAATTAACTCTAATTTTAGATTCGCATATTTGAAGTTCCTCAAAATCTATATCTGTTAAAAACTTCATACCTAACAATTTATACAAAATTATCATTAAATATTCCAAACTACTAATTGTGTAATTCCTAACATATTTCATCCAGTAACTTCTCGTTTCGCATAGTTTGTTTAAATTTCAACATATACACGACACCCTAAACAAAATATAAGTCTAGATTTAAATATTAGCCGTTATCATTAATGGATTTGCACTATTATATATTTATATGATTATGTGCGAAAGAGTTACATAACACTTCCCTATTGGGTATATGCAAACTTAGTTCCGTTTTTATAACAGATTGCGTATGTGTATTGAGTACATGTGTATAATATATGTATAATATACTTTTAAAAGTATATGTATAAGAATAATATGTATTGAGTGAATCTGGTAATACATGCTTTTGAAAAGCATCTTCAAAACCTGAAAACAGTACTATATGACATTTCATTAAAGTGTAATCAAGGTATTTTTTTATTATATTTAAAATAGATTGTTTTGTGCCAAATAGTCGTCATTTGCGGGAAAATTGTTTATTACTTTTGTAATTTAAATAAAGTGTTGCTGAAAGTCATAGTTTACTTGTAGAAGTTTATGGTGAACATGTTTTTTATCTGATAGTATGAGTAGAATATTGCTGAGGCATGTAAAAGAAGGTTTATTCATTGTTCAAGACGCAGAACGTGAACATACAAATTGCATGTTAATTATTCGATAAAGACAACACACAAAAACAACAAGAATTGGCAGGAGCATTGAATGTTGATCGATGCGTTATCAGTAGACGTCTACATAGAATAAACATGTAATAACATAAATAAACATGTAATTTTAATCAAAAAATTGAACTTACTTTTGTATACCGTATATAAGGTATAGCTGTAATATATTGTTGAAGTAAACTGGTGAAACAGAGAATAAATTTTATCAGCCTTTTCTTAGAGTTAGTTTGATGTCAAATAAACGTGTTAAGGAAAGTGGCGTGTTATTTGGGAAATTTTTGTTATTACTTTACACTTTTTACTGGATGATTTTCTTGAAAATTGAATTTGTTTTATTATAGTAGATGTTTTACTTTCAAAATATTCAAATGAAGGCACCATATCCTTTTAATGCCCTTGTAGTAGTAATTTGAAATTTTACATACGAATTTCGCTCATCATCTGCTTCTCAGGAAGTCAGTTTCGAATGCAAACATTTATCTTTTAAAATCCGGGAACGCTAAAACTTTACCTGGATTGTAAAATTATTGTTGTTTTGAAATTCCTCTTTTCGGCAAAAAGGAAAGAGCAAATTGTGTTAGAAAATCTAAAACAAAAAATCTATTGATGTTATGATAATTTATGACAGGTGGTTTAAAAAAGAAAAAATGAAAGGTCTGGGAAATTATTAACGTAGACAGCCATTTTCCTCCTGTTGTAAAATGTATGTAATCAAGTTTCGTGAAAATGTATCAAAAATTGCAGATTTGTATAAAGAATATAAACTCAAAGAATGATTAGTATACAGAGAGAGAATTTAAATTATCACTCTGAGTATGTTCTTAAATAATTATTTAATTTATTGACATAAATACAATGCAAAAATTGTTAATTTCTTATTAGTGTTCTTCATAAAGTTATTTTATTTATGATTTCGAAAAATGTCACCTTACAAAATATGTTCAGCTACAACGAAATCTGGTCATAAATTAACAACTTTGTGATTTTTTTTTTTTTTTCCTTTCACTCCTGAAAAATGGGAAGTACGAGCATGCCTTTCACTTTTTGAAGTTTAACAGTAATTAGAAGGAAATACCTTTCATCGTAGTGCATTAAGCTCAATATTTCATCATAAAGTACATCAGAAATAGTTTGTTACCGGGATCATTAACTTAATTATTCCCTTACTCGATTCTAGTTTCGGGACGAAATAATCCTTTTTACTTCATATTTTTGAAACAAAATATACTAAATAACGTTTAAAAAAGAAAGCATTGCATAATCCAATGGATGATTTGTCTACGCAAATTATATAATGAATTAAATTGAATAAAAAAAATTATTATTTTGTAAAATAAAATGATCAAGTAAATTTATTTTTATAAAATTTAAACTATGTAAAAATATAACCTTTAGAGAAAATATTAAAATGTTTAATTATCAAATTAAATTTATAAACAATTCATGTAGACAACTTCACTAATCCTTATTATTGCAATTCATTCTATACAAATGAAACACATTTCTAATGTATGCATATTTTTATTATATGTTCTCTATGTGTGTTTCTGTACAAATGTGTCTATGTGTGACTCTGCCTGTTGGCGAAGACTATCGAAATATATTACATGTAGAAGTCTGAAAACTTAGGGTAGTCCAAAACAGGTCCTGCTGCACTTGAATCTCAGATATTAATTTCTGATAATTAACCGCGATATTAATTAAACATCAAAGCGATATCTAATCAAAAATAGCGCATGCATATTCTTCTACAAACAATATTATATTATCGGACAGTCGAAATTAGTTTCGAGCTTTTCGTGAATATCATTAAACTTCATAAATTTCCATCCACTCTGTCGCTTTAAAAACGAGAAATACTAGGCTACAATTCTAATCTCCAAAGAAAGCTGCTTTTTAGTAGACTCATTTAGCAGCAAATGGCAGCACTAAAAAATCTGAAAAACATTCTTTTTGATCGAGTCATTGACTGCTGATAAATTAGGATTTTAATTCATTGTAAATCATATTAATATAATTCATTTTAATTTCAATATTCTTATGGAACTACTTGCGAATACGCCCGGAGTCCGCCATCTTGTTTTTATTTTGGCGTGAAAACCCCGTTTTCGCGCCAATCAATTTTCGCCAAAGAGCAATTTATAGCGACTTTAGGCTTAAAAAACTTTTAAAAATTCAGAGATTAAACACTTAAAGAAAAGCAAAAAAAAAAAAAAAAAAAAAAAAAAAAAAAAAAAAAAAAAAGAGAAAGAAATTTATAACAGAAATCAGTATTTCATATTTTTTTTTTCTCTTGCTTTTCTTTAAGTGTTTAATGTCTGAATTTTCAGGTTTTCAAACCTAAAATCGCTATAAATTACCCTTTTAAAGCAGTAGATTAAACCAAATATTCAATTTTAAATAAAAAACAATGCAAATTTAACAGAAAACAGCACTTGATTCGTTATTTCTAATAAAAATAGGGGACCATTTCCGGACGATTAATCAAAATTTATAATACACAAAATAATAATTTTTTCTTGATTAAAAAAAAACATGGGACAAAATGATATTCAAATGTAAAATATTCTTGATTAAATATACGAAAAAATGAGATTATAAATTTCTTGATTAAAAAAATATGGGACAAAATAATATGCAAATGTAAATTTATCTTGATTAAATAAACGAAAAAATGAGATTAAAAATTTCTAGATTAAATAAAAAGCACAATAAACCACACAATATTTAAAGATTATACACAAAATAAACTCAATTTTATCTTTACACAACACAATCGAGAGCACAAAATAATCATCGCTTTTTTTCTATATTACAATACTCCCACTTTATTTCCCTTATAATTTCCACAAATTTATTGAAAACATGGATTTTTTTTATCATAACACGCTCTATCAAAAAGAAACATTAATCAAATAATAATCAAATAAAGAAAAAAAAACAAAATGGAAAAATACAACCTGACCACGTGTAGCAAAAGATAGCAAACGCACGTCCACACTGTCCAGCCCTCATAGCGTGCTTGGTCACAGTGACGTCATTGCGACGTCACTGTAAGTCACTGTGGTCACGTCACATCTGTGACCAAAATGCCACCACTCAGTGATGTCACATTGTTACTGAGATGTGAACTTCTTAGAAAACTTTAAAAGATTACAAAAATTATTAAAATCATGTTATTTACTGTAAAAAAATATTTTTCTGCCGGATTTAAAATTTTTTTAAACCGCGGTCCAAGTTGCCTCTGTGCCTCTAACCAAAACTTTTATTTTCATATAACATAAAATGTAATTAATTCATCAGCGACACAAAAATATTTCCTAATTATGCGAATTTCATATTATTAAAAAAATGTTTTAGGTAAACAGACCTCGACTTATCTTTTATAAAGATTTTTGTAAATGATCATCTGTTATACTAGAAGTTTCTCAGAGAGTAGTCGAAACATTTCTGTGGTTTCAAACTAAAAACTTTCTATTACAGTTAAGTCTGCAGCTTTTAATGAGCACGCAGAAAGCGTCTTCAAAGTTTAGTCATATATGCATTTCTTGCTTTATAATTTGCATTCAAGTCATTTTTTTTCTTCTTAGTGTTTCACTATTTTAAGTAACAATTTTTTTTTTAAATTCTACTTCTTTCAGACGCTTAAAATAAAATTGACATTTTCCGAATATAAAATTAATGTACAAAATTTATGCAAAGCCCATGACATAATTAATTATTCATATTTTATTTTTTGTTTTCAAAATATATCTTTAAAAATTATTTTGCAAAATGTTTTATTCTACAGAAAATTAATATTAAGAGAATGACAGATGGACAAAGAAAAACTCATATCTCTTCTCGATAATCATGTTGTATTTTTTAAGCAGATATTTTGTATATATTACCTGTGATACATATTTTACTTTAAAAAAAAAGGAGGGGGTCATCATTATTACCATTAAATTAATTTGTACACATTTTGAAAAATTAAGCAATGTTTTATCTAGTAAACTCTAATTATGGATAATATTATTATCATAATTTACGTAAATGAAACTTTACAATTCAATAAAACTGATAAAAATAAAAGGTGAAATGCAATAAATCATTTTCAAACAGGAAATTGAATTAGAGACAACTTGATAAAATTATTACGCATTTAATTTCCTTCCGAAACTGTTGTATAGAAAAACAAATAAAACCGAAAACATCTGCTTCGAACTTCGAAACTTAAAAATCGTCTGCATCTGCACTATTTCAGTTGTTACCACTCGACCGCAGAATAACGGATGTAACAGTGAAGCTTTTTAGAATAAACGCGGAAAGTTCTGTGGACACTGGACGGCATAGACGTGTTGACACGGATTTAAAAACTGAAACAAGAACGTTCTCATGATCCAAGTTAGTTCAGCTAACAAAATATAAACCCGAGAAAATTACGGTAGCTTTGACTTGTTGAAGAAGATTCAAGTCATTGCTATGGTACTTATTATCGGATTTAATTGGTTCTCCCAAATCAAAGTATCACGTACAACGTCAATGAAATTAGGTATGTAAAAATATTATTTTCCCTGTTTGCTTTTTTTAATCACAACAATTTTAGTTAGCTTCTCATAAACATGCTGTAGAACATAAATATTTCATTACATTTACTTTTTATTTTGTTGAAATATCTAAATTATTATTTTCCCTGTTTGCTTTTTTTTTTTTAATTACAATGATTTTAGTTATCTTCTAATAAACATGTTATAGAACACAAATACTTCATTACATTTATTTTTTATTTTGTTGAAATATCTAAAATATTATTTTCCCTGTTTGCTTTTTTTTTTAATTACAATGATTTTAGTTATCTTCTAATAAACATGTTATAGAACACAAATATTTCATTACATTTATTTTTTATTTTGTTAAAATATCTAACTTCCTTTTTAACAGCTTTGATCAGATTATTAAAATTAGTGATTTAAATTGCATTTTAATCTGGTTTATTTTCTTATTTAAATATTTGGTTAAAACCACATGGTGTCATAAATAAGAAAGTATATGGACAAGCATTAAAATCAATCATTAATATAATTAATAAACTTTTAAAGATAATTAAATTATTTAAAAAAAGGCTTTTTTATGGAATAAAATTATTGGCAAATATATTTTTTTAATTTTGTATTAAGTGATAGTCTTAAACAATTTGCATTGCATATTTTTATTTAAAAAAAATTGCATCTGCTCAGAAGAGGAATTTATACAAAATAAGACACAACGGAAACGTATACTATTAAAAGAGATCGTTGATATGAAATGTTAAGGAAAAAAAAATGATTATTTAATGTATTATTCAACCTGAGAAATGTTTTAAAATCTATAATGAAATAGTCATAGCGGGTGAAAGATTTTCAGTTGTTAAACATTCTTACTGAAATGTTTTCAAAGTGAAGTAGAAGTCTGCTGGCAAATGAAAATATAGAAGTTACGCAATCAGTATGTGTTTAAATATGATTTTACTTTAAAAATAACGCAAATACTTGAACGGTATGAATCTAAAATGTAATAACCATCTTTTATTATTTACTTTTTTTTCTGGATAATTTTATCATTTTATTTCCTGAATAATTTTATCGAGATAAATTTCAAAGTATCCATATTATACACTCTTTATAAACAGCGTGATTAAAATGGATTTCTTATTTATAATTACCATATTATTGTAAATAAAATAATAATAATAATAATGAACCTATTTGTGGCTCTATTTTGTGTTTATGGCCTCAATTTTTATACTTTATTTACATTAAAAAGTAGTTAACCATTTGATACTGAGTTCATTATTTTGTTTTATTGTGTCATATAAAAATAAATATGATTATTTGTATTTCTAATACAATATATACAGTAGAGCGCCGATTGTCCGAACAAGTCGGGACCGACCCTAGTTCGGATAAGCAAAAGTTCGGATAAATGGGCAGACAGTTTAAGGGATGTTCCTGACTATTCTAAAACCTTCACACTTTATCTAGGTTTAGGACTGACAGCACCAGTTAATATTGGAGTGCTTAAAAAATGTTTTTATTTTTTTTGTTTGTTTTTTGTTTACTTTTTTATTATTTAATTTTTTTTTCTCTTTTTATCATTTTCTAAACTTCAGAGATTATAATTTAAGCAAAAAATAAATTGGAAGTTAGGTGTTTTTTTTTCTTTTGTAGAGAGAGAAATATTTGGATAATTGGAAATTCGGTTAAAAAGAATTCTTTGAGAGAAATATGCTGTTCGGATAATTGGAGTTCCGATAATCGGCATTCTACTGTATTTATAAAACTTTCACCAGACTTTATTCTAAAATTTCGTTGTAGATTCTAATCTTTTTGTACTATTTATGATAATATCCGAGTTATAGATGTCATGGCAACATATATCCAGCCAGATAGATTTTTGGCAAAACATAAAAACTTTCACATTAGACGCAAAATAGAGTAACTGCGGTGCTGTGTTTTATAAACAATAAGGTATTATTGTTTTAAAAAAATCATAGATAGTAAGAGTTATTTTTATAATATATAATTTCATAAATAAAAATGTAATTTTGGCAATCAATTATTAAAGTTATTTTTTAATAATCAAAAAGTTGTTTTATATATGGATTTTACTTCAAGCAAACCCTGATGTAAAATAAATTAACCCTTTGTATCACCGTTCTATGCATACCCAAAAGTTTTACTTACTTTTACAGTGAGCATAAAAATACGATTTTATTTATTGCTGCTACCTTCCAACATAACGATTATTGCCGAAATTGTTCTTAGAATTCTCAACATAATGATACTGGTGATACTCAGTTAATTTTCTATACCAAAGCTGTATTTTTCATTTGAGTAGTTTCAAATGGTTATTGCTAAAATGTACTTCGGAAATTTTGTAACGCATGTATGTGGCATAAAAGACGTCAACAATACGTATATAATGACTATATGGCACAAGATGAGCGTTTCGAGTGTATATATATATATATATATGTACATAACGCATGCATAAACTTCACAATGATCTTAGCAATGTCGTTACTGCAATTTTTGCATAATCAAATTTATAGGGGCCTCTATAACAAAGAAGTATCCTATTTTATCAGTCCCAACTTGTTTGAATTACAATCATATATATATATATTATGGTAATCAATATCATAAAACATATAAAATTTAATTACTTAATATCGGCATTTCGTTTTATCCGTCATTTTTTTTTTATTTATTTTTTTTTTTTAATTATAAATGTTGTGTAATCAAAAAAATTCAACTTCACCAGTGACTTCGAGTTTGTAATGCGTATTAAATGAAATAAATTAATTTCATTCAGTATTTTCTATAGTTTAAAGAATATAAAAAGTACTGTATATATTATAAAATATTATATTTTTAACACAAATTTTATTTTGATAAAGATTTGAAAATTTTAAAAAAATTGTTTCTTTCGTAATTTTGATGCTTTTAACAAATAGCTAATTTTGAAAAAAAAAAAATTGTGATAGATCGATCATTCAGTTGCCTTGAATATTCTCATTTATTGCAATAGGAAAGAAAGGTGCAACAAAAAGTGAAGTCTGCGGGGCATTGCATTTTGATTCAATAATATTCTTTTGGCCCTTCCCTTGTTATAGCGGCCCCCAAGTTTTAATTGCGATGTATCGCCGAAGTATATTAACGTTATAGATGTAAATGATTTTACAACATGCATAATTATGACTATGTGTCACATGCATACGTGTTTACAACTGTACAAGTATGTCATAGTGGGGCTTCACAACATTGCCACTAGTCACATATTCGTCACAACGTTAATGACAAAATCGTCACAAATCACACAATTTTCACAAAATTGTCACAATGTGACTTCAAAGCAGTGTCGCTGTCGTCACAGAATCATCACAGTGTTAAAGACAATTTCGTCACAAATGACACATATTTCACAAATTGATCTCAATGTGACTTTAAAGCATTGTCACATTCGTCACAAATTCGTCACAAAGTTAATACCAAAATAGTCACAAATGACACACTCTTCACAAATTTGTCACACCGTGACTTCACAAAGTCGTCACAATGTGACGTCACAAAAGAGCTCTAAAACGGCCATAACGACCTCACATTCTAGTCACAATGACTTCACATTGACATCACGTGACGTCACATCGACGGTCACAATGTCACAGCGTGACTTCACAACGACGTCGACGTGACGTCATCATGCCTTACGGGAGCTTCCAAAATCAAAGTGGCGCGACCAGAATATTCGCGGGAGTGACGTAGAAAATCTAGGGTTGCCAGGAACTGAAAACGGCGGAAGTCCAACGGGAGAAAATCATCGCCAGTAAAAAATCGCCAAAAAAAGCGCCAAATTTTCCGGGCGTATCCGCAAGTAGCCCCATTCTTATTATCATTTTTCTGTATTATGTGTATATTAATCATTTTTTTTCTCTTTATTAGATAATTTTATTCTGTATTTTTGTACTGTTCTGCGAGACTGCCATCGAATCATGGAATATTTTTTATTCGAAAATCTGAAGTCAATAGACATTCTAATCTGATTGTTTACAATTAAATATGTGAAAAAATGAATTTTATTTAGTGAAATCTTTATTATTTTAAGTAATATAAGTTTTTATTTAAGAAAAGAATTCTTCACATTTGTTTTAGGTATTAACGACTTCCTTCATCGATAAAGACCGGTTCTTTCGAAACAACGTTTGTAACTAGGTACAAAAAAGGTACTATTTAATTCTGTTTATTTCTAATAAATAAAGATAAAATCTATACTCTAAGTCTTTCAAAACTTTACAGCTACATCTACGTTCATTTATCTTCCTAAAGGTTCAATTCATTTCGAAAAATGCTTATGCAAATCCTTTTTAAAAAATTCCAAAATTCCCTCTCGCCTATTTAAGATTTCTGTGCAATGTTTGAAGTTGAGCATCTGCCTTTCTTATTTAAATACGTACAAAACAGAAACACTGCATCAATTATAGCCCATGTGCATTTAGTCATACGCTATCCGTTCGAAAAATAAATTGAATATTAATCATTTGAAAAAAAAATAACTTTTCAAAACTGACTCTTCTAATTTTTGGGTATGGAATATGATTAGGACAACGAAATACTAAACAATGCAACACCGCAGCTGATAAAGCATAAATTTAACTTTTCAACGCTGTATTAGGTTAAGAAATAAGAATTTTAATAGTTAGAAAAAACTCCTTTTCGTAACTTCCCTCAACGCTTTAATAAAAAAATCAGTTTTTGCTGAAAAGAAGAAAATATCAAAATTTTTACAGAATACTTTATAGCAGTTTCCGGACACTTAAATTGCACCACAGTTCAAACCCAGTCTCAATTTTTATAAAATTCTGCAATATTTGGCATAAAAATTTCATTTCTTTTTTTAATTTGAAAAAAAAAAAAGACTCTCCGTGGTGTCTCGATCTTGCTGTGGTGGAGGGGCTTGTGTGCACCAGTGACCCGGAGAGCTATGCCAGCGGTAGCGTAGCTACTGGTAGGGCCTCCCAAGCCGGATTGGTCGAAGGGTAGGTGCTAGACGAAATCTGACACCCTGGTCCTCCAGGTTGTGTGTTATGACAATAGGCCTGCTCCCTATTTCATGTAAAAAACCTCTCCTTGCAAAAAGAATCTACAAGAATAATAAACTGGATGCTTCTAAAAATCAACGACTAAGGCTGCGGAAAAGGACTATGATTATGGCTACATGGAATATACTACAGGGTATTAGATCAAAATGGATTGATGTAATGAGAGAGATTAATGCGATGAAAATTGATTTGATTGTTTTAACAGAGACTAAGAAAAAGGGATCTGGAATTGAAAAAAATGGAGAATTTATTCATATATATTCAGGAGTTCCGAAGGAAGAAAGAGCAAAACGAGGAGTATCAGTTTTAATGAAAAGCAAATTTAAGAGACATTTCAAGAATTTTGATTCTGTGGATGAAAGAATTCTAAAGATTAATATGGATATTTTTGGGAGAATAATTACTATTTTAGGAATTTACGCTCCGAATAATGATGAAATTAATGAAGTTAAAGATATGTTTTATCAAAAACTGTAAAAAATCACTGATGAAATTGGAGGAACAAGAGAAATTATAATGATGGGTGATTTCAATGGAAGAACTGAATGCAGAAAGAGAGATGATATTGTTGGTGAGTTTGGAGAGGATGTAGTCAATGATAATGGAGAAAGACTTATAGAATTTTGCAACACTAACGACCTAAGGATTACAAATGGCTTTTATAAACACAAAGATATTCATAAATATACGTGGTATCAGCATACTAGACAACTAAAAACGATTATTGACTATATAATTTTTAAGCAAAGGACCCGCTTAAAACTCTTAGATGTTAGAGTCCAAAGAGGAGCGGAATGTGGCTCAGATCATTTTATGGTGAGAGCAAAAC
Source organism: Maratus speciosus (assembly GCA_963932465.1). Taxonomy (NCBI): domain Eukaryota; kingdom Metazoa; phylum Arthropoda; class Arachnida; order Araneae; family Salticidae; genus Maratus; species Maratus speciosus. The sequence continues at coordinate 359,229,100 of OZ010791.1, forward strand.
TTGCATTTCCTTACTCGACTAAGCTAATTAGTGAGGAAAGGAATTATACAGAGATGGGAGATATTGATGTCCCATAATATATTTTGGAAGGATTGACGGAAGAAAGTACAAAAAGACTCTTTCAAGTAAGATTAGTTGAAAAGGTAGAGGAAAGAAATTTTACTAATACATCTGAACTATATCAACATATTAAATTAGCTTTACACCAGGCTGCAAATGAAGCATTGGGAAAAAAAAGAAAGGGAAGAACTTCCCCCAAAAATGTTTGGTGGGACGAAGGCACTGAAAAGACTATAAAACAGAAAAAAGAAGCATATATTAGGTGGATGAGTTCTAAAAAGGAAGAGGATAGGCAGCTTTATAAAACTATTAGAGAAGACATTAAGAAATTAGTACTAGAGAAAAAAAGAACATCATGTGAAAAAAAAATGCAGAGAAATTGAGACATATATAGGAGGAAGACGATGCACAGAGGCAAGGAAGTTTTTAAAGAATATTAGAAAAGCAAATAATAATTCATGGCAAGGAATATCTGTGAAGGAATGGGAAGAATATTATAAGACTTTGCTGACGGAAACTAGAGATGAATTTCAAGTAAATAATTCTGGTATTGACTTTGTGGGACAACCTATGATGTTGGAGCTTGAGAGGGTTAAAAAAGCAATTAAACATTTAAAAAATCAAAGAGCAAGTGGCCCCGGAGGAATATCGGCAGAGCTGATCAAAAATGGAACTGATAAATTGTTCAGATTAATTACACAATTATTCGAAATATGCCTAAACGGAGAGGTAATACCAGAAGAATGGAGAATTGGATATTTAAAATCAATATATAAGAAAGGAGGCCGACAAAAATGTGAGAATTACCAAGGCATTACTGTAACAGCAACATTTAGTAGATTATATGGACGAATTTTTGTTGAAAATAATCATAGCATTACATTAAATTCTTATTAATTTCTTTTTGTACAACTATGTTTATTGTGATTGGTTGTTTAATGTAGCTTTCTTTCACGACCGCCAATTCCCCGACATGGGCCTTGCAAAATCTATAAATACCTGTAAATTTTCTGTTTTCTTTCAGTATGTTCGTGTAATTGTTCTTGTTAATATGAAATATACTCGATTCGATCCACGAATTTATGTCTGCCTTTTATTTATTTCAACGACAGAGCGTGGTTCTAGCAAGTGTTGAAATGAGCTGCGAAACATACTGACGCCGTTATCTTTCTGTTTTTCATATCTGCTGGGATTTTGAGTGAAAAAGATTTTATCTTTCTTTTTTATATATTTTATCGACCAGAATGGATTCTTCAAAAGATGTTTACAGCATCCCTCTTTTTGAAAGTGATGGAAAAGTTTTTTCGGTATGGAAACGAAGAGTAACGGCAATTTTTGCTGCTAAGGAATTGGAAAAATTCCTGGAAAATAAAGCGGCTCCAGACAATGCCGCCGATGTCGTGAAAGCAAAAAAGGCTTACGCTTTATTATTATCATTATTAAGTGATAATGTTCTTGCGTCACTTCAAGATGAAAATACGGCTCATAAAATTTGGAATAAATTAGAACGCACTTATGATACAAAGCGTGCGGTGAATCAAATTTTAATTCGAAGAGATTGGCAACGATTAAGAAAGATCGTACAGTTTCTATGAGAAATCACATTGATGAAATAAATAAATTAATTTCGGATCTTAAGCTGTCTGGGCAAAAATGAATGAATTAATGAAAAGGATACTATTGTTTATATTTTGATGTCATTGCCTCAGGAATTTGAAAATGTTAAGATTGCTTTAGAAAACCAACCGAATTCTGTTTTGACATTAGATTTCGTGACACAAAGATTATTAGATGATGAAGCACTTCTGTTGGATTCAAAGAAAGAAAAAGTATATACTGAGGCTGCTCATGATAATACTGCATTTGTGTCGACTCGCAAAGAATTCTTTTGCAAAATTTGCAACTCTAAAGGGCATACAGCGAAATATTGTAGAAAGAAAATTACTTGCCATTCTTATGGAAAATACGGACACATAAAACGTAACTGTAAAGCTGTTAAAAATTCCAATGAAGAAAAATTTGCCTCTTCAGCTGTTTCTTTCGTTTCTAGAAGCATTAAAAAGAATGAATTTATAGTAGATTCCGGAGCAACTTCCCATATGTGTTCTGATGAGAATTATTTCGCATCCTTAGTACCTTCTTCAGGAACAATTAAATGCGCATCGAAAACAACGAATCTTGAAATCAAAGGTATTGGAAATATTAATGGAAAACTGTCAAATGGAATGGAAAATACTTTAAAGGATGTGCTTTATGTTCCAGACTTAAACGGGCAACTCATTTCCGTTAGGAAAATTGAAAGTGCAAATTATACAGTTATTTTCAAGAATCAAAAAGTATTTATCGAAAAAGGGAGAAACCGTTTTTACTTTGGTGAACGTGATTTGAATGGACAATACGTAAGTGACTTTGTCCCTGTTTACGAAACCGTTCTTACTTCAAAGGAAAATCATTGTGATATCTGGCATCGCAGACTTGGTCATCCGAGTGGCAAAGTATTGAAAGATATGAAGCTTCCGGTACCTGATTCTTTTTGTGATATTTGTGCTCGGGCAAAACAGAGTGCAACACCAATGGGAAGAGGACCAAGAAAAAGAGAAACCAAGCCAATGACTTTGATTCATAGTGACATTTCTGGTCCTATTTTTCCGACAGCTTTTTCTGGCGAGTGCTATTTTATGACTCTTATCGATGATTTTACTCGTTTTACTGAAGTACGTTCACTGAAACATAAAAGTGAAGTCTCAGAAGAATTAAAAATGTTCTTAAAATCCAGTCCTACAGTGAAGAAAATTAGATGTGATAACGGGAAGGAATATTTTTCTAATGATTTTGTGAATTTTACTAGAGATCTTGGTATAGTGATCGATCCCGCTTCTCCATACACGCAATCTTTGAATGGAGTAGCTGAACGCTGCAATAGGTCGCTTCTGAATATAGGATGTGCTTTGATTGCTGAATCAAATTTACCAAAGACTTTTGGGGTCAAGCTATCCTTTCAGCAGCTTACTTGAAAAACCGAATGCCAAGCAGCACTATTGAGAACAAAACTCCGTACTTCCTGAAATATGGAGAAGAAGCCGATTTCAAGCACATACGTGTTTTTGGATGCAGTGCTTACATGTTAATTCCTTCCGTTCATCGAAAGAAGCTTGACGATAGGTCTAAACAAATTATCTTCATTGGTTATTCTTCAATGGGATATAGATTACTAGATCCTGAAACGAAACGCATAACTGTATCAAGAAATGTGAAATTCGATGAAGAGGAAAAGAAAAATGTTCAGTCGAAACAATACATTCTAGAAAATTCAGAACCAGTCGATAATGAAATTGATCCAGATGTTCTAGAAAATACGAGTGATGAATTAGATGATCTTGAAGAGAAAGAAGACAAAACAAGAAAATCTGAAAGATTTAAAAAGCAACCTGTACGGTATCCAGATCCTGAAGTTTACGAAGCATTACTTTGCCAACAAGAAATATTAAGGTTTGATGATATCAAATCCCTCCCTAGTGATGAACAACGCTTGTGGAAAGAAGCTATGGACGCGGATATTGAAAGTATGAAAAACAACGATGTCTGGGATCTTGAAAATTACCACCTGAAAAACGACCTATTTCCTGCAAATGGGTATTTACCATCAAAAGAGATGGTCGACATAAGGCGAGACTCGTAGCTCGTGGATTTATGCAAAAAGAAGGGCTAGACTATAGTGAAACCTTTTCCCCTGTAATAAGTATGCCAGCTTTACGTTTGGTTCTTATTTTGATTTTAAATGAAGACTTATATGCATTTGTGTTAAATGTTAAAACAGCGTTCCTGAATGGTAAGTTAAATGCACTTGTTTTTATGGATCAGCCGCAAGGCTATGATGATAAAAGTGGGCGAAAGTGTAAACTTAAATGAAGTTTATATGGTCTAAAACAAGCCCCACGACAATGGTTTGAAAGGTTTCATGAATTTATTTCAAAGTCAAATTTTAAGTCTTGTTATAATGAACCTTGTATTTTTATTCGGTATAATAATGATCATAAAATAATTATTGCTTTGTATGTAGATGATATGTTAATTGCAGGCTCAGATGTAAATGAAACTAATGTAGTTATTTCCCTATTATATAAAGAGTTTCATATGTCAAAATCGGAAAGTGTTTCAGAATTTCTAGGTATTCAAATGAAATTCAATTCTGATAGTTTAATAATGGATCAAGAGTCTTACATAATTAAATTGTTAAGTAAGTTTAATATGCTAGATTGTAAACCCAGTGACATTCCTATTTCTCCTAAGTCCACCCCATCTGATTTCAAAAATGGTAAACCTTTTAATGGTCCATATCCTGAACTTGTAGGTTGTTTATTATATTTAGCTTATATTTCTCGACCTGATATTTTGTATGCTATTAACTGTTTAAGTCAATTGCAAGAAAATCCTACTGAAATTGCATGGAAAGCACTTAAGAAAATCTTAAGATATTTAAAAGAAACATTGTCTTTAAAACTTGTGTATAAAAAGCAAAATTCTGATCCTAAATTATCCATGTATGTTGATGCTGATTGGGGGGCTAATTCAAATGACTACAAATCAGTAACAGGTTATATTTTAATGTTTTGTAACATGCCTGTTCTGTGGTGTCGTATAAACAAAAATTAGTTGCTTTATCGTCAACTGAAGAAAAAGTCATTGCTTTAACTAAAAGTTTGCAAGACTTGTTATGGTTTTAAAATATTGCTAGTGAAATTGTAAATATTAAGGATTTAGTATTTTTTGAGGATAATCAATCATGTATAAAATGTATCAGTAATGAGAGTAATTATGGTAGAATGAAACATATCGATATCAAATTGAAATTTGTTCGCAATATTATAAAAGAAAATAACATCAAAATTGAATATGTTCCTACGAATATGCAAATTGCTGATTTATTTACAAAGGCATTACCTAAAGTTAAATTTTATGAACTATTATTTCTTTGTTGTTTGTACAAGTAATGTTTAAATTGTGTCAAATTATTATTAATGATTGATTTCAAGAAATTTCTTTGTTTTCTGATGTAATGCTAGATTATGGGCGGGTGTTGAAAATAATCATAGCATTACATTAAATTCTTATTAATTTCTTTTTGTACAACTATGTTTATTGTGATTCGTTGTTTAATGTAGCTTTCTTTCACGGTCGCCAATTCCCCGACATGGGCCTTGCAAAATCTATAAATACCTATAAATTTTCTGTTTTCTTTCAGTATGTTTGTGTAATTGTTCTTGTTAATATCAAATATACACAATTCGATCCACGCCTTTATGTCTGCCTTTTATTTATTTCAACAATTTTAAAAGATATCACTGAAGAAGAAATAAGAATGAAAGAAAGTGAAGAGCAAAGTGGATTTAGAGCAGGAAGGTCATGTATGGATAATATATTTTGTCTTAAACAAATTGTTGAAAAGGAAATGGCAGAAGGAAATCAAATTCATCTTCTATTTATAGTTCTTACGAAAGCATATGATAATGTTCCAATCGCAAAATTATGGAATGTATTAAATGAAATGGCTATAAATCCAAGTATTTTTAGAGCAATTCAAGAACTTTACAGACAATCAAAAGCAAAGATCAAAATAGGCCAAAGATTATCAAAAGGTTTTACAACAGATAGAGGACTCAGACAGGGATGTTGTATCTCCCCAACACTTTTTAAAATTTATGTTGAAGAAGCATTGAAAATGTGGAAAAAGAAATGCAGAGGAATGGGACTTAATATGAATGGAACGTCAATTTTTACTCTACAATTCGCAGATGACCAAGTTATAATTGCAAAAAGTAAAAAGGATTTAGAGGAAATGACGGTGAAAATTAAGGAAGAATATGAGAAATCGGGACTTCACATGAACGTCAGCAAGACCAAATACCTATGTATAGGAGGAAATGAGACAGACCTAAATCTAACTAATAACATAAAAATAGAGCGCTGTAAGCATTATAGATATTTAGCTGTAGACATTAATAGAGAAGGAAGAGACTCACAGGAAATTAAACACAGAATTTGTCAGGGGGAAAAGGCTGTAAAAATATTAAATTCTATTAGGTGGAGTAAGGAGATCTCTAGGGAAAAAAGTATAATATACACAACTCTTTTGTAAAGAGCATATTGTTATATGGAGCAGTAGGATGGAGAATTATGGAGACAGAAAGAAAGAAATTAGCGGAAGTAGAAATGGACGCCCTAAGTTGATCATGCAGGATATCAAGAATAGAAAGAGTAAGAAATGACAGAATCAAGGAAATGATGAAAATAAAAGGAACCATACTAGATGAAAAAAAAGCAATTAATCTGGTATGATCATGTCAAAAGAATGAATAATGAAAGACTACACAAAATAACATTCAACTATGAAACAAACAAAAAAAAAGGAAACGGGGAAGACCACGAAAGACCTGGATGAATGATATCTCGAAGGCAATGAGGGATAGAGGTCTGGAAGAGGAATGGACCCTTGACCGGAAGAAATGGAAAAAAACTCTTGGGGATTCTTCGGATGGCGGCATCTGACGTCATAAACGGAGTTTATATATATATATATATATATATATATATATATATATATATATAAGGACAAAATATTTCTTCTTGAGAAACAAGACGAAATTTAATTTTCTAAGTGTGTTTCACAATCCTTTAAATAACAGTTTGAATTGAAGTTGAATTGTTATTAATTAGAATCTCGGATTTCAAATTGTTGGGCCGTCACCCTCCAAAACAAAGAACGCGAATTCAACTCTGTTAGATATTATGCATGCTGCAAATAACATGACATGTCACCGGATATTTTTTGACGACAGCTTTAATGTGTATCACTTTCAATTAATGCACACTGCCTTTGTGCACGGGAAAGTCTTGAATCCTCAAATCATCGATCATGAATTGTAGTCATCTGATACAAATATTGAATTAATTTTATGAGCTAATAAATGGTCACGTGCGAGCATTACTCGCGCACAGAGGGTTCCGTAGAATAAATACATAAATTTGTAATTGTATATATATAAAAAAAAGAACGTTGCTAAAAGAATACTAAGACTTTTAAAAAACTATACAACGTAGGGTTGGGTATAACTGTATATATTAGAAAAGTGTAATCGGGTATATCATGAAAGTTCAAAGAGGTGTAGAACCTAAATAATATGAAATATAGCTATTCATATAACTCTTTTTTAATATTATCCTAATCTGTTTATGATGAACTTAATTCGGTACTGACAATAAAAGCAGTGCATAGTTAAACTTCATTTGGCATTTCGTGAAACTAAATTCAGCGTAGTAATAACCTTTATTTCTACAGTGTAGCTAAAACAAAACCTTTGTTCAAAGTTTAAATTTGGCATTGTGCTAAGCGCGCTTCGAATTGAGGTCTCAAAGTTGCTACGCCGCCTTGGTCAGTGATTTTGGTGTTTTCCAGATTAGTGTTTAATTAACTTTTAAATTCACTCGAGGCGTATTGAGAGATACAATCAATGCAAACTATCGCGAATCCCACAGTATTTATGCGATTCATTTTAATTAAATGTTTCGTGGACGATGCCCTTAAAAAACGGACCCCTAATTTTAATTTCGAAACAGACAAACGGCACCAAGAGTATTTAATTAAAATTTTCCTTTTATCCTGTACGTGAAAATAAGCAAGTTCGCATTTTCTCATAAATTCGTTTACAAATTCTGGTGTCAGATCATTATTTCATAAGTTTATAAATAGAATTACCCCGTGCCGGAAAGGATTAAATGGTCGTAGGACTCTTAAAGCTTCAAAATTTAAGAAATTTTGTATGTTAAACTCCTATTTTTTCTGAATATTTTGATATAATTGTTTCCTTGAAATTCCCATTAGAACAGAAGTTTTGGCTTTTAGAATTATACCTACTCAATAGCTGAAACGGCGTTTCCGAAACTTTAAAATCACTATTTTCCAAATGGCGTTTTTCGGGGGCATAACGAACAGGATACCTCAAAAACTTCTGAATATTTTTTCATGAAATTTTCAAAACATAAATTTCATGTTAGTCTGTATAAACTGAACCTAAAATTCCCTTTTTATTGTTCAAAAAAATATTTTTTGGGTGATTTTACAGTTGAAATTTTCAAAATTTTGTATTAGCTAAATGCAACATTGCATTAAAAATATAAATTTATTTAAGTTCAGGGAAATTATTACAATCTGAAGTATAAGTAAGCACCAAAATTTTCATTCTAGTTGCAATATTTATTTTGTAATCCTGCGCGTAAACTGTTATGCCAATTTTTTGTTCGACAATTGTTTAACAGTTTCGACCCCCCTATAAATACTAATTCTGTATCTTGCAATTTTTTAAATACATGAAACGAAAGAACATACTTATATCTTTCATCCCAATTAAAATTGTGTTTCAAAATCATATACATTTTAAGACATTAAATGTTGAAAATGGTCTTTTTTTTCATTTTTTCCACTTTTTAGATTCCCCAGACCCCTTAAATTAGTATGTTTTTAACAGTTTGACGTTTATTGCTTTTATACTGTTACTGGACATTACATTACACATATATATCATTAAAAGTTGTTAACTAGGCATAGAGTACGCCGCCCCTGTCCTTGTGTATGTCCAAACTGACCGTATATTTAAGGGTTAATATCTCGGGTAATTACCGATGATTTTGTTCGAAAATCATTCTAAATAATGCTTTTATTCTTCTGCAACGATAGGTATATTCAGCAATGCTTAAAAAGTTTTCTGAATGCCTGTAAATCGAAAATTGTGTATAACAGAAAAATGCTAATTACTCAAAAAGAATGTGACCTAGGGTAATCGCTATAATTATCCGGCAAGGTTTATATCAACGTCTACTACCATTAATTTTTTCATAATTATAGTTTCAGTAGGTTCAGAATTAGCTGGGGGAACGTATTTTTGCGCTACATTTTCGACAATATCTTTGAAAATATAATACCTAAAATTAAAATGAATGTATTTTTGAGTTCAGCGTTACGAAAGCTTTCACACAATACCCCACATGACATGCGAAGAAAAGAGTTTTTTTTTCCTCAAGTTCCATAATTAGCCCCTCTACTTTTTTACTAGATAAATTTATGAATGTTTATTAATCTGAAAGTATGTGGGTCAATGGTCTTTATCACTTCCCCGAATTTGAACTTTCCACGTTTCATAGTTTACGAGTAAAATGGCTGTGACAGACAGACGGACAGACACAGGAGTGATCTTATAATGGTTCCGTTTTTACTTTTTAAGTAAGGAACCCTAAAAATAAGAAAATATGATTAAAATTTTCTTTCTAATCATATTTCAGTTTTCCAATTAAAATAATAAATAAGGTGACTGTGTTTACAATACGTTAGGAGGTTGCGGAACATTATGGGAAACGTTTTCAATTTCAATAATAAATAAGGTGACTTAGTTTACACTAAATCTAGTATTATAATAACAAAATTTAACACCACTGTGAATGTTTATATAGAGTTAAATTCTAATACAGAAATAAATATTATAAAGAAATAACGAAAGAAAGCTGAAATTTGACATCCCATGAACTTTCATATGGATTTCGAGTGCGTGAAATATTTTAATTTTGAAGAAATTATGTAATATAATTGTTCATTTGAATATTTGCATATTGTATGAAAGTAGATATGAATATAAATTTATGTTAATGAAAGTAAAACAGTTATTCGATAAATTACAGAATCACAAAATGATTTCATTGGAAATTGTGCAATGATTATTCATGTATGGTTTTTATATAATATGTATTTATAATTGAATTCCAATTTACGTATACAAACTCACCATGTATGAAAAGAGGCAAATATAGACACGAAACACCCCAAAGAATAAATATATGTAAAATGTCTACGAAAATAACAGTAAAAAAATATATTGATGTATACAACAGGGGTTCAACAGCTCATGAGCAAACGGCACGTGTTGGAGTGTCAAGTCATGGGGAGCATGAATTACATAGGAACTGGCAGTCAGAAATGCGATTATGACAGTGCAATTGCATCTTGTCCGTGACTTAAAGAAAAGAGAACAAACTGTGTAAAAATACCTTTATTTTGCAAAATACTTAATCGAACTACAAAATCAAAATGAAAAATGCTCCCATTAGCCGTGATGCATTCCTCACATCGGCTCCTCATGAAATCGGGAACACGTTCCAATGGGACACCAGTCTCCCGGGCACATACATGGGCTTCAACTTTCATGCCATAAGGCCCATTTCCGATGGAACGGCATATCGTACACCAGAGACTTATGATAACCCCAGAGATATAAATACAGAGTGTTTGGGTCCGGTGATCACGGTGGCTACGGTACAACAGGCGGTTGGAACGTGTTCGCGATTTCAAGCTGCGCCGATATCAAGCATGCATAACGGCTAATGGGGAACATTTTGATCACTTATTATGAGATGTAAACTTTTTCGTTTGTGTTTTTGTACTTCGATTTTTTTTTTTTTTTTTTTTTGTAAAACAAAGGTCCTTTTGCACCATTTATTATATATTCTTTCAGTCACTCTGACGATGCAATTGCAACGACACGATCGCGTCCGACTCGAAGTTCCTATGAAAATCTTCCTCCTCATGGTCTGACATATTAACACGTACCGTTTGGAAATGAACTTTTAAACCTTTCTGTATATTCTAACACAGTCTGGAAAAATATGCGAGTCCAAGCATGATCATTAGAATGTAGCGTCAAGATGATTGCGATTTTCTTTAACAAGCTACTGATGATTCGTCGTTATATAAAGAATGAAATGCATACATAAGTATTGGTCTCCATGTAAAGATTAATTCTACATTACAATAAAATTGTGATTTGAAAAATGCCCAAAAATTCTCTTTGACCACTTCAATCTAATCCTGATTAAGGAGTTTGTTCCGGTAAGCAAGATCTATGTCTACGATTTATGTTAATACTACAAAGCCTAAATGAACATTTAGTCAAACGAACTTTTTGAGTGGTAAATGGTAGTTGGAAATCTGTCTTACTTGGTAATAAGACTTAATAGACTTGAGAGATTTTAATATGATTAGATCAAAATACCGTTTTTATTTTTTAAACTCAATTTTACGGCTTGTGGCCGTGAAGTACAGACGTCGGTTATTGGGATAAACGTATTTTTGTGATATTACATTTTCTGCTTATTTACCCGGAATCACACCATGGTTAAAACGGGAACATCCTGGCAGAATGGCTTGTTAATACAAAACACAATCAGTTTACTTATTTATTTATTTTTTTAAGATGGACGTTAGCAATCAATGAACAGAGTGTCTACAAATTAGTTGGATAATTTCGCATTTTAAGAACTTCAACAATAGTAAATGAAAGTAAATAGTTGAAAGTTAGACTAGTAGTAATATAGCCGAAGTTTACTCATAGATGGCGTTAGATTTCATAACTTACGCTATCACTTAGCGAGCGCTAATCTTTCTTTTTAGGCATTACGATAATGGAGACGTTCAATGGGGCTATAAAAGCAAAATGCTGTCTTTGGCTTCATAAAACTCATTTTGCTATGCAAGTACGACGAAATAATGGTGATAATGGCAAACTTCAAAATTTTATTTATCTTGCAACAATATGTACTTTAATTTTTCTTTCCAGTAAATTTCATGCAGTAAATTATTCCTCGTGCTCAACTATTTGTAGTAACCCTGTATAATATTCATATATATATATATATATATTTATCGTAGATAAAAAATCAATTTTGAATCCTTAGATTAATATTTTTCTAAAATATGATCATTTTAATATAAAATAGTTTCTTTTATTTGAACTTCTTTACTCTATTCAGCTAACTGAAATAGAAAAGCATTCTATACTTTTTAAAATCAACAAGGGATTTCGTACTTACATACCTTTAAGCACACATTTGGAAAAATAGCTTTTCTCTTTATACTGTTTCTGAATGAATAAAAATAACAAAAAGTTCTTGGAAGATAAAGTTCTAATAACCATTTATAAATTATAAGTAAATTTATGTAGTTTATATAATATCACATCCCACAAGACAGTTAATTTAAACCCTTCAGAAAGAAATGCATTATACAAAAAATGACGAAAAAAAAAAAACGATTATGAGTCTAAATCTTATTTATATAAAATGAGATTTTGCTGGTGGCTGTCCCATGATATAACTGCAGTTAGTAATGAAATGAAAATAAATTAGGTAAATTCAACTGACGAATAAACATTTCCCTTTGCTATTATAAAAAGATAATAATTTAAAAAACAAATAAAAGTTTGCCTAAATAATGTTTATGATAATTTTTTTGTTGTATTTAAAATAAAGAACAGGCGAAATCCGTTTAAACTTTGTACATTATGTTAAAAGTTATCATTTATTGTAAAAAATGTTACAGCTTAAGGGATCTTGGGCCTCTTATATCTTCATGATTTTCGAAATTTTATTTTTTTAAATGTTAAACTCCTATATTTTCTGACCATTTTGATATAATTGTTTCCTTGAAATTCCCATTAGAACAGAATTTATGTCTTTCAGAATTATACCCGCTGAATAGCTGAAGGGGTCAGGTAACCTTTGAACCAAAAAAGTACATGGAAAAGTGACCTCTGTAAGAATTGCTGTCATTCTTTAACTAATTAACTTTTAATTATAAAATTGAAAACACATGTTAGGAACGATTTATTTTATCAGTCAAAGTTGTTAGAAAAGGTATACACATATATAGTTCTTTTTAATTTATTTTTAAAGATAATACAATTTTTACGACAGAATTATACTTGCATGCATTGCGCACATGATTTTTCCCATTTGAATGGCTGAAACAAGCCAAAATTTATTTAATGAGAACAGATATAAAGTGTTTTCAAAATTACCTACGATGAAAAAAATAAAACTTGTAGATCCCGAGAATTTTTTTTTTTTTTTTTTTAGAGTAATTCGAAATATCGAGATTTTTTTTAATGCAAAAGTAGCCGTGAATTCTAAACTTCTTACATGAGAAACATAATAATCGGCCATTTTGTGCTTCTGTACGTTAAATACATCCACCAAAAATTTCGTGAAATTCTAGGCAACCGTTTTTCAGAAATCGTGCGCGCGATGATCAAAATGGCTGTTTTGAGAAAATTGACTTTAAAGATTGAAAAATCCGTTGATCATATAGCAAAAGCTCAAAGTGTTTTAGACATAACTTCTCTTCTAATGCGATTTTTTGTATGGGGTTTGCTTTTAAATGTTCCCAAAGAATCATATTTAATTATAAGCTATTAAAAAAAAATTCGATTTTTGGACGCTTCAAAGGTTACCTGACCCCTGAAGCGACGTTTCCGAAATTTTGAAATATTTTTTCTCCAAATGAAGTTTTTGGGCATAACTTGCAAGATATCTCAAAATGTTCTGAATATTCCTCCATAAAATTGTGGAACGATATGTATCATGTTAGTCTGTATAAACCTAACCTAAAATTTCCTTTTTATTGTTTAAAAAATATTTTTTTTTATGCGGTATACTGTTGCAATTTTCAAAATGTTGTATTAGCTAAATACAAGTTTGTATTACAGATATAAAAATGCTTGAAGTACAAATTTATTTATTTATATTGTAATTAATGTAATGTGAAGTATAATTAGGCACCAACATTTTTATTTTAGTTGCAATATTTATTTTGTAGTCCTGCGCGTAGGCTGTTATACCAGTTTTCTGCTCCTTAAATGTCTAATAGTTTGGAGCTCCCTATAAATGCTAATTGCGCATCTTGCATTTTTTAAAATACATGAAAAGAAATAATGTACTTATATCTTTCATCCCGTTTAAGATATTAAATGCTGAATTTTGTCTTTTATTTTATTTTGTCTTTTTTTTTTTCATTTTTGTCTTTAAGGAGTCCTGAGACTTCTTAAAGACCAAAATGATGTACTTGCAATGTACTTATAGTGATATTTATAATTTTAGCGCATTATAGTATGCATTTGGCCCTTGTATAAATAAAATACATTATTTCACACAACGAATATTAACATTCTATGATTAAAAATGCACATTTCTGAATGGAGATATCGCTTATGATTTAGATGCACAACCCGAATAGATGCTGAAATATACTGTATTCTAAATTATACTCCATTTAGTAGTTATAAACGTTTGTTTGTGTGTTTTGTTTGATGAGATTAAACGATTTATGTTAAATAAATCCAAATGTTACAAAATTAATCAAACAATTTATCAGGAACACGTAAAGTAAAAAAGCTTAAAAAACGATTAAATACTCCTTTCGATAAGAAAAAAATGTTAGAGAAACATAAAAAACTTGATAAAACTAACTCAACGAGAAAATAAATTTAAATTAAAAATTTCAAATATAAATGAATTTTAAGAACAACTGTTACAATTAATGTTACAAAGAATTACAGAAGAAATGCTAAAAATTATTGAATATCGCAAAACGCAGTAATAGGTAAATCTAATGCAAAAAATTTTACAGAGACATATATCATTATATTCAATATGTAAATACTTATAAATCACATGGTAAAAAAAAAAAAAAAAAATCAAATGGATTGCAAGTGGCGTCTGATTATTATTATTAACAATACTTAAATGAATGTAGTAATATTGAACATTATTGATATTTTGTGTTTTTTATTCATTTATTGAGCATTAGTTGACACATTTTGCCAGAAGAGTTTTGTGAAAACGACATTACTTAAATTAATTTGTTGTCAATCGTCTACATTTATATGGCACCTTTCTTCAATCTACTTATCATTGCACAGATGTGAAAAGCAGTAGATAACCATACATTAAAATGTTTGACTATTACTTGTGAAAAAAATGTATATATATACAATATGTACAAAAAATATTTTACTTTTAAATTTTTCTTAGTGTATTGGAATTTTAGTGTAAAAGTTATATTTAAAGCCGCACCTTGTTTGTTAAGAAAATTGATGCCGAACATTTATAGTTACATATGCACACACATAAAGATTAAAAAAAAAAGAAAAGAAAAGAAAAAAGAAAAAAAAAACCAAGAACTTTATTTTCTAAGTCAGTTAAAAATATTAACTAATACGAACAAAACATACCAGTTAATATTTCAGGAGTTTAAACATATATATAAACCATATGGCCATTAATGATCGGGCACTTTAAATTTTAGAAATTTTGTCGAACATTTAGATTATTTTTGTCAGATTATTATGCAATTTCGTTTTTAAAAAGAACAGGTTTGACCTCAAATTTATCAACGTCGATTTGATAAGGAAGATAATTAAGGGGCCAATGAAAAGTAAAAGAAAAAACAATACTCTGGATCTCCTTATAAAATAAAATGCACGAAATAATGTATCGCTATAGAATTCAAATAGGTAGACAATGTACAATATATTTATTCATTTGTGTAACAATAGCTCGTATATTAATAGAGATATAGTGGTTTAAAAATAATTTAAAAAACATTGCATGTTTTTTGCTTATAACATGCAGGGTTTTCAACCAAATTTAACGCCGGTTACAGAAAAATTGACAAAATATTTTAGAAAGAATATAGTGCAATTGAAACATAAATATGTTTAATATATTAGGACATATGAGCAGATGTATGAAAACTTTTTTATCTGCGCATGCGCGGGCGATAACAAGGATCTTTTTACATAATTTAATAGCCGTTGACTATTAGTCAACTGCATGGAGCAACTTAATAAAAAAATTCAGTCAAATATCGTAAAATTTCATAAAGATATCGGCATAAATGTGAGTTAATTTTTAGTTGTCCTCTAAAAGCAGTTGATGTGATAAGGGACTTTGAACAAATTGTCATTTCGTATTAACTGATTTTCAAAAAGAAGTTAGTATTTAGTGACTATCAACCAGTAGATTTGGTAAAAATGCTTCGATTTTGGAACAGCTTTTTATCATGGCATATGCTTGTTCTGATAGTCATACAAGAAGAAATAAAGCATTAACAAAAAATGGAAAAAAAATATATAATTAAAATTGACAATTTGTGGACAATCCCTTATCATTCAGCTAGTTTTAGCCAGCAACTAAAAATCAGCCCACTCTAACGCCGATATCTTTCTGAAGTTTTAATATATTTGACTGAATTTTTAATAAGTCACTCCATACAGTTGACTATTAAATTTTGTAAAAATACCCTTGTTATCGTTCGCACATGCGCAGATAAAAATTATTTCATACAACCGCTCATATTTCCTAAAATATTTAATATATTTTTAATGCAATTGCACTATATTATTTCTACTACATTTTGTCAATTTTTTTGAAACGCGTTAAATTTGATTGAAAACCCTACATGTTATAAGAAAAAGAAAACATGCAAGATTTTTTTTAATAAACAAAAAATCACTATATCTCTTCTTAAACAAAGGAATACATATATTGTAGAATGTTTGTTTATTTGTATTCTGTATCGATAGATCAATTCGCGCATTTTATTTTACTGGGAGATATCAAGTATTATTTTTTTCTTTGATTTTTTGTAGGCCTTTTAATTGTCCTCCTTATCAAATCGACTTTGATAAGTATGAGGTCATGCCTCTTCTTTTTAATCCTGAATCTGACAAGTAAATTTCTAAATATTCGACAAAATGTCTGAAATTGAAAGTGTCCTGTCATTAATGGCCATATAGTGCATATGCTTCTGTCCGCGATGTACAGACGTCGCTTATTGCGATAATTGTTTTTCTATTAGGCAGATTTCGGGGGCAGATGTTCGGGGCAGATTTCTATTTAGGCAGTTTTTCTATTAGGCAGATACTACCTATTACATTATCCCCTATGTTGAAATTTAGGAAATAATTTTGCAGATATACACCATTCAAGACCCCTACAACCTAAAATCACCCTCGTTAAAAAAAAATTATATGTATGTATATATATATATATATATATATATATATATATATATATCAAAGTTCATCATGTCAAGTTCGTTAATGGGCAAATTCGGACCAAAGGGATGGAAATAGGGAGGGGGTTTGTGAAAACTGAAAAAAACCCCATAGTTTTTTACTTTTTGTACATATCAAATAAGTTTAAAGTTTTTATTACTTCTAAAAAAAAAGGCCAAAAATTTAAGTATCACAGATTTTTGATAAAATTAAAAATAGGCGCAAGGGGCGCAAAAAATGGGATTTTTGAATGAAAAAAATTCATAACTTCGTCAATTCTGAAGATATCAAATCCAATTAATTTTATTATAAATCTCCTTAATATTATTTACAACTTTTATATTCACAATTTTTGATAGGACCAATTCATACCGAAAAAAGAAATTAAAAACGAAAACAAAAAGGGGGGTTGAAGAAGAAATTCTCAAAGCAAAAACAAATTAAAAATACATAGTGCTGAAGAAAAAACATCTTATTAAGGGTGTATTCATATTCAAACTGCTTATTTTATTACTCATTTTTAAATTCATTTCTCAAACGCATCGAATTAGTAGATTCTCTTATTCAGAAACTATATTTGATAGAGGCAGACTATATTTCAAAAAATGATGTCGAAGTGGGCATTTTAAACAGAATTTCAGGAAGCGATTCTGTTAGAAACGAAAAATATTGTCCTACTGAGAAAATAATTGTTTATAAATCAAGTTTTAATTAAATGAACGAAAAATAAAAACACAGGTGGCTTATAAATCTCTTCAAAAATCACGTAAGCAAGTTTCATATATTTTTCTATTAAAAATGAATCTGAAAATGTGCTAGAAAGTTTCGAGTTGTTGAGCATGGAAAAGTATTTTTTTGAATACCTCCTTAACATGATTCTGATAAAACCAGCTATTATATAAAAATGAAATAAAAACTCGGCAAAAGCGGCCAGAAAAAAGGTTTATATCAAATCATGATTTAGTTTTTGTTGGTGAAATTTGTGTTCTTAACTTAGAAATCAATATCCGTCTGTAGGCCGGGGCGGCAGGGATTTTTCTCTTTGCTTTATCAGGTGAAAAAAAAAAAAAAACAGCCGGTAACCATACATTAAAATGACTTTTACACATGGAAAAAAAACTGTGTACTATCCGACGAATCCTTATATCTTAAAACTTTCCTTGGAGTCCTAGGTTTGTAGTGTAAACGTTACATAAATCCGTTCTGGGATTTACGTAACGGAATCCTTGCTGGGAAAAATGACGCCATTCATACATACATATGCAGTCACATAACGATATAAAAAAGGGTTTCATTTTTTTGTTTTTTAAATCGCTTAAAAATATAAACTAACAAACAAAATGTCCCCAGTCAATACTTCAGAAGCATAAACGTACATATACAGGCTCAGAACGCAACACAAAACAAAAACTACAAAAAATCGCAACCGCAAAAACTATATATTTTTTGGATATATTTATAGAAAAAGTTTCAGATACTACATAGCAAGGCATAGAGTTTTAAATATGATTAGTGTTGTAGGTTATTCCTATTAAGGGATAATTATTAAGAGGTAAAGTTTAGCAACATGTCACATTTAATTTTTTTCCCAGTCTCTAAAAAACGTAAATGCGTATTTTTTTAATTATAGACAGCCCAATATCTCTTCCATTTAAAATATTTCTTTCATATTCTATGTTAAAATTTTATTTTAATTTTGTTATATTTAATTTAATTTTCTTTAATTAAAATTGTTTCTTAATTTTATATGTTTGCACGCAACATTTTTCACAAACTAATAAAGCAATTTGCATGAAACTTGAAAACTATGTTTATTTTAACCCCTTAACGCTCGAATTAAATTACTGTTTAAAAATTCAAATTGCTTATTGGCACCACTTTCATGAAAAAAATATTGACCTTATTTAATGACAGGTAAAACGATACTAAAATATAGCCAATTTCACTATTTTATAAAACTGGTGGGAATCAAACAATCTGAGTAAAAGACACAGCCCGTGAATATGACGGGGGCGATAATTAAGGGGTTAAGATAAAGAATAACTTATACTTCAAATTTAGTATTATAATTGCATTGATTATTTAAATCGGCAGTTTTTCAATAAAAGAATGAATTTTTTCTAAATTTTATAATTTAAATTTAAATTTCAAATAAAATAAATAAATAAATTTTGTATAAATGAAGTATACGTTCCAGATATGTTAGTTTTACATCATTATGAATACTTTGGGGGGCTCCTGATCCACTAGTTTTGCTACAGTCTTGCTCACAGTGCATGCAAGTCAAAAAACAATTTTATTTTTTTAAACAAAATTAAACATAAAAAAAAACAATATAGAATATTAAAAAAAAATTAGTTTAAATAGAAGAGATATTAGGTTGTCTATATTTAAAAATTTATGCATTTATGTATTATTGAGACTGAGAGAAAAAAAAAATTACATGTGACATTAGGGTGGTCACAAGAAATCAATTTTTGAATTTTTCCCGGGGGACCCCCCAAAAAGTTGCCAATAGACTAGAAAATGAGAATGGCAAAGTTTTAGCTCATTTGGATAATATTAACCCGTGCCTCATTGAGGTTAAAGTTTGAAAAAAACGTGATTTTTCGCAAAAAAATGCTGTTTTTCCTTCATAAAATAAATACAATTGAACCTAGAAACATAATTCAGGTCTCATTTTATATAAAAAAGCTTCGTTTTGAAGAACGACACACCATTTTATTTCAAAAAATGTATAAATTTAGACATATGCGCATTTTTCAGGACCAGACTTCACCCGAATCCTAAAAATTGATTTTTATGAAAATGCGAAAAAAACATTGTAACATTCCATTTCATCTGCTTTCCCCCTTTTGTTTTTCATTTTGTACATGATAAAGTACTAATTTTAAAAAAATTCCAAAGAAAATGAAAAAAAAAAATCGAATTTTAAACTGATAATTTTTTTTTAAAAAAAGGGGGGGGGGCGGTGCAAAGAAAGTATAAAAATTAGAACAAATATGCTCAAATGCATTTTATTATTAAAGTTGTGTTACAAGAAAGGAAGCATAATAAAGAAAATTAATTATTATCCCTTACAATTGTCACATTAACCCTTTCCAGTACAGAAAATTTCTGTTCGTAAACTAATGAAATGATTGACTACACCTAAATTTACAAACAAGTAAGTTTGGAATTAAAATTAGGTAGTCTCGACATGGGACCACTGCGCCAGAAAGGATTAAGGTGGTAAATGGCTTAGATAAGGTGGCTTTTGAAGAATCTGGAAAAGTTTTTCTACATTCATATACAACTTTTAGCATATACTGTTTTTATTTTTCGTTTTTTGTTAAACAGGAATTGAAATCTCTGATTAATTTTCTTCCCCTTTCAGCTGTGTCATTGACAACCTTAAAACCATTCACTGTTTTCTTGCTTTCAAACAAGGTTTATTTTCACACTATACATTGTGATCAGTATTTAAAAAATGCTTATTAATATAAAATCTCTTAAAATTTTTTATAGTTTGACATGAAACAAAAACATTGACTTCTTTGTTCAATAAATAATCCACTTCGTTGAAAACTTTTGTTGCTTTTAAATTCTTATCATCATCATCATTTCTTCATCAAATGACATTAATTTTACAGCCATGTTTATGTTGACTATTTTTTTCCAAAGTATCATCTAAAAACGAAAATGCAACTTGATCCGAGTTAAGATACCAAAGACAGTTTATCATTTTAATGAGTTCTTTGTCTGCAACCTATTTATCAATTTTTCTGTAGTGAACAAGTGATTTTATTATTTGCAGGTCTTGGATTGGGGTCCAAAGTGGGAGTGGGAATATTGAAGCACAATTTTACATAAATATTGATTAGAAATAAGCAAAGATCTTTAATACCTTCTTTTTCTAAATTTGTTATTGAGAGATTATCTATGACAATATATTTTGAGAGAATAAATTGCTTGTGCATCTGACATGCTTAAAAGCACCAGGTGCTCTGAAAAAAGTCTTTTGTAGGAAGGAGTCCTATAAAAATTAAACAAAGTTGCATAAACTCTTTATAATCATCCCTGAGCTGTTAATTTTTAAAAGGTCCTGTAAGAAAACTTGAAATTTCTTCTGAATTAACTATTTATATCTAGTATTTCATCTTCAATAGCATTTTTATATTTACTCTGGTTTAATTTAAACCACCCAATCAGAATTGTTTTTTTAAATATCTGGCTGAGGAGCAGTGATTAATCCCACTTTACAATCAAAACCAGCTTTTAGGATAATTTCTAGATTATGGTGGCGACATGGTAAATACAGAAGACTTTTGCTTTAACAATTGCTAAAGAAGAATGCAGGTTCCTCTGAGGTGACCGTTTTTTACTGCAGTTGTATCAAAACATATAGCCTGGATTTTACCAACTTCCTCCACTCTTCAACTGCTGAAAATACAGCTTTCGTCTGAATTATTCCGATACTATTTTCAAGCTGTGGAACTCGTAGTAACTGTTCTTCATCCCCACAACTAATTAAAACTTCTATCCTCTCTACATTTTCTTTATTCAAAAAATAGTGAAGCAGTTTTCTATCCCAGTGAATAACAGTTCTTTCTAAACCGGAATTTTTAAATCTGTTTTTGATGATCTCAGTTCTTTGTTTACGAGATAGTTATTTGCGTAGTCGATTGCACTTCCACTTAAAATTAAAGTCTGTTGTTAACTGGTGGATGTACTCTAAATCTAGCTGCTTCTCTGGCGTTCAGTTTCATTTTGCGAATATTATAAAAAAAAATACATAAAACTTGACAATTACTTGGTAGCTTACTGTCGATGATTTGATGAAACAGGTGGCCAATTTAAAAAATATTACATTTCTGCCATCATATCAAAGGGAGGGGGGGGGGCTTTACGGAATGTTTCGTCAATTCTAAAAATAGATAACGATAACAGGTAACAAAAACAGCCTTGCAATAAAAAGAAAAATTCAGAGGTTCAACTGCAACACAAATCAAGAAGCTCTTTCTTACTAGACACAGAACTAGATAACTAATAATCAATTATAATTCGTGAAATATTTTTAAAGTTGCAAAAATTGTTCATTTATTTTTGTCTATTAATGAAAATAATGCAAAAAAAAATTTTTAAAAGTAATAAAATTATTAATTTGTCATTTTTCACTTATGTTTCAAAGATGCAGAGTTTGAGGGTATGGTTCACGAGCTGACCTGAAAAATACTAATATTCATTAAATATAAGTTTTGATGAGAGTAAAAGTTTAAGGCAACAACTGCTTCTATGAAATAAAACAAGAATCAGGTTTCTAAGACAAATAGTTTTCACGTAAAGAAAGAAAAACGACAATTTTTAGCCAAAAATTGCAAATTTTCAAGACTTCAACCTCGATGAGGCACGAGTTAATGTTATTCATTTCAGTTGAAACTTTTCCAATCTCATTTTCTAACTAATTGGCAACTTTTAGGAGGGTCCCCCCGAAGAAAACGTAAAAAAAAAAAAAAAATTCCCATGTTGCTTGTGACCACCCTAATGTGACATGTAGCTAAATTGCACCACCAGGTAAAAGTAAGACTCCTGAATAGTAAATTAATTGTAAGTTTAATTAATTGTAATTTGAATTGTAACTGTAATTTTATCCCCCTTAATTGTAAATTTTATCTTTTAAGGTTCTCCCTACTCGTATATATATATGTGTATATATATATATATATATATATATGTTTATGTAAATATCGTCTGCTGCATATTCCTTGGTTTCGTGTGCTTCGAATCCATGTAAGTTTATTGTTCTATATTTTCGCATGTGCCAACACTCTGTGTTTATTCTGTTTTGATTCTTGTTGTTGTGAAAGCAAGTGATTAGTAAAAGACGCAAAACCATTTGTTGGTACAAGTGTAGCCGGAGCGCTAGTGAAAAATAAAAGAGTACAATCAAACATTTTATGATTTGCCGAGTGATATCGTCTGTGATGAAAAATTACCTCAGGTTGTGAGGTAAGTTAACTTTGAACATTCTATTTTATGTCTAAAAAGAATTTGTGTTAAAAAGTGTAGAATTATTTTGAAACTATACAGTTTAGATGTTTTAGAACTAGCTTTGGGCTTGATTTAAGCAAAAATTAGTGAACTGTTACCTTTTAAAAAAAAAAGAACTGCTCTACGGATAAGTGTAAGAAATTACATTAAGAAAATCGAAAGTATTATCGCAAGTGATGACATTAATGTAATAGAATTAGAAGAAAATATTGATTTATTAAAACAGAAAGAAACGGATCTAAAAAAACTGGATAGGGAAATTGAAGTTTTAATTACAGAACCTAATCAATTAGAAAGTGAGATAGATAGCGCACAGGAAATCTCAGATAAAATTGATTTGTGTAAATTTAAGGGTGAAAAAATGTTGAAAATACAAAAAACTGTGTTAAATAAGAGTAAAATTAAATCTGATAGTGTAATTTCAGAAAACGTGTTTGAGAACATTAAATTACCTAGGTTATCATTACCTACGTTTGGAGGTAATATAACAGAATGGATAGAGTTTAAGGATCTTTTTAATGCATGCGTAAATAGCAATACAATTATATCTAATGCTCAGAAATTACAGTATTTGAAGGCTTCGTTGAAAGGTGAAGCGTATCGCGTCATTCAGTCTATTCAAATTTCGAATTCTAATTTTGAGATTGCGTGGAATCCATTAGACGAAATATATTAAAATAAGCGAGAACAAATATTTGCATATATTAAACGATTTTTAAGTTTACCAACTATTCAAACAGATTCAGCTATTGCTATTTTAAATCTATTTGACAACATTAATAAAGTCATTTGCTCATTAGAAGTATTTAAACAAAGCATTGACAAATTTGGTGATACATTAATGACTTATTTAATTTTGCAAAAATTGGATCCTTCTACAAAATTGTGGTGGGAACAACAGCTTAATAGCAGGGAAATTCTGAAACTTAAAAACTTAACCGAATTTCTTAAGAATTACGCAAGAACTCTTAAAAATCGCAAGCTAATGGGAAATAAGGTACCTAAATCTGTAGTTCCGAATAAGAGTAATGCTTTTGTAGCTACGTTAGATTGTGTTTATTGTAAGGAAGACCATTGTTTAGCTAAGTGCTCGAAATTTCTTAATTTACCTGTTCAACAACGAATAGATTTCGTAAAACGTAATGATTATTGTTTCAATTATTTATCTAATATGCATTTCCTCAATAAATGTAAGAGTCTAAATACGTGCCATCATTGCTTTAAGAAACATCATAGCATTTTGCACATGGTAAATTATTCAAGGAATCAGAATCAGTCAAACAGTATTTCTCCACACGCACAGAATTTATCCCTAAAAAAGTTGAGTCAGCAAGTGAAAATGTTCCGTCTACAGTTTGTGCTTCTCATTATGAGTCAAACGAAAATTGTAATCAAAAGAGCCATATTTTGTTGTGTACCGCATTAGTAAAAGTTCAAAATTCAAAACAAGAGTTTGTAAAATCAGACGTTTATGTGATACTTGCTCTCAGAGGTCATTTATTTCATAAGAATGTGTAAATAAATTAGGATTAAAGGTCAAAGATAGTTCTTTCTCTGTGTCATGTTTGGGAACATTTAATACTGTGATTAATGGGGAAGTTGATTTATTATTCACTTCTCACTTCTAAAGTGACATTAGAGTATCAACATCAGCATTCGTGATGGAAAAGGTGACAGATAATATTCAATATGTGTCTTTGCCTTCAATCATTTGCAATAATTTCAATAATTTAATGTTTGCTGATCCATTATTTTTCAAATCACAAAAAAATGACGTTCTATTTGGTGTAAATGTATTTATGCTTTTAATGACTGGAGAAATTGTCAAACGTGAACCTAACCCTCCATTTGCATTAAATTCGAGACTTGGGTGGATAAATTCGGGTACTACAAATTTTGAAACGCTGGCAACTGATCCAGTATGTATAAATCATTTAAGTACAAAAACTGACGAGTTAGTAAATTCATTTTGGAAATTAGAAAAAATTCCAAATTTGCAACCTTTAAAAGTTGACGAAAAAGTTTGTGAAAGGCATTTTGAGAGTCCTCATTTCAGAGAAAGAACAGGCCGCTACTCAGTCGCATTACCGTTTAAACAGGATCGAGATCATTTAGGTGATTCTCGCCAAATGGCACACAGAAGATTTCTTTATCTTGATAAAAGATTAATATCCATGCCAGAAATTTACAACCAATATGTTCAATTTATGAAAGAATATTTGTCTATGGGTCACATGGACCTTGTTTCAAATACAGATCGTCAATTAGAGAATAAACATTATTACATCCACATCACTTCGTCTTGAATAGTTCTAGTTTAACCACCAAATTAAGAGTAGTTTTTGATGGGAGTGATAAAACAACAACAGATGTATCTTTAAATGACACTCTAATGGTAGGTTCCAAAACACAAGATGATTTAATTTGCATTTTATTAAGGTGTTTAGGTTTCATAATATTGCAATGATAGCTGATATAAGAATGATGTATAGGCAGGTAAAAAGTCATGGCAAAGATAGGGATTTTCAGAGAATATTATGAAGAGATAGTCAAGATAATCAAATTCAAGTTTTTCGCTTATCCCTGTCACGTATGGAACTGCTGCTGCTCCATATCTTGCAACTAAACCTTTGAGTCAGTTAGCAATATATGAGGGTCTTAATTTCCCAAAATCAAAGGCTATAGTTTTAAGAGATTTTTATGTTGATGATGTTTTATCTGGTGTTGAGAATAGTCAGGAATGTACTGAATTGATATATGAATTGTAGAAAATGCTACAAAAAGGTGGGTTTGAGTTACATAAATGGTCCACAAATGAACCATCACTATTGAAAATGCTGGGTTAGCAAACACAATTAACCCGTTAATAGTCGCGCGTTGGTCTTTTCCCCGCCCGAAATTGGTTATCTTCCTGTAACTCATTTCCCGTTAAAGTTACGATAGCGAAATTCCATGTAGCTGACCTTGAGTGTTCACACTCTTGTGTAGTAAAATTGCAAGTCATTCCTGCTTTTCCTTAGCATTTTATCGAATTCTTAAGTTTCAATCGGTCTAAATGACCGCGATGCGACCACTTGCGTTAGTTGAATTTTTCCCCCTCGTGTTCATCCTTTCCCATTTCCGCGAAATCTGTGGGGGAATGTTTCTTCGAAGTACGGACTCTGTGCCTGTTGTTATTTCGTCTCTTTTTTTCTTTTTTCTTTCTTTTCTCTTTCTTTCTTACTATTTTACCCGTTCATAGAGTACTTTTTTTACTTTTAGAATGTGACTTAAAATTGTTTTATTATATTAGTTGTGAAGTCAGTTCGCACAAAAAACTGATGGATGGTCACTTACATTTTTTTTTTTCATTGTCAAATATTGCGCGAATAAATTCTCAAATTGATAATCGTTTAAATATGGAAATAAAAGGGAAATTCATCATCATTATTTGTAAGAACTTGCTTTCCATTTATTACCGGAACATATAAATAAAAAAAAAAAAACAGACAATAACACTGCCAAACCATTAAAAAAAAGAGAAGTGAATTTTGTAGGAATCAGTAAAAAAATTGCCGTATCTCCAAAATCTGAAAAGTATCGTTTTTGTACAATAAAACAAATTCGAAAGTTTAAAACAATTTTCTCAGAAATGTAGTATCTGCGAAGAACATCCATATAATTTATTTGTACAATAAGAAAAATAATGAGAATTTTATAATGTAGGTTAGAAATTACGGAAATAAAAATATCTTTTGGATAATTCAGTGAATGTTTATACTATGATTGTAAAAAATATTTTAAGTATTTTTCTAAAATTTATCTATTGTTAAATTTTCATACTGTAAGTAAAAACACATTTTTTTAACAATGCCGCAGAAAATGTTTTTATTATTATTATTATTATTATTATTATTGAAATCCAATAGAGGCTTGGGGACGATATCTAACAAATTTAAATTTCTTGTCCTTCATCAATTGTTCAAACTATTTTTCAGAATAATGTTTTCCAGAATATGAGAGAAAATTCATTTAAATTAAATTATTGCTGCATATTTATTTAAATTCGGAGAAAATTTTCTTATTGTTTTTATTATTTTAATGAATGTTTTTATAAAACAATAAATTATATCATTAATACCTTATTATGAAATGTACAATTGAATATTTATTTTAATTAAATAGTTGCTCTAAAATACATCCCTATTAAAATGAACCTTTCAGTGATTCTATTAATTAAAATAATTTATCCATCTTAGGATTTAAATCTACAATTGCAAATGTATTTAAATTGAATATATAATTTTAATAACTTATTTATTATTTGCTTTATATAAGCTAAGTTCGTATCCAGATTTTTATTCAAGGGCGCTGATCCCACCCTGAAATAAGTAAAAAACTACAAATCGTGCATTTTCATTTGAAAAATGGATTTAATCACAAAATCTCGCGACCCCCCCCCCTCCTCTCCACCCTGATACACACACAGACACCCCACAAAATAAATAAATAAATAAAACGTAGTTACAACATTTACATTTATAATTTCGAAGTTAAGTATTTTTTACCTTTTTCTTTATTATATATATTTATATAATTATACATTTTTAATAATATTTAGTTTATGTAGTGTTTGTGATTTCATAATTATTGGTCATTTTCATTATTTTTCAATGGTATTATTGTACAAAAAGTTTATATATATATATATATATATATATATATATATATATATATATATATATATATATATATTGTCTTTAATTGTTTATTGCATCAAATTTGAGGGTATTTCATATGTTTTAAATGAATTAATCGTCCGCAATATGCTGGTGAATTAGTGGTATTGTATTTGATTTTCTGTTGCATGTCATAGGTTCCACTTTTACTTTCAGTTTAATTGTTCAATTTAATGTCAGTGTAATATATTGATGCTAAATTTATTAATTTTATTTTATTAAATGTATAGAGAGTGCCGGAGTATCATAAAAATCTACCTGACTCTGATTCTGTCCTTCCAAAAAAAAAAAAAAAATACCCCTATAAGGAATTTAGATTCAGATTCGAAAATGTTTTCCTACTAATTATTGATTCACAGTAACATCAGAAATTCAACCAAATCATATACTATTTACTTTTAAGTATTTATGCAAAACGAAGAAAGAGTTATAAAAACATTTATCTAGATCCCAACTGAATATATACTTAAGCGCAATAAATAATTGCTGTAAAAAGTTGTAAAATGAATAAGTGCTGTAATCTTTTAAAGTTCAGTCAATATTTTCACCCTACGTTATCCGTTTTCGATCATCTGATAACACCGGCAAGTTTCCCCTTCGTTTTCGGCCTGCTGGTAACGGCGGCAAATGGACCGAACGCGACTACTAACGTTCTAAAAAATGTCGCGACTACTCTCGGGTTAATGATAATATACATGGTGCAGTGGGCAATAAAGCCATAAAAGTTCTAGGAGTGGAATGGCATCCTGATAATGATATGTTCAAATGTAATTTCAGTGATATAGATTATCAAAGTGTCCCTACTAAAAGAATTATTCTGTCATTTGTATCAACGCTTTTTGATCCATTGGGATAGATTGCACCTTTTGTAATTCTAACTAAAATGATACTTCAAGAACTGTGGAAATTACAATTATCATGGGATGACACAGTACCAGAAAATATTGATCAAAAGTGGAAAATTTTGTGCCAAGAAGTCAAACTCTTAAATTCCATATATATACCTAGAAAAGTCATCTTACCCAATTATTCACGATGTGAACTTCACGGATTTTGTGATGCTTCAGAAAAGGGTTATTCAGCAGTTATTTACGTTAAAACTTGTGATAACTCTAACACTGGTGTGAAACTTTTAACAGCTAAAAAGCACCACTAAAATCTGTCACGATTCCAAGACTGGAATTATGTGCTGCACTATTGCTGGTACACTTAATGCAGGCGGTTAGAGATGCATTACATATAAAACCTGATTCTGTGCACGTATCGAGTGATTCACAAATTGTATTGTCATGCCTAAGATCAAATCCTAAAAGATGTCAAGACTTTGTAGCCAACAGAGTATCTGAAATCCAATCAATTTTACCAGCTCAGAATTGGAACCATGTGAACGAAAAAGAAAATCATGCTGATTGTGCATCACGTGGGTTACTTCCTGCAGAACTTCTGTTCCATGACTTGTGGTGGAACGGTCCATTGTGGTTAAGAAGCAATGAGGTTCCCGTGCATGAACCTATTACCATAAATGAAGAAGAATTACCAGAAGCACGTAAAACATTATCATTTGTAGTTTCTGAAAATGTAAAAAAACTTGATATTATATCAAAAATATCTTCGTTTTCTAAGTTGCAACGCATATTTGCTTGGCTATTGAGATTCATCTCCAATTCAAAGGTAACACGTGTAGAAAGAAATACATCCTTTTATCAAGCAAGGAAATTCAAGCAGCAGCACGCTGCATTATTCGAATAGTTCAACAAGTGAACTTCAATAAAGAAATTCAGTGTTTAGAAGCTGGAAAAGAGCCACCTACAAATGGCACTCTCGTTTGTGTTCAATTTTAGATTATAACAAAATATTAAGAGTAGAAGGAAGATTGAAAAATGCACAGCTGTCAGAGAATGAAAAGCACCCAATCTTATTACCATCAAAGCACCATGTGACTAATATCCTAATTAAACATTTTCATGAAAAATATTTCCATGCAGCTCCAGAGCTTCTTCTTTCTTTAATTAGACAGAAATTTTGGATCAGTACTGCTAGGTCTGTGATTCGTAAAATAGTAAGAACTTGTGTTACATGTTGCAGATATAGAGCTCAAATGGCAAAACAAATAATGGCTAATCTTCCAGCATCTAGAGTAACACAACTACGACCATTTCATCGCGTTGGAATATATTTTTCAGGACCATTCATGATTAAATATCGTGCAGGACGCGGACTAAAATCATTTAAATCATATGTGTGTGTATTTGTCTGCTTCGTCATCGAAGCAGTCCATCTTGAAGTTGTAGAAAATCTTTCAACAAAGTAATTCTCAAGTGCATTAAAACGATTTATCGCAAGAAGAGGGAAACCTTTTGAGATTTTTAGTGATTAAGGAACCAATTTCAAATGTGCAGAAAAAGAAATCAACAATTATCTTTTGCAGTGCAAGCAGAATGAAGAAATAAAGAAATTTTTGACGTCAGAGGTAATACGCTGGACTTTTAATCCGCCTTCTGCTCCACACTTTGGAGGGCTTTGGGAATCTGCATTAAAATCAATGGAATCGCATCTGAAGAAAACCGTTGGTGACACTGTCTTAACCTATCCTGAGTTCCAAACCTTGATTGCGCAAGTTGAAGCTTGTCTCAACTCTAGGCCACTGTGTCCCATATCATCTGACCCAACAGACTTAACTGCTCTAACGCCAGGTCGCTTCCTAGTTGGAACTTCTCTAACTGCCATACCTAAACAAGATCTAAGTCACAGTCGTTTGAGTCATCTGGGTAGATGGCATGTGAAACAGTTTATTATTCAGCAATTTTGGAAAAGATGGAGCCGGGAATACCTGTCTCAACTTCAGCAAAGACATAAATAGCAAAAAAGTCAACGAGATTTAGAAGTCAATAACTTAGTCCTCATCAAAGATGACAACCTTCCACCACTTAAATGGAGATTAGAACGAATAATAACTGTAAAATATAATCCACGCAATAATCTATCGCTACAGAATATACATAGACAGACATTGTACAATATATGTATTAATTTGTGTACGACTAGCGTGCATATTAATATTAATACAGCGATTTAAAAAAAAAAATCTTCCAGGTTTTTTGCTTATAACATACAGGGTTTTCAACCAAATTTAACACCAGTTTCAGGAAAATTGACAAATTATAGTAGAAACAATATAGTGCAATTGAAATAGAAATATATTAAATATTTAAGGTGTTAGATTTTTAAGAATAATATAATATAGATTCTTTCTTTATTGTACAGAATAAATTTGAAAACAAAACAGTACCTTTGATTTCTTGATGCAGACTCCAGTGGCGTTCAAACTTCGTCATCGAAAGATTTTATTCCAAGCAGGCGATTTTTGAAGTGCATGAATTAAATAAACAAGAAAGTGTCGAATTTACATTGGTGAGGATAAAGCGTACTTAAAGAATAAAGATTTCACTCAAAGAATTACGAATTAACTGGTCTTTCATATTTTTAGTTGAACAGAAGTAGATTTCGATTTTAACCACACACATCACGAATCAAGACATAACATTCGATCATAGTTCCTCAGAACAGCAGAAAAATAAAACAAATAAATTATCTAATAAAAGAAAAAAAAGACAATTTTAATATGCATAATACTTTAAAAATGACAATAAGAATTTTAAAATTAAAAAAGAGAAGATTTTGAATTATTTAAAGTCTTAATTTAAAGCAGAAAATAACTCAGTTCAGAAAACAGTCCTTTTCAAATTTTAGTGCTGCCATCTATAATTATCGGAACATACTAAAAAGTCCTTCCACAATTGAATATTCTCCGCCCCCCGGCAGGAGAGGGGACACCTTGAAATGGGACGCTTGATGTCACCGTCAGCTGTTTTAATCAAAACAACTCGTACAAGATTGTCGGTTCAGGAAAAGTCTTTAGTATGCGACCCAACATCCATCTCATGGGCTGAAATCGATCGTGAACAATCACCAAGTCTCCTTCTTATAGATTCGCCCGTTGAGTAGTCCATTTTGGACACTGTTGGAGATGTTGAAGATATTCACGTGACCATCTACACCAAAATTGATTCTTTGCCTTTTCGATCAAGCGCCACCGAGCATTTAATGTTAGAATTCTGGTATTCGAAGATTCTAGAATATCAAGGAGAGGTGCTCCTATTAGAAAATTACCTGGAGTTAATGCA
Source organism: Maratus speciosus (assembly GCA_963932465.1). Classification (NCBI taxonomy): domain Eukaryota; kingdom Metazoa; phylum Arthropoda; class Arachnida; order Araneae; family Salticidae; genus Maratus; species Maratus speciosus. The sequence continues at coordinate 359,261,026 of OZ010791.1, forward strand.
CGTGGATCTGATGTATCCGAAGACATAGGAGTTAAGGGTCTTGAATTTATACAACTTTCAATTTGACATAGCAAAGTAGTTAATTCTTCAAAATTCAATACACTAGATTTACATGCTCTTAGAATGTGATTTTTAGTAAGCTTTACAGCTGCCTCCCGTAGCCTACAAAAGTGTGGTGCATATGGAGGGATGAAATGCCAATGGATTTTCTGGCTTGAAAGAAATTCTTGAACTTCATTTTCTTTCAAATATTGGAATAGCTGCTTTAACTGATTAGCCAGACCTGTGAAGTTTTTACCGTTATCTGAATATACATCGGGCGGTAGAACTCTACGCGCGATAAATCGCTTCAAGGCTGCTAGCAGGGCTTGCACAGACAAGTTTGATACAAACTCAAGGTGTACCGCCTTAGTGCACATACAGACAAATACTGCTATATAAGATTTAATTTTGATCTTACCTCTTGGCAAATTTGGTTTCGTTAGACAGGGTCCTGCAAAATCTAAACCCACCTAGGAAAATGGACGGATTGGGGTCATTCTGTTAACGGGAAGGTCTCCCATCATTTGTTGACAAGCTTGAGATTTAAGGCGTTTGCAAAGCACACATTTATGGAGCTCTTGACGTACAGTAGAACGACCGTTGATAAACCAGTACTGTTGGCGCATTATTGCAAGTACTGGCTGTGTACCTGCATGTAGATGTTGCTCATGGACATGTTTTATCAATAACTTAGTAATAACATGATTTTTCGGAAGTAGCATAGGATACTTTCTATCAAAACTTAACGACTGATGTTGTGACAAACGTCCACCAACTCGAATAATATCACTCGAATCTAAAAACACATTTAATGATAATATTTTACTATTACTTGGTAAGGGCTTTCTTTCTTTTAATAATTTAAACTCTGTGTAGAATTCAGAACTTGGTACTAATTTAACAATACACTGAATAGAATCAGAGATTTCTTGTGCACCCATTTCCAGATCTATTTCTAGCACTATGCCTAGCATCATAGATGAATCTGAGACACCACGCTATGACTCTTGATAACTTAGAGAATTTAGAGAACTTAAGAATAAGGTCTGGAAGGGCAATTACTTTAGTTACGTTGCTGATAGATTGAATTGCAGGATTTAACTCAGATATCGGAGGATTGTACAAATGTATTGGGATTGGTTCATTTGATAGCAGCCATGGAGGCCCATGCCACCATAGCGAATGATGAAGAAGCTTTCGTTGTGAAATACCTCTAGAAGCTGAATCTGCAGGATTTAGAATACCTGGAATATGATTCCACTCACATGAAGGCATTAATGATTGGATTTGACACACTCGATTTAGGACGAATTGATTTCCTTTTAAGGGAGGTGATTTTAACCAGCTGAGAATCTCTCCACAGATAAATATTGTCAAAGTTTATAGGTAAAGTATCGATAATGACTGAGCATAACTTGGCTAGTAAAAGAGCAGAACAAAGATCAATACGTGACAGTGTTTGAGGTTTTATAGGATTTATTTTAGTTTTAGCTGCAATCAAATTTACAAATACTTCGTCAGGAGTAACAACATGTAAATAAGTAACAGCAGAATAAGCTTTACCTGAGCCATCACAAAAACCATACAACTGAATCTGGACATTATTTTGATTATAAGCATTAATATATCTGGGTATTGCAATTGACTTTAACAAATGAATTTCTGATAAAAACTCATTCCAAACCTGTAGTAATGAGTCTGGGATTTATTCATCCCACGAAATCTTATCTTTCCAAAGATTTTGCAGCATGATCTTTAATCTTATTTTAGTAGGATCTAGTAAACCCAAGGGGTCAAATATTGTAGCCACTACTGATAACAAATCTCTTTTTGTTTATACTTTTTTAAAATCATTGAAACGAATTTGTAAAACACCTTTGGAAGAATCCGAAAGTAGTCCGAGGACTTTAACGGTTTCATCTTCCTGAATTACTTTTTGCGATGAAGACTTCATGTCATCTGGTAAATGAGCTATTACTTCTGGATCGTTACAGGTTCACTTACGTAGATTAAAACCTCCGCTTTTCATAACTTCGATTAACTCAGTTACCAAATTTTGGGAAGTTCCCTTGAATCCGAACCAGAAAGTAGATCATCTACTTACGTACTTTTTCGAATTATCTGAGAGGCTTCTTTATGATTTTGCTCATTGTCATTTGCCAATTGGTGTAATGTCCTAATGGCCAAAAATGGAGCGCAAGAAGTACCGTACGTAACGGTCAACAGCCTGTCTGTTTTAATAATTTCATATGAATTGAGTCTCCAAAAAATGCGTTGATAGTCTAAATGATTTTGATTGACGAGAATTTGCATGAACATTTTCTCGATGTCAGAACTAAAGGCGATTGGATGCATTCTGAACCTTAACAGTAGAGGAAAGATTTCTGATTGCAATTTTGGACCTATCTCTAGATAATCATTCAAGGAACGGCCTTCTGAACCAACAGCAGATGCGTCAAATACCACTCTTAGCCGAGTTGTAGAACTATCTTCTTTTAACACCCCGTGATGTGGGAGATAAGAATTATCAGGATTTGAAATTTCTGAATCTGGTACAAGTTCCATGTGCCCTAAGTCGATATACTCGCGCATGAATGATAAATGCTGCTCTTTAAGCAAGGGGTTTTCTTGAAGTTTCTTCTCCAAGAAGTAGAAACGTTTTAAGGCTTGAGATTTGGATTTCCCTAGAATAGGTTTAGATTTAAAGGGAAGATTTACAATATATCTTCCAGATTCTGAACGTGAAACTGTTTTCGCATAGTTATCTTCAACTACAGAAATTGGATCAGAAGTAGGAACTGATTCAAGTTCCCAAAATTTTTGTAGTTGAGAACATATCTGCGTAGTGACATGACAACTAACTGAATTTTGATTTGATTCATTCGAATAAATGATCCACGAAAGAATCCAACCCAATCTAGAATTAACAGCACTCGGTGATCCTTTAGGTCCGAGAATTGATTCCCCAATTATGATGTTAGCAAGTAAATCTGCGCCTATAAGTATATCAATAGGACTGGACAAATGAAAATTAGGGTCCGCAAGATTCAATCCTTCAATGTGTGGCCAATATTTAGTTGTAATCAAAAAATTTGGTAAATTGGTTGTAATCTGATTAACAACTAATGCATCTAACTGAAAAGTTTCATTATAGAAATGCGGAGAGAATGTCTAGGAAATTTCCTGAAGAGCCGTTTCTGCGACTAAATTATTTATTCCTGTTTTTTTATGATTTGTAGGCCTTGATGGAAGACCTAGTTTTTTACAACAAACTTTTGACAGTAAACTTTTTTGAGAAGCACTATCAATCATAGCTCTGCAAGGTATGAATTTTCCCGATTTAGATTTAACCGTTATAATGGCAGTAGCCAACAATGTTTGAGAATTTTCAATGATAGATTGAGAAGTGAAACAATTTGACTCAGAATTAACAACAGCATTTGGTGTTGTAACACGATCTTGCTGCGTGAAAACATTCTGTAATACAGGGGTAGTCTGATCACGATTAAGGAGTGTATGATGTCTAGAATTGCAATATTTACATGTGGCAGTAATAAGGCAATTTGCGACAAAATGATTTGATCGTAAATAGTTGGTGCAAAGCTTTTTAGATTTAACTAATTGCCAACGTTGATCAACAGAATTGTACTATCCATCACGACTGCATTGACGACAGATTTTTTTGAAAAATGTTGAAACTTACTTACAAATTTTTGATTAGATTTGGATTCACCTTTAAAAATTTCACTATTACAGCTCTGCAAACTACGAGCCTGTTTTTCGGGAAATATCATTAACATTTCATAAGTTGGAAACGAATCATTATTTAATGATAATTCCCATTGCTTTTTTAAGGATTCATCAAATTTCACCTGTACAATATACACTAAAATCAAATCAACAAATTCATTAAATTCAAATTTCAAAGATTTTAAATTTCGAATCACTTCATTGCACGTATCCAAAAGCTCTGAAATAGTTTTCTGCGTGGGTGATTTCAATGGTTTGGCATTAACAAATTTAGACAGGAATGAATGTGCCAAATTTTTACGATTATCATATCTATTAACTAACGTTTCCCAAGTTTCTGTATAATTCTCACCAGAAATTGAAAAACCGGAAATTAATTTAGAAGGATAATTCTTAACACTGGCTATTAAATAAGAAAATTTCAACTGATCTGAAAGAGATTCATTATTATGAATCGCAGTTAAAAATGTCTGTTTGTATATTATCCATTGAGTGATATCGCCATAAAAAATGGGTAACTCAACTTTGGCAGCTTTAGAGCATTATTATTAACTCCTATATTTGAGCTATTATTAGCTGCACTTTGATTTTCTTGTAATTTTACGCCTTGATTTTCTAAAAATTGTTCAATTTTGACTAAATCGTCAACAACAATATCTTTAGCTTCAGTAAAGTTATTATATAACGCATTTACACTTTCTTCAGCTACGCCAAAATAAGATTTTCTTAAATCATTTTCTAAACTTATCAATTCAGCCTTTAGCTTCTCAATTAATTTTAAATTTTTATTTTCAATTGCCTCAGTAACCTGAGCACTAAATATCTTTATATCTTTTATAGTGAAAATGAATTTCGATTCTGAAGCAGTTTCTGCTTTGGTTTTCATGATAATATATTAAATAAATAAGATTATCACTAGTTATCTCCGGGGCTTCCCACGGACCAAAGAAGTTACATGTTAGATTTTTAAGAATAATAGAATATAGATTCTTTCTTTATTGTACAGAATAAATTTGAAAATAAAACAGTACCTTTGATTTCTTGATGCAGACTCCAGTGGCGTTCAAACTTTCTCATCGAAGAATTTTATTCCAAGCAGGCGACTTTTGAAGTGCATGAATTAAATAAACAAGAAACTGTCGAATTTGCATTGGTGAGGATAAAGCATACTTAAAGAATAATGTTTTCACTCAAAGAATTACGAATTAACTGGTCTTTCATATTTTAATTGAACAGAATTTGATTTAGATTTTAACCACACACATCACGAATCAAAACATAACATTCGATCATACTTCCGCAGAACAGCAGAAAAATAAAACAAATAAATTATCTAATAAAAGAGAAAAAAGACAATATTAATATACATAATATTTTTAAAATGACAATAAGAATTTTAAAATTAAAAAAGAGTTAAAATAATATGATTTTGAATTATTTACAGTCTTAATTTTTAAAGCAGAAAATAACTCAGTTCAGAAAACAGTCCTTTTCAAATTTTAATGCTGTCATCTATAATTATCGGAACATACTTAAAAGTCATTTCACAATTGAACATAAGGAAATATGGACAATTTGTACAAAATAATTTTTATCTGCGCATGCGCGAGCGATAACATAGAACTTTTTGCATAATTTAATAGTCAACTTCATGGAGCAACTTATTAAAAAAATCAGTCAAATATGATAAAAATTCAGAGAGATATGGGCATTAGAGTGAACAGTTTTTTTAGTTTCTCACTAAAACTTGCTGAACGATAAGGGATTGTCCACAAAATTATAAGTTATCTAACAGCGTTCGGAGTAAGTTTTTTGAACAATCTATTTAATTATAGTTTACGGTTATGTTTAGGGAGATTTTGACTCTAACTACGTTGAAAAGCAAAATGTACTTCATACATTGATCACATTTAGGTAAATTGATGAGTTTATTGTAAAATTTTGTGAAATTTAGTTCAATACGTAAAACACTCTACAGTAACTCCTATCGTATATATATGTATTTTCTGTATACACGTAATTTGTATGACAGTGGTGAAGATAATAAACTAAAATCTAAGCTATTTTTTTATGAGTTATAAGTCAATAACTTCAATTTGATTTTTGTACTAATATTTCAGTAGCTTTTTGAGAAATAACGTTTTGCGTATTGGATTTTCGCAGAAAAGTGCATTTTCCATAAAATACATTTATTTAACTGAAACTTTTACTTAACTATTTAAACTTAATTTAACATTAACTTAACAGTTATATTTTCCGGTAGGAATCGGAAAAATGGTTGCCCTTATCGTACCGGAATAATTTCCAACCCAGCTCGGAATAAAATCCGTAAAATCGGAATAAAATCCTTAAAATACCGTTTTATTGACTATTTCCTTATTTTTACGGATTATATTCCGAGCAGGGTCGGAAATTATTCCGATACGATATGGGCAACTATTTTTCCGAATTCTACTGGAAAAGTGGCAGTATTTTTTTACAGTGTACTTATCGATAAAGGCCTTTTTGTGCCCTTTTATATCTAAAAGACAGTTTTGGCAGTTTTTGTTCGAAGGGAAAAAGTAACGCTGAAACTGTCTTTTAGGTATAAACGGTACACAAAACAAAAAGACCTTGATCGATAAATACAGTAAATTTCCAATTCAGATAACTGTTAAGTAAATGTTAAGTAAAGTTTAAAATAGTTAAGTCAAAGTTCCAGTTAAATAAATGTATTTTATGGAAAACTTTTCAGTGCAAATTCCATACGCAAAGCGTGATTTCTCAAAAAGCTATTGAAATATCACTATAAAAATCAAATTGCAAGTTATTGACTCATAACTCATGAAAAATGTCAAATATATCTTAAATTTTAGTTCACTGTCTTCACCACTGTCATTCAAATTACGTGATTACAGAAAGTACGTGTATATGCGATAGAGTTTACTGTAGCGTGTTTTGCATATTGGGCTAAATTTCATAAAATTTTAGCATAAACTCCTCAATTTTCTTAAATGTAATGAATGTATGGACTACATTTTCCCTTTTATCGTAGTTTAGAGTAAAAATCTTCCTAAACATAACCGTAAACTATAATTAAATAGCTTTTTCAAAAAAATTTCTCCGAACGCTGTCAGATAACTTAAAAATAACAATTTTTGGACAATCCCTTATCATTCAGCGAGTTTTAAAGATAAACTAATAAACAGGTCACTCTAATGCCGATAACTCTCTGAATTTTTATGATATTTGACTGATTTTTTTAATACGTTCCTCCATAGAGTTGACTATTAAACTAGGACTTCCCTCAGAGGGATTAGTCTGAGCGATATTACTGAGAACATAGACTTAATAATAACATGTGGAAGCAAAGAAAATGAGATGTTATCTTTAATTGTCCATATACTGCGAAAAATTGAAATGATGAAAATAAACGAATTGTAGAATTACAAAATCTTGTATATAAATTCGTATACACTGTTTAAAAAAAATGAGAAATCAAACCATTCAAGACAGCCATGCATGGATATAAAATTGAAAGTACGCAATATATTAAAAGTAAAATAGAAAATGAAACACTAATTTACTTATATCGGAATTTTAACTGTATAAAATGATGCCAAGAGCATAATCAGACGCTCCGCACCAATTTGAGTAACTTTAAATGACAAATATATGATGTTTAAAAAGAATGGACTATACTTTATATGGTGTGTGCTCCCCCGGATTAGTTAATATTGCACAATATCTGTTTTCCACGGATGCAATGAGGTTGTCGATAACATTTAAGGAATTCTCTTCTCAAAATCTAATATAGTATCAAAGCACCGAATACATCAAAAGTGGCATGCAATGCTTCGTTAGAGTGTGTTTTAGATATGCTCGATCCGATTTAAATGATGAGTGTATGCTGGCCACTACATACGCTGTATTGTTTTGTTTTCAAACATATTCTGCACAAGTTGAGCTGTATTTAGCATGTATTAAATAAAAGAAATCGGCAATGATTACAACATAAAGTATGACACAAGATCTGAATATATCGTCTGCATAACTTTTGAGCTGTCAAAGTGTCATTTGAAGTAATTTACAAATCCATACATATTTATTCAGCAAATCATGCAAGCTAACATACGCCAATATGAACCCGATTACAAAATATCACCAGAATAAGTTAATATATAAAAAATCTACTAATGATAATTGAGAATATGAACTTATGATAAAATGTCTAGAAAAATGAATCAGATAAAAAATTCATATCACATTTAAAACGGCACTTCCCTCTGTTAGTGGCCTTGGCGAGAGAGAGAAAAGCCTAGAGAAGGAACACTTTAACAAGTACTTTCGGGCAACATACTCACTGTTTCATACAGGTCTTTATTCAATATTTACACAATTTATTTAATTCTAGGTGGGTATCTATCAGTTTTGTTGCATTTAAATCGCATGTTTTGGGAGGAAATGCAGCATTATGAAATATTTAAAGTTGCTGAACCTAATAATTCCAAATTAATGGTAATTGAGATCGCTTTCCGTTAATTTCATCTTTTTAAATTTTAAATTTTTTAAAAACCATTCATAGAGACAATTGTATATTTTAAAACTAACCCGAAGCAAAATTTCAAGATTTTGGGCTCAGCAGTAACAGAGAAATAGAAAATTTTTGAAAGTTTTTTGTTTCTGCACTGTTTTATATAGCGACATTTTCAGAAATTGTTCTATTGCGAGAATTTACGTCATGATAAATACAGCCATGTCGATTTTTATGTTTATATTCCTAACAGTTCCATGTTCTTCGTTACTTAGATCATCTTTAGATCTTTTTTCCGCTTTGTTTAGTCTTTCTATTTTTTAGAATTCGTTCTACAACGAGCATTTACATCTTATTAGTTACTGCCATGCCAAAGTTCCAGTTTCTAACCCCAACAGTATCCCAAAAATTTCAGTATTCCAAATAAATCATAATTTAGAACCTTTCTAGAAATTTTTACGTTTATCCGTCAAATTGAACCTTTTAGAGAGCGTTCATTACGAGTATTTACATCTTAAAATTAACTATCGCACCAAATTTAAAGTTTCTAACCCAATCAATATCGCAGAAATCACAATTTTAGAACTTTTTTGCTCCTGCAGCGATGTAGGTTCTTGCACTGACATAAAATAGTCTTTTTTTCGGAGCAGAGATGGCCACCAACATTTTTTTAAGTTGGCTATGTAGTTTCAGAGATAATACCTCGCAAATGTACAAGCATTAATAATGTTATATACTTTATAATATTATAACGCTTTATAATATTAACATTAGATGTACAGATACAAAAGCCATTTATCTGTTACAAACTAAAGTGCCGGCGTTGCCCAGAATTTGAAGGATGTTTGTTCTGAAAAATCAATTTCAAAATTTAACATACAACACAAAACAAACATTAAAAAAAGCAGTCGAAATGTTGTTGAATGAATCATATGAAAACGCCATATAAAAATGTATAAATGCATATAACAGACGCAAAAGAATACAGCTATAAATGAACTTATTTCAATTTATAATTGGAGCAATAATGTTAAAATACGTCAATATTTCCCTAATCGGGTTTTTATCATGCTTCAATACATTTTTCACACTCATATGACTTATACTGTATCCACCATGCCCTTTATATTTCCAATATGACGTAATATTTTCCTCTTTCACGTGGAAACCTTGAAATAGAAAAGTTATGAAGTTATATTCACTTTCATTTAAATTCGTCAAACCATTTATTTCATTTTCATATTTCACGTGAACATCTTGCAATAGAAAAGTTATGACGTAATATTCACCTTTTTTTTTTTAAATTCGGCAAACTATTTATTTCATTTTCATTTTTCACGTGGAAATCTTGCAGTAGACAATTAATTGTTGTAGTAATAATTTTATTGCGTTTTTTAATTGATGGCAACTGCTCTAACGAAAAATGTTTAAATTTGATAAGAAATTGCTGATAAATTGGTGGTTTTTTATTAATTAAAAATTAACTATAAGTTATTTCGATTCCGGATTACTTTAGTTGTCTCGGCCATGTTTTAATACACATGTACGTATCTCTTCACAATTTTGGCTTCCAAATTGTGGATTTTTTATAGAATTACAAACAGACAGATAGACAAGTTTTCATTTTTATATATCTCTCTATTCTATAAAAAGTAACTAACGCTGTCACCGCCGCCGCCGGTTTTGAATTTTTTGTGACCGGAGGTCTTTCTTCGTTAATATTAAGAAAACTATTGCATACAAATATATGAAAATCGGTGGTATTATAGCGAAATGTTGGATCAACACACTAATGCATACAGTTTTCAAATCGAAGAATTATTTTAAGAGATATTTAATGCTAAAGTTGGACAAATCGTTCCATTAAAAAAAAATTTATAAGAGCAAAAGCTATACATGGGAATTTAATCATTTTTAGATCATTTTATTCAATAGAAGATCCCGGTCTGCAGATTTCATTAATTTTTTTAATTTGACTCATTTTGTGAGGTTTTATTTCTATTTTAAATTCCAATATTCAGCATTTTGACAGATATTTTTTACATATTTTAGAATATAGTATTAATTTAAACTGTTGCCAACTGTATAAACAGAGCAAACAATAATGTTTGCTTCAAATAAAAAAAAATTATTTACACATTACTATTATAAACAGAAAAAAACCTTCAAATTAGAATTAAATAATTAGGTATAAAAAGCAGGCACTTATTGAAAATTACGCCATAAAAACTATATTTACATGTGAATTTTAAAAGAGAAAGGATATTGTAAAATAAATTCATTAACATGCGTTAGAAATCTGAAATAGAACAAATTAGGTCACATTACACTTATTATGCAAAATGAACAAAAATTAGTATTGCAAAGCAGTTTAAATTTAAAAATTGCGCGAGACAAAATATTAGAGGTTAAATATTAGATTTTTTCAAAATTTTATTATTTGTCGTTTGATGTGAGGTGTTCAGCTATAAGTATGCAAATTTTACTGTTTCCAACATAATTAGGGGCTGAGTTAGAAAAATTACTTTAAATACACAAGTTAGAGTCCAGAGGGTTAAATATTAGACTTTTTCAAAATTTTATTATTTGCTGTTTGATGTGAGGTGTTCAGCTATAAGTATGCAAATTTTCATGTCTCCAACTTAATTAGGGGCTGAGTTAGAAAAATTGCTTAAAATACACAAGTTAGAGCCCAGAGGGTTAAATAATAGACCTTTTTCAAAATTTTATTATTTGTCGTTTGATGTGAGGTGTTCAGCTATAAGTATGCAAAATTTCATGTCTCCAACTTAATTAGGGGCTGAGTTAGAAAAATTTCTTAAAATACAGAAGTTAGAGACTGGAGGGTTAAATATGACTTTTTCAAAATTTTATGATTTATCGTGTTATCGCAAGTGTTCAGCTATAAGTATGCAAACTTTCAAGTCTCCAACTTAGTTAGGGGATGAGTTAGAAAAATTGCTTAAAATACATAAGTTAGATCCCAGAGGGTTAAATATCAGACATTTTTCAAAATTTTATTATTTGTTATTTGATGTGAGGATTTCAGCTATAAGTATGCGAAATTTCATGTCTCCAACTTAATTAGGGGCTGAGTTAGAAAAATTGTTTAAAATACATAAGTTAGAGCCCAGAGGGTTAAATATCAGACATTTTTCAAAATTTTATTATTTGTCGTTTGATGTGAGGATTTCAGCTATAAGTATGCGAAATTTCATGTCTCCAACTTAATTAGGGGCTGAGTTAGAAAAATTGTTTAAAATACATAAGTTAGAGCCCAGAGGGTTAAATATTAGACTTTTCAAAAATTTTATTATTTGTCGTTTGATGTGAGGTGTTCAACTATAAGTATGCAAAATGTCATGTCTCCAACTTAATTAGGGGCTGAGTTAGAAAAATTGCTTAAAATACAGAAGTTAGAGACCGGAGGGTTAAATATGACTTTTTCAAAATTTTATGATTTATCGTGTTATCGCAAATGTTCAGCTATAAGTATGCCAACTTTCATGTCTCCAACTTAATTAGGGGCTGAGTTAGAAAAAATTGCTATAAATACACAAGTTAGAGCCCAAATGGTAAAATATTAAGCCTTTTTCAAAATTTTATTATTTGTCGTTTTATGTGAGATCTTCAGCTATAAGTATGCAAAATTTCATGTCTCCAACTTAATTAAATTAGGGGCTGAGTTAGAAAAATTGCTTAAAATACACAAGTTAGAGCCCAGAGGTATAATATTAGACTTTTTCAAAATTTTATTATTTGCCGTTCGATGTGTGGTGTTCAGCTATAAGTATGGAAATTTTCAAGTCTCCGACATAGTTTATGAGAACGGGCTCTGTGACAGACGGACAAACAGACAGACAAAGGAGTGAGACAGGTAGGGTTTTTTTAGATGAACGAAACTCTAAAGACATGCTGCGGATGATTGTAACAACATCCTAAAATTACATTACCATCAGCGATCTACCAATCCCGAATATAGTTTATATTCGTTTCATATATTCTTATTCTTTTGTGCGGCCCTGTAAAATAATTATCACTATTATATACAGTAAAACCTCTGAGTAGCGGACACCCCGAGAATGCAGAATTTGTCCTCTATTTAGAGGTGACCGCTACTGAGAGTAAAACATGTACAGTTATTTAAGGGTTGGTAATCGAAAAAATGCCCGCTAAGTAGAGGTGTCCACTAATCGGGTGTGTCCGTTATGGAGGTTTCACTGCATAATAATATCATCCTTTACATGCTGTATGACAGACAGACAGACATCCAGAGAAAGATAACCTCCCGGATCAATAAACACTCATGTCTTTTGTTTTAATCATCCACAATTGTATGTCATACAACATGCCAGATTTTATACAACAGCCTAAAAACGGTCACCGTGGTACGGAATACTGTATTATTATTTGTTTGCCCACCAAAACTGGTTGCTGCGGGTTGTTGCAAGGTTTGTGATCACGTGGTTGAAACTGATCTATTCAATATTACTGCGTGCGTATTTTTTTTTTATTTGCTCCATGTGTTCAAACCAGTTGTCTACGAAAACGTCAACCGGTGAAAGTGACGCACACCAAATTTCTGTGACGTATGCAGATAAATTGTGCTTTTTTAAGAGTTTTTTCTATATAATTTTTAAACGGTTTGGAACGTATTTTTCATAGTAGGTGCATTCAGTAGGCGAACGTCATAGGTACCTTCTGGTGCAATCAGAAACGAAATCCGACAAATATTTTTTGAGTTATGCTTGACGAAAGGTTTTTATCAGGCTTTTTTTTTAGTAGGACATGGCGTTAATATCCATCGTAGTAGTAAAGTGTCCGGACAGTAATATTTCGCTGAGTATTAGCCTTCGCTTCGCTCAGACAATTATGCAAAAAGTTGCTTGTTATCGCTCACGCATGCGCAGATAAAAATTATTTTATACAACTACCCATATTTCCTTAAATATTTAATATATTTATATTCCAATTGCACTATTTTGTTTCTACTACATTTTGACATTTTTTTTCTGAAACTGGCGTTAACTTTGGTTAAAAACTCTGTATGGTATGAGCAAAATACATGCAAGATTTTTTTTAAATTTATTTATTTTAAATCGCTATATCTCTATTAATATACATGCTATTCTTACACAAATGAGCATACATATTATTCAATGCCTGCCTATGTACATTCTGCACCGATAGATCATTTCGTGGATTATGTTTTATAGGGTGATCCCAAGTATTTTATTTTTCCTTTAATTTTTTGTTGCCCCCCTAATTGTCCTTGTTATCAAATCGACGTTGATAAATATGAAATCAAATCTGTTCTTTTTAATCCTAAAAATCCAGAAGAATCTGAGAAGTATATTTCTATATATTCGACAAAAGGCCAAAAATTGAAAGTTACCGGTCATTAATGGCCATATACTATATATATATATATATATCATAATGTATATATATTGTTCTTTGAAATGTATGTAAGCCACATACATTATTTTTGGTTACAATCATGTTTAATATTTGCAAGTTTTCTTTTTTCAGATTTTTAAAACTCCTTTACATATTTTTACGTATATTTTACCATTTTTATTTAAAGGTTTCAAATTTAAATTATATCACAAACAATAATGTAATGGGAATAGAAAACCCTCTGTAATTTCATGATTTAAAAAACATCATGGCTTTAAATATTTTGAACTTAAATGCATCAACTTTTTATATTAAAAAAAGAAAGACTGGAGAATACAATCATCCTCATTTATCATCATATAAATATTATTTGCACAAGAAAACATTTTAGAAAATTTTTATGTTTCATTTTTTATTATTCGTGTGTATAGTTGTCCATAAATAATTATAATTGTCTATATGTTTACAGATTTAATCTGATATATATTTCACTAAATACTAATTAGTTCTCTGAGGTGTATTATTAATGACTAGTTCCTGAAACTACGGGTTAATAAAAGAGTTAAGTATCAACTTCATTAGCGAAGTAATAAATTTAGCAGATTCTTTAAGTTTTAGCAAGTTCTGTAAAAATGTCGAGTAAATGTTAGATATTTTTTTTAAAGTGAAACATTAATTAGGTAGGAGTAATTTCCACTGCTGCACATAAAAACCAATAGTTCATCAGAAATTACATCAAAGGCAGATACTTAGTATATCATTAATCTAGTGATTCTGATTTTCAAATCATTTAGGGTATCTAATTTATATTTTTACAGTAGTGTTTTAAGCATACACTCGAAAAAATAATTAGATTATCGTTTCTTTAAAAAATATTTTATTGAATGGAATTAATTATAAAATTTGAATTAAAATATATTAAGGAACGAATAAAAAACAACGATTTTTTTTTATAATTTCTGTCATATACATTTGTCCCCTAAAAATTTAAAGTATGTGACATTATATTAAAATATGTTTTATAGTTACTTAATAGCTGCTATTAAATAAACTAAGTATCGAATAAATATTATCTAATACATTTATATAAAATCCAAATGGCGGAATGTGTAGGTAACCGTTCCGGGGCAAACCGTGCAATCTATATATTTAAAACGCAAGGTTCTTTTTTTTTATTATTTGTTTTCTGCCCTGAGTTTTATACTAAACTGATTTTGGAAATTATTTTTTTATGAAAGCTGTTAATTTGTAGATATGCTCTCACTATTTTTTTTATATTTCCCTTTTTTATTTAATTCTAATTTTGTTTTTGTTTTTAACTTTCTTAAAAATGGTGGGAATATTATTACTTCCGCTGTTTCAGGTAAAATATAAATAATAAAAAATATTCAAACACATGGCATTTTGGCTGTATTATTTCATTTGCAATTTTTTTCAGTAATAAATAAATAAATAAATAAATAAATCTACAAATTCACTAGCACATTGCGTGCGATAAATCCATATAAAACATATGAAAAAACCTCCAAATTTTGATAAAATATCCTATTAAAAACAAAAGATACAATTATTCATCAAATATTGTTGAACCATAAAAAGCCGTATCATAAACATACAAGATCGAAATAATGAATGAAGCCGGAAGCTTATATAGTTTTTCACTTTTTCAAGGGTACATAAAATACATATATAAGCAAAAACATAGTCGATTTCTGTAATGGAATCCAGCAATAAGCAAACATTGAATTCCATTATGTACCCGATCACTAGTCACCAGGAATTATAAATCCACCATGTAAAAGAAAAAAAAATGTACTAATTAATGTAATATCCGCAACAATGAACAACATAAAAAAATGAAACAAATTAAATCAAAGAAATACCCAGGAAGAGAACAACCATGACGTATTGACCATGACACAAAAATTTAACGGATTTTGGAATAATATAAATCCCGCCCTAATAACTTCCACAGTTAAAAGCGTATCCTCACGGTTCCCGCAGAAAATATTCGCAATCATAAAATATAACAATTATAATTAACATACAGTCCATCCAATATTTATTATTACATGCTATTAAAATGATCCAGGAATAAATTAATACTAAAAGTACATTAAGAAGTATTAGTTTAAAGTTAAACAATTAATAATTAAGAGACAATATCTAATATAATAGTCTATGACAACCTTATTATATGAGAACTAAATAAATAATTATTTAATGCTGCCATCTTGGGGTACTACATGAAATAAAAATTAAGATTTTCTATTTATGAATAAGTTCCCGTCTGAAATCTGAAGTTATATTGTTTAGTGCTGCCATCTTTTGTAGATTACCGAATATAACAGAAGAAAAATTGCATTTTTTAAATTGCTAATATATGAACCTATAATATCACTTATCACTTAAGACGGCTCAACTATATCATTCTAAAGCAGCTCATCAGAATATTGATAATAATAATTTAACATCTTTAATAAATTGTGCTATGATTGGTCACAATTATTTTTATGTTTTATTATTTACATTAAAATTAAGCAAATTAATAATAATAATTTTGAATAAGTTACTGTATTAATAATATAAAGTTTGTTTATATTAATCACTTAATAAAATTAATGTACATTTGCTGATATGGGGTGTGTGTGTGTGTGTATATATATATATTAATGTGTCCCAGGATTCAAGGTTTTTTTTTTTTTTTTTTTTTTTTTTTTCAAAATCAAATACCCATACCCACTATTTTTTTTCACCTGAGAAACATAAATAAAAAATAATATTGCAATCAGATAACGGTAACCCGTGCCGACTTTAGGTCAAACTTGAACATGAAATCTTGTATGGGAAATAATATAGAGTTCAAGGTAATTTTTGTAATGATGATGTGTAAAAGTAATGAGTTTTGTAATGAGAGATGTAAAATATTTGTTTCTTTGGTACATAAAACACTGTTTTATTAAAGAAGATATTTATTAACCTGTTACAGTAAAATAAACATTACTGAATTTATATTCATTTGAATGTTTTCTTTTTACAGCCGGGATAGACCTTCGTGTGTTCTTCTACACAACATAACGAAAATTGTTTTTATTCCTCCTTCACCGTTATAAAACCATAAAAGTCCTGCATCGATTTTACGCTCTTTCAGCTGTATTTGTTCATTGCTCTGAGCATTGAGATCGTCTTTTTTGCGTCGAGAAACGAAGCATTATTCTCCCATGAAGAGTGACTCTTCAAAATTATCATAAATTGTGGGTCTAGAAAACAATGAATGGCATTTGACAGATATGAGATGATCGATGCTTTTTTCTGTAAAAATAATAAAATAATAGGTAACAATATAAATGAATAACTAAATAAACAATTACAAAATCAATATATGAAACTCGCCATATAGTCGAGGCAATAGAGACCGTATAGGGACTCTACCTAGCAAAATTCATCGTAGTTCTGGAAAGAGGCTTGCTAGATGTTTTTAGGTTCGCTGAACCCGAATTTTTAACTTCCCACCAAAATTTACCCCGCCAACCCTCTCAAATTTTGCTAAAAATCCCCAAAAAATGTTTTTATTAAAAAATACATTTTTTATTGGTTTAGGTAAAAGGTATCTAGAAAAGCAGAAAGTAGACAAAATTTGCAACAAGTAAGATCTATGACATTATAACTTGGGATGAATAGGGAGGGACGGGGACCTGCCTCGGAACATGTGCCGCAGTGCTGTGTGGACTAAGTTGCGCAGTTCCACTTAACCAATCACATCGCTTACATTCGCACTCCCGTTTCCCCTCCAAACTTTCCCTGTAAGGTTTACTTTAAGTTTTATGGGTCGTTGAATCCAAATTTTTAACTTCCTCTCGAAATTCCCCCCCCCCCCCAAAAAAAAAGTTGTTTTTTAACTTAAATTTCTTATTGTTTTAGGAGAGAAGCATT
Source organism: Maratus speciosus (assembly GCA_963932465.1). NCBI lineage: Eukaryota > Metazoa > Arthropoda > Arachnida > Araneae > Salticidae > Maratus > Maratus speciosus. The sequence goes on from OZ010791.1 coordinate 359,278,664, forward strand.
ACGAAATGTTTTTTGGAGTTTTTTAACTGCCAAAATGTATTGGAGCCATGTTTAACATAGATTGTCACGGTAAACAAGCCGACGTTTAACAGTGAATTCTTATTCTTGGTGTTTCATTTCAGATGAGAACTAAATAACGAGAGTTTAAGGAAATAAACCGCTCGGGACATACATCTAGCTTGGTACATAGCACACAGAGATCTGATTTAATTTTTTTCTGCATCTCCACCTAAAACATATGACAGAAATTTTGATCAACTCTCGATAGTCCTCTCTGATCATAATATTTTAAAGTCCAGAACGGTAAAATTCAAGTAAATTGCCAAGTTCAGATACGGGTTAGAACAATTCCACTGTTTCTCCACAGCACTGTATTTTAGTGGGATAGATGTTCTTCCCATTCTCTTTGTGCTTTTTTAATGAGCGTAATATCGGGACTTGTTGTCACTTGTTTAATGTTCACTCCGAATACAGCCTTTAATATCAGATCGTATACATGATGGCAGCAAGCAAAGAAAAGCATTTGCCTATCATTTTTTTTTTTTTTTTTGAGGAGCGCACAGGCACCATTAAAACGGCCTGTATTCAAAGCCATAGTATCACAACAGATAATTTGGACTTTGTTTTCGAGATTCCTATCTAAGATTACCTTCCAAATAGCCTGCGCCTGTTCTTTGCCTGTATAATTATAAAGCCTCGACGCCGCAATGAGAGGTTCTTTAAGTCCATATGAAATAACTATAACCAAGCGTTCTTCTTTCGATTTTCGAACACTCAAAGCAAGCAACAGTCTGCCATTCCAATGTAAGGTCACAATCTGTTACATCATTTTGGAACTCAATTTTTATCTTTTCCGCGCGTTCCTTCCGTATTTCTGTTTGGATGCTTTGAATTGAAGACTTACTTAACGGAAAATTGTCAATGTTAAATCCCCCCCCCCCCTAATAGTAGCTTCAAGAATAAACACATAATTTCACATACTTAATTGACACCTGTCTAATGCCGCAACTAACTTTAATGATAAAATCTTTCGTCATTACTGATTGACTTGTCCCAGGTTCTGAGCTTTCTATCAGTGTTGGGAAATCTTCTTTATCTATATTTTCAATAGGATGTGAAGAGGAATATTCTTCCAATGGTTCATATGATACTAAGGATGTTAAAGCAGAACCATATTTGATTCGTCAATTTTCCTCTTTGACAACTCGAAGTCGGAACCTTTCCTCTTTTTTAGCCATTTTTTATCCACTCTAACTAACTGACCGGCTCAGCTCGGCTCTTTTTAGCGCTGCAAGAACATTCTATCTTCCTCTATTTTCATTATTTGAAATGCATCAGCGTGTGAAATGCCGGACAAATTGTCTAAAGTAGTTACAAATTCTTGTTGTCGCCGCTTGAATACGTCGAATAATATTTAAGTCTCTACAAACTTGACACATATTAACAAGCTTCATCATACAATTTGGCAACGATTTCTTAGGCATGTGTGGCTTTTACCAAATGATAGTACTTTCACGTATAGCGATATTTGCATTTTCATTGAAAGTTAAATTCACTTCTCGAATATTGTAAAACAAAACTGCGTGAACTTGTCCATTCGACGCAAGTTTTGAACCCGTTACTTGATGTTTAATTTTCCCTATTATAAAATCACTTTTTTAGAACTACATAATTCCAGTGCCATGTTCTGCTAACTCATTAAAAACTATACAGACATTTTCTAACAAAAGACTTGGAATTATACTCACATTGACACATAGACGTGCGCTGTCCTGATTATACTGGTACTGACTACTGATAAGTTTCACAGGTTTCGCGCTGTTTCTTCACGGGTTGCGCATTGTCACAAGCATTCCAAAACCTTTATTTGTTTGTTTTGTTTTATCTTTTTCATTTGCAGCTGTTGAGTGCTCCGCTACAGAGACGTGACAAGGTGACATGTGTCAGCGTTTGATCGCTAAGTACACAACTACTGACTGAGACAATTAGAAGCAAGTCGGCACGGGTTCCCGTGGTCCAAATTACACGAAACTTTATTTACAATTGTTTTGATACAAAAGAAAAAAAATGAGAGGGTATGCGAAAACATAAAACGACTTGCATTTTTTTGAGAGACTCTAATATATATGTATATATATATATATATATATCATCATCATCATCAACAACCGTTTTCAATCCACTGCTGGATGTAGGTCTCCTCCAGATTTTTCCATTGTTTCCTGTCTAGTGCTTTAGCCATCCAATTTACACCGGCTACTTTTCTGATTTCATCACTCCATCTTACTTGAGGTCGTCTTCTTGGCCGTTTTACATATCTGGTATACCACTGTAGGGTGTTTGTGCTCCATCTATTGTCTTGTCTTCTTGCGATGTGCCCAGCCCATTTCCATTTTAGCCGTTTAATTCTTTCAATGATGTCAAAAAATTTCGTCTGACTTCTTATCCAGGTTATTCTTTTTCTGTCTCTTCTAGTTATACCTAGCATACATCTTTCCATACTTCTCTGTGTTGTTTGTAATCTTTGTACCATCCGTTTTGTTAGCGTCCATGTTTCTGCTCCATAAGTTAGGACAGGCAAAACACATTGGTTAAATACCTTTCTTTTCAAACACAGGGGCATGCTACTCTTCAGAATAATATTGTTCTTCCTAAAAGCACTCCATCCATTTCTTATTCTTCTATTGATTTAATTCATGATACTATTATCAGATGATATTTCTTGCCCAAGGTACACATAACTTTGCACTTCTTTCATTTCAGTGTTGTTGTAGACGATTTTCTTTTTTGATGCAAATGAATTGAACATCACCTTAGTCTTTTCCAAGTTTATTTTTAATCCCACATTAATGCTAGCTTCTGCCAAATCTTTTAGCATATTTTCCAATTCTTCAGGACTGTTACTGAAAATTAAAATGTCGTCAGCGAATCGGAGATGACTTAAATATTCCCCATTTATTCTAATCCCTTTGTTTTCCCAATCCAGCTTCTTGAAAATATTTTCTAAGACAGCAGTAAAAAGCTTAGGCGAAATGGTGTCTCCTTGTCTTACCCCTCTTCCAAGCTTGATCTTTGCTTTTCCTTTGTCCAAGCGGATGGTTGCTGTTGCTTTCTTGTAAATCTTCTTTATAATATTGATGTAAGGTTTGTCTATACCAATGTCCTCCAGAGATTCTACTACATATATATATATATATATATACGGGACTTTCATTTTTATAAGCGATTTAAAATTCATATTTATTGTAAGAACACAAAAATATTGTCTATTGGGTTTATTTTATCTTTATGCTTCAAGACTTTATTAGATTTTTTTTTCATAACAATCAAATATAAAACATATTTTTATTTGAATATACTGTTGTTGTTTGTTTTCAGTTTAGAATTTAGATAAATGCTGTTAGATAGAACCATCAATAAATTGTACTTGTAAAATAACAAAGGATATACTCATTAAATATTCATCTGTATCATTTGACAAATTTATGTATAGAGATTGATATATTATACATTTTGCACAAAGTGAAACAAATTTTATTATCTTAGAAGTGTTTTCACTCCTTAGAAAAACTACATTGCCATAAATTGTTTTTCCCTAAAATTTTCAATTTTTTCACAGAATCAAATGATATTTTGAAACTCAGTTTGCATTCAGAGGGCATGAAATAGGCCAATTGAGTTAGTTTAAGCTCACATACGCACATTCATACAGATCGTATACAGGGTGTTCCAAAATTCGACCAAAAAAATAAGAGTGTTGAGAGAATGCATCAAGTGGATGAACAATTATTATAGAACATGGGATCGCAAAACACGTATTTAGTCACAAACACAGAATGTTTCATTCTAACTGAAGAACTTGTGTTGGTGGTAATAAATTTGACAAAAATCAAAACATTACAATGAACATGCAAATATATGCCTTATTTTGTGTGAAATGTCACGAAAAATTCTGGAAAAACAGGGTGCTCAAGCAATTTATGAAACGTAAAAACTGCCAACGGCAGTCCAAAATGTGGGGCGTCAAGTGCATATTGCTGGCGTGCGTAATGGAAACTTCTACTTTTTTTTCCATATTATCACATTTACAGCGAAAATGATATTATCAGTTAAAAGTTTATATGTAATATACTCCAATTTTCTGAAAGTTATTGCCTTCAACACAACTTGAATTAGAGCAGAACACACTGTATTTTTGGCTAAATGCATGTTTTGACACCCCATGTTCTGTGGTACTTTTTCGTCTTCTTGATGCCTTCTATCACCACTCTTAATTTTTCAGTTGAATTTTGTAACACCCTGTATATTGAAAGAACGCCTTACTTATAAAATAAATTTATATAAACTCATTTTTGTTATCTTTCGCAGATAAGAAAATAGATTTTGAAATATCTTTTTGTAGATATTTTTTGTTACATTTTCATCCGTAACGTTTTGTTCAGTAAATTGCTCAAGTGTTCTCGACATGTTTTCAAAATTATATTTATAATTTACTAGTCTTTGCAGAGCAAAACTACTTGATCTGTCATATTTGTATTTCGTACTAATCCCATACTCAGATAGATGTTTTAGTTATTTAACAAATTTTGTTCCATATCTTCCTTTTAATAATCTTTGGAAACAAACTGAATAATTATTTTGTGCGAGATTCTAATTGAGCAAGTTAAGCATCGTCTTTGTTCTTTAAAGAGTTCCATAAAATTATTTTCTTTTATATTTTCTCAAATATAAAAAAAATGCATTATTTAATTTCTTTAAAGTTGAACTATTACGAAATTTCTCATTAAAATTTTAAACAAACTTCATTAAAATTAAACTTCTCATTTTACAAAAAAAAAAAAAAAAAAAAAAAAATAATAATAATAATAATAATAATAATAATAATAATAATAATAACAAAAAACATTTAATTAATCCGTTTACTAAAATGTTCTTTTTTCTCATCTAAAATAATTTTTCTTATATCTCCATTAAGCTAACTGAAACTGAATGACGTTTTATATACTTTTTTAATACCAGAAAAGAGATTTATTACTTTCATCTCATTAAATAAATATTTGAAAAATTATTGTTTTCAGTTTTAATGTCTCATATTCTAGAATGTATGAAAATTAAAAAAACTCCATGTAACAAGTAAAAATTAAATTTAAAAAATCAAAAAACCCAAACTAATTAATTATTTCTCATCAATGTGAAACTATGTTTTATATTACTTACCTATTTTTTTCATTTACTTGTATTGATGACTTTTAATTTGTGTTTAATTGTTAATTCCTATCTATAAACACTGCTTTGATGAGCCCTATAGCTATCTATGAGTTAGAGTTGAAGTAAACTAGAGATCCTACCTACACAACTGCCAAGTTGTGTAATATTCAAACCTTTCAATTCCTTCATTCATTCCAATCAAATTCCTTCATTTTGAAAGACCTTTCCAATGATACGCCACTCAATAGGGTGCGTAAAACTTTTTTTTGTATCTACCGTCATTTTGTATTTTACGGCCGCCATTTTTAATTTATAAAAACAAAACCTAACATTTAACTATCAGACAGTTAAGACTAATCGATAGAGACCTCCTTCATTAAAATCCATGCACCCGTTGTGATGTTATGTGGGTATAAAAAATTCCACATATCCAGATACGCGTGGTACACATAACCGTTCTTGGCAGTCGGGTAAAAATAAAACAATAATAGCAAGCATTAATGTATTATCTATAAATTACTTTCATTTATTTAATGTAAGAATCCAAGAGATAATTAGTTTAAATACTAAAATGAAATAAAACCATTAATAATAATAATGATAAAATATTATGGGTCTAAATCATTTTTATGTGAAATAAGATTTCGTCCAATGTAGTCGCATGGGATTAGGGCGATGAAACGGAAATAATTTCACTAAGAAATTAACCTTTTCCTTTCTTGTTTGTAATATAGGTACATTCATAATTAAAAAGCAGTGTTTAACCAATCGTTATGGGTTTTTTTTATTTGCTGTAGTTCATGTATTTCAAATAATTTAAATGTGATTTTTTTAGCATTACAATATAAGTAATAATTTAAAATATAACGCTATCTATTGCAGATGCAACGTTATAGCTTGCATTTCAACTATCATATGAACAAATAACATATTAGTTAACTATGCTAATTGCATGAAACTGCTAATTGTAATCGAAGTCCATTGCTTATCTTTCTCAGAACGCATAATAGTATTTGGTGAGGATGATGCACTTGTTGAGTCCACCAACATTTCGGAGTGGCCTCTAGATCTAAAAGTTTAGAAAAATCTGATATATTTAAATAACAAATGTAGCAGCAACATGAGGAGGAATATTCAGTTAAACAAATAAACTTAATCAAAAGAAAAAAAAAACATTAAATGGGCTTATTTATTAGTCGTTTAAACGCCTGGTGGGAATGAGTCTAACATTTTATTTCGTATATTTTACACAAAAAAGTAATTCAATGAACAACCCTCTAAAACTGCAGAAAAATTACTTTATATATGTTACCGACCAAACCCGATTATAGGCCAAACTAGTTTATCCTAACGCGCATCGGATAAACTAGATTTTCCTAGGTCAAACTAGTTTATCCTAACGCGCATAGGATAAACTAGTTTTTCCTAGGCCAAACTAGTTTATCCTGACGCCCATAGGATAAACTAGTTTTTCCTAGGCCAAACTAGTTTGGCCTAACGCTCATAGGATAAACTAGTTTAGCCTGCTATTCATTGGTCTGAACTAGTTTATCCTAGGCCGATGCCGTTTGTCCTAGGCCAATTCAATTTGGCGTGATCTTATTGATCCCAAAGACCGCTTCGGCGCCAACCTTCTAGTTTATCCTATGCCAATTCAGTTTGACGTGTTTTAATTGATGCCAACAAGTGTTGAGCAAGCTAAAAAAAATAAAACTAATTTAAACTCAAATTCAATTTCTCAAAAATGAGCCAATTTCAAGCTCAAATTAAAAAAAAATTCAAACGAAACCGCTCAGCTCAAACAGATATATGGAAGTGAGCGACGTTCACTAAAAACTCTTGTATTTTATTTTATTTTATTAAAAATATGATTGAAGTTTAGTGTCCAAATTTACAAAATTTTGTGAGCTAGTCTTTCGGTTATACGATGTAAGGGTCTTTGCGGGCCCGCTCAATATTCCTTCCAGACATTCGGTCCGGTCTTGGTTTGGGGATTACTTTTTTCGAGAGATTCGGACCGAGATGGACCGGAACTCAATTTTTTTCCGACTTAAGTTGGGACTGACTTGCACTCTCCTTGAGGTCCGCACAGGCAAAAATTTTCAGTCCAATTTCCATCCTACCTCATATGAAAATTATTTGGACCGGCAGGATCTCCGGTCTGTTCAGTAAAAATATCAGTAATACTTCGCTCAGCCCAACTTTTTTTTTAATGTTCGTATTTTTAAATCGCTATTATTCCACAATTACTCTCTATATATTTATTATTTTTTTGACTTTTTTTAAGATGAGTAGATGCATTTTTAGGTACAGTTAAACCTGAGAAAAATAAACTGCCTATGTTGAAATCCCGTGTTTTACAAAAACAAATATGTTGATCTATGTAAAATGAGGATATTAGTACTTGTAAAAAGAATATAATGCATTTATAACAGAGGATGAACCTTCTAATCAGGGAACCTGCCTATAACGGATTTTTATTCTTTCACATGAAATTCCGTCTCAGAATATTTTATTGTATAGGTTTTTTTTTTTTTTTTTTTTAATCTTCAAGCCATAGAATGTGGATTAACGATATTAATGATTCTATTGTAAACTATATTGATTTTTTAATGAATCTCTATTTGTATGTAAATACCTGAATATTTAGTAATACCATTAATGCCTTTACACGGCTTGGAGACTTGAAAATCTCACAAAATTCTATATAGAAGAACCTTCTAAGATGGAATCACATACGAGAGAAAAAAAAACTTCATAGTAGTTAAGTTCTTTTTTCAGCAGGTCGTTATCTCTAGCAAATGTATTATGATTTTTTTTCAAACGGATCCAATTTGCACCGATTAAAAAATAAATGCCGTTTAAAACAGGATTTTGCCAGACGCAGATTATTTTAACAGGTTTTGCAGTACTGTATATCCATCTGTATAAATGTATATGTACTGTTCTTAAAAAAGAAATTTAATTGTGGAATAATGGTAGCTTAAATATATTAGTATTTTAGGCGAAACTGGGACCGGGACTTCACCGAATTTTTGAAAATTCCACATTTTTGAAAGAATAGCAGATGTACTTCTGTTATTCTTAATGGTACATTTATACATAATTAATTCAAAGTCAAGTGATATTTAAGTGAGAAAAAAAAAAGAAATCTAAAACAAATTCATTTTTTGTTTTTTTTTTTGTTTTTTGTTAATAAATCTTTAAAAAAAAAAAGTTTTTTTATATTTATTTTTTTCTCACGTAAATATCATTTGGCTTTGAATTGCTTGTGAATGCTTATGAATTATACACCATTAAGAATACCAGAAGTACATTTGATATTCTTTCAGAAATCTGGAATTTTCAAAAATCCGGCAATGTTCCGGTCCTGACGATGCCTGATTTTTGAGGTTATACTGTACATTATTAATCAATCCTCTAAATTCTTCCTCTCCTAAATTTTATGATAACCTCTCATCCCATTCTTTGGTCCTCCAGCACACAATTTGTCATACGGAACTTATTTTGTAACTTCCGGCGGCGATAAAATGAGGAAGATAGTGGGACAGTATCCCACTCCCCATCGAATAAAATATATTATGCAGGGGAGAAGGTAATACTACTTTGCACAAGGTTGGCGCCGAAACAGTAGTTGAGATCAATGAAAACGCGTCAAATGGATTGGCCTAAGATAAACTAGATCGGCCTAGGATAAACTAGAAGGTTGACGCCCGGGGTGGTCTTTGGGATCAATAAAATCATGCCAAATTGAATTGGCCTATGATAAACTAGTTCGGACCAATTCATAGCAGGCTAAACTAGTTCATCCTATGAGCGTTAGGCCAAACTAGTTTGGCCTAGGAAAAACTAGTTCATCCTATGGGCGTTAGGATAAACTAGTTTGGCCTAGGAAAAACTAGTTCATCCTATGGACGTTAGGATAAACTAGTTGGGCCTAGGTTTAAACTAGTTATTCCTATGCGCGTTAGGATAAACTAGTTTGGCCTAGGCCAATCTAGTTTGGCCTAAAATCGAGTTTCTTTAGTTACTGCAATGCGAAAACTAAAACAATACAAAAATGTTTGTTTTGTCTGAGATTCTGGATAAGCATCATAACTTTTATTTAGTCACAGCATTGAAATTATTTTTTTACATGTCTTCTCTATTTCAAATGAAGTTTCTAGCATGTTTACTTCATTTACAGGAATAGCCAAAATTTTCTGTTACATTACGGCCTAAGGGAAAAATCGTTTAAAATGATTTTAATGATGTTACATGCTTTCAAGCATAATAAAATTGATATGCATTGATCAAGTACACTAAAATAAGCATTCTGTAGAATATGCGGTGCAAAGAATACTTATAATTCATTTAGAGTGTCAAACAAAAGAATTCCATTAGATAATGTTATAGGGGTGGAGGGAATTATTTGCGGCTTATTTTAATTATGTTAAATTATTTCATATATATTGAAATTGATATACGTCGCCGAGGTTTACTATTACATATTTAATGTATAATACGAAGTGCATAGCATTTACAGGGACAAACAAAAGATTTCAGTTACTATATTGTATCCGAAGTACTGTACATTAGCGACGATTGCTGGAAATAGCACTTTTAATTCTGTTATGTGCTTTAATGTTTCACTATATTTATGCATTGTATATGGTGTGTATAAATGCTGTGATTCATATACAGGGCTACACAAAAGAATTCGTAATAGTTACTGGGTATGATTGCAAATTGCTTAAAGTTGGTTTTTAAATGAGTTATGAATTTTTACTCTGAACTGCACTTAGTTTAATAAGAAATGTTTGTAGAACACATATAAAATCATATACAGGGTCAAGCAAAGAATTAGATTCATGGTCATATATACATGATAATTTCTGCAAATGTGATTTCAGTAATTTTAAGATTGTTTTACTTTGAATTAAACTTTAGATAAATATTTGCGTGTGATAAAAGTACTAGGTTAACTACAGAGTTGAATAAAAGTTTAAATGTATGTTACTATCTTTTAATAAAAATTGCTAAAAGAGAAAATTCAACCTGTTATGCGTTTTCTTCCTAAACTAAATTTCCACATTATATAGTATATATATCAACCTGCAGATCAAACACAGGGCAGTTCAAAAGAATTGGAATGCATATTTGCTATGGACGGTAACAGCGGAAATCAGTTTTTCAAATGTTTTATGCATTTTCTAAAATGTTTACTTAGTTCTCTTATGCACCGTATTTCCCTAAATAACGAAGTTTTGTTAAAGCAATCAGGAAGTGTTGGAAAGTGTTTCGTAATCTAAGATTAATGCATGATTTTTCTTACTTGTTTTAATGGATACAGGTTTTACAAAAAATACATTTTTTGTTAGAAAGATATTTACTCTTTTTAAAACTGTTCTTTAAAGATTTCTGTATTGTTTTACTCGTTTTTACCAAATATTCATTAACATATTAATTTAAATTTTACCAATAGAAAATACTCGACAAAATTACATTACAAAGGATTACTGAAATAAGGAGAAACTGCATTTTGTATTTTAACCATTTTTAAAATATTCATACTTTTAAGTATTTAAAATAAATTATATGGCTAGTTTTTAACCCAAGGCTTATAAGTCATATAGTATACGCAAGGGTGATAGGAGACATTCAGCTTAGAAATATTTATGTATAAGAAAATCTATCAAGATATTAATAACAAAATTTCTAAATTATCGTGTGTCTTATTTTCTAAAATATTTAATTTAAAATTTCCACATGATTGCCATAAGCTTAAGTATGCATCATGGTAAACATTTCAGCAGAGAGAACATCAAAGTTATTCGTTTAGCGGTAACATTAACTTAATGGTTTTCTTTTTCAAATAAACTTGAAGAAATTATAAACAATATCATTTATTCAAAATCCATTTTTTCAACCACTTGTTTTGTTCTTAAAAGTCTGGTACAAAAAATCACGTTGAGTAATGTTTTTATGCTATTATCAAAATTCATACCATGTTATGAATATTCATAGAAAGTATAATAATCATATTAAATGAAAATATTTTCGTTTCTTGCGCGTATTGTGTTGCATAAAAATCTTCTAAAATCATTTGAAAAGACATAAGAATAAATTAATTTTTCTGTCAATATTGTTTCAAAATGTTCAGTCAAAAAAAGTATGCCTAAAATAAAATAATCAGTCGACGGAAAATAGAAATTTCATTAATAATAATAAAAAAACTTCCTCGTATAAATATTTTTAAAAATTATTTTCTAAAAAGTTAAAAAAGACTATTTTATCATAAAATATTGCAATAATAAACTCAAAAATTTATGAATATATTAAAAAATATTCATTAAAAGTTAACGTGTATAGTCTTTTTTATAACAAAATATATCTCCATACCCGTAGACTGATATTCAGGTAGAATATATTTTGCCAGTTAGAAACAAGTAATCCTTCAGATGTTTTTAGCGATGAGTTCTAGTCCTATATGTTTATAAAAGAGGTTGCAACAGACTATGATTCTAGAATGATCTTTTTCTTTTAGAAAGTTCTAAAAAGGTGTCGGTACAATAGAGTCATGTTTAAAGACTGGCATTAATTAATACAATTACTATTAAATATTATGCATTAAGATCAATATCATCACAAAACATATCAAAGTTTAGTGTTACTGGTAAGCGAATAATTCACTTTTTCAAATGTATTTGGAGGAACTTTTTTTTTTTTTTTTTTTTTTTTTTCAGCAGTGTTGTTTTCTTTGGAATAATCTCATTAACACACAAAAGAAAATGTTATAGAAAACGTTTATTTTATACTGATTTAAATATGAGTTTTTAAACGATTAATAATGAGTAAACTGAAATAAAAAGTATAATCTTTAAATAAATTATATTGTATAAAGTTCTTCTAAAAATATTTGAAAAAAAAAAACTTGTAAAATTTAATATTTTTAAAACATTGCATAAAAATTCTATTGAAAATAAATTAACTATGAGGTAAAAATAGGAGAAATTAAGCATTGTAATTCGAATTAAATTAAAAATATCACTCCCTTTAAGCGTTTAAATACATCATTTGAAAACAACATACGTGTATATACTTATTTAAACATTTCATCAAAAAACATTAAAATTGAATGGTTATAAGGTTATAAAATGCATTCCTAATTTATCCCGCAAATTAATTTCGATACATTTTACACTTATGTCCGTGTTTAGCTATTTTAATATGATATAGATATCGTAAAACATTAATTAATGCTCTAAGAGATATTCTTAATGTCCAGTTCTAGAAACTACCGTTAACAAGACAGGTAACAATCAACATCTTTAACACGGTAATGATTCTAGAACGCAATTTTCCTTTTTACAAGTTCTGTAACATTACGGAGTACAGTCAAGATTTTTTGAAGTATAACCTTAATTAATTTGAAGTACTTTTCACTGTTGCGCATAGGATCGATATTTTGTAAGTACGTATATCAAAGGTAGCCGATTAGTGGCGTCATTATCCTAATGATTCACTTTTTCAAATCTATTTAAAGAAAGAAATTTTATTTTGTTTTTTCATCTTTTCATCTGTTTTTTTTTCTTTTGCGTGTACTGAAAAATAAAATATTTTAGATAATATTACTATAAAAGTTTTTTTTTTTTTAATTAGATGCAATTAACGATAATCTTTCAAAGAACGCTTAATGACAAAACTAAAAACAAAATAATTATTTCTGAATAAGTTCTGTTGAATACAAATTTCCTGCAAAAATTTTAAACATGTGGTTTTAAGTATATTTTAATAGGTACCACGAAATTGGCATTGAATTCATTTATATCCAACTGAATAAATATAATTAAGAATTTTTTTAAATATATTTTTTCCAACTATTATTCGTTTAAAATCCCTTTTTAAACCGTTCGAATAATTTCCCAATAATTATATACTTACATGCATTAGATTAGGGCCGTAGAAGGTTTACGTAAAAGAGCAAAACACCCCGTGACCAACTAGGAATATTGATACTATATATATATTTTTAGAAATATGCAACAGTATTATCTATCTGTAGTTGTGATAGCGAAACAGAAATTTATATAGAACACATTTGGGACAAACGGTGGTAGCAAACAGGCCTTTTGAACCCATGAAGCCATTTGAACAAGCATATTACATAAAAAGAACATAACGCATAATAAATTTAGCATTACGTTTTTTAGAAATTTTGAAAGAACGTTTTTACAAAACAAATATTTGCAAGAAAGCAGCTGAAAATCTTCGTGCAATCAGAAAATTAATTATTGTAAAGCGAAAATGTTTTTTAAAGGTATATTTCATTTAAAAAGTAGGAAAAAGAAACATCGTAAACAGCAAAAAGTGTATTCCAAAGGGCGTCATACCCACTAGAACAACCTATACGATGCCACATTCAGAGATCCAACTCCCTCCATACTGGATAACAAAAGTACGTCTTAATGAACTCTATCCGCATCTTCAGATATTTTACGATGTGCTTTTAATGAAAAAAAACCCCAGTATTTCTTAATAGTATTTTCAAACATTTCTATAAAGTGTTTTTTACATTCGTCAAGTAACTATTACGTATTCCATTAAAAATACATAGTGGTGTGATAACATGTATGAATATACATAAAATGAATGTTTTATTTATTTATGTATAATGCTAGCTGATTCGGCCGGCGTTGCCAGGGCCGGGATAATATTCTTAAATGAACTTTAAATTTGTAAGATTTTATACCTTTAACTCGATTTTATCTGTAATACGTACGGTGCATTATGTGTAAATGGGGGAGAACATGACAATATTTATGATTAGTTATGTAATTTTTTTCATAATCTCCGGAAAATTGTATGGGGTAGAAATTAACAAATAAAATTTTTAAAAAGCCCTATAATGATGAAAAAGGAGTTACGAGGTGGGGGGAGGTTATTGGATACTTAGTAATATACAGGCAAAAAGCTTTCAAACTATATGTCACATGAAAAATCCATTTTCGCATCCCCCCAATTAACTGTCTGGGGTAAAAATAGACTCCAAAAAAGTGAAGATCTGAGAGAGGTTACCTCTTCAGTCAAGGCTTCAAATGAGATCGAATCTCGCTGCAGATTAATTAGGAGCTGAGTTAAAAAATTGATTCCCTGGGAGGGGGCAAATTGGGGCGAGGGGTGAAGAAAGATTAATAATATGAAAGAGTGGTCTTAGGGTTTCCGATGGTATATCCCATAAGGGTTTATAAAAAGTTTGAAAACTGCAGACGGCCATATATTCTAAAAATGTCCACCCCCCCCCTCCCCTTTAACACCCTTAAGAGGGGGGAATTTTTAAAATCGTTGAAACATGTGTTATTACATGTTTTATAACTTACATTTAAACGCATGGAAAAAATGATATAACTGTGATTATTCAACAACTTCATTTTAATCAATTTTCTGTGCTTAGAAATATCATTTTCATTAACCTTCAACATTTCACTAAAATAATGCTTATTTTCCATAAGCATTATGTTAATATCCATAAGCATTATGTTAATGTTGTTATAAGCAGGTTTTAATCTATTATAAAAATTTACAGAAAAAAACATAGATATTACAAGATCTTTATAAAATAAAATGATAATTACATTCTACCATCATTTTATTTTTTTAAATATCTTTAAAAATAATTATTCACACATCTCGATTTCTAACATTAACTTTCCCTTCTACAAGCAAGATAAACTGTATTAATATACATGTATATTTATTTATTTTTGTTTTACTTTTATTTAAAGATGTGTTTTTTGTATCTGCTTATAAAATTTAGAAAAAGCGGAAGACTCTTTTATTATGTTTTTATAGGCTAAAAAACTACACCACATTAAACATTAATGCTAATGCAATTTCTATCTATAGCACGCATCGATTCCTTTCGAAGCCGTTAAGAATCTTGTTTTATGAAGCATCAATTAATTGCAAACAAAAAACTGCATTTTTTTTTTATTTGTAAATGTCCATAACAATTTAAAATAGCAGAGATTTGCGCCGTGCATTTTTTTATACGAGGAACTAATTTAAAACCATTTTAATATATTTAATTGAAAAGGATATTTACAATAAGCCGATTACTTACATTTTGCTTTAACATCAATTAAGGGTATTATCTTCTTTCTGCCGTTTTAAAGTAGTATTATATTTAATTTGTTACTTAATTCGGATTTTGTTTAATGCTTTTTGAAAATTTATGTGGATAAAATTTATTTTAATGGTGTAATAAAATGCTCAGAAGGCAATTTAATATATTGTACTAATTATGTTAAAAACAGTTTCGACGATAGAAATTAATTCTACTGTCATTAAGGATAAATTTTATTTGTAATATGAATACGGAATCCCTTATATGGAGAAGCATTATAACTATAATATGATACAATAACTGAGTTAAAACCTTTTATGGATACATTGCACTTTTTCTGTTTCATTTTTATGATTTTTGAAACGAAGCGTCATGGTAGTACAGAAAATATCTTGATATATAATCCAGAATCTGATAATAAAGTCTACTAATTAATCATATACTTAAATTTTTATTGGTTGTCATATAGATGTTAAAACACGCTTTAATTATTTCTATTTTAACACCTAATTTACCATCATATTATATAATTTACACGCCATTTACATATCGTCATTTGATCAAGCATATAGTTAAAGAATTGTAGGGGTTTAAAGTTTCGAATTATGTTAAATTTATCTTTACTCGTTGCAAAACTGATGCTAATGCGAGTAACATATTTAAGTATAACTTAAAACTACCTAGAAGTATTAACTGTAATTGTGGATGCGCATAGTTGAATGTTCTGAAAATCTGTCTGTGTAAAAAATTTCATAGCTCACAATTTTTACACAATTACCATTATGTTTTCAAACTACTAATTGTAATTTCTAAACTATTTCCACAAATGACTTCGCGTTTCCCATTGGTTCTTTACATTTCTATATGTACTCGTAGATGACCCTTAAAGAAAATGTGATCCAAGCTTTAATTATTAGACGTTATTTTTAATACATTTGTATGATTATATACCTATGGGCAATTCCATATGAGACAGAATGACATTTTGAGTTGTAGAAATAAAGTTAAAATAATTACCCTGAAGCAATTTTCAAACTATAATTGATTTTTTCAATTTTCATATGACTGTTATTGATAAAAAGATTTTTAAAATGTCTGATTTATTTTTTCTTTTTACATATTTTATTCTTTCATTTTTGAGTAATTTCTTATTGTGTAACGGAATGACATTTTTGTAAACCTGACTCTAACCTGTTAATTAAAACTGGAATCTTTTGATAATTAGGAAAACATTCAGTCTTTAAGCCAATACGTATCTTAAATATGATGTATAAGCACTACAGAATTATAATTTTACGCAGCCTATCTGTACTAGAGTTGCAATTATTAACTGTCATTTGACGTGACGGAATGACAGAAAGTTTCTTAAACATTTATTTAAAAAATGACTGAACTAATAAATTTCATAATTGTTTTATTATCCAGAGCGAAAGAAATTTCATTACATAGCTATTCACATTTAACAGCTTTTTCAAAAGCTTATCGAGAACGATTTACCTCCTATTTGAAATGTCGGTTGAATACATAGAGGTGTAAAATCTGTGTTACCAATCATACATCTGTCTTCTTTCTCTGGAAATGTAAATACAAGTCCTTTATTGTCCTTCTTCCGAAAGTTCAGCTCTCCAGTTTTGTAATTGCTTTCTGCAACAGTTATTTGTGCAAGGTATTGTCGTTTACTGTCATTAGAAATTTCTAATCAATATTATTCTATGACAGATGGTTTAGCAATGGGTAATCCCCTTAGCCCTTTTTTAGCAGATTTATATATGCATTACTTTGAGGTTAAAATGTTTAACCTTATCAACTTCCCATTTTATTGTAGATATGTAGACGATTCTTTTGCACTCTTGGACCTTTCTCTATTTTCTGTTGACAATATATTAACGATTTTAAACTCAATAGATTCAGTCATTCAATTCACTTATGAAGTTGAAATAGATAATAGATTGCCATTTCTGGATGTGTTGGTTACACGTCAGCCTAATACCTTTGACACTTGCGTTTACCGTAAACCTTTTGCTGTCACACTCCCCCCCCCCCCATTTCAATTCATGTCACCCCCCTTCCCAAAAAGCTTCGTCTTTTCATTTTTTGATTAATAGAGCTCGCTTAATTTGTTCAGATAATAATTCACTTATTACAGAATTAAATTACATTAGATCTGTGGCTATTGATCGAGGTTTTAGTTTGTCTTATATCAATAATTTAATTTCTCATAGTCTTAATAAAGATGTTAATAATCTTGATTCTCCTGTTACTACGGTTTCCATTTCCAATCTTATCATTTTACCATTTTATAATAGCATTAGCTTTAAGATGGCTAATATCTTAAGACATTATGATTTTAATGTGGTTTTTAAACCGGTTAATAAATTATCTTTTTCGCAACTTAAGGACCAAATTCCTCCACATAATTATTGGGGCATTTACAACATTCAATGCCAATGTGGTTTGTCCTACATTGGACAAACTAAGCGAAAACTCCGTTACAGAATCAATGAACACAGAAACTATGTAAAGAAAAAAGAATTACAGAAATCCTCTATCGCCTCTCATTGCTGGGGGAGGGACATAATTTTAATTTTGACTCAGCTACCATTATCAAGAAATGTATTACTCCTCTGGATTTAGACTTTTATGAGGCTATTCATATCCATAAATTTAAAGACTCCTTGGTTAATGATTTATCTAGTACACCATACATCTCAACTTTCTGGATGGATTTGTTGTGTCACGACTCTTCACTTCCGCATTAATTTCATTGGCTGTTAGAACTTGATGGTCTTTTGGTATTATGTTTTGACATTTAGGTTTTTTTCACCGTACATGCAGTTGGGGGGATATTGTTTTTAGAGCTTTTAAAGTTTTTACACTGAGGATGTGAGTCCTAGTACTCACGAAACGTATACGTATGGTCAAATATGTTGTTTTATTGTGTGTTTAAACGTTGTTTTAAATAATTTATATTTTCACACATGTTCTGTACTTAGTTAAAGGTATATATAAATATTATACAGACATACAAACAATAAATACAATAAACCCAACTGGAGTGAAAAATTAGCCAGAGCCAGGAATCGAACCAGGGACCACAGTATACAAGACTGCTGCTCTAATCACTGAGCTACTCCGGCCGATGCCTGAGTCTGCAATTTCTCACTAATAAACCATGTTGGGGAAGTCACCAGCCATCTATACGACAGCCTTGGATGACCGGACAACGATGAATAGATTTTACTATTACATCGATCTACGATAATTATAATAAAACACTCATACTACAATATATATTAAAGCACACATACACACATAAATAACGCCTGCATTCAACAGTTAAAGGTATATATAATTATTATACAGACATACAAACAATAAATACAATAAACCCAACTGGAGTGAAAAATTAGCCAGAGCCAGGAATCGAACCCGGGACCACAGTATACAAGACTGCTGCTCGAATCACTGAGCTACTCCGGCCGATGCATCGGCCGGAGCATCGGTATGATATATTGTAGTATGAGTGTTTTATTATAATTATCGTAGATCGATGTAATAGTAAAATCTATTCATCGTTGTCCGGTCATCCAAGGCTGTCGTATAGATGGCTGGTGACTTCCCCAACATGGTTTATTAATGGGAAATTGCAGACTCAGGCATCGGCCGGAGTAGCTCAGTGATTAGAGCAGCAGTCTTGTATACTGTGGTCCCGGGTTCGATTCCTGGCTCTGGCTAATTTTTCACTCCAGTTCGGTTTATTGTATTTATTGTTTGTATGTCTGTATAATATTTATATATACCTTTAACAATTATATTGTTTTTCCAAGTGTTCTTCAAGAATACTACATGTACACAACTGCAAGCATTTTACTTTTCAGCCAAGTTGCTTATTTGGATTGTTGCCAGTTAAAAATAAAATAAAAGTTTTGAATCTAAAACATTAATTTGAAAATTTGGTATAAATTTCAATACATTTTTAAACTTAAAAAAAAATGATCAAAGTTGAGACTTGTATGGAATTGCCCTAACGCATTTATAATAAGAAACTTTTATGCTAAAAATGTTCTTGAGCTGATCAAAATGGCGTCAGCTGCATACATATAACGAGTAAAATTAGTCACACTAAATTTTAGCTGACTTATAAAGTTATTGTCCTTACGAAATTAGTCTTTATGGCAAAGGAAAAGAACAAATTGAATTGGAAAAAAAAAAAAAATGTTATGACAAACTGAGACAGGTGGTTAAAAAATAGGATAAATATGGTCTGGAAAATTATTAACAAAGTCAGTCATTTTCCTCCTTGTCTAAAACGTATGTACATTCGTGGACAAAAAAAAAAAAAAAAAAAAAAAAAAAAAGTAAACACCACTACTAACTCTACAACAAATTATTGTACAAGAAACTTATTGGTACCAAACGATTGGCAGTAAAGTCTACTTTAAATGATGCATATAAAATTTGCTTAAAGAGCCTTCTATATATCAAAACGAACCCAATCTTTTTTTTTCCTTTTTCAATAACAGTGACCAGGTTTGACACCATAAATGAATTATGCACGCTTCAATTAGCCTAAATCCAAATTTTTGCAAAATTTATATTATTAGTTCGCTAGAAAATAATTATTTTAAAATCAGCATACTTTAGGGCCTGTATCCAAATTGAAGTTTGTACTCGATGGTTGAAATGTTACAGAATGACTATGTCTGTTCTAATAATGTATTATTTTTTCCAAATATGAACATTTCACTCGCTTAATATTTTTCGAATATTGCCAGCTCAAATATTCCATTAAAAGGAGCATTATATATATTTTTTCAATTTATTATTTTCTGTAAGTAATATATGGTCCCTTAAGCCATTATTTTTACGTTCTTTACTCATAATTCGAAAACTACTTGAAAGAAAAGTTTTAAATTCAGGATTCCTATAAAGCAGAACATAATAAATATAAACAGGTTGATAGGTTGTTGATAATTGTAGGTTGATATTCATATTTTTTCGAATATTAATATCAAAATTCATAATTTATATTACACATTTTTTTAAATTCCAAATTCAGAGTATTTATGTTTAGGTTTTTTGGTATTATAACCAAAGAAAAAGTTATCTCATTAGGATTGTAGTTCCAGGAGATATTAATAAAGATATGAAAATGTAATTTAACGTTAGAAGCTCTAAATTTTGAATGTTTATAATTCAAAATCTTATCATACAATTGACTTGATATTTCGTTTCTAGGCTTAGTTAGAACCGAATATTTATAATATATTGTCAAAATTGGGTGTTGCCACAGAATAAAACAAATATTGGTATATATTAATTTGATGTTGTCCCCTAAGCACATTTTATATACATCATTTAAAAGTAGTCTTTATTTCTAGTCGTAAAAGTGTTTATCGTAGTCGTAAAAGTCGTTAAAGTAGTCTTTATTTTCTTTTATTATAATTAGTTTCATAGTTAATAGGGCTGTTTATTTTTCCTCCATGAATGTACGTCAAGTTCTTTAAAATTAGTCAAAAGTTGTTGATTTGCAAATAAAACATAAACTTAAAAAATGGTTAATATAAAGAAAGAGAGATAAAACTTAAATTACCACGCTCAGTATTTTCATTGCATTTTCACCGCCGCAGAATTCGCGGAGCTCGACGTTGCTAGTGTCCGTCCGATGTCCCTGCCTACGTCCCTTTTGTCGATACTCTATAGTAAGACAGTAAAAAAATAATAATTGAAACCTAACTAACTAAACTAAACTCTGTGCCCGTACAATCCATGTAGGATCTGGTCCGACAGTGCCCATCTCTGTTTTCTTGACCCCGGGACCCGAGGTCCAGCATGCGTCCCGGCCAGGTGGTCAGCCTAACGCGAGATCTTCGGTGTTTAGTTACCAAGCAAGCTTGGTACTTATTTTATTGACCCCAAATAAATGAAAGGCTGACTGAACCTTGCCCAGTCGGGAGTAAAAGTTGAAACCGGACAATTTAAAACGTAAATTGATTAAAGCTAACGGACGATAGCAGCGGTTTCGAGTTGATTATTCGCATTAATATATATATATATATATATATATACTTAAAATTATATAATAATATAAATAATAATATATATATAATAATATATGTATGATATTTAATAATATATATTTAAAATTCAATGCAATGCAAGCGTTGTCAATATCTTATTAATGTACTAGTTCATGGTATTAAATGTCACTTTATAATATAAGATAAATGACAACGAAATTTGTAGATAGACTAACAACTTTTGGAGTTTTTTTTTTCTTTTTTTTCAGTTCTGAAAAATTTTAAGTATATATCTGCCTTTTTGAAATTTAACAGTAATTAGAAGTAAATACCTTACATCGTAGTGCATTAAGTTCAATATTTCATCACAAAGTATTTCAGAGATAGTCCGTTACCGGCATCATTACCTTAATTGTTCTCTTATTCGATTCTAGTTGCAGAAAGGAATAAACTGTTTTACTTTTGGTTCTCGAAAAAAAAAAAAAAAAAATCTAAATAATGCTGTAACAAAAGAAAACACTGGATAATCCAAATGATGATTTGCGTAAGAAATTATGTACGGAATTAGACTAAAAAAAATCATTATTTTGTAAAATGAAGGATCGCGTATATTTATTTTTACTAAAATTTAAGGCATGTTAATATATAAGCTCTAGAGTAAATATTGAAAGTTATTAGGTGTCAAATTAAATTTATGAATGCCTTCTTGATTTAAAAAATTACTATTTTTTTATTGCAATACAATATATACTAATAAAAGAAACTTCCATTCTGTCTTTGTGTTTGTACCTGTGTGTGTGTGATTAGTGAAATCTATGGCATCTAGAAGTCTAAAAATAGAGACGAAGATTGTCCAAAGGTTGTTCTGATGTATCTGAGGCACATATTTTCACTTTCTGATAGAGCTGATATATGAAATAAATATCAGAATGATCTCTCAGGAAAAATATGCTTTTTAAAAAACAATGGCGCATGTGCTGCCTTTCCAGATCGCGGAAGCAGAACGAAACACGTTTTGGGATTTTTATACCCAACTCATGCAGTTTAAAATGCCACAAGTATAAACTCCAAAAAAACTTGCTTTAAGAAGGTATATTCACTCTTGAAAGAAACATTTTTTAAAAAATACGAATATTTACCCTTTTTTAAATTTATTTTGTCAAAATATATTTTTTTCGATCTGCGTATTTCGAAACTTGCATCGGCTAAAATAAATAACATATATTAATACTTGGCATTTTTTTCAGAGAGAAAAAAATTGCCTTGCATCCAATATTCCAAATGAAAATCAAATTTCAAATTAATTGCTTAAAAGGCGCAAAGGCCAACCTAGTGAACATGATTCCATGCCGGCTGCCGAACTCGGGCTATCAGTATAACGCCACTGACATTCTACCGACTAAATTGTCGGTGACTTACAGAAAAATATTCCATCTTGTGCTGCGTTTGTAGCCTTGCCAACCTATAATATTGAGGAGTTCCATGTTGTTTAGTCGGTAGATGCGAGTGCGCTATACTGATGGCCCAGGTTTGGGTCCCGGCATGGAATCTTTTTCACTAGGTTGGCCTTTGCGCCTTTTAAGCAATTAATTTGAAATTCGATTTTCATTTGAAAGAAATATCATAATATGCCAAGTTAATTACTGTTGTTTGTATATTCCGATGTTCAATTCGTTTAAAAGAACGAGAAATTTAATCTTTCAAAAATAATATAATATTTTCTGAGAGAATTTTTGAAGTTTTCGCTGATTTTGAAAAAAATCAGAAATTTACATCTGCTTTCTATCTCGAAATGCAAGAAAATGAGAAATACGAGGCAAAACAGCTCTTTTCTTCTGTCCATTTTGAAAAATACGAATAATAAGTGTTTAAAAAAAAATATTTCCCGAAAGCCACTCGCACCATTTTCGTTTTCTGTGCAGTGTTTAAAATTCTCTACTTGCCTGTTTTTTTATGAAATGCGTAAGAAACCGTAAAATTGACTCAAATGGACTTATCTGCGCTCTGTTGACAGAAAGGTTACGGTCTCCGGCAAGCTCCGATTTGAAATTGTCGCACTTGTACGTCTGCTCCTCCCCCAAAAATAATCCGAACGCATCTCTGTTGAATTTCATGCTGAACAACACAAAACCGGTTATTGTTTCGACGACGGAACTAATATGTATCACATGCAGTTGGTAGACCGGGCATTTTTGGATAGGCAATGACTTGAATCCTCAAACCTGCGAACATGAGTTTGTGATATTCAATACAATATGGAAATATATTTGTAAGCATAAAAATAGAAAAAACAAGATTAAAAAATTGTTGGTAAACATATACAAATATATAGTCATAAATTTTAAAAGAAAAAACAAGTCACCCCGTTGAAATTCTTTTAGTGTCCTTCTACAAATACTTTTCTGCAAGTATTTACTATTTTATGAGCGTCTATACACATCATTTGTTCTTCAGAATGTGCTGATAAAAAATAAAATTGTTATGAATATCTGTCAATATTTACATTTATATAATTGTTCTAATTCTTAATCAAAAGGAAAATAATGCAATTCAATAATGCAAGTCAGTACATTTTAAGAATCGAATTAAAAAATTTATATATAAGATTCATTTTGACATATCAGTATATTATTAAATTCATACCAATAACGTTAATGAAAATTTTCGTGCTGAATGTTCTTAAATCTTTTTTTTTTTTTTTTTTTTTTTTTTTTTTTAACTCTTTCAAACATATTTTATTTAAATTTTACAAAGTAGATAAAGAAAAAGATAAATGAATCATTTAAAAGAACTATTTTTGATTTAAAAAAATCTTTAGTTTTTCAAACAAATATATTTAATTTGTGTTTTCATCTTTGCAGTTGATGTAAAAATCACTATTATTTGTACATTTGCAAAATCATACAAAAATTACTTTTTTTCTACTTCTTTGTAATAAATAAATCATCATTTCTCATTGTGTTTCTCCCTCAGGAAACGTTTAACAGTTTACAAGCTACCATATTTCACAGTTAATCGGCGACTGTCACGAATCTTTTTATAAGATATTTAAATGATGATGAACGCATTGCTTCTCACACAAAAGGATATTAATTTGAAAACATTGTTTGTCATAAAAATTTTTCATTTTTAATGTTTATCTGTTTATTTATTTATTTATTTATTTATTTATTTATTTATTTATTTATTTATTTTTTTTTATGAATCAGATTTTTACTACATATAACAAATAACATGCAATCATATTTTGTATGTCAAAAATGTATTTCTGAGAATTATCGTTAATATGTAATAGATATAAATAAATATAAATGTAACTTAATGTAGAATATTTGAAATACTGCATATAAGAAAATTTAATTTAGTTTTATATAGATGATTTAAAAATGTAGCTTTAGAGTTGAATAATTAGAATACAAGATATGAAAATATGTTGGTGTTTGTCTTAAAAATCGACAGTGAGCTAGCTAAATTACATGCTGCTTTAAAAAATACATTAAACGTAGATTTATCGAATTGTTAATTATATTGTTAATTATGTGTACATATAACTTATCGTCTGTCCTTGTCAAAAATAGTTTTTATTTTTTAATTTTTAAAGTTTTAACTTTTAAACTGTGTCTAGATCATATAGATAACATTTCAAAATGCTTTCTGCATGAGCTAACATGAAAACAGGAAAATGACGTTTATCTATGACGGAAACTTAAAGAAATATGGTATTTAATATGGTAAATTTTCGTCATACTGAGGAATTAAAAAATAAGATAATGTATTTTTCTGATGGAAAACGATGCAATTTTACAAAATTTAAAAAATTACAATAATTTGGTATGTTAGGTCCATACAAAAATGGAAGTTTTTACTGAATTTTTCTTTTGTTTGGATTTGTTAAAGCATCTGGATTTTATTTTTTATTTATTTTTTATTTTTACTAAATATAGTTTATAGCACGCCTGAATTGTGTAAAATTTTAATTTTGTAATGTTTTGAACAACGTATCTTTTGGCTTAAAATTTTCATTCGATAAAAAGCAATCTTCCAAATGATTTAGAATAGCTAAAGTTTCTGGATTTGTTTTTAAATATTGGCCAATGAAAAGAAGGGAACGACGTATACAACTTCCAGGTTAAAACCCGTAAAACATGTTATAGTTCGATGCCTTTTACTTAAATGTCTTGCTTATTGGTATCGTGTTTATTTCAATTACTAGTCTATCAATATATATACCGGGTGTCCCAAAAAGGACTGACTGATTTTAAAATTCAATAACTTGCAAACGGTGACAGATATAAAAAAAATTCTTGCAGGAGGGTTATGCATAAGGTCAAAAGTTTTATTACAGTGATTTTCAATTTTAGTTCGATTTACAAACAATAGATGGCGCTGCAAGCAATAGTCGTTAAATACAGGCTCGATTTTTGGTCCTTTATCTTGTTCCATGCAGAAAAAGGAGATGGAAACGTATTATCCGGGCCACGAAGTACCAAAAATCGAGCCTGAATTTAGTGACTATTGCTTACAGCGCCATCTATTGTTTGTAAATCGAACTAAAATTGAAAATCACTGTAATAAAACTTTTGACCTTATGCATAACCCTCCTGCAAGAATTTTTTTAATATCTGTCACCGATTGCAAGTTATTGAATTTTAAAATCAGTCAGTCCTTTTTGGGACACCCGGTAGATGTAGATATTACGCAATGTAAATATTCTTATCCCAGTTTTCAAAAACATTTAAAATGAATAATCATACATTTTTTAATTAAAAAATTCTAATTTTGAAAGGTGGAAATTTCTAGGTAAATAATTTGTGTTCCGCGAGAAAAATAAAAATGTTATTGAAAATAAACAATTATTCACTTTTAAATCAGTATTTGACATATGTTTCAATATTTGACATGTGCTAAAAGTATTACTCAGTAAATAAAAAATTACCTAAATTTTGGATAATGAAGATGCAGAGTTTAAATGTAATATAACTAGAAACTATTGCCAATAAGGAATTAATTATTTAAAAAAAAACTGATTTTGTTTTAGTGATAATATTTCAAATAAAATTTCGAGAAAATAATGCAGAACATACCACCTGCATAAAAATTTTACAAATAAATTTGGCGACCTTCTGTTATTTAAATAATTGATAATGAAGTTACTAAATATGTGAAAACTGACAATTGTGGTATGTTTATATCGATTTCAAACTATTTAACATTATATAATGTCTATAAGATAGGGGGGATCAAATCAAGATGGCGGAAGTAATTCAAATCTATTTATTTTTCTGGAGTTTTTCTAAATTTCAGAATACTTATTTTTACAATTACAACATATTTTTAAACAGTTGATAAATTAAGCTTTTCTGGCTGTCTGTATTTCTGGATATATGCCAATGTGGGCGTCTTACATGGTGTGCTACAACACCGAAAATTGTACTCCGATTGCTGTGTAGTTTATGTATATTATTTCGGTATACAATAGAATGTTTCTTGTAAAAATCAAATTACAGTTCGTTTATAGGGCAATTTAAATATCTGTTATAATATGGTGTGTAGTAAAAATCGCTTACAAGTTATTTTAATGATTATATCAACCAGAAAAATTTCACAAATGCATCATCTATATTTAACATTTTGAAATGTTATTCATCGCTAAGGAACACTACTATATGATTAATATAGAATATGGAGTGCATATTGCTTATAATTCATATACAGGGCCATGCAGAAGAATTCTGAAACTCGATTGTATATAACAGATCGTTGTTGGCAAAGCATTTTCAATAGCCATATGATTTTTTAAATTTTTAACTACGTTTTTACATATTGTTTGCTGTGTATAAATTCTATAGATCATATGCAGGACGGTACAAAGGCATTTAGTTCATTTACCCATTTTGACGGAAATTGTTCAAGGGAAAATTTTCACTGTGTTGAGCATTCGTATCTGAAATATATTTTGGGCTACTTGGTATTATACATACAAATCTCATATACAGGTCTGCGCAAATGTATTCGGATATTTTGTCTAATTAATGATAGGGAATTATGAAAATGTATTTTCAAATGTGTTGTGAGTTTTAATAAACCATCATCTTTGACTTTATTAAAATTCTAGTAGCCTACGTTCGCTGCGCATGTCCATTTTCTAAATGAACCTTGAATCAAACGAAATGGTAAATCCGACCTTGTATTTTAAAGTAATGTGGATCTTCACTTGCAACGTCCTTCTGCGTTGCTGAATACGATGCAAACGTCATTGCGTTATAATATTATATTATGCTAATCAGAAGCAAATCTTTTATACTAGATAATTATAGTAGGGATGGGGGGGGGGGAAGGAAACGTGGCTGTTATTACCACTAAAAATTGAGAATTTTTGTATTCATCACACTAAAAAAAAGAGAGAATTACAATAATTGCAGAGGTTGACCGTTGAAATTAAATAATGTTCGACTTATTCGCTTTCGTTTGTTAAATCTTGAATTCTAGGCTTCTCACATTTGTGATATATGTGGTTCTGGCAGTTTGAATGCAATATAGCTATACATTACATTATACAGGGTGTCCCAAAACGACCGCATAAACTCTGCACAGCTAGGTTCCTCGTTGGGAGTACATAAAAACTTCCGAAAGAAGCGTTCCTGTACGATCCATCGTTTACGAGAAAAATACGAAAAGCAAAATATGACGTCATTGCCGGTGCAAGAAAAAACACTTTATTGGACATATGAACAACAGTATTTGCATATCTTTCCAGACGATAATGTTTAAAACGTTCGCCGCGCATATCGCGTCATGCAAGCGCGCGACATGGAATGACGTTAAGCCGCCGTTGAACTCGTATTTAAAAGACTACATCTTGCAGCTACCGGTATTCTTCGCACGGTTATCATGTATTCCGTTCGTG
Source organism: Maratus speciosus (assembly GCA_963932465.1). Classification (NCBI taxonomy): domain Eukaryota; kingdom Metazoa; phylum Arthropoda; class Arachnida; order Araneae; family Salticidae; genus Maratus; species Maratus speciosus. The sequence continues at coordinate 359,306,904 of OZ010791.1, forward strand.
ACTACTGCGACATGTACCTGATGTACGGCCGATGTAATAGAAATGCCTTGCGAACTGCTAGGGAGTATGCCCGTCGATATCCGTGCCGCCGCCCTCCCGTTACCAACGTCATCCGTAGGCTGGACGACAGACTGCGAAATACGGGAAGCCTCTTGCCAACAGTCAATCTTCACGGTACTGGAAGACCGCGAAGTGGCCTGACGGTAGCACAGGCGGATGCAATACTGCAGCGGGTACAAGAGACGCCCGAGGTAAGCACACGCGAATTAGACCGTGAGGTGACTTCGAATAAATGTACTGTGCCCAGACTTTTACGGTCTCAGATGCTACACTTATTTCGGTACACAACCGTGCAAGGTCTGAAACCAGTTGACTTTCAGAAACGCGTGGCCTTCTGTAATTGGCTGTTGCATCAACAGAACACAGATAATGGTTTCATTGCGCATATTCTGTGGACTGAAGAATCATGTTTCATTCGTGATGGGGTATTCAACCATCAGAGCAGCCATATGTGGTCCCAGGTCAATCCGCATGCAATCCGGCCGCAGAAACATCAGGAACATTGGTCTATTAACGTGTGGGCCGGCATACTCGGGAATCGCCTGATTGGACCATATCTGTTGCCTGAACGGCTCTCGGGACAGTCGCACTTGGTGTTTCTTAATGAGGTCTTAACCGAGTTCCTTGATGACATAACATTAGCGGCAATACAGGGATTTTGGTTCCAGTATGATGGGTCTCCGGCACATTTCTGTGCTCCTGTACGTGGTTGGCTGTATATGGAATACCCCGTCCACTGGTTCGGACGTGGTTGTCCGGTTATATGGCCGCCACGTTCGCCACATACACAGTTGGATTTTTTCCTATGGGGCCATCTCAAGCAACTGGTGTATGGACACGTAGTGACAACACCAATGGACTTAGCTGGTCGTCTGCATGCTGCTTGTATTTCGGTGGACCCCGCGATGCTGCAACGTGTGATGACAGCCATTCCACGCCGTGCTCAAGCCTGCATCGACATGCATGGCGGACACTTTGAACATCTGCTTTAAATTGTGCACAATTGTGTGTTTAAACATTATCGTTTGGAAAGATATGCAAATACTGTTGTTGATATGTCCAATAAAGTGGTTTTTTTTGTTTGTTTTTTTGCACCAGCTTTGACGTCATACTTTGTTTTTCGTATTTTTCTCGTAAACTATGGATGGTACAATAACGCTTCTTTGGGCAGTTTTTATGTACTCCCAACGAGGAATTTAGCTGAGCAGAGTTTATGCAGTCGTTTTGGGACACCCTGTATTTCGTAATATACGCCTACTCCTCCAGGTCTACTACGGTTTTCTATGTTCGGATTCCAACAGAGTAAATATAAGTTAAAAATATAATAAAATATTTGCACCAAAAGAACAGAGTTAGTCGTTTATATTTGAAAGAAATATGTGTGATTTAAAAGTAGATTTTTAAAGCCTAATTTTGTGAATAAAATTAAAATAGTGTCATTTTCACTGCATTTTCTTTTCATATACGAGTTGCTATCAAGTGACAATTAACATAGGAAAAAAACCACGATAACTGATTCTGGTAGAAAAATAAGCCTCTAGTTTTCATCCAATACAATATTCAAAATATTCCCTAATCGGATGTGTAGTCAAGTTTCACGTCAGACATTAGATGTGTTTTCAACGATATGGTTACAAATGCACCAGAGTTTGCTACAAAATAAGTTTAATTACTCGCTGCTCTACATCCCATTAAATAATGTTAAATTGCTGTTAACTGAATTACAGATGTTTCGTCATCAAAACTCCTTCAGAATGATAAATAAAGTTGGTTATTCAAAATTTTTAGTAATACTCTTTTTGGTGAAAAGAAGATTTAAAAAGTAAATATGTTTTTTTTTTTTTTTTTTTTTTTTTTTTTTTTTTTTTTTTTTCCCAAGATTGTATTATTTTTCAGTGTCTTGACAAAATAAACCCTATAATTTTTATTTTTCGCTATGCATATCGGCTTAAGCTGAACATCAGAATAAATTGCATTATAATGAACGAGATTTCAGGTAATTATAATGAATGAAATTCAGGTACACTTTTTCTTATATAGGCTAAAATTATAAATCAAGAAATATTTTTCCACTGTTCACCATTGGCATTTCAAAGACTTTTTCGTGCATTGCAAATATAACTTTTCTAGTAATAGTAAAATAAATGCTGATGAAGAAAATAAATGTAATACTTAATATACTGTTATCCGCTTGCTTCATAATGAAAAACCATAAACATACTAATCGCTAAGTACAAATTTTGTGTAATCTTCTCCATTCAGATTCACCGTCCAGAGGTCCCTTTAAATATAAAAGAAACATACAACAATACAGTAAATATGGCAATTAGTGTGTGATTCGATTACGAAATGTCTTTCACAAACCTTAAAAAAATTAGAAAATACGTGAAAAAAAAAAAAAGAAAAAAGGAATATTAATTGGGCACAACAAAGGAAATTTATTTCAACTTGCAATTTTTATACAAAATGTTTTATTTCGTGATAGTAGAAAAGCAAAATTGCATAAATTTTCTTCAGTAGAATCTGTAGTTCTTAAAATTTGAAGCAGTGAATGTTTCTGTAAGGAAATTGATGATATGTTTTGAAAAAAAAAGCATGGACGATATTTGATGATCTAAGTTGGATGCTATAAAAATCGCACGTTTAGGGAAAACAAACCGGCACGCTTCTTTGGTAAAGAATGAAGATTTTTTTAAATGTCTGAAATTAAATTATTCTACAATATGTGTGTATGTGTGGCACACAGTTACACTAAAATTTAAATATTTGACTCCCTTATTTTAATATTAAATGATATTTATATTATTTGCAATTGAATATAAAAAATACTCCAAAAATGCTGTCATACACTTGAAAAATCGCCATTATTGTCAACACCGTCAGGAACGATGTCACGCTTATGTTTTTTTGTCGTAAAATCAAACTGTTTGACGAAAAAAGTTATATCAAAATCGTAAATAAACAAACAATATGTAACTCAACATTACAGTCATTTTTAACACTTTCCAACAAAGTTGAAAAGTGTTTAAGACTTTGGTTTGTGTGTCCGTCTGTCCGTGCCCTAACTCTCATAAATATACGCGGACCGCGCTGAAATTTTTGGATGTTATTGGCGTTTACCATAGCACGTTCCCTATTTCAAATCAAATTTGTTGCATGTTTAGTTCATTTACAAGCGCAATCAAAGTATTCCGTTACATTACAGCCTATGGGAAAAAATCGTTTCAAATTATTATTAATGATGATAACGATTTCAAATAGAATAAAACTGAAATGCATTTATGAAGTGCACTAAAATATGCATTTTGTAGAATATGCGGTGCGAAGAATAGTTATTATTCATTTACAGGGCCGCACAAAAGAATTCCGTTACATAATGATACAGGAGTAGAGGGGATTGTTTGTGGCGTGTTTTAATTATGTTAATCTATTTCATATATGATGAAATTGATATACGTCGCTGAGGTGTACTATAACTTAATTCATGTATAATACAAATTGCATGGTATTTACAGGGACACACAAATGATTTCAGATACTATATTGTATCCGACGTACAGTACATTAGCGATGATTGCTGGAAATGCATTTTTGATTATTGAATGTGCTTTTATGTTTCACTACATTTACGCACAGTATATGTTCTGTATAAATGCTATAATCCATATACAGGGCTACACAAATAATTCGTGCTGGTCACTGGGTATGAGAGCAAATTGCTTAAAGGTAGTTTATAAATGAAATAAGCATTTTTACGCTGAACTGCATTTAGTTTACTAAGAAATGTTTATAGAATCTAGATAAAAGGTTATACAGGATCATTCGAGGAATTGGATACATGGCCGTCTATAAATGATAATTTATGAAAATGTGATTTTAGTAATTTAAGAGTCTTTTGGCTGTTCAATAAGCTAGTGGCGTCTATACGATAGTGGCTTATAAAAATAAGCTAGATAAGGGTTATAAAAAATAATTCAAGCATGTTTCCATATATTAGTATAAATTGCTGAAAGGGAAATTTCAACCTGTTATGTGTATTCTTGCTAAAAAAAAAATTTCCATTATATAGTATGTATATCAACCAACAGATCAAATACAGGGCTGTTCAAAATAATTGAAATACATATTTGACTATGGACGGTAACTGCTGAAATCAGTTTTTAAAATGTTTTATGTGTTTTCTTCAATTTTTACTTGATTCTCTTATTTACCTTATTTCGCGTAATAACGAAGTTTTGTTAAAACATTCAGGAAGTGTTAGAATGTGTTTCATAATCTATGCTTAATGCATGATTTTTTTTTCTTGTTATAATTATATCTGCTAGTTTCTTCTGTAAGTAAAATGATAGAGAAATTAGATAAAGATAACAATTATTATTATTATTTTAAATAACAATAAAAATCAAAGTTGCTTACCAGATTTTATGTAATCAAATTTTCAGATGGATTTTTCTTAATCTGGTGCAAAAGATTTTTATCTACATTGTTTCACGTTGATTATTTTTAAGCATTAGAAACATTCATTTTCCTGTTTAAATTAAATATTTTCTTATAATATTATCAAGCGTCAAAACTGTTTTCCTTTTTAATTTCCTATTTCTTTTTGTTATTTTAAATGAAATTAGTAAAAGTTTTATTTATTTTTCGGTGTAAACAGCCGTTTCAATTCTTTCATCAACTTAAATATTCGCCAAGAACCAAGCAATGGTAAACTTTCGTACAAAATAACAGACATTTCCATCATAATTTTACAGCTATTCTACGTAGAAGAATTTGTTGCAGACATAAACCATCCCTGAAACGCTATCTATCAAACAGCGAAATTCCACCAGAATCCATCCAGAAGAAGATGAGCGTTTAGGAGCCCGAAAGTAATTCACATTTGCATTTTTTGTAAATAATAGATGAAGTTTTAATAGGGTATTCTTAATGCGTGGGAAATATTTTTTAAGCTATGCTTGATGCATCATTTTCCTTTATTTAAAATATAGAAAATACGATTAAAACCAATGGAGGAAAATTATTAAAGCATTTTTCTGCTTATAGTGAATAAAACGGAACAAATATATAAATCAAAAAATGTCCGTTTATTAATTCCATTTAAATCCAAATTTTAAAAACAGAAAATTATATAATGATTGTATAATATCTGCAAATAAATAAATAGAATGCTAAATTAATCTTTAAAAAAATTAAACTTATAATTACACTATGTGCAAATTACTTAAAAGATGAAAAAATATTTAAAAAGTTGTTAAATTATTTTAATATCCTTAGTACTTTCAACTATATACATAGCCTTCGTAAGTGAATACAAAAATACAAGCGTCTTATTTTTAAATTTCACGAAGTTGGTGTCGAAAGGAGGGAAAGTGAAAGCCAATTTTTAGATCCGGAAAACATTGGTAAAATTAAAAATATGGATATAGAGGGAAGTGGAATATTACGTCTTTTATGATTCTTAAAGCAATCTGAGACAAATTCGGGTTATGTTATAGTATAAAACGTCATTACAGACAGTATTTTCTTTAGTAATAATTTCTATTGATTCACCGATAATCAAATCATGATAATTATATAAAGGGCATATAATTTAATCATGCATATATTTATGCATAGCATTAGTTTTTGCTGTTGCTCTCAATTGTGCAAGATAATCCAACATTCCTACAGCCACACTTCTTAATATATGTTTCCCACACATATTTTATTAAACTATTCGCGTTTCTGCTTAATCCGACAATGTTATTTTCTATGATAAATTGTCCAACCACTATAGCTTTTCGTTTTATGAGGGTTGGCATACTTCATGCCCCTATGCTTGACCCTAAACTTGGAAAGCTTTGAAAATACTGCGTAAGCATGTTGTTGTAGTACTTAATTTCAGTTTCTCATTCTATGATCCTTAGAATTTATACTCACCATTTAATATTGAAAAATTAGTTCAATTTTAAAACGCATATTAAAATTCAAAAAATGTGATTCCAGCAATTATTGCTCATAGACAGTACTGTAATCGAATTATTTTATAAGGTATATAAAATAATTCGATTACAGTACTGTAAAGTAAATATAGGATAAATGCTCTACACACAATATTCTACATTAAGTTTCTTGTTGTCACTTCTAGCAATTTCAATATGTTTGAAAAAGTGTGATTTCAATTAAATTTACTGTAATAGATTTTTCCCCTTAACCCATAATGTAAATGAATTATTTCGAGTGATCCGAATTCTTATGAATTATAACTGCTGTACACTTCATTTTTAATACCTAACATCATATGATAAACCTCAATAACATATTTTATCTACAAGGCAATGAGATTGTATGTACGCAAGAATCTCAATTGTCAATCTATACAGACATACATATGGCCAAAAAAAAAAAAAAAAAAAAAAAAAAAAACAGAATCCATAAACACTTTTCACAACGCTGGAAATTCAAAAAGAAATTTTTGTCAAAAAACTCACCATTGACATCGACAAAAAACACTTGCACGCGATGTACACTCTGAAAAAGAATTTAAATTTATGAGCGTTTGCTCTTCAATTTTGACAGGGAAAACGGTCAATACCGATAAAAAACTGTCTGATCCACTAAAAAAAATACGGTACGACCCCACACATTTACCTCCGCTAGAGTGTAACCCTTCATTTTAGTCGTGTTTCGAAAAATAACGTCACTTAACCGCGACCGTATCATATTTTTAGCCCGCCAAAAATGCGATTATGTGAATATAATCTAATGTGCTACGTGCTAAAGTTTTATTGTCTATTGAAGTGCATTATATCTTTGCCCCGTAAAATTATGGGCTGAACAAAATGATGGGGGTGGATTTTTTTGCCTGGAATCTCTGCATCCGGCCTCTGCCGTAATTTTACAGGGATATTTTTAGATACTTAGAAAATTAAGGGTAATCCACATATTCTTGCATGTCTAGACCATCTGTTTGCAAAAATATAGTACGATCCCATACATTTTCCTCCGCTAAATTGTACTGTACACGTTGACACAAAATGATGGGCATGGATCTTTCTTTTTTAACAGGGTATGACAGGAATCTCTGCTGCTGGCCTCTGCCCGTAATTTTACAGAGGTATTTTTAACAGTGTATAGTAAGAAAATTGTAAAACTCCAAAGTATTACGATACTTTGACGCAAGACGTCCATGATCATGAATTTCTATCATTCCTCAAATTGCTTTCACATTTCATATCATTGCATAACCAAAAGGTAGATGCTTACATATCCGCAAATTCTTTGTACGATTTATAGAGTTTATCTTTATTCAAACGTGTACATCTTACAAAAATTCTGTGATTTTTCTTTTTATCGCTTTACGAAAAACTTAAAAAGTGTTTTTGAAATCGGTTTTTCTGGAATTTGTGTGCCTCTCCATCATCTAAATCGCTTAGATATAGTCGAATTACCATGTAATTTATACACATTATTCAGCTTCTCCATGACATGTTGAAATTAAAAATGAAGTCTGTGGCATTTATAACTTGTTTACAGAGACACTAATATATTCCGTTACATTATGATATATGGTGGAAAAACGCGGTGTATTTTAACGATGATACAACACTACAAATATAATAAAAGCAATATGAATTTGTCTGGCGCCCCAAAAAATAACTTCTTATGGATTGCAGAGCGTTTATCATTTATTTACACAATAACACACACAACAACAACAAAAAAAAGATTTACATACAGATGTACTAGCAAAAGCTATTTGCAGCCTTATTTCATGATATGGAAAATTTCAAACGTAACGGAATGATGATCACCGGAAGATTTGGCAGAAAAATATATGCCTCCTAACATTTGTCGATCAATTACACTAACGCACAAAGCATTTCGAATAGAGTATTACCTCTTAGCAATAATTTCTGGAAGTGAGTTTTCAAATATGATTTTATTTTATAAGTTTAACTAATTTTTTCCATAGTAATATCATTTCTATAGATCATATTCAGAGTTACCTAAAAAAATTAGTAAGCAATACTGTGTATAGGTGTAAGTTGCTTAAAGGGTGTTTTTAATTGAGGCATTCATTCTGCAAAATGAACTGTATTGAGTATACTTGGAGGTGTTTATATAGATAGAATATAAAGAAATACATATGCAGTGCTACGTATGGAACTGTATAAATTACAGCTTATGGATGGCAAGTTTTGGAAGAGTTTTTTAGAACAGTCATGTGCTTTTTTTCTATGAATTATATTTTTCTCAATTTCAGTCGTTAAAAAATATTTCCGATATATACCGAGGTTTATAAAAGAAATGCAGTAGATATCCCCTCTTGGCAGAAATTGAAGAAAGTTAATTTATGGATGTGTTATGCTTTTTCTACCTAAATTAATATATTGCATTCTATGAAGATTATACAAAGTCTCCAGTGAAGAAGACCCTGATTTCAAAATAAATTATCACAAAAACAAAGATCAATTGAATTATTCGGTAAACGGTTTGTTTATTTGCTAAGCTGTAAAAATGTTATACAGAAGTTTAAATATTTAGTTCTGAAAATCCGTTAAAAGATGGCGCTGTAATAGTAAAGCCTATAAATTGTGCTTCGAAGTCCAGAGTACTACCGTCTCATTCCCAGATGGTTCCCTATGGAAGAACGAAAATTTGGAAAGTCCACTTTTTCGATGTAGTTATGAGCAGAAGTGGAGACATCTGGTCACATAATTATTACACCAGCTTTAATTTTAGAGAGTTTTAATTAATAGAATTTCCTATAAAAATTTTAGAAATCATTATATAAGAACTTATTAAAATATTTTGTTAAATTCAATTCAATTATTTAAATCAAAATACATATATTAAAAAATAATTTTGCACTTTTTATTTATATTTTATATTTTAAAATGACGGCATAATTTTTTGGTATTATGATTTATACCTGAATTATAATAAATAAAAAAGTGATCTTGCATTTTTCATTTATATTTTTAAATCACGTCATACTATTTTGGTTTTAGCACAAAACATATATTTCTTTTCTTTGTAAACAAAGTTTAAGGGACAGAAATTATGCATTAAATTATTTCATTTTTAAAAGGAATAGATGATACATCATATCCACAACGTCGAAGCAAAGGTATTTCGGAGGTTGCACTCGTTTCCAAAACTTCGGATCATATCGCTAGAAGCTGCACCATACTTCTATGCTCAATGAGGATAAAATATAAAAATGAGTTTTTTTTTTTTTATTAAAATTATTTTTTAATTAATTTAGTTTTTAAAAATAGAAACTTTGTATTTTTTCATTCAAACTGTTTTCTACAATTAAAAAAAATGATTTATGAATCATTATTATAAATGATCAATGATTTTTTTTAAATGTTTTTTTTAGCTTAATTAATTTTTTTAACTAGAAACTTTGATTTTTTTGTATTCAAACTTTTTTTCACATTCTAAGTAAACATTAAAAAGTAAAGAGTTCCAATTTTTTCAAATCTTCCTTTGCTTGTATTCGATTCCACGATCTACCAATTAGTATAGAAAAGACATAGCACAGAGATATAGGTATCCAGACCGAAATAGCTTATTGCAAAATTTGAAACAAATCTCAATTCTGTCAACACATGGCTCCGCTTTTGTACATCACCCCAGCTAAGAATCTTACTTCCCAATTTCCACCCTTCCGTAGGGAACCATCTAGGAATGAGACGCTAGTGCTCTGGACCTCGAAACACAATTTACAGGCATTGCGATTACAGCGTCATCTGTTAACAGTTTTTTCAACTACATTTTGCAACTTTTGTATAACATATTATAGTTTAGCTAATAAACAAACCGTTTACCGCATAATTCTATTGACTTTGCTTTCGAGATATTTAATTTTGAAATCAGGGTCTTATTCTCTGAACACCCTATATACAAGCCAATTAATCATATGTAGGACTTCACAAATGACTTCGACTAACTTTCGATATGATAAATGGACAATAATTGCCTAAAGCTGTTTTTCAAATTGGTTGTGCTTTTTCTAAATTGTTTAATAATGTATTTTCTTTATCTTATTTTAGATAGGATTTTACTTAAAATATTCTGGAAGTGTTTTAATATATGGCTCCTTCCAAAATATATAATACAGAAGAGTTTGATTATATAAAATAAATTGTACTATATTCAGTTAATTTTCAAAAATACCATCATTTTTCACATATTATGCTTTAGCGCCGCAAATTCGTTGCAGATATAATGTAATGTATCTAACATTTTGCCGTGATAATATATAGTGTCACATATTGGTTTAAAGAAATTAAAACCTAATGAGTGCTTCTCTACGAGATTTCTGATGTGGAGTTTCGTGGAGTTATGTCAATATATTTTTTTTTTCATTTAACGCTCCCACAAAACTGATCTATGCAGATCAGTTCACGTCTAAACGGAATACGAATGTTTTCGCAAATTCATTAAATTATTCCTAATTATGCAGAATAATATAAAAAAAACAGAAATGTTTGAATAATAATAATTCAGTGCTTTCTGTATAATAATAAAAAATATCATATCAGCAAAGAATCTAATTATCAAACTCAAAAATTAAAAAAACCAAATAACCCCAATTGCAAAGAAAACAAACAACACTTAATAGGTCTCTCATGAATAAAAGATTAATCGAAAAACTTATTTGTCAAATTAAATTATCTGTTGATATTCAAATCTTTTTTTGTCTGGATTTAATTAAATACTGTTTGCGTACTGGGAAAATGCAATAGGAATCACATTTCATGAAGAAAATATATTACTGTAATTTCATGACCAGATTTAAATATAATTGTTATGAATGCATTTTGGAAATTACTAACATGAGAGAATAAAAAAACCCTAAAGAGGTTTTACAAAGATTGAGATATTAATTTTAAATAATAATAATAATAAAAGCTTCATAAGTACTCACTCATAAAAACGTCGTAAATAAATGAACTTTACAAAAGAATTTTTCTTTTTTTAAATTACTATAGATATAACAATATTAAATTAAGCAATTTTTTAGGTAATTTTTCTGCTTTTTATTTCATTACATAATTTGTCTTGATGTTTTGCAATTTAAAATATTTGTGAAGATTTTATTTTTAAATGTAACCAGATAGATTAAAATAAAATGTAATTTTGATAAATTCTGTAATTTTTTTAAAAAGTTTGTTTATCTCATTTTTCTGTTTTAACTTAAACGTTTTTAATTTAACGTTATGAGTGATATTTTAAAATTGAATTAAATCGCTCTTCACGAATTTTCAATATTATTTTAACCTTTTAAATGTGCAAGGACTAGTTAATTTTACTACCTTTTAACATGCAGTTTTATGAGACGTCAGCTATTTTAGTATAAGCAAAATAAAGCGATAAGAATTTTTCGATTATACCACTTATTACATAAGAAAACACAGAAAGGTGTTTAACTCCCTTTCCCTGCAAAAACTTTTATTATATTTTCTTCTTCACCACTTTTGTTAAAAAAAAAAAAAAAAAAAAAAAAAAAAAAAAACTAAAATAAATATGGTCAATAAATAGTGCTAAATTAGTTTTTCTTCTCCTGTGTTATTTCTCAATTGGGATTCTGTTTGTACACTATAAAAAAAAACGACATTTTTACGGTACAAAGTACTGTTCATCACGCGCACAAACTCGATCACACTGAATGTGCTGTATTTTTCTTTGGTTTCCTGGCTATATTAACATGGAAAATACAGTAGTTCCGTAAAATTAACAGCACAATGTGCTGGCAATTTGAACGCCAGTAGTTTGTGCTGTAAAAAAAATGCGTCCAAATTGCCAGCACATTGTGCTGTTAATTTTACGAAACTTCTGTATTTTCCATGTTAATATAGTCAGTAAACCAAAGGAAGATACAACACATTCACTGCGATCGAGTTTTTTTTCTGTCAAGTTTACAGTGGTTTTTTTACAGTGTAAGAATTAGAGAACATAAATATGTAAAATATCAACCTTATTGATATCGATTTTTTGTAAGTTAATAAATCTTATCAGCAGAGTATTTTAAGACCGGATCGATTTATCATAATAAAATCAAATAAACACGTGCAATATACAAAAATAAATTAAACTACACTTAACTACTCTCTCGCAAATAAAGGACCTATAAAATGACTTGTTTGTCAAATTAATTTTGTCTTTTGTTATTTTTTTTATGGATCTAATAAAATTCTATTTCCGAAATGTATAAGTACATTTTAAATAAAATTACATAAAAAGCCTTTTTAATTTAATTTAATGATATATTTTATTGATAACCTTTTCGAACACATTAACAAATTCATAACATAGACGAGTTTGAAATGCGTAAAAAGACAAGCTTATATTCGAATTTTAAATAAAAGAAATCTTATTAATGGCTCTGCTTAGAAACATCTAAATAAATGTACTTCAGAAAAGAAGTACTGATAGCGGAACAAATTTTTTTTTTATTCCATTCTCATGTTACGCTGAAAATAATAAAATTCAATTAAGAATCAGATTATTTTTTCAAAGGATTTTTTCGCGGTTTTCCTTCCTGCTTATTTGTTTCACTTAACAATATTTTTTCAATTTGTTTTGAAAATATTAATTAAATAGTTAATAAAAAATAAACTGTTTTGATATTTGCTGTAAACCTTAAATGCTTAAAATTACTTTTTATTGAAAATTATTCAGTTTAAATATGTCGAACTACATACATAATGAAGTACATATTTTAAATCTGATTTAGAATATATTTGAATAAAATTAATAAAACAATTAAAAAAAAGGTTTGCCATCGCAATTAAATTTTTGATATATATATATATATATCGCTGCTGACCACCCTTTCCTTCTAGCACATGAATAAAGAAGCCCACATTCTTATATTTTTAAAAATATAGAACGCAATTGTATGTTACAAATTTTATTTTGCTACATTTATACTTACTCATCAATCAGAAGAAAAATAATTCTAATAATTGTGGCAGACATAATACCTTGTCACAAAAAATCATGCTTGTCAACATTTTGCGGGTTGTCAAAAATTTTTAAATTCAATGCGTTTAGCTAACGCAACATAATATATTGCAAATTATATTATGTTAATTAGAGGTCTATGTTCAACTCTCGTTAATGCGCCTCCCTTTAATAATGACAATGACGTTTCCTCACCATTTTTCAAATGCAATTAATCTTAAGGACAACAATTAACCCTTAATGCCCCGACAATACTTTAAAGTACAACATTTTTTTTATCTCAATTGAAACGCACTCATTGCCTGCATTCGCAATTTCACTTTTAGGAAACCATAGTAAATTCGTTGAAAAGTCATTAAGTAGGTCACAAACTGATAATTAGGTTAGAAATCAGCAGTAAATTAGCAGTCGTGCAAATATACCAATAGGTAGCAGCATAATCCAACTATAAGAGGTTAATTTCGAATTTATGAGACAGAAATTGTACAAGATGAGCAGGGCCGTTCAAAAGTTGTTGATGAAGAGCGAAGTGGTCGTCCAGTTGAGATTGTGACAAAAGAATCAGTTCGGAAGTTTGAGGAAATGGTTAGAGCAGACATGCGAACAGCAACAGACAGCATAGACACCATTTCCTCAACCTTCCGCACTGAAACTTCTGTCGCAATCTCAACTTTAGGATAATTTCTCTCTTATTCAACAATTTTTCAAAGAACCTGCTCATTTTGTACAACTGTTGTCTCATAAATTCGAAATTAACATCTTCTAGTTGGATTATGCTGTCACCTTTTGGCATATTGGAAACAATTTACTACTAATTTCCGATCTCTCATATCAGTTTGTGGCATACTTACTGGCTTTCCCTTGTACGTCCCTTGACTCTCACTAAACAGCTATAAAATTTCTAGGAAGCTTAAACTTATTCACGTAGCTATTTTGGCGCGTGTGTGTGTCAAATTTGCTTCCATTTTGTTTTCTTTTGAGCCCTAACTTTTGCTTGGAAACATCTGAAATTTTAAAGGCAATACTATCATATTTTTTTCTAGATTTACATGTATTCAGAGGTGCCAAGCTCGCACTAATCTTCCGTAACGCGTGGATTAATTTAACCCAGTTTAACAAAGTTTCGAACCAGAAAAATTATTTGATGAATCTTTACTTGTTTAATTCCAGATTTCTACGCAGAACTTATTTAATTTCATCGCTGAAAAAAAATTCCGGTCCGAAATGTATTAAACCAGGGTTAAATTAACCCACATATTACGGAGGATTAGTGGCAACTTGGAACCTATGTGGATTGCATGATAGTATGTTATGCGAAATAAAAATAAATGTTCTGTTTGTTTAACTACGAAGCATTTTTCAAAGCGGTACTTTTAACTACCGTCGTGACATGTTCAACATGATTTTTACTTAGATTTGTATCATTTGAATATGTATAACGATTTCTATTATGTATTAACACTAGAAGCGCCGTCGGGGTCATTTTGCCTTTTTTTCCAATTTCCCATGCTGGATTTTAACATACAAGCGAACAAACACCGCAGCTCATGTTTTTTTTTTTTTTTTTTTTTTTTTTTTTTACTTTTTCTAAAATACTACCAAGAGTACTGTGACAATTTTTCATGTTTCTATATTGATTATTAAAATAAATAATCACCGAAATACCTAAAACAGCCAACAGGTGTCATTTTGACCCCATAAGAAAAATGGCCGATTTTGAAGTTAAAGTCAGTTTTCGAATTCCCGATATTTTATTTTTATTTTCTGGACGTGGAAAAACACTCACCTCTAATCGGGATGAATAAAAAAAGAAAAGTAAGGCTTTGTTTCATTGACGCATAGCGATGCGGAGGGACTACCCTTTTCTCCTCTGCGCGCGCATCTACCAGTGCGCGCGCAGTTACGAGTGGCGAAATAAGCAGTGACTCCTCGCTGAAATGCGCACGCATCCTAGCGCCGTTGACATGCTACAGAAGTTTTGGAGGGAAAATAGTTCTACTGTAGCTCCGGCCGATAACGGAACAAGGCGCTAGTTTCCACAGCAGCATTGTCAAAGCTTTCGATTGCGATCAGAGTGTAAGCTTTTTTCTCGTATAAACAATGCGGAGAGGATTGAGTACACAGGAGTGCCTTGCCCTCCTGGAGCAGTTAGATTCAGATATCAGTGGTGACGACAGCAACGATGAAGATTTTCGCGTTGATAATGTGGACTTACAGAATGCGTCGTCTTCTGAAAGCAGTGACAGTGATGCCATTGAACACCCTGGCAATGTGGTTTCTCGTGTTATTCACGGATCAAGACGTCCACGTGGATGTGGGCGTACAAAAGGACGAGGAAATAATGTGCCAAATCTTTCTGCTGGCAGCAGTAACGATACGTACACGTCATCCAGCGGCATTCTTTGGACTCCCATGAACCTTAGCGGCCCCACTTCTGCTACAGGTCGCACGCCAGCTCACAATATTGTAAAAATTGCAAGTGGACCCACGCCTTTTGCTCGTCGAAATATTGGGACAAATCCTGCTTCGGCCTGGCGTTTGATGGTGAATGATTAAATAGTTTCGTACAGCACCTTTTTTCAAATGAAAATTTGGAGTTATAACTTTTATTAACAGGATTTTTTTTTTTTTTTAACCATTTCGAAAAATATTTATTGTCCTCGTCAGGGTAGGAAATCAAAAGCATATCTGAAGGTTTTTATTGGTTTAATCATCATTTTATTCATATTCTGATTGGTATATATAGTAATATGTATTTCCCTTTACTTTCAACAGAGAACCTTCTGTTGCCACTATGACAAAAAAGTAATAAAAACTTCAAAAAAAAATTAATAACTCAGAAACAAATTGAGATACGGCTTTCAAACAAATTGCATTTAAAAGTACATTTTTTTTCTATCCGACGGTGTAAAACGTAATATTGTGGGATGTTTAGAAGTTTAAGAATGAAATTTCCTTTAAAATGAGACGTCAGATTTCTTGGAAATCTGACGATGGAAAACCCTTTTCCCGAACAGCCAATGAAATGCTTGGATAATACATAAGTTTCAGGTGGATAATAAGTACGAGTCGCAGGCGATTTTTGTCGCTTGGAATTTTTACGTGTAATGACACTATTAATGTTTAATTCATGGCGTACGTAATGTAGGATCAACTACGTGCGATTTTTTATGTATTAAATTTTAGTCTTTGAAAAAATCATTTTCCAAATGGTCGTTGTAATTTGTTAGATTGCTTTTTTTTTTTTTTACATTGATGAGAATAAATATAACATTCCACCAGCGAACCAGTGACAGCCGGAGAGGTTTAAGTTGATGCAATAGACCATATTTCCGAGTCTTTCAGAAATTGAAAATGCAAAAGGCAAAAAAATCGCTTTTCGAACTATTCCTAAAAACAGAGACTTATCATTTCAAATACACTTACATTAAGTAATTATGGTCAATTTCATCATATTTTGTTTGCTCTCAGAAATTTATTCTTTTGGCCACTAACTTTATTTTTTTTTCTAATATTATTACATTAAATTAAATTTTCATTATATAAATATTTAATTTTAAATGATTTAACTCAGTTTAAAAATTTTGTCAATTAATTGAATGCAAAGGCATGGTTTATTTTTATACATTTAACTTGTTACATCGCTGAATGCGGACGAAAAATAACGAACTTTTGTCGTTTTGTATTAACAAATATTCACTAACTTCCATTTTCCCTGAAATCACTGTATAAAGAAAACCTTGATTATAAAACATTTAGCTGTGAATTATTTAATTCCATTTAAAAATTGATTTCATTACATTCAACGCAAGGGTACATTTTTATACAGCTGTTGTATGAAAGATTTCAGTACATTTACCGTCAGTAGCAGCAATGTCCTTTACGTTGACGTGCGATGATTTGTGAAGGCCACATAAATATAAAAGTCATATAATCGCTTTCATCTCGACCACGTCCGTAGCTTTTACATATCTTTCACGTTTATAATGCAAGGCGGTGGTTGAAATATATAAATACGTACATTCTACAATCATTGATTATATTGTATTATCGATAAAAATATTACAACTACTAAACGGATGAGTAACATTTCTGGCTACTCTTGCCGGTCGTCGAAGATGAGTTGCAATATTATATGAATGCTTAAATTTTGCCTAAATTTCTTTTGTTTTCCCCACCGTTTTGTCATCTTTTCCAACAAAATCATGGGAATCATCACTATCATATTTAGAATTATGCAGTTCATTATCTTCTTCTGTATGTGTGTTATGTTCGCTAAATATTTCACTGTCAGAATCATGTTCAATTTCCAAAAATCCTTTTTCATCACTTTCAACTGTTTGTAATAAATCTCCAATTCATAGAAACACCTTCTTGTTGCCATAATGCACTTCTCACAAATCTTTAAATATGTAATTTCAAATATAAAACAAATACTAACGCTTACCAGTATATATATTTACTCTTACACTCTAGAAATAAATTTCTCAAATAAATATTGCGTCAGAAAAAAACTTACGCGAACAGGCACGTGGAGTATGTCATACCCTAGTTGGAAAAAAAATACAGATAAATATTTTTTCTGAAACACATGTGAAAAGAAAAAACAGTTCTGAAGGTCAACCACTACTACAAAATCAGCTACTGAACAAGGACAGATTTTCGGTTTCACAAGTAGGGAATATTCCACTTTTTTCTAGACATGGAATACATTAATCTCACGCACTTTCCCGCGGGTTTTAACGTTTCATACATTCCCTCCACAAAATAATACACAAAATAACATTCTATTTCATAAACTGTAAATATAAAAATAAAAATCCATCCGACAAATTTTATTTTATAAAACGTCAAAATAAATAAATAAATAAATAAATAAATAAATAAGCGACTTTTATATGGAAAAAGAAACGTTATCTCAATTTAATCCTATTTCAAATTATTTAAATAGTAGTGTTTTCTTAATATTATTTTTTATGAAAGCCCTCGGATATATATATTTTTATAACGGATAAATGTTATAATGCATTACCACTATTTCCGAATAGTAATTTCTGGAAATCTGCAAATTGTCGTAGCATTTTGTACACCAAATATCATTATTTAGGTCACATTTTTTTTTTATGGAAACCCTAGAATACATATTTATATAACATATAAAAATATTAAGTATTACCATTTCTTTCGAATATTATTTTCTGAAAATAGTATCTTGACACAAATTATCTGAGTCCCTTATATTGTCCCTTTCTGAAAACTTGTACAAAAAGGATACTAGGTACGTGCTATCCGTTTCTGTCCCGGATCATTAGAGGTTTAGTTTGTCACCGGGGGCACTTTTGAAAATTTTTTCGACCCTCTCATTTGATATAACATTTTACAGCCCTTTGATGATACCTTCATACTAAGTATCTACGTCACCACTCCCTCCATTTAACTCCCCATTTTTATTTAAAATAATTAGTTAAGTAACTTGACCCCTGTTACTTGAGTCCCTTATACTGTCCCTTCTTGAAAACAATTTAAAGTGCAGTAAATCATGAATAAAGCTTTAATAGAGATAATTAAAAAGTATATTTTCCTAATGAATTTTATAATTCTTAATGTAATCAGAATATGGAATGCACAGCTTTTAAGATGGCGATGGTTCATTTATATATATATATATATATATATATATATATATACAGGATGTCCGGTCTCAACGATGTCCAATGGCTAATTCCTAAACCATTAGTCATAGACATATATTAGATGTAAATTTCCAACTGGGCGAAAAATGTCCGGACCAGGATTCGAACCCGGGACCTCCTGGCTGAAGCCGCCAGTGCTCTGCCATCTGAGCTATCCCGGACGATTCTGGTCGAACTTTTTCACCCAGCTAACCTTGATGATTACAGCATCTGGTCTGAAACATGGTTCAGCTCAACAGAATAAATCTCAGGTAATGGAACTCCAGAAATCACTAAATCGAACTCCAGAAATAGCGATTTCTGGAGTTCCATTACCTGAGATTTATACCTGAGCTGAACCATGTTTCAGACCAGATGCTGTAACCATCAAGGTTAGCTGGGTGAAAAAGTTCGACCAGAATCGTCCGGGATAGCTCAGATGGCAGAGCACTGGCGGCTTCAGCCAGGAGGTCCCGGGTTCGAATCCTGGTCCGGACATTTTTCGCCCAGTTGGAAATTTAAATCTAATATCATTTGTTTACCAATTAGAATAATTGTGTTAAAATTAATCTAGCATAGACATATATTTCCAGTTACAAAAATGTTTTAAATGAGGTTAGTTATTTTAAAGATTTATTTTAAAATCGATATGGGCCAATAAAAAACATTTCTTAAAAAAGAAAAAAAAAAAACGAAATTTAAATTTTTATACTCTCCCCCGGTCCTATAACTTATTTAGTAAAATGTTCCTATTACACAGACAAGTAAGAAAGTTCCATTCATATAACACTAAAATTGAATGAGTTATGAAACTTTAAAAATGCATGACTTATGCCACTTTTTTGGTCTGAAAGCAAGTGAGTTCGGCTTGGCTTTGAGGAGTCACATACCAAGTGCGTAAAGTATTCGAAGATCTTATTTCATGTGTATCTGCGCTTTGAAAAAAATCGTATAAGTATTACGGTTAGGTTAACATTTATTAAGTTTCAGATTGGCTAAAATAACATATGTTATATTTTTCACGATTTGGGACTGTTTCTTTTATGATTTCTTTTAACAAAAATTATGTTATTTTTATAAGTTTTTATGTTACTTCAACGTTTTTATGTTACGTATGTATGTTTTTCCAGTTCAAAATTTGTACTCGAACTTTAACTCATTTTCAAATATCCGATCGAGATTACATTTTACATACCGACGCAAATCCGATAACAATCTAATATTATTATGATTTCCGGTGGTTACCATTTATACTTATTTTACAGGATAACACAAAAAAATTAGGATAGATTACCGCCAAAAAGTTTAAGAAAAAGTTTTAGATTAGATAATACAACTCTGCGATTGTTGGGTTTTTTAACCTTTATGTATTTTTTAGCACTGAATCTGAAAATTACACTAATTTTTAATCATCATTTCAAGATATTTCGGAAATCATAAATTGTCAAATTCAAAGAATAACAAAAATCGGATACTATAAAGTAGAGGAGATGGCTGTGTTTTTTATCTTTTGATAATTGATTTTTGCGTACTTTTTAACAGTGAAACTGAAAATTACCCGATTTTTTTTCAAATCGTAAATTTGTAACTTAAAATATAGCGAAAATCTCATACTATAAAACATATGTAAAACTTTATTTTATTTTATTTTATTTTATTTTATTTTATTCAATAATTTATTCGATATCTTTGCTTATCCTGTGATTCTTACAGCTAATTAGCTGAGTGGACCGATGAGATGCGGGAGGAGATTCAATTTAAAATTTGAACTTTTTAACTTTGAAATTTGCGAGAAATCCTGATGTGATGGTTAAAAATGAAGGTAAATTTCGGATTCAGCGATACAGACTACATAAAAATCAATTATCAAAACCTAACGAACACGACATAACCCAACATTTGCAGGCCAGTATATTCTAATAATATTTAAAAATGCGTATCATTTTGTAAAGGATTAAGGCTGTTAATTTAATATCATTTTATTTAACAAAATATTCTGTTTTTTTTTTTTCCTCTTAAATGTTTATTACAAATCGTATATTTTGCATTAATATTTCAGAATGATTAAAGATTTCAAATTTATATTGCAATGTTAATTTTACTTGCAACAATTTTTTTAATATATCTGACGAAATTATATTTCGACTAAATTTGTTAATGAACCCCAATTTCCAGCAAAAAATATGCTTCAACTTTAAACATTTATTACTCGGTCAATTTTAATCGTAGGATAATGGGACTTTTTTTTGTATTACTTGACAGTGTAAAAGGAAACTTTTACTAAATATAACTTATAGGATCGGGGACCGTATAAAAATTTAAATTTCGTAATTTTAAAAGAAAATTTTTAAAGTTTTAAATTTTTAAAATTTTTATTTATTTTTTAATTTTTAAAGAAATGTTTTTATTGACCCAAAACGCTTTTAAAATATTTCTTTACCTTATTTAAAACATTTTTGTAACAGGAACTATATGTTTAAGACTAACGGTTTAGGAATTAGCCATTGGACTCCGTTGAGACCGGACATCCTGTATATATATATATATATATATATATATATATATATATATATATATATATATATATATTTAATTTTATCAAGTATTGTGTTTAATTGAAATGATTATATTAGTGGGACATTTCAGGATTTAAAGATAAATAAATAAATCAGAATATTTTTTAAATATTCAGTTTGCGCATTTTTTTGTTATATCATTACAATTATTTGGAAAAACACAATAACAATTCCAATTAAATTAGATAATAAAATTAAACACTTTTATTTTTATTGAAGTAATTTCATTTCAAATGCATTTGCATGATATGAAAACAGTATTTGTTTATATAAAGAAAATTCATTAGTAAAAGAGAAATTAATTCGACAAGGGATTAATATATTTATATTTTATTAATAGGAATTCTGTTAAGTGTGATTCGTTTTTATTTTTTATTTTATTATTATTTATTTTTTTTATATAGTATTTGCTTCGTTATGTGTGTTTGTGTACGTTTTCATTAAATTTGCTATTTATGTTGTATTTTTTTTATTATTAAAGAAATTGATGTTATAGCCCATCTTAAAGGTTTAAGCACAAGCATGAAATGTCGATCTCTAAAGAATAATAAAAAGTTAGAAAAATATATTTTTTAATTTGTATAATTTGAAACTTCATTTAAATAAATGATATGAAAATTAGAAAAAAAAATAAATTACATAATTGTAAAAAAAAAAAAAAATATGTATGATTTAAAATATGTTCAAGCAAAGCTTTGTCAAAAGATTATGCACAATGGTAAAAACAACTACATTTATGATTTTTACGAAACAGTTAAATACAAATAACTTTTCCGTGATATTGGATTAGTTAAAAAAAAAAAAATAGGGACCATCGAAATTATTAATTTTTGTAGGGTTTCTGGTGGCTAAGAGTACCATGCTTTCATAATGTCCTCTTGAAATGTTTTAAGAGAGCCATACTGCTTTTCATTGCTGTAAAACTGATAGTTAAAAATGTCCCAGCCATTCTCAATCGGGTTTATGTCTGGACTTAAAATTGGCGAGACAAAATTTTTTAAAAAGTTCTATAAAAGCCACTGTTTAGAAGAATGTGATATGCGGATTGTGGAAAAATCCATTTAGATCACCCAAGAATATCACCGAAGGGAAGAAATGTTGGTTCAGAGTCTCTTGAGAGTTTTGGAGATTTTGTCTTCCTTTTAGAAAAGCCAGAGGGGTCTGGCAATTAAAGCCGAACCCCCGACAAAGTATAACATACTTACCTCCTTACCGCCTGCTGAATTAAGGTCCTTGGTTCCTTACTTAGATCACACCAATACGTGCTTCACCCATCAAGGGAGAAGTGTGTGACCTTTACATTGCGATTTTTATCAGACCTTTTCATTGCGAAATTTACAGCAATGAAAAGCAGTATGACTCTCTTGAAACATTTCAAGAGGACACTGAGAAAGCATGGTACTCTTAGCCATCAGAAACCCTACACAAATTAATAATTTCGATGGTCCCTATTTTTTTTTTTTTAACTAATCCGATATTACGGAATTTAACATTGTTCTCATCATTGAATAAAAGATTACTCCACTTGTCCACGTAGGTTATGTGTTTTACTTTGTTCTTTACCCCATGTCATTCTTGCCGGTTTGGGGCGTAGTTTTAGATACGGTTTGCGAGCCATTTTCTTTAGCATGATATAATCACATTCTTTAATACGTGTATGGTGTCTATGTACACCTGTACACCGAAATTACTTTTTTATTTTCATTATTGTCATATTTTGCCTGGACACCAATTCCGTATTCACCGATTTGTCTGAATAGTCATCATACGTGGTCGCACACATTTTGGTTTCCGATTATAATTGTAATTTCTAGAGAGTATTTGCTATATATATAGCACACTTTGATCAAATAAGAACTTTTGTAATTTCAGAAATGCTTTCAGTTTGATTTCAATTAAAAATTTTTGAAATCTTACAGTTTGAAAGCCCTTTACTCTCGGTATTTTTAAAACGAATGGAAATAATTTCTCCACTTTTATACTTTTCTGAAAATGGAATACCACGTCATGCATGATCATTATGCCCGAATTATCCCGTATTTCTAAAAAATTGCATAAATTGTTTATACGTATGTGATGTTTTTTCTTCTATAATAAAAGTAAGTTAAATAAAATTATTAAGATTTTTATTTTAACCAACAAAATTTGTTTTCATTTTTAAATTTGATTTTGATTAAATGTCGATTATTTATTTTAAATTTGCTTCATATCATTTTCAGTTTGTTAAACCTGATTTGCGAATGCTTAAACTTTTAATATGGACTATAGTATTAACTACTTTTTTTGGATCTCAATATACAATTTTAATAACTGTAAAAATGTTTGTATACCTGTCTTTTTTTTTTTTTTGAAAATTTTTGGTAATATTTATTTATACAGAATGTCATTACAACACAGTAGTACAAATCATGCTAGTGCGATGCGCTATATTGCTTTCTTTATTCTTAGAATGCAACAGACAGAATAATTATAAGAAATAACAATTACAGGACACAAAATCGAATATATATATTTGTTCTTATACAACACTTTTTTTTTGCCTTTTCCTCTAAGTTGAGTTTTATAGAATTAAATCCACTTTAATAAAATATGTCAAGTGATACGTGACTCAAGTAGTCTAACAATTTTAATGAGATATTAATAATATAAAGGAAAATATATTTTATAAAAAATCTTGAGACGATTTAATAAACATCCAGTTACTTACAAGATAATTTAAATATTAATACAAATTACAAAACATTCATTTTACTTAATTTTAGCATTCAGAAAAAGTTGTTTAAAATTAGATAATTTCAAAATGATTTTTTTTCAAAAATCTATTTTAATTTAATTTACTAGTACAGACTTTTTTCAAAAAAAAAAAAAAAAAAAAAAAAAAAAAGATTTACGAAATGAGACATGAGAATTATTTTATATTAATTAAGCGCTTTTATCCCTACTCCTAAGAAAAATATTCAATTAAATATTCATATCATTTTTACTCATAATTGAAAAGTTTAAATGAAGAATGTTTTAATTGTCTGCACAAAATGACATTAAGCTTAACTATAATTACTTTTAAACTTTCTTTAATGTCTGAATTTTTTAAATAACTGATACATAAAGAAAAATGCATGTTTGAAAAGAGCTTTATATTTTATTGTTTATTTCAAATTAAATTACGTATAATAATAGAAACATGTTCTTTTTTTTTTTTTTTTTTTTTAAGGTAAGCTTGCCTTTAATACTTTATATAATGACTTAATTTAAAAGTTCCAGAAAATTATCGGAATACATAAAGATGATATTAGTTCATTAATATTTTTAAATTTAATATGAAGAGGAAAAAATGAAAGAAAAAAGAATTAAATAAGTAGTTTAATATTTTTATCAATATCTCATAAGATTAACATGATTTATTTAACAATAATTAAATCATTGTTACACTAATGTTTCTATAATAAAAGTTTCAACATAATAACATTTTAGGCATCATTTAATAGGTTAACGAAATATTACTACTTCCAAAATGGAATGTCTAGATCCGAAACCTGATAAAATTTCAGCAATAACAGATCTAATACAAGTAATTTATAATTATTGTATCCTAAATTCAAAGTACAATGTGACCTCAAAATCCGGTCATTAATCCGGCAGTAATCTTCCGGCCATTTTTTAACACTACAAATATGCTGGATAAAGAAGTAGCAAATGTTTACTAATCAAAAACTTCGAGATGGAAAGCAATGGGTTATCCGACAGTAGGATTCCTGATGCTGTGCTAAGTAGAACCGCTGATAATGCTAATAGCAGATGAGAAGAACGAGGAGGACGAGCTGGCAGAAGGAATGGTGTCAGTGAAGAAATGCATAAATCAGACTGGGAAATTATTATAGGCTTGAGAGAATTAAGACGGTATTTCCGAAATAGATATTCTTATTGAAAAACATAAAACTCAGAATGAGCTGAGAGTGGAATGACACATTCACCTTGCCTTAAAATAACTAAAATTAAAAATATGTTTACTAAAAAGGTGACAGAATGAAGTCGTTTTTAAAAACTTAAAAATCAGTGATGCGAGATTCAAATACGCCTTATTGAAATTTCATATTAATTTAATAGCCAAACCTTCAACAAAACTAAAAGCTTTAATTCAAAGGAAGATTTATCCCATGCCTAATAAGGAAATTGCAGGTGCCTATTATATCCTATTTGAAACGGAAAAACAAAATGAGTTAAGCTACATAGGTATGACCACTCCAAATTTTAAAGAAAGATTGGGGGAGCATATGAGAGATATCAAGTTTAACAGATCATCTACAGCACTTTCAAGATTAAAAACGCAAAAATTTAAAAATAAATTTCGAGAACTCAAAAGTTATTAAAACTACACCAAATTATTAAATTTTGAGAATTAGGGAATCAATGGATATTTTAAGTAAATGAAATAATGTCTGTAACAATGTTTTATCCAATGACATACCTCATATTTGGTATTATTTATTATTATTTTTTTAATATCTAACACTACAGCATCGAAACGAGACATCTTCATAGACAATCCCAACAAATAATAGACTGATCCTATGTCCCAGATTGGTATATAAATAGCTCAGTGAAGGCAACATTCTAGTGAAACTATCCTTTAAAAGTGATCGCGTTTGCGATCGAAAGATCTCGGGAATCATCTTTTCTGTTTTATATGATTTTTTACATCAATGGTTTACAAGTTTTAAAGACAAGTTCATTTTGCAACTGAATAATTTAATAAATTTTTATGCACCTTTTTAGTAAACTGATTTTTAATTTTAGTTAGATATTCTTCACTTGTGTAAAATCCTAGAGTAAATTTCCATAGAACGGCCAAAAAAAAAAATTAATAATAATCTATTATATATATAAAATCCAAACGGAAATTTCGTTCCGAACGCCGAGATTTAGAGTTCTACCGCATGGATTTTTACGGAACTTATACCGTTAGATAGGTATCGTTCCAGGAAAGGTTTTAAGCTATAACACATCATTCTACCTAGATTAGTTATAGAATTATTACGGAAAATTCTATTATTTTGGACTTTGTTACTTCATATTTCCTTAAATATCTGGGCTGCTATTGGTCGTAGAGCTTAGATCTCGCGCCAAAAGTAGCTCCGAAGCACCCAAGCAAAATTTTCCCCGCGATTATTTTGCCGTCTTCCGATTTCCTCTAACTCTATTAGGGACCCGCGTAGAGCCACTTTAAAATATTTTTCGTAGTAATTTCAGCAATTATCTTAAATTATTGGTTGTTAAGACCGCCACCCTCCCGATTCATATATCTACGGAAAGGTTGCATGAAGGAGTTTCGTTCAGATACGCTTTCGTTAAGAATAGAGTGCGCTCCCTGGTGGTGGAATATGGAACTAACATAACGCGATATTGTTAAAATTAGGAAATCTAACAATGCGATCTGTTTTAAACTTTGAGATAGTTCATAACACATAATCTATTATCTATTCTATCTATTATCATATCATATATCATATATATATTATAAAGCAGTAAGATCTAAAAGTTCCGCCCGAATGTTTTCAAAAACTACCCGGTGGATTTTTTTGCAAATAGTGTCATTCGATGGAAAATATTCACGTGGTGGTTTATGAGTAAAATATACAGGGATAACTATGATTTGTGGGAATAAATTTCGTATTTTATTGGTATTTTGAACAAAAAGGTTGCCAGCGGTCATTTTTTGGCTAAAGGTTTGTTGGTTAAAGAATTGAAATAGTTATCCGTCCGATAGAAAATAGTACAAATACCCCGCAAATAAGTGAAAATAAAATACTGATATTTAATTAAAAAAGGCAAAAAAAAAAAGTTTTAATGAGACACAATACTATAAAACGAAAATATTTAATTTAAAGATGAAATAAATATTTTTAATCATTAAAAATATACTTTATTGTGAAATTTTACAATTTGTACAATATTTGGCGAATTATCGCCTGCGCTACGTTAAAAAAAATGAATCTGAAAATTTGATTAGATTCATTTTGAATTACAATTTTTTTTTTTTAGTTCTTTTCTTTTTTTTTTTTTATCTAACTGCCACATCATGTGATTTACAGGAGAAATAAACAGATGTAATTGTAAAAGTTACTGTAATTGTGAATTACATTTTATTTCTTTCTTTACGATTTCTAATTTATGTTTGTCGCCAAACAATGTTTAGCCAATTTTTTTTAAGGCAAAAATGCATAAGCGTGACATTAGTTTAAGCTTTTTCACAATAATAGTGTTTTTTCAAGTGACTTAGATCATTTTTGGAGTACATTTATATATTCGATTATAAGTTATATAGATATCAGTTAATATTTAAAAAATGGAATCAAATATCTAAATTTTAGTTTGAATTTCTGCGACACATGCATATTATAAAATAAGTTCATACTTTTTAAAAAGCTTTTCGTCGTAATTACGGAAGCATATGATTTTTATGCACTCCAACTCAGATCAAGGATTATTATCCCTTTTTTTTTTTTTTTTTTTTTTTTTAAAATATTATTGTTTATTTCTTTGTCGATAACGCCAATTTCACGTATAGGAAAATTCGATGCTACTTGGTTATCCCGTCGACCCAAAATCCATCGCTAAACTATAAGATTAAATGCCAATAATGGTTGATCGTAAATGTCACAATCACTTGACTTTAAGCAAAGTTACACGCATTTACGTCATCAACTGATTTTTATTTTTATTTTTATCAATGTTATACTAATTTATTTGTTCTTTCATTATTTAAAATAAAAATTACATCAATTTGTATAATTTGACGAGTGATTTGGCGATTTATATAACTTGGCGAAATTGGCCGACGGGATAACTAAGTAGTACCGAAAATTCACAATTTCAAAATTTAGGAACTGAAAATTATTCTTAAGGAAATTTATGCAATCATGTGTTATCACTATAAAGAAATTCAACATCTTGAAATAAAAATATCTTGCTGAGAAAAGATTGCAAATCTTTTTTAATTTGTTATTTCTTCATATTTCCCCCTGTGTTATGTAATATTTTAAAAGATATTGGATGAATCTTAGATATTTAAAGCACATAAATTAACGTCTGAATTCCAATTTTATATCATTATAATTAATTATTAATTGTAATTAATATTATTTATTTTATAATTTTCGATAAATAAGTCACCGCCAAATGGCATGTTTAATATATTATTGGAAGCTTTGTTGGCACAGATGTCATGTACGCTCTATGGACCTAACGGGCTCCAAAATGGCGTTATTTTGCCTGACATGGTAACTTGGCTATTGTTGTTTATTTATTAATAAATTGGTTATTTACATTTATTTTCTTTTTTAAAATTATATAAATTGTTTTTTTTCTATAATTATTAATTAAACTTTTTTAATTATTATTATTTCCGTTTAGAATAATAGAAAATAATTTAAATATATATATATGTAACTGGTATTCGAAAACGATGTTTTCGCCAAGTTGGCGTGAAAAAAAAATCGCTCCAAACCAGGTATGTATATGATATCTGTGCCTAACAGTTATTTACATTATTGTGATTACTTAGTATCAGACAACAGATTGAAGAGTATTTGTTATATTTTTATTATATGGGCTTTGGTGAGATAGATAAAAAGGCCTTGGCGAGTGAAGTGAATTTTTTGTATATTTACTGACGACCTATTTACTTTTCATATACATATAAGCATTTTTTTTTTCAATGTTTATGATATTTATTTAATATAAAGAAGAGATATTTATCAACATTTAAATGCAAACAAAAATAATTTGTGGTACTACTTGATTATGCCGTCGTACAAAAAAAAATATCGCCAAACTATAAAATTAAATGCCAATAATGGGTGATTGTAAATGTAAAATTTACTTGACGTTAAACACTTTACACGTGTTTGTTACGTCATCAAGTGATTTTTAATTCGACGTTTTATTTTTATTAATGTTTTAGTAATTTATTTTTTCTTTCGTTATTTAAAATAAAAATTATGTCCTTTGCATAATTTTGGCTAATACTTTGGCAATTTGTATAATTTGGCGAAATGGGTCGACGAGATAATCAAGTAGTATCTAATTTGTTTATAATAATAATAATAATAATATAAATATACAAATAAAATGTTATATATATATATGTGTGTGTGTGTGTTACAAGAGAAACTGGCTGCAATAATTGTAAAAATGGATATCGTTGTGAGTTGCATTCTATTCGCTTATTACCTTGGTTGTCAAACAATGCGATTTTAAGCCAAAAAGGCAAAAGAGTGATATAGGCCCGAGCAACGCTCACAATGATAGAGTTTTTTAAGTGTATGAGCACATTTGGAAGTAAAGTTTTATATTCAAATGTAAATTATATAAAAAGCAGTTACCATTATGGTTGTTAAGTAAAATATTTAAATTTCAGGGTAAATGTGTGCCCCCCCCCCCCCCCCCTCGCCTCTAACACATATAATTAAATCATTTAATTTCAGATATTTAAAATATTTTTCAACATGCTTTACTGTAAAAACACGTTGGTTTGTTGTCCTATGTTTTTGATTCTATTTAATATGCTGGAATAGACAGATGGAAAACAGTAGCAGACCTGCCAGAAGAGGACGTTTATTAAAAAAATGTAATGTAACATGTAATGAGCTTGAATTTAAGCTACCAGAACCACATATAGCGCAAGTTGAAAGGTCGGGAGTTCAACAACAAACAAATGAAAACGAACGGTCCGAATATTCTTAAAGTTCAACAATCAATCTCTGCAATCATTGTAATACTCTCTAATTTAATAGTGTGGTGAATAGAGAAAGTTTAATTCCTGTTGTCATAACTATCTCATTTCCGTACCAAACTTTACTTTAAATGATCAACTAAAAGAGTTGTTTCTTAATTGCCCAAATTTCGTCCAAGGCATAAGATAGTATAATATCCCAATGGCATTCGCATTCTTTTCAGCAATGCGGAAGGACATTCCAGGTGATGTTCTTTACTGCTTTAAAGTAGAAGGTTAAATTCACAATTTCGTTTTATTGAAGGTTCGTTTTAAAAAATGGACCAGCGCAGCGGGCATAGCCTGCTAGTAATAAGATAAAATTGACAGACATATTTCGGAAATTGTATGAGAAAAATAACTTTAATGTTTATAAGATTTTCTTTTTTTTTTTTTTGTAACATAGAAAATATCAATTAAAGTAATAAGTAAGTTTTTTTAAATATTTAATTTTCTATTATTCTCACATAAATATCACCGGGATATGAGCTGAGTTATAAATAAAGACTCCATTAAGAATATCGAAGTACTTTGGATATCCTTTCAGTAACCTCGAATTTTCAAAAATATGGCTCAGTCTCGGTATCGACGATGCCGGATTTCCGAGGTTATACTGTACATTCTAATATCCGTAATCTGTTTTCCAAAAAAAGTTCGGTGAATGATATTTAAAAAAAATAAAACGGAAAATACAAATAAAAAGCTGTTAATCAGAGTAATTTTCATATACTAAAACACGCTTTGACAATGTTCGCTTTGATGTTTGCAGTGGCGTGAGCTTATGTCCATTTCATAAAAGTTTAACCGTCCTCGAGAAAAGGCTTAAGCCACTTTGGGGCAAAAAATTGTTGTATATATATTTTCAGATGAAAAAAAAAATGAAAAACCGGCAAATATACTAATCTGAAAAAATCCGGAAAAAAATTAAGACAGGAGGAGGTAGTGTTAATAAAGCATACTAAAAGTAATGACTTTATGTGCCAATATTAAAATCAGTATCAAAAGGAATGAATCAGAAAAAGTTAAAATATAGCCGTACATGAAATTGGACAGAGAAATAATTTTACTGATGTACTAAGACTTTTTTCAGTATTAATGTAACGCATCTGCAAAACTGTATAATTACATTTCATTTTCGTATATGAAGAATTCAAGATAAGCCCATCGAAAGTAAAAGTACATTAAAATCCAAGATCAGTCATTTAGTAATTATATGAAATTATGAACAGCAGTTATATGCAATTATGCACTGTAAAAAAAAAAAAAAAAAAGAAAAAAAAAGAAAATCCGTTAAATTTACGTCAAAAACTGCTGGCAGCAATATTGCCAGCAGTTTTTCAAAATTTTAAGATTTGTCGTTTGATGTGAGATGTTCAGCTATAAGTATGCAAAATTTCAATTCTTAAACTTAATTAGGGGCTCAGTTAGAACAAAAAGATTAAAGTACACAAGTTAGAACCCAGAGGGTTAAATATAAAACTTTTTCAAAATTTTATGATTTGTCATTTGATGTGATGTGTTCAGCTATACGTATGCAAAATTTCAAGCCTTAAACTTAATTAGGGGCTCAGTTAGAACAAACAGATTAAAATACACAAGCTGGAGCCCAGAGGGTTAAATATAAGACTTTTTCAAAATTTTAGGATTTGTTGTTGAATGTGAGGTGCTCAGCTATAAGTATTCAAAATTTCAAGTCTCCAATATGTATAGTTTTTGATAACGGGCTCTGTGACCGGCAGACGACAGACAGATAGACAGAGGAGCGAGACGAATAGGGTTTGGTCAGATGAACGAAACCCTAAAAATATGTGTTATAAGAAAAGAGCTTGTATTAGTATTTAGCAATAAATAAAAAGATTTACAAAAAGTCCTTCCGGCCAGTGCCTGGAGGAAGAGGTAGCTTTCATATTCCTTATTTTTTTTTAAAGCCAGCTTATATTATTCAAACACACAAAGCTCAATTTAGTGGAAACCGATTATAGGAGTTTCAATACTAATTTTTATTAATACTAAATCATTATGAATAAGAATTTCGCGAAATTAGTCAGCTTTATCCAAGCTGCTTTTATTTAAAGTAACTTATATTTGGTTGCCAAATTCGGGGATATCTTGAAATGCCTGCCATTTTAAGACAACATGGTGGATGAGGCTAACCAGTGAACTTGGTCGAGACCTTAGTAATTCCTGTGCACATGTTCACTCACATCGGAATCGGTTGATATATACGAGTGCTGTCGCAGGCAAAAAATCAGATTTTTCAAAATGTCACCCACATAAGAAATTCAAACTGCTATATCTGAGTCATTTTTTAATATAAAGACAAAACAAAAAATGTTCCGGAATCCTTGTATCAAGGTCAAATACTAAAAAAAGAAACCTTTTTCAATTTCTAATTTTTTTGCACCTTACTTTAAATATATATATTTTTTATTTACTGGGCGCCATTTTGAAACAAGATGGCTGATAAAGCTGACCAGCGAACTTGGGCAAGACATTGCTATCTATTATCCACATGCCTTCTTACATCGAAATAAGTTATAAATACACGTGTTATTGCGTGACAAATATCAGATCGTCTCAAAATGTCAGCCATGCTAGAAATTCAAAGTTCTATAATTCAACCATTTTTTTTATATATAGACGAAACAAAAACTACTCCTGAATCTTTGTATCAAGCTCAAACACATAAAAAAATCTTTTTCATTTTCCAATTTTTTGATACCTCATTTTAAATTTTAAATTTAGTTATTTTAGGTAGCTTTCATTACAAAAAGCTACCTATTGCAGCCGTTCGGAGGAAAGCGATTTCAAAAAATTTTGGTATATTTTCATCGATCATGACCCCCAGACCCCGAAACCACCCTCCGTTCAAAATTGATATATATATATATATATATATATATATATATATATATATATATATATATATCCATATATATATATATATATATATATATATATATATATATATATATATATATATATATATATCCATATATATATATATATATATATCCATATATATATATATATATATATATATATATATATTTATATATATATATATATATATATATATATATATATATATCTGACCTATGTCACACTGTAACTCTCGTATTTATGAACCGATTTCGATGTAATTCGGTGTGTAGATAGTACATACCAATGTCTCGACCGAGTTCGTTGGCCAGCTTCATCCTCCATTTTGCTTCAAAATGGCGGCCATTTAAAAATTTTTAAAAAATTTAAAATTTGAAAAGTGGTACCAAAAAATTGAAAATGGAAAAATATTTTTTTCTTACGTATTTGACCTTTATACAAAGATTTCGGAGCAGTTTTTGTTTCGTCTATATCTTTAAAAATGGCTGAGTTATCGTATTTTGAATTTCTAGTGTGGCTGACATTTTGAAACGTCCTGAATTTTGTCATGCGATAAAAGGCGTATTTATGAACCGATTTGGATGTAACTTCGTTTATACATAGTACATACCAATGTCTCGTCTGAGTTCGTTGGCCAGCTTCATCCTCCATCTTCTTTAAAAATGGCGGCCATTTAAATTTTTAAGAAAAATTTAAATTTGAAATATGGTACCAAAAAATTGAAAATTGAAAAAATATTTTTTCCTTATGTATTTGACCTTTATACAAAGATTTCGGAGCAGTTTTTGTTTCGTCTATATCTTAAAAAATGGCTGAGTTATAGCATTTTGAATTTCTAGCGTGGCTGACATTTTGAAACGTCCTGAAATTTGTCACGCAATAAAAGACGTATTTATCAACCGATTTGGATGTAACTTCGATTATACATAGTACATACCAATGTCTCGACCGAGTTCGTTTGCCAGCTTCATCCGCCATCTTGTTTCAAAATGGCGGCCATTTAAAAAAAAGTAAAAAATTTAAAATTTAAAATGAGATACCAAAAAATTGGAAAATGAAAAAAAAAATTTTATGTGTTTGACCTTAATACAAAGATTCCGGAACAGTTTTTGTTTCGTCTATATCTAAAAAAATGGCTGAGTTATAGCATTTTGAATTTCTATTGTGGCTGACATTTTAAAACCACCTGATATTTGTCACGCGATAACAGGCGTATTTATGAACCGATTTGGATGTAACTTCGTCTGTACATAGTACATACCTTTGTCTCAACCGAATTCGTTGGCCAGCTTCATTCGCCATCTTGTTTCAAAAGGGTTGCCATTAAAAAAATTAAATTTAAAATTTAAAATAAGGTATTAAGAATTGGAAAATTAAAAAGATTTTTTTTATGTGCTTGGCCTTGATTCCGGAGCAGTTTTTGTTTCTGAAAATTTGTTCTTTTGTTTATATCTTAAAAAGTGGTTGAATTATAGCACTTTGAATTTCTAGCATGGCTAACATTTTGAAACGATCTTGTATTTGTCACGCTATAACACACGCATTCGCCTATTTCGATGTAAGAAGGCATGTGGATAGTATACATCAATATCTCGACCAAGTTCGCTGACCAGCTTCATCAGCCATCTTGTTTCAAAATGGCGGCCATTAAATTAAAAAAATTATATTTAAAGTGAGGTGCAAAAAAATTAGAAATTGAAAAAGGTTTCTTTCTTAAGTATTTGACCTTGATATAAGGATTCAGGACCATTTTTTGTTTGTCTTTATCTTAAAAAATGGCTCAGATATAGCAGTTTCAATTTCTAATGTGGGTGACATTTTGAAAAATCTGATTTTTTGCCTGCGACAGCACTTGTATATATCAACCGATTCCGATGTGAGTGAGCATGTGCACAGCAATTACTAAGGTCTCGACCAAGTTCACTGGTTAGCCTCATCCACCAGTTTGTCTTAAAATGGCGGGCACTTTAAGAAATCGCCGAGTTTGGCAGCCAAATATAAATTACTTTAAATAAAAGCAGCTTGGATAAACTTACTAATTAAGCGCGAAATTAATAACTAATTTCGCGAAATTCTCATTCATAACGATTTAGTATTGATAAAAATTAGTACTGAATCTCCTATATTCGGTTTCCACTAAATTGAGCTTCGTGTGTTTGAATAATATAAGTTGGCTTTTTTAAAATAAGGAATATGAAAGCTACCTCTTCCTCCCGGCACTGGCCGGAAGGACTTTTTTAAATGGCAGCTCTTTTGAAACAAGATGGCGAATGAAGCTGGCCAACGAACTCGGTCTAGACATTCTTATTTACAAAGGCACACCAATTTACATCCAAATTGGTTCATAAATACGCCTGTTATTGCGTGATAAAAATCAGGTCGTTTCAAAATGTCAGCCACAATAGAAATTCAAAATGCTATAACTCAGCCATTTTTCTAGATATAGACGAAACAAAAACTGTTCCGGAATCTTTGTATTAAGGTCAAACACATACAAAAAAATCTTTTTCATTTTCTAATTTCTTGGTACCTCATTTTAAATTTAAAGTTTTTTAAATTTTTTAAATGGCCGCCATTTTTAAACAAGATAGCGGATGAAGCTGGCGAACGAACTCGGTCGAGACATTGGTATGTATTATGTATAAACCAAGTTACATCCAAATCGGTTCATAAACACGCCTGTTATCACGTGACAAAAATCAGGTCATTTCAAAATGCCAGCCATGCTAGAAATTAAAAGTGCTATAACTCAGCCATTTTGTAAGATATAAACGAAACAAAAACTGCTTCGGAATCTTTGTATCAAGATCAAACACATAAGAAAAAAATATTTTTTAATTTTCAATTTTTTGGTACAACATTTCAAATTTAAAATTTAAAAAAAAAATTTAAATGGCCGCCATTTTGAAACAAGATGTCGGGTGAAGCTGGCCAACGAACTCGGTTGAGACATTGGTATGTACTATGTATACACGAAATTTCATCCAAATCGGTTCATAAAGACGAGAGTTACAGTGTGACAAAAAGGATATATATATATATTTTATATATATTTTTATATATATAAATATGGATATATATATATATATATATGGATATATATATATATATATGGATATATATATATATATATGGATATATATATATATATATATATATATATATATATATATATATATATATATATATATATATAAACTTTTGAACGGAGGGTGGTATCGGGGTCTGGGGGTCATGATCGGTGAAAATATACCAAAATTTTTTTTAATCGCTTTCCTCCGAACGGCTGCAATAGGTAGCTTTTTGTAATGAAAGCTACCTAACAAGTTCTGACAAGAAAGACGACACGTATTCAAGGCCGCCGAGAGCAGTGACGGGTCCAGGATCAACCAGACATCCCCCCCCCCCCTCCACACACACACACACTCGAGAAACATAAAAATCCTGCGGATGTTTAATAATACCTAGCTGACTTCGGTGACCACTTGTTTCGACTCTCAGAACATTTATAGGCTTTTTTTCTTTCTTTTAAATTATGGTATACATAGAAAATAAATATAAAAAATAATAAGATACAGTTGTGTATTGTAAGAGCTGTGCCCCTTTGAGCTCCTTGAACCCGAAACAATGTACCTGCTGTACGTCTTGCGCGCGCAGACGCCAGTCAGTAAAATGAACTATGTGATCTAATTGGTTGTTCGCATGAAAGGATGTTGAAATCGGAAACACTTGTTAAATCCACTGTTATATTTGCGGTATTTTTACATACGGATATATTACGTTGCAATCTACTGCAACAAATGCAGTGAATTTGACAATCATTTTTTATAGTGTGATGTTTGAGTAATAAAAAAAAACTCCAATCGGAAATGTTTTTACAATTATTTTAATTCAGAAATTTAATTTTCTTTCTAACCATTGCATCAATAATTAGAAACTCTTATGAATGTCATTTTAAATTTAAAATAAGAATAAACTATTGGCAATGTTTTGCTTAATATAATAAATGGTGAATATTTGTTTTATAGATTTCAGTGATTCATATATCTGTGATAACAAACTTGTTCATATTAGCTCAAAATAACTGCTGCATTAATTTAAATTTTAAAATATTGCAAAATGGCCCTTTTATATATTTTCTTAACTTTCTATTATTGATATTTTATAAAGCAAAATTCTGGCCATTTATTAATTTAAGCAAAACATTGTCAATAATGTATTTTCTTTTTTTATTTAAATTGTCTTTACTCATAATTTTCTTACATTCTTTCAAATGAAACTCTTTCTCTTTGATAATGGTACATAGGTACCTGGTAATTATACTTCAATTTATTTAATATTTTTGTTTTGTCTGTTTTCTTTTAAGCAATGATAATTTAAATTTTTTTATAATTATACAAAATAAAGTATGCATTTCATGAAAAATTTTTACTTCCGTTTTTTGATGAATTTATATGTTTTAAAGAATGCCTAAAACAACATTTGACATTTTAAAAAATGTTTCTCAATCTGTCTGTATGTATTTATTTGATACGGATTTTGTAGGCACTCTGTCCCAATAACTGTCCATTTTTCTCAATAATTACTGCATTGAATTTCAAGAAATTTCAAATTCTTTTCAATATTAACAGACATTGGTCCTGATTACGTTTTGGAGTACAGTTTAAAAGCCCAACATGTGGCGCTGTTATGTCGATTTTTTCAATATCTATAAAATAACTACATGAACGAATGCGCGAAATTTCTGCAAAATGCATATTATGTTCGTGTTTATCATGATTTTTGTACTGGATCTATAACAAAAACTAATACACAGAATTTCATCAAACATAATATTCTGTTATTCCTTGATATAAAAAAGACACTGATTAAATTTAAATTTTGATCATTCAAAAGGGAGATTTTGTATCCTGTGATTTCGAAAAGAAGCCTAATGTTGTCCACAGTGAATTGAATAAATTTAGCGAAAGGTTTTTTTTTCTATTTTATTATTCATTGATCACTGTAATTCGATGCGTGAAAGTCACAATAATAATTTTATTTGTAATTATTCTCAATCAATATCGAATGAGATAGATAATCGTAAATAATATGTTATAATCTACAGCTCCAAGTAAAAAATTAGAATAATAGAAAAAAAAGAAATTGTGAAAAAATGGTTTTTTATGTATCGCTTATACAAAAAGTAATACAGGATAAAACTTAATATTGTAAGAATCTACATAGTTTGTAGGATCTTTTAGCATACAAATTAAACGAAATAATACAAGATTAAAATAATTATTCACACTTGAAAAAAAATCAAAATATTAGAATAACCATTTACACGGTTCAAAATATTAGAATAATGCATTGTAAATAATACATGCTTAAAAAAAGGAAAAATTGTTATTCTTTAATGTATTGTAGCTTCACCTTTACATTCTATAACAGCACGAACTCGCTTTGCCAAGCTAGCTACAAGTGGTGCACAATGTTTTCTGCCCAGGCATGACCATGCCGACTTTATGCTGGAAAGAAGCTCACGTTTGTTTTTTGGGCTTTAAACTTTATTTTTTGGTCAGCTTTGTCTTTTCTTCATTATACCACACAAATTATCTATTAGACTAAAGCCGGTGTATTAGCCGGCCAGGGAAGTACGTTAATTTGGTTATGGCTAAGGCACTTCTTGGTGTACAATAATCTGTGTGAAGGTGCTAAATCATATTGGAAAATAAAATCTTCACCCTACAGATCTTCCGACGATGGTATCAATAAACGTTCAAGGATTTCTTGATGTATCTCAGAATTAATTCTTTAGATAATGGTACATAGCCTGCCTGGACCATCTGCAGTCATGCAAGCCCATACCATTACATGGGCTGCAAATTTCACTGATCATTCCATGCAGTCCTGGTCAAATGCTCATTGCTTTATACGCTATACACGAGCACCTTGATCACCATATGTTACGCAAAACTCTCTCATAACTAAACAATATATTTTTACAATAATCCAGATCCCATAAAATATATATATTTTTATTTCACCACTTCAGTTTCTCCTTTTTAGGTTTAATACTCATGAAGGAATCTTTGGTACACGAGATTGAAATCCAAGTTTATGGAGACATCTTAGTGTTGTAGATTTACCCACTTCAGCACGATTTTCTTTCTACTTCCCATGCAAATATCTTACATTTCTAAAAATATTTTTTATAAATGTTCTTTAGCTTCCTAGCATCTCTTTGAGTAGTTTTTGGCTTTCGGCAACAATTCAGATGTCTTTTTTAAAATGCCCGTCGTTAAAATACTGCTTTATTGTTCTACTAACACTTGCAAGAGAACATTTTAAGTAAGTGGCGATATATTTCTGAATACGACTTTCTTTATGCAAATCAATAATACAATGCTTTTTAAACTTCGTTATGCCTGACGAACGATCCATGTTTCACACAAAGTGAAAACAATGATCATGCAACACTCTTTTGGAACTTAAGAAGTCCCCAAAAAGCTAATTTTATGTTTAAATTAAGCAACCTTCGGAGCCAATGACGGGATGAAAAGAGAAAAATGGTACCCGGGTACCAGTCATCGACATAAGGGTTAAGAAGAAGTCCTCAGAAGATAATTTTATGCGAAATTTATGCAAACTTCTGAAACAATCAGGAAAATTCATAAGTATTCTAATTTTTTGAACCACCTATTTTAGTATTCTAATTTCTTCAATAGTGAAAATAATTTTACAAATATACGATATTCATTCAAAATTTAATATTTTACGGTTTTTATTTTCTTTAATAATATGAAAATTTATTAAAACATCAACTGTTGTTCTTTTTCAATTGTATTACACTGAAATAAATCTAAATGCAATTCAAAATATAAATGATATGAATTATTTTAATTTTATAACTTGGACCTGTATATCAAATGTATGTTACTCACGCAAATTTATTACGAATTTCTAATGTAACCATGTATTTTCTAGAGAGATTAATTTTCATAAAATTGGATGAACTTCGAAATTACAAATAGTCAGTAGCAAATGGCATGCAATGAAGGAAAAGTTTCATCACCGCCCAATGTGCTGAAGGCATATGTTTGACGGTTGATGATATGCGGCGCTTACTGAAAAGATTTGAGTTTCAGTTAAATGAATATAACAATCGTTTATGTCAGTTGCACATGTAAAATTTCATATTTCGCATGCTGGCGAATATTAATTGAGAAGCAATTAAATTTATCCGTAGTTTAGATAGAAGATATTTTGAAATAACATATTAGAAAATTTTAAATTTCTGAAAAATGTGAAAGTTATATTCAAAACAAAAAATACAGCTCTTAATTTTACTTTGTTTAGAGCATTCCTTTTTATGTTATTTTTTCCCGAAAAGTGCTGAATACAATACTGGGAAAACATGATTAAAAAATACAGCAAATCTCTTGCAAACGGTATCTGCTATACTTGAAACCTATCTTAACTAAAAATAGAACTGTGGCCTAAAAAGGGGGAAAACTATACAGTTATACGTTCTAGGACAGAGACATATTCAGTATTGTTTACTCCTGTTCAAGGGCTCAGTTGCATTGAGTTCTATTACACTCATAGCTTCTGTTAATATTAATCAATGTTTGTTCACACTCTTCTGTTGGCAATCTATTAACCCGAGAGTAGTCGCGACATTTTTTAGAACGTTAGTAGTCGCATTCGGTCCATTTGCCGCCGTTACCAGCAGGCCGAAAACGAAGGGGAAACTTGCCGGTGTTATCGGTTGATCGTAAACGGAGAACGTAGGGTGAAAATATTGACTGAACTTTAAAAGATTACAGCAATTATTCATTTTACAACCTTTTACAACAAATTATTTATTTCGCTTAAGTATAGCTTCAGTTGGCATCTAGATAAATGTTTTTAATAACTCTTTCTTCGTTTTGCATAAATACTTAAAAGTAAATAGTAAATGATTTGATTGAATTTATGATGTTACTATGAATCAATAATTAGTAGGAAAACATTTACGAACATGAATCTAAATTCGTGATAGGGGTATTTTTATTTATTTATTTATTTATTTATTTTTATTTTTTTGAAGGACAGAATCAGAGTCAGGTAGATTTTTATGATACTCCGGCACTCTATATCCATTTAATAAAATAAAATTAACAAATTTAGCATCAATATATTACACTGACATTAAATTAAACAATTAAACTGAAAATAAAAATGGAACCTATGACATGCAACAGAAAATCAAATACAATACCACTAATTCACCAGCATATTATATATTAATTCACCAGCATATTATATATATTAATATATAATACAGAAAAAAGGCAAAAAATACTTCATTTCAAAATTATAAATGTAAATGTTGTAACTACGTTTTATTTCTTTATTTTGTGGGGTGTCTGTGTGTGTATGAGGGGGGAGAGGAGGAGGGGGGGGGGGGCTCTCGAGATTTTATGATTAAATCCATTTTTCAAATGAAAATGCACGATTTGTAGTTTTTCTACTTATTTCAGGGTGGGAGCAGCTCCCTTGAATAAAAACTCTGGATACGAACTTCGCTTATATAAAGTAAATAATAAGTTATTGAAATTATACATTTAATTTAAATACATTTGCAATTGTAGATTTAAATCCTAAGATGGATAAATTATTTTAATTAATAGAATCACTGAAAGGTTCATCTTAATAGGGATGTATTTTACAGCAACTATTTAATTAAAATAAATATCCAATTGTACATTTCATAATAAGGTATTAATGTTACAATTTATTGTTTTATAATAACATTCATTTAAATAATAAAAACAATAAGAAAATTTTCTCCGAAATTATAAATATGCAGCAATAATTTTATCTAAATGAATTTTCTCTCGTATTCTGGAAAACATTATTCTGAAAAATAGTTTGAAAAATTGATGAAGGACAACAAATCTAAATTTGTTAGACACCGTCCCCAAGCCTCTATTGGATTTCAATAATAATAATAATAAAACATTTTCTGTGGCATTGTTAAAAAAAAAAAATGTGTTTTTACTTACAGTATGAAAATTTAAAAATAGAAAAATTTTAGAAAAATACTTAAAATATATATTTTTTTTAAATCATGGTATAAACATTCACCGAATTATCCAAAAGAGATTTTCAATTGCGTAATTTCTAACATACATTATAAAATTCTCATTATTTTTCTTATTGTACAAATAAATTATATGTATGTTCTTCGCAGATATACATACTACATTTCTGAGAAAATTGTTTTATCTTTCGAATTTGTTTTATTGTACAAAAACGATACTTTTCAGATTTTCGAGATACGGCAATTTTTTTACTGATTCCCACAAAATTCTCTTATCTTTTTTTTTAATGTTTTGGCAGTGTTATTGTCTGTTTTCTTTCATTTATATGTTCCGGTAATAAATGGAAAGCAACTTCTTTCAAATAATGATGATGAATTTCCTTTTTTTCCGTATTTAAACGATTATCAATTTGAGAATTTATTCCCGCAATGTTTGACAATGAAAAAAAAAAAATGTAAGTGACCATCCATCAGTTTTTTGTGCGAACTGACTTCACAACTAATATAATAAAACAATTTTAAGTCACAATCTAAAAGTAAAAAAAGTATGAACGGGTAAAATAGCACAAAGAAAGAAAGACGAAATAACAACAGACAGAGAGTCCGTACTTCGAAGAAACTTTCCCTCACACATTTCGCGGAAATGGGAAAGGATGAACACGAGGGGGGAAAATTCAACTAACGCAAGTGGT
This sequence comes from Maratus speciosus, assembly GCA_963932465.1. NCBI lineage: Eukaryota > Metazoa > Arthropoda > Arachnida > Araneae > Salticidae > Maratus > Maratus speciosus. The sequence continues at coordinate 359,349,590 of OZ010791.1, forward strand.
CGCAACGCGGTCATTTAGACCGATTGAAACTTAAGAATGCGATAAAATGCTAAGAAATAGCAGGAATGACTTGCAATTTTACTACACAAGAGGGTGAACACTCAAGGTCAGCTACACGGAATTTGGCTATCGTAACTTTAACGGGAAATGAGTTACAGGAAGATAACGAATTTCGGGCGGGGAAAAGACCAACGCGCGACTATTAACGGGTTAACGCTTAAATGCGCGATTTTTTATTTCGTTTCGAAAAACTTATATATGATTCTCTGAAAGGTTTATTACACGGGAAAAATAATGAAAAAAGGTCAGAGATACATTTTTTATATGATACGTCAATCTTTTTTTTCTGTTGCACATCTACAATACAATTAAAAGCGACTTTCGTGTGGCTTTTTTACGCTAAAATATTTCGAATAGTAAATATTTTAATAAGTATGTCTCCAAATGCCTTATTATTTATTTTATAAAACTTAACCTTTAACCCTTTAATTCCCATTATAGAATACGTTTTAGAAATTACGTAGTTCAGGAAATCTGACTTTATACCAGAAAGTTTCAATGGATAATTTCGCTTTATTTCAATGCAGAATGTCTGTTATTAATTAAAGCAGATATTGCTATTTTAATTTTCTGGTGTGAATTAGGCATATAAAAATTAAAAAAAAATCTATTAAATTCAAAACTCTATTAAATTGGTTGAACATATGCAAAGCTGCGCACTAGAGGGTTAATATTTGTTGTATCAGGAAGGATAACAGCTGAAGTATATGACTTCGAGTTTTATGTATCTGTTTTTAAATGGCCGATCTTGATTTTTTAAGTTTCTTGATATATTTCGAAAAGTTTGAGAATTTGTTTTATTATTCCTTCTAAAATAAAGAATATGAAGAAGGGTTTTTTTTTTTTATGTTTAACTATATATCCTTTTCTGCAATGAATAAAACGTTTTATATAAGCGAAACTTTGAAACTACCTCATACACAAATTCCAATTTTTATAGATTTTTATATTCTTAGCTAAATTAAATTCATCAACATTTATTCCATTAACACTAGAACCGCCAGAAATTTTACTCAAGTGTTATAAAAATATTTTAAATCAAAATTTTTATTAAAAACTGTCTAACATATTTATTTAACTTATTTCTCCGTGTAACATATTTAACTTATTTTAGAAAGAAATTTCTGGATCGAATCGAAGTATTTTTATTTGGTACCGGTCAAAATGACCGCTACGGCAGTTCTAGAGTTAATTCCTTTTGTTTGTTTGTTTGTTTGGTCAGACAAAGGTGGAAATTAAGGGGGCCTCTGATTGCTTCTTGTCGGCCTATCCGTTCAATCATTTCCAAATGTTTCTACAAACTGCCAATGATTGGTCAATTGTACGGGCTACTTGCGAAGTATCTCCTCCATTTCCCATTTAAATGAACACTATTTCTCAGCAATAGCTCTATCGCTTATGTTATAATTTTCATAAACAAATATCTTAAAATGAAAGCGAAAATAAATTTCTCTGATTTTTAATCACTTTCTATAAACTGTGAAATTAAATATCAAAGTTCTAATGTAAACCATATGAGCAACCCTATGTCTTTGGCATGTACCATAATTATTCTATAATTACAATAATAAATATCAATATAATATACTAGTAATAGTAACAAGCAAATTGTGCATATTGTTATAAGTTATCACTTGGTCTAACATCCTGGCAAATGTTCCATACTGTGCTTTGCTGTCGATCACGCGCAATGTTGGCAACAATATTCCTTCTAATGTATGAGAGAAATGTTATAAAGATGGAATAAAATGATTCTATTAAAATTTTTAAATAGCAATTATATCTGATGATGGAGAACAATGATTAAATGCAAGTGTAAGTGTTTGTTGCATATATAATTCACAACCACGATTAACTGTAAACCCGATTACGCAACATTATCAATATCATATTATCACGAATCATTCAATGATCTAGACACACGGCAGTGTGTCAGCCAAGTTCACCTGACATAGCCGTGTGTTATTTACACGAACCATTTCGAGCTGTTTTCGTCAAATTTCAATGCTCTACTACTGAAAATCTATGAGACCTACGTACTTGTTATACGAAATGTGTAGTAAGGCCACCCTAATTACCTAAAATCCAAAATTTTATCAATAACCCATAATTAGTTTCCGAGATAATGACATTTGAAAATGTCTGATAATCGATAATTTTACCACTGACTGACTGACTGACTGACTCACTCATCAAAAAGATCTCGTATATCTACTGCAGCTACAGACTTCAAATTTGGTGCGAAGTTTGTTTACACTATAAAACTAAGGAAAAAAATAAAAAAATTGTGAAAATCGATGAATTACCCACCTGGAGGTGCCCATTTTTACTTTAACATTACGTCTATTAGGCGAAATTTGCCGTATTTATTTGCCGTAGGAGGGGGACTCTGTTCTGTCGCCAAATACCGCCAAGTTTCTCGCCAACATGGCGATATATCGCCAAATTTGGCGACCAAAATTAGTCGCCAAAAGTGACGCCACCTTGGCGATATCTCTAATATTTCGCCAAATTCCCATAGACTTCTATTGTAAACCTATCTACTTACTGGGGTTTCATCTGGGTTTACTTGCTTACAGAAAATCAACAAATTGAGATATTCTGTCCGTCACAGAGCCCGTTCTCAGAAACTATACACGTTGGATACTTGAAATTTTGCATACTTATAGCTCAACACCACACATCCTACGACAAATCATAAAATTTTGATAAAGTTGCATATTTAACCCTTTCGCTCCCACATGTGTATTTTAAACAATTCTTTCTAAGTGAGCCCCTAATTAAGTTGGAGGCGTGAAATTTTACAGACTTATAGCTGAACACCTCACATCAAACGAAAATCTATAAAATTTTGAAAAAGTCGTACATTTAACCCATTGGGCTCCCACATGTGTATTTAAAAAAAATACTTTCTAAGTGAGCCCTAATTAGGTTGGAGGTATGAAATTTTGCATACTTATAGCTGAACACCTCACATCAAATGACAAACCATAAAAATTTGAAAAAGTCGTACATTTAACCCTTTGGGCTCCCACATGTGTATTTTAAACAATTCTTTCTATGTGATCCTCTCTAACAAGTTTGGAGGCGTGAAATTTTGCATACTTATAGCTGAACACCTCACCTGAAATGACAAATCCTAAAATTTTGAAAAACTTGTAAATTTAACTCTTTGGGGTCTCACATGTGTATTTTAAACAATCCTTTCTAAGTGAACCCCTAATTAGGTAGGAGGCATAAAACTGTACATACTTATAGCTGAACACCTCACATCAAACGAAAATCTATAAAATTTTGAAAAAGTCGTACATTTAACCCTTTGGGCTCCCACATGTGTATTTTAAACAATTCTTTCTAAGTGAGCCCCTAATTAGGTTGGAGGAGTGAAATTTTGCATACATATAGCTGAAAACCTCACATCAAACGACAAATCATAAAATTTGAAAATGTCGTACATTTAACCCTTTGCGCTCCCACATGTGTATTTTAAACAATTCTTTCTAAATGAGCCCTAATTAGGTTGGAGGCGGGAAATTTCGCATACTTATAGCTGAACACCTCACATCAAACGAGAAATCATAAAATTTTGAAAAAGTCGTACATTTAACCGTTTGGGCTCCCCCATGTGTATTTTAAACAATATTTTCGAAGTGAGCCCCTAATTATGTTGGAGGCGTGAAAATTTGCATACTTATAGTTGAACACACATCAAATGACAAACCATAAAATTTTGAAAAAGTCGTACATTTAACCCTTTGGGCTTCCACGTGAGTATTTTAAGCAATTCTGTCTAACTGAGCCCATTATTAAATTGCAGATTTGAAATTTTGCATACTTATTGCAGAACACCTGAGGTCAGGCGACAAATCATAAAATCTTGAAAAAGTCTTACGCTTAACCCTTTGAGCTACCACATATGTATTTTAAGCAATTCTTTCTAAGGGAGCCCCCTAATTAAGTTGGAGACATGACTTTTTGCATATGTATAGCTGAATACCTCAGACCACACGACAAATCATAAAATTTTCAAAAAGTCTTATATTATTTACTCCTCCGGGCTCTAACTTGTGTATTTTAAGCAATTTTTCTAACCTCGGCCCTTTTTACCCGGGGAGCACTTTTCCAACTTTTGCCGACACACCTTTGACCATTCTTTCATATTATGCACCATAGCCTTACATATTTTAGTTCCACTTTTTACCGCCAGGGGCACCTACTTATCTCGGGTGCTATGGGCTCAATACCCTCGGCTAATATATCTACGGATAGTATGTAAAACGGAGTTTCGTTCGGATAGAGGTTTGTTTAGAATAGAGTGCGCCCCTGGTTGCGAAATGTGGAACTAACAGATTTTTCAAAAGGATAAAGTGTTTTGAAAGGAATATTAAACGAAACCCCCTGTGCGATCTGTGATCACACTTACCCACTTGTTATTTTCAAAATCATCAGAGAAAAGGATATTTAGTTAATTAAACTTGAAAATCCAGGGAGGGGCAATGTCCTTCCTTTGCATTGCCTCTTTGCCGGCACCCATGAATGAATGATACATAGTGTGGCATAAGCTCATAAATTTATTTTTCACTTTCAGTACAAAAAAGCAGGCCCAACTATAGGATATTTAATTGGAAAATTTAATTGGAAAATTTAATATAGGAATTGTTGTTTCAGAAACAATAAAATTTTCGAATCAGTACATTTCGTTTCAAAACATGTATTCAATGTAGCAGTATTAAAATATAGATTTCTGCCGCAAATTGACAGCCAAATAGTTTGTTGTAGGAAAGTTAAATTAAAATTGAAAGTTGCTTGGTGAATAAAATAGTCACATGTAAACACATTAAAAAGCATTAAGTAAAGTGTTTGAATATATTGTAACTTTACAAAAAGTAATGATATCTAACAAAAACATAGCTGTGAAAAAAGGGAGCCAAGTTCTGTAAAGACAATGGCAAGAAAAGAAGTGATATCTAAGTGGGTGCCAAGTTCAAATAAAATTCACTCAAACTTACCTACTGAAGTATTATAGCATTTTTTAAATTGTTTAGAAATAAAAATTATTGATAGCATATTAATAATAAATCTAGAACTTGGCAAGTTTTTACCTACAAGTCATTTATTTTTATTAATGACATTATTATATCTAAACTTGTTATTTCATGTTTGAAAGCCTTCATTTGAGTGAGCGCCTTCCCCTTGAAGGATAGTGTGATAAAATATATCCCACCTAATTTTAACTGCAAAATGCCACATTGACACTAGAATTCAGGACTAAAAAGTTTAATTTTATTAAATACGTGAAAAGAAGCTTTTACCCATTTTGAAATAAATTTGTTTTTAAATTCTGGTGTGATTGAATCATTTCAGCATGTCACGAATAAAAGCTCTTTGCCCCTGAAGGGTTAAAAAGGGATGCAGTCTCTAGACCAAGAACCAAGAGTAAAGGTAACTGTCTCTTTCTCAGGCCTTGCCTGAGGCCCTCAGGCTTTGCCATCTCAGGCCTCTTTCTCAGGCCTAGCCTGTTTGCATTGAGGTTTCCGAAGGGTGGGTGCTAGAATGATAACCAAAGACGAGCGGGAATGTATTTGTGTATTTATTGGTTTATCAAATCTTTAACATGAGTCATTTGTTTATAATAATAACTAAATAACTTTTTTTATAATGACATTGTTGTTAATCATCATCATTTTATTAAGACATGAAATTGATAGGCATAGCATTTATCAAAAACTTGCCAAGTTCTAGATTTATTATTAATATGCTATCAATAATTTTTATTTCTAAACAATTTAAAAAATGCTATAATACTTCAGTAGGTAAGTTTGAGTGAATTTTATTTGAACTTGGCACCCACTTAGATATCACTTCTTTTCTTGCCATTGTCTTTACAGAACTTGGCTCCCTTTTTTCACAGCTATGTTTTTGTTAGATTTAAAATCACAATAAACTATCTAGGACTTTTTTCGAAAGACATGTACACGGATTTTAATTACGCACACGATTTGTTGGAAACTTTACCAGTATTTTGTTTTTGTGTTTCTCTGCATAAAAAAATTTCGTTTAAACTCGATAGTTTCTCTTAATAGTTTCTTTAAGCTGTGGTACGATAAGTTCCCCAAATTTCACGCACGCTTGTTAATCTTCTACACTCCAATTAAGAATCAGTATTTCTTAGATATACTTTAGCCTAAGATACTTTACAATTCCAACCTACGAATGTTGTTTTCCCATATGATGAATACCAAGTAAATATAAAATAATTACAGGGATTGAATAATAGGAAACGAAGAAATATACAAAAATATGAAAAACTTAAAATATGTTAGAAAATAAATTCGTTAACACGAATTTAATGTTGTTTACTTAAGTATCTGTTTAACATTTCATTGTTATACAGTATTTGATGATTTTTTTTTTTTCCATTTTGAATATATGTGTAAATGTTTCATTTAAAAAGCTGAATAATGAAAAATTAAATCATAAGCGTATAATGGCGGCAATAGTGTTTCAGAAATAAAAATTTCTATCGAATATTTATTGCTGAATAAGAATATATTTTTCTAAAAACTGTACTGTTATTAAAAAAGATAATACGGAAGGAATAAAAAGATTAAAATTCTTCATTTTCTAGTTACCCTTTAAAATCTTTATATAATTCCTCTTTTATCAACACATTCTTTAGATTTGTAATAAAGTATCAAATTTCGAAACTTCCTTTCAAGTATTTCAAGAACAGAAATCTCACAGAATTAAAAAGAAGCATGATCAGCAAGAGTTTTAATTATTAGAAAACAATAGTTTTAATCTACTGCTTCTCTAATCCTTATGATCGAAACAGACAATAGTGACATTAAAGAAGGATTTAAAATAAAATAACAGACTTATTTCACTTATTTTACAAAAACTATGTAATGTATGACATAAACTAAAAAACAAAATAGTTCTTTTAAAAATTTATATATATATATATTTTTTTTTTTAATATGTGCTATATATTTTTATTATTTTGTGACTAATGATATTTAGCACGTTTTTATAAATGCCCTTAATTCAATTTATCAATACCATGTATTTTTCCACGTGTGCCTGTACGTGCATTTGTTTGTTGGTGATAGCTAAGGAAAGTGGTTTACGGTAAACACAAGTGCCAAAGGTGTTAAGCTGTGCACCTTTGACACTTGCGTTTACCGTAAACCTCTTGCTGTCACCCCCCCCCTCTTCTATTTCAATTCATGTCACCCCCTTTCTCAAAAAGCTTCGGTTTTTCTTTACTTGATTAATACAGCTCGCTTAATTTGTTCTGATAACAATTCAATTGTTAGAGAATTAAATTATATTAAATCTGTTGCTATCGATCGTAATTTTAGTTTATCTTATATCAATAATTTAATTTCTCATAGTCTTAATAAATATGTTAACAATCTTAATTCTTCTGTTATTGCGATTTCATTTCTAACCTTATCATTTTACCATTTTATAATAGTATTAGTTTTTATGTTGGATATTATCTTAAGACATTATGATTTTAATGTGGTTTTTAAACCAGTTAATACATTAACTTTTTCACAACTTAAGGATCAAATTCCTCCTCAAAATTATTGGGTTTACAACATTCAATCCCAACGTGGTTTGTCCTATATTGTACAAACTAAACGAAAACTCTGTTACAGAGTTAAATAACACATAAACTATGTAAAGAAAAAAGAATAACAGAAATCCTCTATCGCCTCTCATTGCTGGGGAGGGACAAACATTCAATTTTGACTCAGTTACCATTATCAAGAAATGCATTACTCCTCTGGATTTAGACTTTTTTGAAGCTGTTCATATCCATAGATTAAAAAAAAAAAAACTCTTTGGTTAAAGATTTGTCTAGTGGCATCTCTAGTGACACTGATACATCTCCACTTTCTGGGTGTATTTGTTGTGTCACGGCACTTCAATTCCGCTTTGATTTCATTGACTGTTGGAACTTGATTGTCTTTTGGTATTGTGTTTTGACATTTGGATTTTCACCTTACATGTAGTTGGGAGGGGGGGGGGGTGGATATTGTTTTTATAGCTTTTATACACTGGGGATGTGAGTCCTAGAACTCACGAATTCTGTTCGAATTAACTTACGTATTTTATTGAATGTTTAAACGTTGTTTTTAAGTAATTCATAAAATATTGTACACAACACCCTGCAATCAGAACTAAAAAATAATAAAAAATCGATGAAAAATGAGTTTACTAAGCGATGTTTCACTGCGCATGCGCAAATGCAATCAAAATATAATGTGCAGAATGTATTAGATAATTGCATACAGGAACTTTTGTGAATATCTCAAAAACATATCTTGAAAATTCTGAAAATTATCGCCTACAGAATATGCTCGAAATCCGTTGTTTCCAAAAGTATGCAAAAAGATTAGGAGCTGCATCCAAATAGCTGTTGATTAGTGGCAAGATAGCGTAAACAATATTTCACGTATTATTATGGGGTGAGACTCCATACATAACTCACAACTCACTTTTAGGACGAACACTGACATTTATTGAGACGAACAAACAAACAAAATACAGAAAAAAAAACACTCTTCTCGTTCTTTAATTAACTTAAAGGCTATAATTCAGGACGTCGTTGAATATTTCTGAGATTTTCTTACGTCGTGTAAATATTCAATCTTATTTCACCGAAATATGTTCTGTTCTTTTTTAACAAAACCCTGCGTCGTCAAACTCATTTCGTTCTATTTACTTCTTCTGCATTTCCACTTCACACAGCTTCGTTAAGGCTCGTTTCCTTTTTAATCTCGAAGCGGAAAATACGGGGACACTCAGTCTGATGCAGGTGTTGCTTGCGAAATTCCCCACATTATTATATTTGGATAAAACTCCTCAGCTTTTTCCTTGTTTTGGGGAACAACGGATTTCGAGCTTATTCTACCGACGTTTCTATTCTGATTGCAGGGTATTGTGTACAATATTGTTTGTCATATTTTATGAAAATAACGTTTTTTATTAAGAACTCTGCAAAATATAAGTTGGAAAACTTGGCAAAATAAATTTTATTTTATTAGGCAAAATAAGGTTTTTTATAAAAACCTTAATTTCTCTGCTAGTATACATGCTATCCTCATGAAAATCAACACAGTTCATTACAATAAGGCTCTTAATCAATCTACACTTTGAACGCTTTTGCTACATTAGTTTTTCATGGTTATCCAAAAGATATTCTTTCTTTTTCAGTTTGTTGACTGTCCCCTATGGGAATTCGGGAAAAAATCTTTGCGGAAATATATTACTTAAACTATTCTGTTTACACACCTGGAAGTTCATTATTATTTTTCTAAATATTTAACAAAACGTCTAAAATCGCAAGTGACCAATCATCATTGGTCATATAGTGTACTTTTTACAGAAATAAATGGTGGATTTCATATTTTTAACACACACTACTTTAATTTCCAAATGAATAGTTTTGGTACCATGGTAAATTACTTATTATGCTGGTTGTTTTATTATAACACAAACGGATTTCAGAATAAATTTTATTTAATATAGACAGGTCAGTAACAAAATGAAATGTCGTTTAGAACTACTTCCTAAAAAATTAATGTATCATTATATATTAGTAACAATTGTTTGAAAAGAAAGTCATTTCTAAGGGAATTCTTTAACTCTTTTATCTCCCGTTAGTATTGCAGTTTTGATATCATTTTTTTTTTAATTTCATTAAGTGCATGAGTGAACGTGTATGTTTCTATCATGGGTTTTTTATATACTTTTACTGGAATTTTAAATCTTTATTTTTTTTTCATAAAAAAATCAATGCATTGAAAAATAATATATAAGCAAAATCCTCGTAAACTCTCCTTCCAGTAGCTTCTTTTATTTGTGTATTTTCATTAATTCTTATTTTTTTATTATCTTTTAAAATTTCAATTGTCTGCCAAAAAAGCAATTAAAATAATTATTGAAAAAAAAAACAAATTTAATACTTAAAGCTTTTTAAACATTTAACTCATTCAATCAAAATGATTTTTAATGCAGGCATTAGTGATGCTTGAAGCTTTTTGCGCGACACGCGTCAGTTAACATCAAACATAAAAAAAAACAAAAAACAGATCAGCTTATTTTTTAAAACGTGCGGTTCTTTTAATACAATTTGGAAGAATATCTTAAAACAGTAATCTTTATACTTATGAAAGATTACGTAAGAGAATGTCTAAAAATGCATATTTCAAAAAATGGATAATAAATTGTTTTATAAGTATTCCTTTCAATATGAAATAGCATGTTTATCACACAATGTTTTTATTTAGAATGTAATTTTTTATCCTTAAATATATCTTTAGGTCATATCTAATTACCTTTATATTCTACTAGCAGACCCGCCCGGTGGTCCGTAAATAATAACCTTAAACAAAACTCAAGTTTATATGATTTTATATCTTTTGAAATTCTTTTAAATGAACCTAATTTCGGAGGCACACATTGCCTTCCGCAGCGTCTAGTGTGTTCCCAACAAAGTTCTTTCCGAACGAACCTGTAACCTGGTACCCGGCTACCTAAGGCAGCATATACCGGAAATACCGTGCCGTAGACAATTGAAAACCACGATGAATGAGCCAATGAGCCAATCCTCAGAGTAATCAAGCCATTAGAATCCAAATAAGAATGCATCATTAATGTTAGAAAATGTCGGTAACTGAAGTTTACGATAAATTTTTTTAATACAGAAAGTCGCTGAAATGTACTCAAAGTTGAATGAACCAAGTCCCGCTGAAATTAGGTCCTTAGAATCAGAGGAAAGAATGCACTCCACCCCCCCCCCCCCCCAAACGGTGGAAGATGACCTCTCCCGATATAAATTTCATGAATTACTTTTAACATTAACACTATATTTAATAAACTGAGGGAATCCATTATTTAAAGTTACCTTTAAATTAACACAATGTTTAATTTACGGCTGTAGTGAGTAAACGTAAGTTGATGCTGAAAAGGAAGATAGAAAAAATGGTATCTTACGTATAAAGAAGGGGTGGAACCCAGAGGCCAAGGTCGAAACTGGAATATAGTTGGGTATACGAATATTTTTAGTAATTTTATATTAGCTGTAGGACGCTGAATCTATGTTAAAAAATGTAATAGAATCGGATAGTTTATAAAGAAGCTGAAACAAAGAGCCCCAAGAAAGAGAGAGATTAATATTCCAAATAGGTGGTAATTGAAGTCTGAGATTTATTTTTTTTTTATTTTTTTTTTTTTTTTTTTTGTCATTCTTGTTGTTGTCAAGCTCTTTAAAAAAAAGTAGTGAATCGGATCGTTTTTAAGAAACCTATAACAAAGGTCCCAAAGAGGGCCGACTGATAGTAAATAGTAGGACCCTAACATGAAAACTTGTTAAAAGGGTCAAGTTCCAGCACTTTAGATCTTCAATTAGTCAAAATTAAGCATAGGGTATGGATTATTCATTAGAAACATTTTTTAAAGAAATTCGCAAAACGTGTGTGTGTATGTGGGGGGGGGGGTGCTTAAAACAGAGCCCTAGGGTCCAGCAAACATAAGAAGGTGTTGCTCCGGGGACAAGAGTGCAAGACTCAATTTTAAAATATTGCATTGAGGATGCGACACAATTAGGTGGTGAAAAATGCATGCCGCACAAAAAGTTCAAGGGGCTCCGGATCGGGCCGTATGGAACCCTAGGATGACCCAGGAGTATAGCTTAAATAAAGAAACGGGAGAATAACTAATTGAAAAAAGGGTTTCAAAAATGAAAATCGGATTAAGAGGAAGGCAATTTATTAACAATTTATGGCGCAAAAACTTTAAGGGACCTTGTACCGCGCTCCAAGTAGCCAGGGACTTAAGTGCCATGTAGCTGTGCATAGAGATACTTTTTAGTAGTTTTTAAAGTAATCAGAGGCTGCTAGAAATGAGTGAAAGAAAATTGCAAGCAATTCCGATCTTTTAAAAGAAGCTGAAAGAAGGGCCCCAAGAAAAGGATTAATATTCAAAATTGGTGGTCGCTGAAGCCTGATTTTTTTTTTTGTTGTTGTTGCTGTTCACCTACTAGCTGGCGGTCTGAATTGAACCATTTTTAAGGGAGCTATAATACAGGGCCCAACTGATAGTTAAAACCAGAGCCCTAAATTTGAAGCATGATACAATGTCTTAGTACTTAATGATTTAGATCAATTATTAGTCAAAAATAAGCATAGAATATGAAATTTTCGTTAGAATAATATTTTAAATAAATACACAAAAAATGGATAAAGGCTTCAAAAAAAGACCCTAGGGTCCTTAATCAAAATATGAGTGTATTGGTCCTGGAAGAAAAGTTCAAAACTCAACTTTAAAATTAAACACTGAGGAAGTGAGAAAATTAGAGAGTGAAAAATGCTTTGCACACAAAAAGTTCAAGAGACCAGTAAAATGCCCTACGGGACCATACGTGTCCCCTGGGTCTTAATTGGAATCTAGAAACGTGAGAATAACTAAATGAAAAATGCGTTCCAAAAATGAAGATCGGATTAAGAGGAGGTAATTTATTAACAATTTATGGTGCAAAAACTTCAAGGGGCCAGGGACATAACTTGCATGCAGTTGTGCATAAATACATTTTTAGTAGTTTTAAAATAATCGTAGGACGCAACAACTATGTTAAAGAAAATTGCAAGCAATACGGATCATTTTTAAAGAAGCTGCACAAAGGGTCCCAATAAGACAATTAATATTCACAAGTGGTAGCTTCAGCCAGAGAAATTTTTTATTATTCATATAGTAGCTGGAGGACCTAAGAAGTTGTTTGCAAAAAAAAACAACGCAAAAAAACAACAACTTTTGAATCGGACCATTTTTAAGGGAGCTAATATAGGGGGCAAAAAAGGGGCCAACTGATAATTAAAAACAAAGCCCTAATATGAAAATATGTTAAAATGTCTTACCACTTAGTGCTTTAGACTTTCAACTAGACAAAATTAAGCATAGGGAATAATATGCATTATTCATTAAAATAATATTTTAAAGAAATGCACCAAAATGGGATTAATGTTTAAACAAGTTGGAAATTGCTCGTCAAACGTGGCAAATGAGGTGCGTTCGTACTATAACTAGTTTTATAATTATTTTTTGCACCCCATATTGTACTGAATGTATACTTTTTTGCACTTCATAAAGCACATAGTCTGATACATCATTAAAATGCACTTCCAATAATTTTTTCCCATTCCCCGTAATGTAACGGAACACTTTTGACTGTCCCTGTAATTAAACTATACATCCGATTTTCCTAAAATTTGAAATAGCTCAACAAAACTTTGCAACAATTATATCTTTAAAATTTCAGACCATTCGGAAGGCTGTAATATCATTAAAATGCACTTGCAATAATTTTTCCCATTCCCCGTAATGTAACGGAACACTTTCGACTGTCCCTGTAATTAAACTATACATCCGATTTTCCTAAAATTTGAAATAGCTCAACAAAACTTTGCAACAATTATATCTTTAAAATTTCAGACCATTCGGAAGGCTGTAATATCATTAAAATGCACTTGCAATAATTTTCCCCATTCCCCGTAATGTAACGGAACACTTTCGACTGTCCCTGTAATTAAACTATACATCCGATTTTCCTAAAATTTGAAATAGCTCAACAAAACTTTGCAACAATTATATCTTTAAAATTTCAGACCATTCGGAAGGCTGTAATATCATTAAAATGCACTTGCAATAATTTTTCCCATTGGCCGTAATGTAAAGAAAAACTTTTGACTGTCCCTGTAATTAAACTATGCATCCGATTTTCCTAAAATTTGAAATAGCTTGACAAAACTTTGCAACAATTATACCTTTAAAATTTCAGACCATTCGGAAGGCTGTAATATCATTAAAATGCACTTGCAATAATTTTTCCCATTGGCCGTAATGTAAAGAAAAACTTTTGACTGTCCCTGTAATTAAACTATGCATCCGATTTTCCTAAAATTTGAAATGGCTCGACAAAATTTTGCAACAGTTATATCTTTAAAATTTCAGATCATTCGGAAGGCTCTAATATCATTAAAATGCACTTGCAATAATTTTCCCCATTCCCCGTAATGTAAAGAAAAACTTTTGACTGTCCCTGTAATTAAACTATACATCCGATTTTCCTAAAATTTGAAATGGCTCGACAAAATTTTGCAACAGTTATATCTTTAAAATTTCAGATCATTCGGAAGGCTCTAATATCATTAAAATGCGCTTGCAATAATTTTTCCCATTGGCCGTAATGTAAAGAAAAACTTTTGACTGTCCCTGTAATTAAACTATACATCCGATTTTCATAAAATTTGAAATGGCTCGACAAAATTTTGCAACAATCATATATTTGAAATTTCAGACAATTCGGTTGGGTAGTTTTTGCTCTGTTACATGCGGACAGACGGACGGACAGACGGACGGACAGACGGACGGACGGACGGACTGAACGACGACTATAGGTGCTACGTATTTATATAATTACGAACGCACCTAAAAAGGGCCCTATGGCCCTAATAAAAGAGTGAGGGTATTGGTCTGGTAAGAAGAGTCTAGGACTCAACTTTAAAATTATGCAACTAGAAAATGAGAAGAATAGTGTATTAAAAATGATTGGCGCATAAAAATCCAAGGGGCCCTGGACCAGCCCTTCGTACCCCAGGGAGGGACCAGGGTCTTAACTGGAATGTAGAAACGTGAGAATAACTAAATGTAAAATGGATACCAAAAATGAAGATTGGATTAAAATGAAGCAATTTATTAACAGCTTATTTGCTCAAAAAATTCAAGGGGCCCTGTATCTGGCTCCAAGAGGCCAGGGTCTTACCTGAAAAGTAGAAAGCCGAAAATCACTAAATGGAGATAGGTCCCCAAAAATTAAGATGATGGGAGGAAAAGGGGGCAAATTTGTAATTTTCATCCCCCCCCCCCGCGCAAATAAAAAAGTTGATTTAATTTTACATTTTACACTTAGTATCACACCTCTGTAGTTATTCACCCCCCCCCCCCCCTCTCACTCTTATGGAACTTAAATTAATTCTTTAAGGGTTCAATTAAACTGCGTGCACCATTTCTGTCATGTCCTTTCCTTTTTCTTTTAACTTCAGACAGACATGTGTATGGAAATAAATCTTAACCGCCAGCGATTTCTGTTGAGATTAAAAAAATAATAATAAAATAGAAATGAATTCCCTTGGCCTCCCAGAAGACAATATGTAATGCATATTTTATTAGTAACACAGAACTGCGCTTTAATTTCTCTCATACTTTCTGCTTGCATTGCTATCTATGCTCTCTTTTTTTGTCATATATCTAACACATAACCCGCTGACTAATGAAGGTCTCTGTCGTGCAATTTGAAACGTACATGTAATATCACGTGTATAGCTATTTTTCAGTTACCCCGCAAAAACCACAAAAATTTGTTATCTTACAACCCTTTAAACCCGCCATGATGTATAACTTTACTCAATGTAAAGCTTCCTCATTTCGACTTGTACTTCGTCTGCCCGATTCGTATTTATCGCCAATATGTTACATGTGGTTATCTTTTGCTCGCCAATACGTGAGTGATTGTAACAAAATCTTGGTCGCTATCGCTTCTGATCATGAGCGCTGCAGACGTCAACTGTTCCCCCTTGTGGGGCCTGCCCTTGGGCAGCTTGCGAACTTCTCCCCTTTGTCTGTATGTCCATGGGCCCCCTTTTAAAACTCATAATGAAAAGTAAGTCCTCTATATTCTTCTTGGAGATTTTCTGCTTGTGAACCATGGTTTACACAAAACACCGGTATAAATATGGAGCGCAAATTCTTTAATAGAGTCTTGTATATGGTCTGTATAGTTATTACGTAACACATACGACCCTAAAAATTAGATACGTTTACAAATGTATATCGGAGCGGTAAAACACTTTTAGAAATTATCCATTATATTGTGAGCTGTAACCAAAATATTTTGTTTGGCTCAGTAAAATAACTGTAAATTTTACTATTATAGTAATCTGGATAGGTATCTTGTAGTCTACCTCAGTGGTACATATATATCTCGTTATGTTTGAAAAAAGGTAATATAGGCAAAATGCGTCGCAAACAATGTTTTTCCCGTATACACCATAATGCAAAGGGGAAAAATGCGTTTCCTTTAAAACGAACAATAATTGTTTCACATAATTTTCGATACCGAACATTATACACTAAACATTAATATCACATAAACGAACATTAGTAGTATATTATTAAGAATTTTCCGTTTATCATACAGTAGAATGATATATCTAAAAATGCAATTTCAAAAACATATAACTCATTAATAATCTGTTTTCTACATTTCCAGGTCTTATCCAATAATGTGTGCGGATTCTTAAATAGAGCCTTGTATATGGTCTATGGAAAAAATACATAGGTCTTATCACACTAAAAAAGATAAGTTAAAAAACCTATACTATAGCGGAAGACCACCGTCCAGAAATATCCTTAATATTGAGTCCTTTAACCGAAATATTTTGTTCGTCGCTGTAGACAAACCATAAATTATGCTTATTGTAGTCATCTCGACAAGCATATTGTAGTCTACCTAAGTGGTAAATATCAATATCATTACTTTTGAAACACGGTAATACTGGTAAAATGCATTGCAAACAATGTTTTAACAGTATATACTATAATGCTATGAAAAAAAAAATGTGTTTCCCTTTAAACTATTTATAAATGCTGCCATTTCATTCTGAATGCCAAACATTATATAGTAAACATTTGTAACACACTAGCAAACCCGGCGGCTTTGCTCGCGTAATAGTTGAAATTTGCCAAGTGATAAATGCATGACTATTTTTTATTAGAAGAACACTTCTTGGAAGAATTCAAAAATTGCAAATTAATCCACAGTTTGACTAAACTTCATTATAAAAGTGCAATAGACAGAAATGAGATTTTAATTAATAAGAAGAATTAAAACTAATTCAGAATAAATGATAATTTAGAAAGTATTTTGAGACTTTTATGCTCATTTCATACGCTCATTTTAGTATTCATTTGAAAATTTGAATTTTTTAGAAACCATCTTAACACATTTACGTCTTAAAATTAACCATCATGTCAAATTCCAAGCTTCTTGTCTAATAGTTCACCTCTCTTTTGTTAGTGGCACCAACATAAAATGCCGAAACAGAGTTGAAATAGACGGTCTTGAAAAATGTTGAAACAAAGACTGCCACCAATAATTTGCCAACATTAATCTGGAAATCGGTTGGTATTTTCTAATATTCTATAGAAAACATAATTTAGATGTTTTTAAAGGCATTCTTGTTATTCCTGCCAACCAGGTGGTAGTGACACCGGCATAAAATATAGCCCCATAGGATCAGGGAATATCATCCTTGATTCGCAACCAATAACTTCTGTAATCCGTTTATTATTACCTGATATTCTATAGAAATCGTAATTTAGGGCTCTTTTAGAATTCTTTTCGCTCCTTGCCTTCGCTTCACCCCTTTTTAATTTCGAATTAATTTTCGACTGTTCTTAGAGGACATATATATTTTATAAGTAACTACCGTGCTATATTTAAAGTTTTCAGCGTCTTTAGTGCCGTAGAAATAGCAATCTAGAGAGTTTTTTGCTCCTGCAACCATCTAGGGGTTGTTGCACCGACATAAAATATAGCTTATTTTTGAGCAGGTTCTATCACCATAAATTTGCAACCATTATGTTTGAAATCAGTTACGTATTTCATACGATTGCATAAAAATCGTAATTTAGAACGCTTACAGAACGCTTTTCGCTCTCTTGAACCTATTAAATTTGGAATTTTCTTTCGACAATTCTTAGAAAGCATTTGCATCTTTGAAGTAATTACCATTCCAAATTTAAAATGTTAGAACCCCCTCAGTAACACAAAAACGCAATTTAGAACATTTTTTGCTCCTGTAACCCACGGGTGGTAGTGACAAAAACGTAAAATATAGGCTACGTTGGAGCGGGGACTGTCACCATCAATTTGAAACCATTACTTCTGAAATCGGTTTATACTTCCTGAGATTGCGTAGAAATCGCTATTTAGAACGTTTTTATAACGCTTTTCGTTCATTTTTACCCAGTTTAAATTTAAAATTTTTAAGGAACTCTTCTCAGAGAACATTCACATCTCATAAATAATTACCATGTCAAATTTCAAGTTGCTAGCCCCTTCTGTATCACAAAAATCACAATTTAGAAAGTTTTTAAATTGCAACCGCAAGGTGGTAGTGATGCCAACAAAAAAACGATCCTATATTGGAGCAAGGGCTGTCATCATCAATTTCCAACCATTAGTTTTGAAATCGGTTGGCTACTTTCTGAGATTGCGCAGAAATCGCCCTTTAGAAGGTTTTTTAGAACTCTTTTCGCGAATTTTCACCCCTTTTAAATTTCGAATTTTTTAAGAAATGTTCGTAGAGATCATTTATATCTTACTAGGGGGCTCTGCCCCCTGCAAGCTACGCTCGCCAACACCCGTTCAGACACTGCAGATACTAAAAGCACGCTAATCTGATCGCTTTTAAAAAGTTTAGAGAATATTAAATTATACTGAAAAAACCTGTAGCGATCTCTCTGTAAACGGGTTTCCGTTCCATTCTCTTTGATTGCAAAAATTTAAGGCAGAATCAGTTGCTGTTAAGACATCCAATGGTTGTTTTCTTGAATGATTCACAATCTGGTGCCTGTTATATCTAAAATCTGCCGCCAAATTAAAAGATTTAATGCCAATAATGGTTCATCGTAAATGTCACATTCACTTGGCATTAAGGAAGTTACACGTATTTACGCCATCAAGTGATTTTTATTTCGACGTTTTATTTGTATTTTTATTAATGTTATACTAAAAAAAAATTCAATTTGTATAATTTGGCGAGTGGTTTGCCGATTTATATAATTTGGCGAAATTGGTCGACGGGAGAAGTAGTGCCATTAAAACATTGCTTTGAAGCTGAAATTAAATGTCATGATTTATTGTAT
Source organism: Maratus speciosus (assembly GCA_963932465.1). Classification (NCBI taxonomy): domain Eukaryota; kingdom Metazoa; phylum Arthropoda; class Arachnida; order Araneae; family Salticidae; genus Maratus; species Maratus speciosus. Next base: position 359,368,649 of record OZ010791.1, read on the forward strand.
TGTCATATACGCACCGGGTTTGACGTGCAATTTTTTTACTACAATTTGGTGAAAGCATCGTTTTCGAATACCAGTTACATGTGTATTTTTAAATTGTTTTCTGTTATTTAAAAAATGAAACAACAATAAATTTTAAAAAAATGTATAATTAGTAACTATAGAACAAAACAATTTATAACATTTTTTTTGTAAATAAACAGAAAATAAATTCAAATAAAAACTTATTAATAAATAAGCAACAATAGCCGCATTACCATGTCAGGCAAAATAACGCCATTTTGGCACCAATTAGCTACAGCGTTGCGTATATGACATCTGTCCATCTGTGCCTAATATTTTTTTTTTCGTTTTGTTCAAAAAAAAGAAAGAAATGAAAGCCATTTATTTTAAATATTTTAGTATTAAATGAAAGTTTTTTATTAAATAAAATGATAATGAAATACAAACTGAATTATGAATAAAAGTAACATGATATATTTCTTACCATACATTTAAGGGAGGCCAAACTGGTCGCCAAATTAGTTTAAAATAATAATCTTTCCTAAAATATCAAAAAAATATATCTGTTATGACTAAAATTTGAGTTGCCATCATTAGAGAAAGTAGACAAAATTAGAAAAAATTAATATTTCGAAAACTAATTCGAATTTAAAAATTCTAATACCAGTTTTGAGATCTGCAGATCCATACGGATTTTTGGTGTTAATTTCATCGCAAAATATTCCGTATTTTAGGAGAAATCGCCGTGAAACATAATCAATTGTTTAATCCGTCGTTTCATAGAATCGTTTCATAAATTCTTTACATTTCAGTCGTTTCATGAAATCCGTTTCATAAATTCGTTTCATTAGGATTTTATATATATAGGATAGATAAGTAACTACCATTCCAAATTTCATGTTTCTAGGCCCTTCAGTAACACAAACATCGCATTTTCGAACATTTTTCTGCTCCTGCATCCCCTTTGGGGGTAATGGTACCAACATAAAATATAGCCTATGTTGGAGCAAGGGTTGTCATCATCATTGTGGCACCATTCTTTTTTAAATTGGTTTGGTACTTCTTGAGAATGCGTAAAAATCGCAATTTAGAACGTTTTTTAGAACGCCCTTTTGCGCATTTTCTCCACTTTTAAATTTCGAATTTTTTAAGAAACGTTTTTAGAGATAATTTATATCTAATAAGTAACTACCATGCCGAATTCCATGTATCTGGGCCCTTCAGTAACACCAAAAATCACAATTTCGAACTTTTTTTTGCTCCTGCACCGCTTTAGAGGTAGTGACACCGACATAAAATGTAGCCTATGTTAGAGCAAGTGTTGTCACCATCATTGTGATACTATTATTTTTTAAATCAGTTTGGTACTTCCTGAAATTGCGTAAAAATCGCCATTTAGAACGTTTTTTAGAACGCTTTTCGTGTATTTTCAAAACTTTTTTAATTTCGATTTTTTTTAAAGAAATGTCGTTAGATATCATTAGTATCTTATAAGTAACTACCATTCCAAATTTCATGTTTCTAGGCCCTTCAGTAACACAAAAATCTCATTTTTAGAACATTTTTTGCTCCTGCACCCCTCTTTTGGCAAGTGGCACGGACATAAGATATAGCCTATGTTCTAAGTTAGACGAACACCATCATTTTGATACCATTACTTTTGGAATCGGTTCGGTAGTTCCAGAGCTTAATTCCTACAAATAAACATTTTTTACCTCTTTATAATATTAGTATAGATTAGTATAGATAAACGAATAATAGTAGTATATTATTAAGAAATTTCCGTTTATGATACAATAGAATGATATATCTAAAAAAGCAACTTCAAAAACGTATAAAGGAATAGATTGATAAGAAATAAACACATTAGGGTAAACCGATTTTTTTTTTTTTTTTTTTTTTTTTTTTTTTTTTTAGTTTTTTGATTTGCTATACCGGGGAAAACTTGGTTTAGGGTAGATTAATAAAATGAAAAAATAAATTAAATTAATTTTTGCGTTTGACGGTAGCACATCGTACTTGAATATTTCATATTATTGATAAAGCAATAGTTTTCTTTCGTTTTTTCAAGCTATAAATGAAAAAGCTTTAAACGAAAGGTAAGAAAAACACATTATAATACAAAAAGAAAGAAAATTACTTCATTTAGGTTAGCGCAAAGCAATTAAAAAACCTTAAATTGACGCAATCAAGTTGTATTCCGAGTCCTTCTATTCTGATAGCAGTCCAGCGCGAAGCGCCCTGCTGTAAATTAGAGCCCGTCAATACTAACTGTACTGACGTGACACAATGCACTGCGCGATATATATGCGTGTGCTTTATAACATACGGTTTCTGCGAATTGTTCAGTAGAATTTTGCAAGCAGTGATTAGCAGTGTGTTCTTGTCGCGCGTTTCAATCGAGCTTCTTAAAGTCTGATTTAATTAGTGACTGCTTAATAAGTGATTCGATTTATTGATTATATTAACTACTGTGTTATGACTGTTTCCAAGAAAATTACTCGCAGTGACATTAACTGCTCGTTATTTGACCACCCAAAAGTTTTACCTGTGAATAAATCTTCAACTTTTGAAGACGTTCTGAAGTGTTTTTTTTTTTCCATAACATTTACAACTTAGTCTTGAAATCAAATAACAGGTCAGTTAATTTTTCTCACGTTTCAATTATTGTAACTCCACAAGTAAAATCCGTGTTTGATAAGCTTCAATACCAACAGTAGCGCCTTACAGAATTGTCCAGTTACTAAATGCATATCATGACAGTTATCGTAATCTTATGAAGCCCTTTAAGCGTGATAAGGGAAAGTAGAAGCTCAAAAAGGGATTTGAAGATTTACAAAAGAAAAAAAAATCTTTGATACTGTTTGATGCCTCTGCGTATATGTTCAAAATAACATTAGATTGCAATTGTAAAATGGTCCTTGAGATTTGTGAGTATCCTGTCTCTATTAATTGTAACTGAGAAAAAACAAAAAAAGTACCCATCATTGAACTAAAATTCTTATACTTCTAAAGAATGCATAATATTGGTAAATTTGGAAGTGTGGACGTAAAGGAAATAAAAAAAAAAAATGTGATGGCACCGTTACAAATACGGGATGGAAAACCCGTGTTATTCGCATAATTAAAGAAGTTAAAATAATCCTACTGTGTGCATGGGGGGGGGGGGGGTATGCCTCTTAAATTAAAAATAATTCCGGCATTTGTTTCAAACTTCAGATGATGAAACGACTGGGACAAAACCATTTAATGGTCCGATTGGCGCGCAGTTTAGGAAATGTGGGAAACTTCAAGTGGTAAATTTTGACAGTGTTGATTGTGAAACTCCAGTAATTGACAGGCAAACTTTAAAGCAAATTTCAGCAGTACTTAGTGGACATTATTTGTGCTATAATGAGGCAGCTATCTTGAAGATTTATGTGTTCGTGAGTCTGGCACACTTTCCCGGTCAAGGTGGTTAACAAAGGCGAACAGAATGCTCCGGTTGTATTAAAGTATTGAAAATCCAACAGACGAACACAAGATCTTAGTTTCTTTTCTCCTGAAGTCATATGAACCTGTATGGTTTAATATAAAAAAAAAGAAAATACTTCACAAATGGACCGGGGCATGTATTGGAAGTTATAAAATTGGCCAAATTTCTCACTAAAAACTTGCTGAAGGTCATTGAGCCAGTGAATTAGAGAAACTCATTTTTTGCTAATCTAGAAAACTTGCCTTTGAGTATGATAGTAGGTAAAAGGGTTCATATACGAGAGTTATGTTTCAGGAGAAATATAAAGGCTAGAAACTTAGCTTCTAAAAGAAAGTCAATCAGGTGTTTTCAAACACCCAAAATAAATTTTCTAGCTACAGACTACATAGAGACGATTCACTGGAACTGTACTACACTTTCATTGCCACCTTTGCTGTGAGAGTCGCCGATGAAGAGATTTGGTCTAAGGTCTAATCAGGTAAAACTGCGGCCCAGTAAAACTTTGATAAATTCCCATGTCAAAACCAAGCAGTAGAACGATGCGTGCAGCTGGTAACCGAGACGTAACAAACAGGTTTTTGGTCCGATTCCAGAGATGGTTTTATAAGAACGACACTTTTCTCGAGATCTTGAATGCCTAGTTTTCAAGAAAATCTTATTTCAAACTGCCAAAGATAGTAAAGACAAGTAAAGGACTACATTTTATTACAAAGTGAAATTACACTCAGGAATAATATAATCAGAAAGGTAGTTTTTGTTTAATTGAAAATTTGTCATTAAAAAAAATATGCTTCTTTTTAAACATAATACGCTGCCAATGTATTGCGAAATGTATACATTTTTTCAATTATTTATAATGTCTATACGCTGTTCTACTAAAATATGTCTATAGCTGCTTGTTATAGAAATAAATTGATTCATTTCCATTTATTAGAAAAATGATCAAAATCGTGTTTTTTCTCAAATTTTTGTCCCGATGCGCTACCGCCAAACGTAAAAATGTATTTATTTTGTTTTTGAATTTTACTAAGCTACCCTAGACACAATTTTCCGCGGTATAGCAAAGCAAACAGGAAAACATATATTTGTTTCAGCCCATCCTAGCACACATGCTTTTAGAACATGAACGAAATGACCTCCAGAAGCGAGCCCGGTGGCACGTGGAAGTAGCACTCCCCCTCTATACGCTTGCGGAGATTTCAAGTCGTTGAATTCCCCCCGCGTATTTTCAGAAACGGAGGTATGAAGACGTGTTCTAGTTTTATGTCAACTCGAGTTAAACAGCGTGCAGTTATGAATTTTGAACCTCTGAAAATGTGATTCCTACTGATATTCATCTTCGCTTAAAGGTTGTTTATAATGAAGATGCTGTTTAGAGGTCTATCGTATATCAATGGGCAATAAAAATTTGTGATTATGAGTCTGGATAAGCCATAATTGTTGATGAAAAACGCAGCGGACGTCGGATCACGGCCAGAAACGATAAACATCGCAAACTCGTGAACGATTTGATTCAAAATTACCGGCGAATTACTAGAAAAGTATCATAAAAGTCATCTGTCAAATCCCGGATTCGAGAAAAGTCGGAAGAATTTTCAGTGACTGTATAAAAAGAACATGTTACACTTTGGGAGAAACATGTTAGCCTTAACGGTGACTATGTTGAAAAAAATGTATGATTTTGAAGTTTAAAAATTGTACTTTAATGAACTTTTAGCTCGATCTTGCTATTTGTTTAAAAACGTGTTGTACAAGCATGTGTCCATTTCTTTTCACCCTACCGTCGTAAGCCATTAAAAATATATTTTCTACAATTGCTGTTCTTGAATGACACTAAAAAATGGATAAGTTTAAAAACGTATACCACAGAAGAAAAGCCACTTCTTGAAATTATCCTTTATAGTAAGACCTGCAACCGAAATATTTTTTTGCGTCTCGGAAAACAAATCATAAATGTTACTTATTGTAGTCAGCTGCACAAGCATCTTACCATCTACCTTAGTGATACGTGTCAATCTCATTATGCCTTATATAAGGTACATGTGTAAAATGCATCGCCATTGATGTTTTCCTCTTATATACCAGAAAAAATGGTGTTTCCCTTCACACAAACTATAAATTCTAGACATTTCATTTTCATATTGTAAAATGCTAGACTTATTGTAAACCTCAAAAACACATAAACGAAGTTTAGTAGTACATTATTAACCCCTTAAGTGTCGCTTAATAATAAAATAAATGCACCTATATTTTTATTGCAGATATTCAGTAATTATAATAATTCTAAATAAAATATGCAATTAGTTGTATGATTGAGGCAAAAAAAAAGATGCTATAGAACACATTCACATTTTCTGAAAAGCCATCATACCGGAATTTGGCATTTTTGTGTTTGTTTTACACCATATAAATTAATATGAATAAGATATACTTATTTACACATAATATTTAAAACTAGCATAATTACCCGGCGTCGCCCGTGAAACTTATGAGGGGCTACCGGGTATAATAAATTAAAATGAGATACTACGGCAATATTAACTCATATTTGTGCATTCCCGTCTCCAAATCATTATAAAAACAATCAGAAAACATGACGTTATTGTATTGCAACCATAGTAAAATCCCTCAGCTGTAACTATCCGAATACTCATTTTCTTGGCTGGTGTAACAGAAAAATATATAATTTAACCTTATAATACAAAGATAAAAATCAAATCATTGGCGAAGTATTTAGTAAAATTCTCGATGGTATAGCATATACTAAATACATTATAAAGTGAAAATTTTCTTAGTGAATATCGCAGACATCATACTGATGGCGACGACCTAACCTTAAATTGTGCCTTTACTGTAATTTTCTTAACTTCTAAACATGCACAATTTTCATTTATGACACTGGACAGAAAAAATTACTTACAAATGAAATTTATTTGAAAATTATTCTCAGTTTTCAGATTTTAATAGTTTCTGATTTTTTAACACTGATCATTAAAAATCATAAAACTGAAATATAGTTCTCTGAATTTAATGGATTTTAAATTAATTTTCAAGCATGGATCTTTTAAAATTTGCAACCCAAAATTACGAAAGATGAACCCATTTGCTCTGAATGCAATATTATAATAAAAATGCATGTCCATGAGTAATGCCGGCATCATATTTTTGGTGGCAATGGCCTAACTCATAAATTTTGCTTTTATAGCTATTTGTTTAATCTCTAAACATCACATATTCGATTTTTTCAACGACTAATGGAAAACAAAAAGTACATTCAATGATATTTGTTTAAAAAGTGATTCTCAATTACTATTTTTTTATGTTTTTTATTGTAGTTTTTTTAAGTAAAAATATTTTTTAAATATTCGTGCAACCCAATTACAAATGATAAACCCGATTGCTCTTAAAAAATGTAAATAATTCGTCATGTGGGAGTTTTTTCGTGCAACATTCCAGAACTAATTCGGCAATGAATGAAAACGCCATGAAAAACCAATTTAACCGATTTCAAATCAAACTATTCAAAATTATCACATTAATGAAGGTTGCTATAAATAGTAAGAAAAATCATGATTGGCCGCATGTTAATATGAAAGTACCAAAAATGCTTTTCGATGTAGCTATTTTAGATTCTAAAAAAAATATAGTAAATGTAAAAATCTTTTGTTATTTTAAATTAAACATAATATTTTTTTTTTCTATTCTGTGAACGGAGCCGGTATATGGATATTCCAAGGTGGATTGCCTGATTATTTTTAAACGGAAACATTTATTCATAAAAAATAAATCTACAGCAAATATCTTGATAATGACTTCAAATTCTAGAAGCTTTCGGTCCTGATGCCAGTCTTGAAGCTTTCTTTAAAATAACCTAACTCTAAGAAAACATTTGTTTCGTTTTCTATTTCATATAAATCGTAGAGAAATCATATTTTATGTAATCGTATTTAATATGAATCGCAGAATGTTATCATTGAATTTAAGGGAATAAAACACTGGCTAAATGGCATAATTAAAGATATTGCATGCTAACAAAATAGTAATGAAAACGTAGCAACCGTTTTTAAAAATCAGTTTGACATCATATATATTGAAAGTGACAACATATATATAGAAAGTGACGCCATATTTAGCGAATTGTTTCATGATATTTTTTTCATCAAATAGAAATGTCTATGTTATAGTAAACGTTTTAACTGCAAAATATATTTAAGTGAAATGTTTTCGTCTATTCGAAAGCACTTATCTTTAAAGTTTTATTTGAAATATGAAAAATTCAGTAGTTAAATTACATACCTGGGCAATTCCACAGAAAATTATCATTTTTGAGAGGGAATAAGATTTATAATATGTTTAAGGGTATGATTGGGAAACTTGATATTTTTATATTCTATAATAAAATACTAATAAAAAGGCATTGTAAATTACTGTTTACAAACTAAGTTAAGTACCATTTTTGACTTTTTAAAGTCATAATGTTACGTCAGTTACACAATAAATGTTACATCAGTTACACATGTAAATGCCATTTTTTCTGTTTTATTATTCAGAAATTAATTAAACAAGTTACTGTTATAATTTGACATTACTTAGTGTTGCTGAGAACATTAAATCACTTTTTTTTTTTTTTTTTTTTTTTTTTTTTTTTTTTTTTTTTTTTTTAACGGGATAGTTTTGATAGTTTTTACAGTTCAATGAAGGTAGAAAAAATACTTGTATATTTTATGTTACGTCAGTTACAGAAATTTGAATTGCAATTTGGGGAGCTAAAAGAGAGATTGAAAAAATCCTCAGGTATTTGGGTAATAAGTCCTTAGTAAAAAATATTTTAAATTGTAAAAAATTGTTCTAGCTTTATTAGTAAGTTTTCTACATCGTTTTGAAAACAAAATTCGATGATAAAATGCTACGTCAGTTACGATGGAATTGCCCACCTATTAATCTTGATTTTTTTTTCTTTTCGTATTTTGGCGAACTTCAGATTTTCCTATTGAATAATAAACAACAACAAAAAAAAATGCTGAACTATTTTTGTCTTTGTAAGTGCAAATGGGTTAATCTTCGATAATCAGGTTGCCTGCTATTTGGCGTACTTTAACAAATGTGATTTATACCTTTTACGGAACCTATTGCTTACAAAAGTATAACACCATTCAAGTTTTTTTGCGAATTCTTGACATGCAACTCGATTACAGAATATTAACATACAATAATGCTTAACCTGACGTTTATGAAAAGCCTCAATTTTTTTAACTTAATTTTAAATCTCGCGAAATTGAAATTCAGGAAAAAACGCATCACTTTGACGTAATTATATTAACGTTTTTCAGCTTTTAAAACCAGAATGCTTGTTTTCTTCATCAAGTATAAGTGAAGTACACGATTTCTTTGACAACACTCGGAAAAAGCAATAGCAATAATTTCCCCAAATGACCTAGCATTTACTGAAATTTTAAATTCTCGGTGCTTTCAAATAAATCTTTTACTTTATGATTGATAATAATAAGGATTAATTTCAGAATATTAATAGTCTCTCTTCAGAATAAAACATTATTACAAAGTTATGTCAGCTAAACAGAAATTCCCGTCGTATCTTACAAACGATTTAATTAAAAATTATTATCATTTCCTAAATTTTTTTCTTAAAATTAAAGCTCCTGTATCAAAATAGAATTTTTAACTTTAAAAGCATTCAAATGAAGATGCTACTTCATTTTAACACGTGTTTATATAGTTTTTACACATATATAGAATTTCTGTGTTCATTTTCTGATTAGAATGACGTCGATTTCAAAAATGCAATAATATAGCGAGAAAATCTGAATTTTCAATTCTGAATCTTCTAAAGCGTATGTACATTAGGGTGGGCCGAAAAAACTTTTTGTTTTTTGTTTTTTGATTCGCTATACCGTCAATACTACTTGTACTGACGCTTCACAATGCACTGTGCGATACGCATACGTGTGCTTTATGACACAACGGTTCCTGTGAGTTGATCACTAAAATTTTGCAGGCAATGATTAGCAGTGTGTTCTTCTTGTGCGTTTCATTCGCGTTTCTTAAAGACTGATTTAATTAATGACCGCTTAATAAGTGATTCGATCGTTGTGTTATGGCTATTTCCAAAGAAAGTACTCGCACACTGTAAAGAAAAACGGACTAAAAAACGGAAATACTACTGGCAATCTAGACGCCAGTATTATTTCCTTAGTTTACGGGAATTTTTACCCATAAATTACAGAAATTGTTCCGTTTTTTTGATTAAAAACGGAAATTTTTCTGTAATTTATGGGTAAAAATTTCCGTAAAAAACGGAAATAGTATTGGCGTCTAAATTGCCAGTAGTATTTCCGTTTTTTTTACAGTGCAGTGACTTTAACTGCCCGTTATTTCGCCACCCAAAAGACTTACCGGTGAGTATACTTCCAACTTATGAAGACGTTCTCAAGTGTTGTTTCCATGAAAATTACAACTTAGCCTTGAAATCAAACAACAGGTCAGTTAATTTTTCTCACGTTCCTATTATTGTAACTCCAAAAGTTAAATCTGTGTTTTATAAAGCTTCAATACTGACAGTAACGCCTTACAGAATTATTCAGTTAACAAATGCATATCATGACAGTTATCGTAATCTTATGGAGTCCTTTAAGCGTGATAAGAGAAAGTAAAAGTTGAAAAAGAGAGTTGAAGATTAAAAAAAAAAAAATCTTTGTTACTGTTTGATGTCTTTGCGTGTAAGTGAAAATGACATTAGACTGCAATTGCAAAATGGTCCCTGAGGTTTGTAAATGTCCTGTCTCTATTATCTGTGTGAAAAAGCAAAAAAATATACCCATCATTGAACTAAAATTCTTGTACTTTCAAAGAATGCATGGTATTGGTAAAATTGGAAGTGTGGACGTAAAGGAAACAAAAAAGTGTGCTTGGATGTGATGGCACTGTTACTAATACGGTGTGGAAAACCGGTGTTATTCACTTTGAAGAAGAAGTTAAAAGACTACTACAGTGGGGAGAGGTGGTGGTGTATGCCTCTTACATTTCAAAGAGTTGCCATTCCGCCATTTGTTTCGAACTTTAGATGGTGAAACGACTGGGCCAAAATCACTACTCCGATTGGCACGCAGCTCAGGAAATGTAAGAAACTCCCAGTGGTAAATTTAACAGTGTTGACTGTGGATTTCCAGAACTGAACGGCAAAATTTAAGCAAAGGTCAGCAATACCTACTGGACATTATTTGTACTATAAAAGCAGGCAGCTGTCCTGAAGATTTATCTGTTCTGAGCCGGGCACACTTTCCACTCAAGGTGGGTAACGACGGAGAACAGAATTTTCCAGTTGTATTTAAGAATTCAAAATCCAACAGACGAACACAGGATTATAGTTTCTTTTCTCCTAAAGTCTTATGCACATGTATGGTTAAGTATAAAAAGAAAAGTAAATACTTCACAAATGGGATGGAACATGCATTGGAAGTTATAAAATCGTAAAAATGCCTCTCTGAAAACTTGCTAAAGGTTATTGTACCAGTAATTGAGAGAAACAAATTTTTTGCCAATCCAGAAAATTTGCTTTTGAGAATGATAGTAGATAAATATGCGAGAGTTGTGTTTCAGAAGAATTATAAAGGCTAGAAACTTAGCTCTTAAAGAAAGTCAATCAGGTGTTTTCAAAAATCCAAAATCATTTTTCTAGCTACAGACTACATCGAAATGATTCACGGGAACTCTACTACACATTCACCACCACCTTTTTCTGAGAAGAGCCACCAACGAAGAGATTTGGTCTAAGGTCGAATCAGGTAGAACAACGGCCCAGTGGAAATTTGACCAATTCCCATGTCAATCCCAAACAGTAGAACGGTGCGTGAAGCTGGCAACCGAGGCATCATAAGAAGTCTTCGGGTCCAGAAATGTTTTTATAAGAACGATACTTTTCTCGAGATCTTCAGTGCCTAGTTTTTCAAGCAAATCTTATTTCAAACTTCCAAAAGATAGTAAAGACAAGTAAAGGACTATATTTTATTACAAAGTGAAATTACACTCAAGTACAATCAAATAAAGGTAATCAGGTCAGGTAATAGTGCAATCAGAAAAGTATTTTTTTTTATTTCATTGAAAATTTGTCATTAAAAAAAATGCCCTTTTTTAAACATAATCAGCTGCCAATGTGTTGCGAAATGTATTTATTTTTTCATTTATTTATCATTCCTATACTCTTTTCTACTAAAATATGTCTATAGCTGCTTGTTATATAAGTTATTTGATTTATTTCCATTTATTAGAAAAATTATCAAAATCGTGTTTTTCTCAAATTTTAAGCCCGATGCGCTACCGCCAAACGTAAAAATTTAATTATTTTGTTATTGCATTTTACTAAGCTACCCTAGACACAAGTTTTCCGCGGTATAGCGAATCAAAAAGAGAAAAAAAAAGTTTTTTTCGACCCGCCCTAATGTACATCAAGTGTCGAGCAAATCATTCCAAAATTGAAGATTTGTATAAAAGACTCAAATCACACTCAGAGTACGGATTGTACATGTGTAGATAATATATACACATAAAATATTGACTATCAATTAAAATCAAATTATAATCAGAAATGCTTAATTTATCAGAATCCATTACTTACTCAAACATAGATCATTAAACCAAACTCGAACACGAATTTTCATAGATTTCATATGGAAATGACAATTAATTTTGTCTGGTTTAGAAGTTGTTTACGCTCCTAAATCATCCCCTCGGCAATATCACGGGCGCAAGAAATACACAGAGACACCTTAGCCGGTCATATTGAAGGGAGCTAGAATTGAGGAGGTTAAGGAATTTCAGTTTATCATATTATAAAATGATATATCTAAAAATGCAATTTCTTAAACACAAAGTCATTAAAAATCTATTTTCTGCAATTGCTGTTATTATCCAATAATGCTTGCTAATTCTTTAAAAAAGCCTTGTATTTGATCTATATCATATCACACAATAGGTAAGTTTAAAAACTTATACCACACCTGAATAATCACGACCAGCTATATCCAGCATAGCGAGTCCTGTAACCGAAATATTTTATTCGTAACACTCATTTTACTCATAATTATATAACACATTAAAAATCTATTTTCTGTAACTACTGTTCTTATACAAAACGCGTGCAAAATCTTTAATGCAACCTTGTATATTGTCTATAGAATGAATACATACCTGATGTGACACTAAAAATAGATAAGATCAAAAGGTATACAACAGCGAAGAACCACATCCAGAAATATCCATCATTATTTCTGGACCTGATCTTGAAACCGAAATATTTTGCTCGCAGCTGTAAACAAACTATAAATGTTACTTATTGTAAGTCAACTGGACAAGCATCTTGTGGTCTACCTCAGCGACACATATCAATCGTTTTACGCTTCTAATAAAGTAATGCATGTAAAATGCCACGGAAACATTTTTGTATTCTATATGCAACAATGACATGGAACAATTTGAGTTTCCCTGTAAACAAATTATAAATGCTACACATTTCATTTTCAACACCGGACATTTTATAGTAAACATCAATAACACATAAAAAAATATAATGACAATATGAGTATATTTACGAAAGTTAGATCACGAAAAATTGGGTCCGGAAGGATTTACAGACAAACAAACAATTTTTAACTATGATAGAAATGTTAAAAGAGGAAAATGGAGGACACAATTTGATGATATCATGTTTTTTTTTTTCACGATATACACAATTAAAAAGTAAAAATTTGAATATTTATTTTAAATTCCTACTTGTTCAAAAGTTTTAAGTTGTTTGCAGAATTTTAAGTTTTATTTAAAAGGCGATTTATAAAACGATTCCAATAATTGACAAATTATCAAATAAACATTTTAATTTCCCTTTATATTTCTATCTGTATTAAATCCCTACAAGGCAGTATACTTTTCATTGTTATTCATATCTTTTTTTACTATACATGACTGTTTTAATTAAAATTAATTGCATTAATTTAAAATCCTACAATTAGATTTTGATAAATAAGGATTTTAATTACGCTTTTGTTTAATATTGCAGTATTCTTCTTCATTAAAAGTGAGAGAGAAAACTAATGATGCATGTACACTTTTTTTATCAAAACTTTTTATTCCCTAGAGAGTGATAGTTTTAACTTATAAAATAATTTCTAAAATTTTAACTGAACTATTGTAAGAAAATTATCTTGAACAGTATTTTAAAAAAAACAAGAGTGGTTATATATATATATATATTTTATGCCAATCAAAACAAAATCATTCAAGGCATTTAATTAATTCATTTAATTATATTCTAGTGGTAAAACCAGATGCTATTTACCATATACTTTTTTATTTCTCTCCCAAGTTATTAACTGTTGTTTTATTTAAATGCACACCTTTAAAATTTCGATTCCTTTCTTGATTTGTAAACACAATTTCAGTTTTTTCCTTCTTTTTATGACCTGGTTCCATTTATATAAAGTCGCATCTCCAGAGAGAATGTTAATTCAAATAAATATAATAAGTAAATATATATTTTAAGAAAAAGTAAATAATTATGTGCCTTGATCGTATTTCGAAAACTTTGCTTTTGCCATTAGCATTCCCTTGACATCACTGACGTTTATACTTTAATATTATATATTTCGAAAGGTATATCAGTTTTAGCACCAACAATTTGATTTTTTATTTTCAAATAAGTATGTATGGGAGAAGGGAAGTACTTACGGGATTGGTTAAATAATCTTCGCTTTATGGTATAGGTGAAACTAATTTATTAAAATACTGAAAGGTAATTATTTAATTACAGAATAAATTTAGAATTATTCATATTGCATTTAGAACAGTTAAAAGATTTATTTTATATTTTCAAGACTTATAGATCCCCTACAATGTAGGAAAATTAATAAAATTGCAAAAAAAGAATATTATAATTTTAACCCATTAAATGTGCATCCTTTTAGGTATCACATTTACCTCTTAGTAGATAACTTCTCAGTGATAATATGAAAATAAAAATTTTAATTTAGATATTTGCAGCTGACATCCACATTGGCCAAAAACTGTAAATAGTGGATATGTCTTACATTGTTAGGAATATTAACAGAATATTTTATAAAGAAATAAGTAGCACTGCATTTCAAATTGTACTGAACGTTTCCTACAGAATATTGAATAAAAACAGAAGATGTCTATATTCAGACTGAGGATACGAAGAGCAATAATCGAATGTTCAAGGTTTTTAGATTTATGATTTAATTATTTACAAAACGGCCACCAAATTTTTTGAAGTATTCCCCAACTTGATGTCTATAATGTATCCCCATATACAACATGAAACGTTTATGAATTCTGGTATTATGGGATATATGTTAGTAGACATTTCGAGTTAATAAAAGAAAATTTGGAAAAACTCCAGATTTCCCTTTTAACCTATTTGTTCTTTTAACAGAGAAAAGGTGAAATTGTGCCCGTTTAAAATATTTTTTTAAACCCCACAAAAATAAAAAATATATATAATGAAGCAAAATGTTCGTATTTGCGATAACACATGCTTGAAAACACTTGTATAATATGTATTCCATTAATGGATCAAAAATGTTCTAATGGAAAAAAGTAATATTTTTCCTGGACATAAGTAAATTATTCAATAATTTAAGCTGTTCATCGGTAATTTCGAACAAATTAGGGAATTTATGAATTTTTAATATTTGGCGGCTACAAAGCAAGACAGCAAATAACTATGTCCATGTAAATCCACTGATCTTTAATAAAGTTCAGATCCAACACAAATTCTCTCACATTTAGTTAAAAATGCAATTCAAGCTTATGCCAACTTTTTATGTATTGCTTCACTGTCTACTAGAATGAACAAGAGAATAAAATTTACACAGCGACAGCTATCCCATGTTTTGAATTATTAGTCAGATCCTTGAAGCACTTGAGGACTGCAGGACAGTAGCCAATTCAAGAGACAGCCCATGGAAATCCACCTTTGTCAATCATTTGTTAGCTAACTTTGATCACATGGCTGTTTCCGAGTTGGTGTAAACTAGCCTAACATGCTCACGGGAGATCCAAGAATGGTTGATGAATGGTATCATGCCCCGTCTTCTTCACTTTCTGCAAAGCCTCAGAAGGTGTTTTTCTAAATCTGCGAATATTGCAAACATTATTAGAAATATACTGTGATTCGTTCGAATTATCATCCTTTAGTATACGTAGGTCCCCAGTTACAATTGTCATGGCATTACTGTCAATATAAAACAAAATAAATGTTTCACTTTGCTAGTAAATATCTGCAGGGTCATGGAAAATGACGGAAAACACCAAAGTTCTGAAATTATCATGGAAATTTATGTATTTGTAAAAATTTCAGGAGGCATTCAAGGAAAGTTTTTCAGGAGGTGAAATCAATGCATTTGAAGCTTTTCTTGTACTAGAATATCCCATTTCAGCACACATCCTTAATTAAAAAACTTCGAAGTATTTTCCTAAATGCGGGGAATAAAACCGAAATCAAGATTATCATTCCATTACTTATTACTGAACATCAAATAGCCATGATCAATGCATTAAATGTATGTTTTAAATTCTGAAGAAAAAGTGTGGAAAAAAGACAGGGTTTGAAGTAGATTTGTTTTAAATTTCCCATCGCATTTTAATTTCTGATTTTTTTATAATCTGTTTAGTAACGAATTGATTGGCAGAGAGGCATCCAAAAGATGTAATAAAGTATGCGTTTTGTACAGATTTCATATATTAAATTAATTTGATGTTCAAAATCAGAAATTGTGAATAACTGGGTTTTGTTGAATTACAGTCATTCAGGGTAACTTTGATCCGCATTTCTCTATTTTCACATGCCACACTCTTATTTTAAGAATATTTTTGCAACTAGGGACATAAAAGAGAACAAATGATCCTAAACTATCGTATGACTATAAAAAATTAAGGAATAATAATGATAAAAGCAATAAAAATTGAATTTTTAACCTGGTTCAAAGTTACCCAGCCATTTCGAGTAACATTGCACCATATGATAAATATTATCTAAAATAATTCTTTATAAAAAAAGTATTATAGTTAGTACAACTTTGAACCCAAAATTGTTTTCAGATATGTAAAGACTCCGAATTTATATTTCCCAACATCACAAGATTTGTATAATTTATGATATTACAACAAATATTATACATGAGAAAAGCAGAAGAAGAGAACCATGAATATTTAGAAATAAAAAAAACCCTGTTTATTGTCCATATAAAACATAAAAATGCAGTGAAAAACAATTTTCAATGTTTTAACTCAATAATATATCCATAGTTACAGTAATATATAGTAGTACTAGTATTATTCAAACAAGAATAAAAAACGTCGAATGCATGAAATATCAAATTTTCGTAGCTCCGCCCATAATCACGCCTCTAAATGAATTTTGTGTATTTTACACATATGTGAAAGAAATATTTACATGTTATATCTAATGCACACTTTCGGCATTTATACCTCGTTAAGGCATTTTATAAATCCTACCATATAGGAGCTATTTCAAAATTAATTAGCTCGATATTCATACTATAATATGTATTTCGTATAGCGTTACCTTATCGACCGCACCTTTTATGGCCGCATTAATAACATTTTCACCACAATGTACTTAATTTTTTAGGTATTCTTATTATATATTGCTTAAATGTGACAAATGTATGAAAGATAACATCGCATTTTGGCATAACTACTATCTTACATTAAATAATTGAAAATCTCAGATTATAAAGGTTTTATAAAAAAAAAAAAAAAAAAAAAAAAAAAAAAAAAAAAAAAAAAAAAAAAAAATGAATTAAACATATGATTGAAGATGATCAATGGTCGTATACCACCTGTTAAATTACTATTTGATAAAATCTAATACTCACAGAGATTTCAAATAATAAAGTAGGCATTGATAGCAAACGCAAATGGATATTTGATAGTTTACAGTCCATTGTCTTAAAATGATTATTATGCTACATACCACCTTTATCATCTAAACTCTTCATTAAGTTTTGATTATCATTTTACAAAATAATAAAAGATTAAAAAGTTTTAGCGTTTTTATGTGAGTTTTAGTATGTCATTAACATTTAAGCCACCGTTATTTAAAACCTGTTACTTATACATGCATCATTTCCCTTTAAACGCTTTACTATCTTGTTTTAGGGAGCGTTTTTTAACGTTAAAATTTTATTAATATTTTTTTCTAGTATTTTTACCAAACAATAGATTATTAAATTAGGGAAGATAAGAAAATGTACTATTTTTTTAACAAAGGGAAGGTACTGTGCTATATTTAATAAATTAATCTGTTTATAATAAGGTATATATATTCATGCCTATTTAAATAACTTTCTTAAACTTCGAATTTTTTGCTTCCTGTTAGGGGGATGAAAATAAATTAATATTGCTACATTGCAGAAAAAGTCAATTTCTTCTTAATTAAAAAAAAAAGTAATTTAATCACGAACGAAAATATAATATATTCACTTCCAAATTACCCACAATTCCTTTAAATTTAGAAACTTCAGAAACAAACAACTCCGAGATTTAAAAAAGCATTTATAAAAACGCAGTTTATTTTGCTGCCACTGATTTTTGGAAAGGTTTCCGTGTAGTTTCAGTATTTATTCGTAGTATTCGGAATATATCGGAGTATATGTATTTAGGAAGCCATTAATTTTTCAGTTAAACATTTTCAACTGTGCAATTTAATTTATACATGCAAGTATAACAAAATTATAGTAATTTTCTTGTTAATGTTAATTCTGTTAATTTAAAACACTTTTCTATAAGACATGTTTGTTGAAAGTTCGTATATTTAATGCGAAACTAATAGCATTCGTAAAAAATACATTTGATGTTCTGAAAACTGATTAAGACACTTTATATACTACACGGAAACGTTTCTGAATATCAGTGGAAGTATGTTTTTTATTTGTTTTTTTTTTTTTTTTTTTTTTAATAGTTCGTTAAATTTCAAAAATACATTGGTATTTGAGGTTTCGAATAATATAGAATGCTTTTTGGAATTCTGGGTAAATCGGAAGAAGTTATTGTATGATATCGTTAGTGGTTAAATTAAGTTTTCTTAGATTCATGAAGCATTTTTAGATTTTACAGTGAATTTTTTACGTTTAAATTTCAAACTATTGAAATATAATTTTTCCAAATTAGTCAACCGTATTTGAAAAATTGAAGACAGTTATTATACCATCTTAAACCACTTATTTTACTAGCAAGTAAAAACTGTTATTACTGTTACATTGTACAATTAATTTTAAAAATTAAAATGTTGTATGCTAAAATGAGAAGTTTTATGCTATGGAGAAATCCTGCTCTTAGCAATGAGCGAGGCAGACATGAGGATATTTTTTTTTTTTAATCAGCTTGCTATTTTTCAGAGTTTTACGAAAGAGCATGCGAAGTGTTAGGTTAATTCATAAATGATGAATTGTATCTGAATTTGACTGACATTTTTAAATATTATTGCACAGAGGCTACACAGTGTAAGACTAATTCAAAAATCATCATCAGTTTCTCAATCGGCCTGATTTTGTACGCGTTATAAAATAGGATCAAGAACTTTAATTGCTTATAAAAAATGCATATTTTCAGATAAAAATGTCTTATTTTCAGATTGCTTTGACGTGACTGAAAGCATAAGGTTAGCGAATACTTCATTTTTACTTTCTTCTATCTTCAATAGAAGAAAGTCTTGAAATCAAAACTTTGTTCGGCTTCAGGTTTTCGACAGACTTAAACGGGTCAGAGATCTCAAGAAATATGTTTTTACAAAATATCTCTATGTTCAAGTGCACGACTGTCCGCTAACCGTATGACCATGGTTGTCATTGTATGATCGAAATGTGCATGAAGTCATGCATAGAATAGAACAAAATGTTTTGTGTATGTTTTTGGCTATGACAAGCAGTTCCTTCTTGAATTTGGAAATTTTCAAACGGAAGGATGCAATGTAATAGTGATTTCTGTGTCATTTTCATTAATGTACCATCAAAAAATGTATGAAGTTTATGCATAGAATTGGACTAAATATCTCGTATATGACTTTCGCTAGGTTAAGCCTGTCCTCCTCTAAAATTCTGCAACAAAGGGATGCTGTAATAGCGATTTTGACCCAATTTTATTATTTTACCATCGATCAGTGCATGAATTTATGCACAGATCTGAATCAAATGTTGTGTGTATTAGGGTGTATCGATTTTTAACTTTTTTTTTGTTTCCAAATTCCAAGTTGATAAAAAGTTGCTACTAGACACCACAACTTACCACAAAAATTTTGGATTTTAAAAAAAAATGTTTAGGTCTGCCGCACAAGGCCTAAAGTTTAGAAATTTTACTTAAAAAGTAAATTTTTACAAAAATTTAAAAAAAAAAACCTAAAATAGTTTTTTCTAAATTGCAAGTTAAAATTCCACTGACAATAAGCACAAAAAACGATAGAAAATGTATTTCAAAAACCTAGCACAAAATTTAGGTATCCCGCACAAAGCCTAAATGTCGTAAATTTCAGCCAATTTTTGAACATTTTTCAGTGCTTTGATATTTGTGTTGTTGCTGGTTTAAAAATTAAATGTAACTAAATCCTCGTTAGGCTTGATTGGAATTGTTGAAATAAGTGAAATAATAAATAACATTTCAATACGTCAAGCGTTAAATTGAAGCGATGGGGTGGGGGAAGGCCAGACTGTCGCGCCGCGGTGACCCGACACATATGAATCACCGCGCAGACGTGTCAGTAGTCGTCTGCCCGCGAGCGAGCATTATGGTTGTGTTTTAGTGCGATAGTCTTGTTGTAAGAATCAATTGAGTAAGTATTTTTGTTGTTCATTATGATTAAAAAACCCATCTAACTAGACAAACTACCGACAGGCCGGTTATCGGGCAACCTATTGATGTTAGTGAGTTTAATGTTCTGCCAACCAATATGGATGTTTTGAAGTATTTTGAGTGGGTAAGCATTGAAATGAAACAAGATGTAATACATCAGCCTGCAAAGAAGGTAATTGCGTTTAGAGTTGCTTTAAAACTTGAGGAAACTTGAGCTTCAATTCCTGTTTGTGGCACAGAAAACACAATTTTTATGGTTTTAAAATTGCATGAGCAGCTTGAGAAAATTAAAAAGTGTTCAGGGCCTAAAAGGAAGTATCCTAATTTCTACAGAGATGCAGTAACTAGCTTTCAGTCAAAAACTGAAACTGTATTGTTTGATATTTGTACTTGCAAATGTGACCTCAGCAACTTTATTTGCTCTATTGACAAAAAAGTCCCCCCTAGAACACGAG
Organism: Maratus speciosus; assembly: GCA_963932465.1. NCBI lineage: Eukaryota > Metazoa > Arthropoda > Arachnida > Araneae > Salticidae > Maratus > Maratus speciosus. Next base: position 359,389,472 of record OZ010791.1, read on the forward strand.
TTTTTGCTCGACCAACGTGGTCCTAGATTGATGTTAATTGCAGAGTGCGACAAAAACGAGACTAAAAAGCTTAAAAAGCGATTAGAAAGAAAATCTAGGTCTAAAGCTTCAATGCAGCTAGTTGTAAAAAGACTGAGGATGGAAAACTTAAAATCTGTTGATAACATTGATTCTGGTGATAATACAGATGATTCAATGTCTCACACATCATGTCGAGATAGTGATTTTGAAATAAATGTACTTGATACGAGTCAAAAAAGTGTTTCAAGTGTAGAAGTAAAACAAGAACTGCCACAACGTTTATCTTTGTTTTCACGAGCTTGTGACCGCAGGGACACGTCTAGTAAAACTGGAGCTCAGTTAGCTACTGCACTTTTGCGAGACTTAAATGTCGTTACTGCGGAGAACCTTGAAACAGTAATCGACAAATCAAAAGTAGCACGTGAAAGACTGAAGTCTCGTAAAGAAGTAAGCTCAACTCGAACCTCCGATCTGTTGGCCATTTACTTTGATGGTCGTTAAGATGAAACCATAACAAAATAAATTGTAGCTGGTAAAAGTGTCGGAAAATCTTTAATGGAAGAACACATATCTATTGTTTAAGAACCAAGTATTTCGGTCATGTAACTCCCATAAATGGAACAGGAAAGGAAATAGTTACATCACTGGTAAAGTATTGTGAAGAAAAAACTGTCGATCTTAAAAAAACTAAAAGCTATTGGTTGTGATGGTACGGCAGCAAACACAGGCACTTCAAATGGCGTTATCACCTTATTTGAAAATAAAGTACAACAGCCACTGCAGGCAGTTGTGTGTCTACTACATTTGAATGAATTACCATTTAATAAAATTATTGTTGCTCTTGATGGGCCAACTTCTGGTCAAAACACATTTAGCGGGCCTATTGGTAAACAACTTCTAAGCTGCCAAAATCTGGACGTTGTCAATTTTGTTGCAATTGAAAGCGATATGCCAGAAGTTGATCTTAAAGAGTTGAGCACAGACCAAAGGTATCTGTACGAAATATCCAAAGCCGTATTAACAGGTATATGTACAGAAGAGTTGGCCAGACGAAACCCCGGAAACATCTCGCACGCCAGGTGGCTTACCCTGGCAAATCGAATCTTTCGTTTGTATGTAACCACGGATGATCCAACCCCTGAGCTTTTTTTTTTTTTTTTTTTTTTTTTTTTTTTTTTTTTTTTTAATGATTCATTTCAGCAATTACTTGGAAGACGAGCTAAAACATGTCGTCCATGCAACGTTACAGAGAAACGCATTCATGGCTCACCCAGAGCATGTTTTAATGGCTATCTTGTTTGACGAACGAAAACATATTAGAGTCTTGGCTTATAAGAGAATCCAGAAAGCTCGTGAAACAGAAAAGAAAGGAGTAAGGATATTTAAACCCCTTAGATCAATTTTAATGCTAAAGACTATATAGATATGATTGACTGGCAAACCACTTCAGTAACCGAACCCCCTCTTGTTACCGATATGAGCCTAGAAGATTTACAGTTAATTGCAGAAACGGGAAAAATTGGAAGGGTTGAATTTACAATTACTTCTCACACTCAAGCTGTGGAACGAATTGTGTAAGAAGTCACAGAAGGTTCAAAGCGAGTGTGTGGGATGATCGAAAGAGGTGGTTTCATTCGTGACAGACTGGAAGACCGTAAAGAGATACCTACGTTCGAGACCAAGAGCCAGTACAAAATCTCAGTGACGGATTAAAATGTAAGTAAGTGTTTTTTGTACTACTCTGATTTTTAATGTTTTTAAGTAACATCTTTATCTTACTGTCTTCCATATAATATTTGAAATTAATTGGGGATCACTTCTATAAATTTGTAAAAATCTGTAGGCCTACGTAAATACTGTATGCAACTTTCGTTCCAGGTTTTGAAGACAAGATGAAAGGACGAATATTTAAAACAAGTCACAAAACATTTTTTTTTTTTTTTTTTTTTTTTTTTTATCCAATTTTTTTTTGTGGTAAGTTGTGGTGTCTAGTAGCAACTTTTTATCTACTTGGAATTTGGAAACCAAAAAAAAAAAAAAGTTAAAAATGGATACACCCTATTGTGTATGTTTTGGCTATTGCAGGCAGGTCCTCCATGAATTTGGAAATATTACGCAGGAAGGGGGCGCCGTAATAGCGATTGTTGTACCATATTCATTATTGCACCATCGAAAACGGGCTTGGGCGTTGAGCATAAACCAAATGATAGGCCTCCCCGCCTTGCCTGAAACTATACCATCGGTAAGTGTATGAAGTTATGCAAATAATTGATCTATTTTTCATATTTATGTTTTTGGCTACGGCAGGCAAGAAGGTCCTCCTTGTTTTTTTTTTTTTTGTTTTTTTTTTGTTTTTTTTAATATATCGCTGAAAGGCTTGCTGTAATAACGGTTTTTGTATAATTTTCTCGATTTTTCTTAGTTTACTTGTATATCGACGATTCATGCAGATGGCATCCTGCTAAACAACCGCAACAGCTGGTGTACAGCAGAGTAATAAAACACAACTACAGTCATTCGGAATAATTTTGAACCATGGTGTGTGACTTTGCACCACCTCCTAATTTTCAATATTTTTGACTTCAAAAGACTAAATAAACTCCAGAACTGTGCTCTGTTTCCAAGGTTCTAAACTGGGATTTCTACTCTTTATTTTAGAAAATAAACTAGCAACATTCTGCGCAATTAATTGCATCATCTAACTATTTTTGTGAATTACTGTTTTCAAGTGAATTTTGATTGCTGTTTTGAAGTTGTTGTAATCCAATTAAATTTTCATAGTAAATAACAAATTGTTATTTACTATGAAAATTTAACAATATACTCATTTATCAGACATATTATTATCTAAATGTTGTAAATGTGTTAATATTTTGAGTTTTTTTTTATTAATAGTTAATAAAATGTAAAATAAGAAGGCAATAGCATTTTACCGCATTTTCACGGTAAGATTGAGCCGGCTCAAAGTTATACAGATGTTCATAATTTACTGATTATAGGTGCTACTGTCAAAATTTCCCATATTTGTACGTATATTTTATATAAATGCCGAAATTGTGCATTAGATATAACATGTAAATATTTCATTCACATATGTGTAAAATACATAAAATTCATTTAGAGGCGTGATTATGGGCGGAGCTACGAAAATTTGATATTTCACGCTTTCGACGTTTTTTATTCTTGTTTGAATAATACTAGTACTTGTATGTATTACTGTAACTATGGATATATTATTGAGTTAAAACTTTGAAAATTGTTTTACACTGCATTTTTATGTTTTATATGGACAATGAAGGGTTTTTATTTTTTTTTCTAAATATTCATGGTTCTCTTCTTCCACTTTTCTTATGCATACTATTTGTTGTAATATCATAAATTATACAAATCTTGTGATGTTGGGAAATGTAAATTCGAAGTCTTTACATATCCGAAAACATTTTTGGGTGTTCAAAGTTGTACTAACTATAATACATTTTTTCTTATAATTCATTACTTTAGATACTATTTATCATATGGTGCAAAGTTACCCTAAATAGCTTGATAACTTTCAACCAGGTTAAAAATTCATTTTTTATTGCTTTTTATCATTATTATTCCTTAATTTTTTATAGTCATACGATAATTTAGGATTATTTCTTCTTTTTTATGCCCCTAGTTGCAACAATATTCTTAAAATAAGAGTGTGGCACGGGAAAATAGAGAAAATGTGGATCAAAGTTACCCATAATGACTCTAATTAAAATAAATATCATGATAGAGATTAACTTGTTTTTACTCCGATTGACTAAATCAGAAATTTCAGATGCAAATCAAAATTAGAATAGTATTGATAAAATAAAATGGAGGTATTAACATTTGTAGCTATTTTTTGAAAAATGAAGATGCATGAGATAGTAGAAAGTTTTAGGATGGCACATCCAACTACTGAAACATTCTGAAAAAAATTTGAAAGAAACAACTCAAACAACCCGTGTAGAATTATCAATAAAATTTCAAGGTGAAGCTGTATTTTTTAATATTTTCCCAGCATTACGTAGGGAATCTGATTAGATGATTTAAAATAACTCAAAAATTATATAAGAAAGTCTTACATCTGCGAAATATACAGATGAAGAAAATTTTACAGTTTTCCAAGCATTGCGTATAAAGTTGTGTTGGTTAAAGTAAATTATTACACAAATAAATGTCAACGTTTCTAGATTAAGAAAATTTAGAAATAATGCATTTTTTTTTATGTTTTCCCTGAAATTACGCACAGAAGGTTTGTTGATAATGGAAATAATTATTAAATATACATAAGAGATTCCTGGCAATAAATTATGTAAGAAAGTTCTATACCAATTAAATCTGTATAGAAGGCAGATTTTTTTATGTTTTACAAGCATTATGTTAAAAATTGAATCTGAAAATAAAAAACATTAAATAAATAAATAAATATATATATATATATATATATACATAGCAATTTCTATTTTAATTAAATCTGCATGAGAGGCTGATTGTCAATGTTATGCCAGTATAATTTAGAAAGTATAAGTAGCTAATCTAAGTAATTATAATAATAATAATCATAATAAAAACATATAAGAAAATTTCTGTATTGATGAAATATACAGACGACGCATATTTTTAATGATGTCGAAGCCTTAGATAGTAAAGAAGAGTTTGAAATGAAATATGTTTGTGGTGCAGATTTTAAAGTTTTCGTAGCTTTAAGAAGAAAAGATTGGTTTCTGAATGAATATACTTTGTGTATGAAAATTTCTGTATGAAGGAAATATGCAGAAGAGGCAGATTTCTAATATTTTCCTAGAATTATACAGAGTAGAAGAGTTGTTGAATAAAAAGGTTTATAAAAATATAATTAAAACGAGTATCAGAAAAACTTTTTTATAGATAAATTGTATTTTTGCAATTTTTTAAGAATTAATGTTAATGAACACTTTATTTTTATTTTATGTATAATATTTTCTCCCTTTCAAAGAACGATGTTTAAAATAATATGCAGGCAAGCCAACGATTGAGTGTCTAAATGTTACTCACCTATATTCTCTCTCTCTCTACATATTTTTTTTTTTTATTATTCAGTGTTATATACTTTCTATGTAATGGTCTAAAAACACTAAAAATTTGTCACATCTCCAGAATTGTTGAAACAGTAATTTTTTTATAATTATTTTCACTCAGCAAACCAATTTCCCTACATAATGCTGGGTAAATACTACAAAACTGTCTCATCTGCGTGTTTCATTTTTTTCAGAAATGTTAGTTATTTATAATTTTAATTAATTTCATTATGCAGTCCATCTTCTCTACTGATCCGGAAACACTAAATTCTGCCTTATTTGAAAGTTTTATGCTTACAATAATTTTTGTTATATATGTATTGAAATTATTGTCATCAGCACTCCGTCATCTGTATCTAATGCTGAAAAAAAAATCTCATTTACTGATGCCATCATACCAAAATTTTCTTATATATGTAATATAAATATTTTTACTTAGCCATTAATCTTCACAGCATAATGCTTGAAAAACATTAATGACCTGCCTCAGCTGGATACTCCATCAATAAAGAAATTTTTATAAATTTACTGTATAATACTTTCTTTTCAACGATTCATCTTCTGTTCGTAATGCTGAGAAAACATAAAAAATCTGCCTACTATGCATATTTTATTCGTATTTATGCGTACAGCGCTGGCCACAAGTATAGCCTAAAATTAAAAATGAAGCATTAACTAACTTTAGACTCGCAGTCACGTTAATCAAATATTTTTAAAGATAATTTTCTTGTATATCATTGATAAAAATTTTGTTTTCTGCTATTTTGTATATATAAACTATGAATAGCATTCATTATATATGATTTACTGCAATACGCCTGGACGTTGGCTAAACAGCTGTAATTTTTCAGTTAGCCTAAAATTAAATTTACTTATTGCAATAAATCTAAACAATATCAGGCTGCTTTAGAGAAAATTTCTCATATCCGAATGCCTTAAAGCTGCAGAGTTTCTTCGCAGTGAGCTTAAAAATATCAGGCTCATTGCAAAACGAGATAATGTTTCAATTAGAATTGGTCTTTCAAAACAATATCGGGCTACAACTTTAATACCTCAATATTGAATAATCTAAATAGTTTAATATCATCGACTCCAAATTTTCGGTTTGGTGACACATTTTTTTTATAACATATATTATGATGCATGTTTAACATTGTTATTTTCTCTTTCAAATTTGGTCTATTACGACTGGTACGGCTATTTTTCATGCTACTGTTTACATATATACACCACATTTGTTCTGAGTATTTGGATTTAAATACGTAATACAGGGTGAGTACAAATGATGGAACCAAATTTAAAACACCATATTTTCGAAACTACTGCACATATTACAATAAGTGATGCAGGAATTTTAAGAGAAATATAGCAAGTTTTTCTCAGTTACAAGTGTGTGATGTGTGACTCTCTTGTTACACGGCATACGTCCAATCTGTAATCCAGTTCGCTGAAACATTTTGTAGCATCTCTCTGTCAATGGTTCTGAATGCTGCACAAATGCGTTCTTTAAGTGCTGGCAGTGTTTTTGGCATTAGTGGTATATAAACAATGTCTTTGATGTAACCCCACAAAATGATATGACATGGTGTTAGGTCTGTGGATCTTGGGTGACATGTGATTAACGGTAAATCACCAATAATCACTTGAGGACAGCGCAGATTTTGTTTTTAATCATGATGGAGCCCCACCTCTTTCATCTTTGTAGGTACGTAGCTACTTCAACGAGAAGCTTCCATAATGGTGGATGGGACGTTTGGTGTTCGGAACGAACTGGATTACAGATTTAACGTATGACGTGTAAGAAGAGGGTCACACATCGATTATTTGTAACTGAAAAAACTTAGTATATTTCCCTTTAAATTCGCGTATCAAGTATTGTAATATGTGCAGTAGTTTCGAAAATTTGATTTTTTTAAAATCGGGTCCATCATTTGTACTCACCCTGTATATTATGGATAAAATTGCACCCAAAAAACTGGAAAAAAATCACAATTAAATAATGAACTTTGTATGAATCATAATAAAACAAAAGAACACACAGGACGCGTTTCCGATTAAAAAATTCATCAGTCCGTCATAACACAAAATAAACATGCAGACACATTAAGGAGCGAAGATCACAAATGAAAAGTAAGGGTAAGGAAGAGAGCTTACAAAGTGTGCGACTGTTGGCGCTAGCTGAAACATAAACATCAATCATAGAGGAGTAAATGCAGAAGAGGAAAGTGTTGCCAAAATGATAGAAAAAATAACAGAAAAGGAAAGAGTAAAGGATATATAAAGAAATAAACAAATTAAAACAAATAAATAAATAAAATAAAAGGAATACATAAACAAATAAAAATAAAAGTGAAAATGCAACAAAAACATAAAAAATAACAGATTTTTGTTTTATAATAAAGTAAAGAGAGTCAAGAAAAAGAAGGGAAATAATTATAAAAAATATTTTCAAGGTGAAGAGAGAAATGGAGATGATGAGACGTCATTGAGAAGGATTTGCAAAAATCTAATAATGATTTGTTAAAATCCAAGAGAGTGGGAAGAAGTAATTCTGGCCATAGAGAATCTGAAACAACTTGAAATATGACAGTTATAGGCAATCGAAGATATTGAAATTTCTTGAAAGCCCTTTTTACCTGATTATTAATGCTCGCTTAGAGTGAGCAATTATACATGATAAATTACATGAACAAGGAATTATAAATAGAATCTGTCAAAGATGAGATTTTTATTTTATTATCACGTTTAAAAATAACCTAAATATTGAAACGAGAAAGGAATTTAGAAATTTTGAAACACAGATCAGAATCAAAATACAGAACGATAGAGTTAAAATTGGGATAATTATTTGAATCAGAAAAAAGACGTTTAGGATTATTGAATTTGTTCAGAGCTTTACCAGTCAAAGGTGTATTATAACCAGGTGCAAGGGCAAGAGATTTCAGATATTTAGTTTCATTATTCTGAGCAGAGGAGTAAAAAAAAATGCGTAGCGGCCTGAAACAAAAATATAAAATAACGCCACTTTTTGTTGAGGAGGTTGAATTAAAAGAGTGGGAGATGCAGAGACAAATTTTCTCTAAACTTAGATAGAGAACCGATCTGGGTGTTTCGAAATGAATACATGAATGAAATGACATATTTGTTCCCTTCGCATAGAAAATTGAATAGAAGGAACAATAGAATTCTAATCTTATTTCATATGTTAATTGTAATGTCAGATGTTAATACCCTCTGCTTATAGAAAACCTTTAGCTAAATTTATCCCTACCCACACTCTCCCAAACCATCCTCCTAATAAAACATTGGCGTCATTTTATACTTTTGTATTTAAGGCGCTACGCATTTGTTCTGATTTATTCTCTGAATAATTTAATTATACATCTCAAAGATCTTTCCCTTGCACGTGGTTATAATACCTATTTTATTTATAAAGCTCTAAATAAATTTAATAATCCTAAACGTCATATTTCTGTCTCAAATATTACTCCTAATTTTAATTCTGTGGTTCTGCCATTTTATTCTCCTCTGTGTTTGAAAATTTCGAAAATCCTTTCTCATTTCAATTTAAAGGTTATTTTCAAACCTGTTAATAAACTAAAATTTTCATTTCTGACTGATCCTATTTCTACAGGTATTTATTTTATTCCTTGTTCTTGTAATTTTGGTTATACTGGACAAACTAAGAGAACATTAAAGTTTAGATTAAGGGAGCATCAGAGGTGTATATCAATTCAAGAAATTACAATATCATCGATTGCTTCTCACTGTTTGACTTCAAGTAGCTATTTCAATTTATCCATGGCCAGAATAATTCCTTCCCCTGTCTCTCCAAATCACTTGAATTTTCACTAATAACTTTTTATTCTTAAAAATTCCGATAAACTTGCCAATGATCTCCAATGATGTCCTTTACTTTCTTCAAGTTGGAAATTACTGTTATCATTATTTCCCCTCTTTTTCTCGTGTATTTTTATTTTATTGTAACAATTTATACATATATATCTCAATCAATATGTTTATCTTGCGTGTTGTCCTTCTATTTAATTTTCTAATTTAGTTGTTTTATTTTATTAATTTATTCCTTTTTTTAATTTCAATTTTATTATTTCTTTTTATTTCTGTACTCTTTTCTTTCCTTTTAATATTTCTATTATTTTGGCCACTCTTCTGCATGTGCGACTCTCTGATTGATGTTTACCTTACAGTTACCATCACCTGTCGCATCATTTGCAAGCTCTCCTCTCTGCACATAATGTTCATTTGTGACCTTGTCACCATAATGACAAGTGTTTGCTTTGGCTCGTGACGAGCTGTTAAAATTTCAAAACCGAAACACGCCCAGTGTGCTCTTAAGAAAAGAGGCATGACAAATTTGAAGATTTAGAGCTCAATGTCCCAAAAATCAGTAATTTAGAAAAACTTTATAGCATTTTCCGCCCATTTAACTCTTTAATATTTCGAATTCTTTAATATATTTAAAATAACCACCATTTCGAATTCCAGTGTACTGTACTAACTGCAGCACATAAATTACATTTTAGAGCGTTTTTGCTCCTGCACAATTATAAATTTCGAATTTTTATAAAACCGTTCTGCCGGAGCACTTATGTCTCTAAGATAACTGATATGCTAAATTTTAAGTTTCTAGCACTAACAATGACCTCTAAATCGTAATATAGAAAGTTCTTAGACCGTTTTCGCCAGATTTGAATTTTTTTAGTAACGGTTAATAGTAACACACCGTTAGTGTTAGTATGAATTTTCTTAAAACCGTTAACAGTAATTAAAATTAAAATGTAAGCATCATACCAAATGTTAAATTTCAAGCACAACAAATTCACAAAAATCTAAATTCCAGAATTTACTTACTCTATCACCTCTTCGGGGTTGTTGTACTGAGATAAATTATGTCCTATGATGGAACAGAGATTTTCTCCAGCATTTTGCTTCAATTAATCTTTTTTAATCGCTTCGGTAGTTCAAGAGATTACCAGTAAAAACAGGCAAACAAATATGCAAACAAACACGTAAACGTTACTTGTTTTTAATACAAGAATACATTTATATTGTGGACATTTACAGTCCTGAAAGCAAGAAAAAGATTTAAAATTATTTTTCTCAGAAAATTACAATTTGGTTTTTTCAACTGTCTACATAAACTTCTTCCTTAATATATATGCATTTTTTTAAACAAAACATAGAATCCACATAATAAAAGTCAAAGGCGATCTATTTTATAAATGGCAGGTTTTTTCAATGCAATAAACCTCTTTTTGTAAAATATTTATATGTTACTTCTGTGATTTTGAGTAGGGTAATTCCAAGGTTTATGCCGTATATTTTTGAAGTAGTATATAAAGTCCCATGGTGGACATAAAATAAAAAAAAATCATGATGTTAATGTTAAATATACAACGCGTGTACCACGACAAAGAATTTCAAAACAAATTATTAATATGTTTTAACAATTTTTTTCTAAAACATTACACTCCGTTGAGTCACCCGTACATTCAGGCTGAGGCGCCGCACTTCTGCAGTAGTTATGCCGCGTTTGTAATAAGAACAGCATGGAATTGTAAATAAAAATGTTTTAAAAAATATTCATATCTGGACTATAATTAACGATGTAATTACAAAATGAAACTAAATGAGTACAATGAAACGTATAGTAGATTTAAATTAATAATTATTGCCTGCTTTCAATATTAAAATTATCGACTTATTATTATTATTATTATTTTTTTTTTTTTTTTTTACAATTTTAATTTTTATTTCACCAACAACGGAACATCAGTGTATTAGAAAGTGAAAAAAAAGTAAAATTTTGTTTAAATGATTTATTTGTTAACCCAATCGGAACCGGTGACTTTTACGCACATTTTATTCGGTTTGTACCACTTTTTTAAAAGAAGCTACCTTTACTTAAATAATTATAAAAATGCTCTAACTAAACAAAGCAAATATCACTTTTCTTTTTTACTGGTGTCAGAAACAAATTTTGTAAGCTCTTTATGAAGGTACTTATATGCACCTATGGTCCCGAATGGGTTAAGAGTCCTGTTTTTTCGACTACAATTACAGAAAAAGTGTCGAAAAAGTACAGTCTTTACGTAAATGCATTTAAACACATGATTATAATGATTATAACGAAGCCAATTACACATCCTCTTTTTTGGAGTACTTTTCTAAACAATCCTTGGAAAGAACGTCCGCGTTACGCGTATTCCAATTTTTCATTATTATCATCTTGACTTGCATCTTTCATGCCCTTCTTACTTTTTATTTTCTCCTTTTTCTCCTTTGGTTTTAGTAAAATTTATAACATGCCTAACTTGGTTTGTCTGTGCACAAAGAAAAGGAAAAGTTAATAATACTTAATCATCCCGTACAAAAGAAACAGTGGCATGTACACCGGAATAGAAGTGCGGCATGTATCCAATTTTGCATGGTGCAGACGTCGGCCATCACAGTTACCTGCCATCGCTAAGGGGAATGGCGTAACCATACACACAGTACTCTATACAAACGCTAAACTTAGTTTTGACTTCGAAATCCTTCATGCATTTAGTAATTAGTGTATGAAAAACATTTAAACATAACCTGCTTAAAAGTTTGGACAGTGAAATCATGCACTTACGTTAAATTCAGGATTGTACTTCTACAAGTAAATATTGAAATGGGATTAACGCTATACACTGGTTAAAATAATCTCATTGCGCATCTATACTGTGCGTTTGACGACCATCTATCGATAATTACAAGAAATACACGGGGTGCGGCATCTATTCCGTATACGGCGACTCTCCCGGAATTAACCTAATACTCGATGAACCAAAAAAAATTATAGATTTATGCACATAAATTATTTTTTTACCCACAAAATTGAAAAACATTGTCTACAGATTTAGTAAACTATAATGGAACAACAGTTTAACATATTTTGAAAATTTTCATTTATCTTCAACTTGTCGCTATTAACACTTCGCACTCTTATATAACAATAGAAATTAACTTTCCAATCATTTCAACGAATTTGCAAAACCATCTGATATTTTTCGAATATGTTTAGCAGAATATGTATAGCAGAAAAATATTTATACGGATTTCTATTCGTATTTTTATATAATTATATTTTTATTATTATAAATTTTATAATCATTCATGGAATCAAAGTTTTCTTTATATTTTTTTCGTTTTAAAACACTCTAAAAAAGGTTTTCACATTGCATAAAATTAATTAATTAATATTTCAAATGAAAATCAAATTTCAAATTAATTGCTCAATCTGCGCAAAGGCCAACCTAGTGAAAAAGATTCCACGTCGGGACTCGAACCCGGGCCATCAGTATAGCGCACTGACGTTCTACCGACTAAACCCCATGGAACGATACCCAGCCTCGAACTTCTCACTATTACAGGTTGGCGAGGCTACAAACGCAGCACCAGATAGAATATATTTCCGTGAGCCACCGACATGGGGCAAACACGGAACTCAATTAAATCCAGCATCGATTGAAACTATATTAATTCATGGATTTTTTTTCCCTGTTTAAACATTCGCCTTGCATACAATATTTCAAATGAAAATCAAATTTCAAATTAATTGCTCAATAGGTGCAAAGGACAACCTAGTGAAAAAGATTCCATTAGGATTATGGAGAATTAGGATCTATGGCATCGTTATATATATTGGGTCGTTCGGAAAGTCGTGTCCGTTTATGAAAATAAATTCGTACTAGAAAATTCTATCATTTAATTATGAGACATTGATTCCGATATCTAACGTCTAATAATTATCGAGCAGAGTTTCTCGGTACCGATTGATTTTCCCAAACGGACTCTCCTTTCCGAAAGTTTCAATATGTAAAATGCAAAGTTATATTAGTTCAAGAAATAAGGTTTTGGGGATAACTTATGCGTACTGATAATGTAATATTTTCTCTGTGTGATTTGATATATAATATTGTGTTAAACTTATATATATATTTTTCATTTATTGCCTTTTATTGGTTCTTAAATGGATCTTGGTTTGTTTCTGCCAATTGGTATGGAATGAAGCGCACATATTTCCTAGCGTAAGATTTGAAGAAATAATATGCATAGGTATATATCGTTAGCTATGTATAAGTTTATCGGATTTTTGTCATGAGTGAGACTACATTTCATATCGATATGTTATTGTCATTGATACTTTAGTTTTCATGGGGTGGTCCGAAACTTTTTATCAACATAAATTTTTACGTATGTATAACTTTGCTTCTGTTTTATAATATTTACAACAACTAGCTAAAATAATTGTAAATCTATGGTTATATTTAATTTGATTTTCTTATGATTGATTGAAACAGTTTATTTTTCAGTATGCAAATGGAGTTTTATGTCTTTTATATTTAGGATAAAAATTCAGTACGTATACAGAATTTTATTTACACATTATCTAATTTTTTTAAATAAAATCCTTTCTTTTTTATCTGTGTAAAAAGTAAATGTGTTGTGTAATACAAACACATATATCATGAACTGAATTTTAAATCGAATAAATGAAATGATAAAGAGAACTTAAAATCTTACGTAAGAAAAAAATAATTGCCAGAAGTCATATGACTAATGAAACACCTATGAAAGTGTCTTATTCTGTACTCTCGATGTCAATGAATATGCCATCGTTATAGATAAATGTTACTGATAATTACATTGTACCAGTCTTTAAGCTATCAAACCATCTTGTGGAATCTCCTAGTGAAGAATGCATGTTGATTTTTTTTTACTCGTATATGATAGACCAGGAGGTGGCAGCATAGATAATCACCTCATCGAGTTCACGGCTGAAATTCCAGAATTATTTAAAACTCGATTCGCATATAAAAACGCAATCAGTCTGCCAAGTCATATCTTGATGAAAAACGCCTGAAAGCCCGATCTTTGCGGTTGACTCCCAGGTTACTTATTGTGTTTTCCTGCACCCAAAGGTAGGAAAACATAGGGCAATAGAAGCAGGAAAACACAATGGTGAACCTACGAGTCAACCGGTACAATCGGGTTTTCAGTTGTTTTCCACCAAGATATGACTTGACAGACCGATTGCGTTTTAATATGCGAATCTAGTTTTAACTAATTCTGGAATTTCAGCCGTGAACTCGGTAAGATGAGGTGATTGTCTGTGCTGCCGCCTCAAAATCTATGAAGGAATAGTGAAATTTTCTTATCGCAAAAATCAGATGCATGCAAATCTCTTTTAGAGTGGTGACAGAAATGCTATTTGAAATTTTATTTTCATTACAATCATATTTGAATCGGATATGAACAGTAATTTTTATGTTAATCAATAGACAGTAATAAAGCATACAGAAGTTATGAAAAAATCAGTATTTCGTAAATTCTGCAATGCATTAATTAGCAGAATAATCAACGAGATTTCATTAAGACACCAGGTTGAGTCAAAATCACTTTAAGACTGAATGAAACAACCCGTGTACTGAAACAGCACGTGTTTTGTTCTAAAGAATGAGCAAGAAATCATATTTGAAATTGCGAACTCACAGAAATTATAGTTTTTTCTTAAAAATTTTACATTCACATGTAGAAATACCATATTTAACTAAAGTATATTTAAGTACAGTATATTTAACTAAAAAAGCGTTATAGTCCAAGAGCCGGCCGTCGATTTTCCTATGTATAAGATACAAGAGAAATTCGGCCGGCATAAATAAGCCCTAACAAAGAACAATAGGAAGCCACCACTGCCGGGTCATGGATTTTTTCGTCACTGCCGGTGTCAATTTTGAGTGTTTGCCTATGTATCCAATACAAGTATCAAACATATATCCCAATGCATGTTTCAAAGTGTACATTAAAAATATACCGGTCTGCCAGATCCAATCCTGCCGGAACCAGGTGGCAGAGTTACTTTTATCACGTCGATTTTGAGTGTTTACTTATGTATCGAATACAAGGATCGTTCATACATCACACTGTAAGTTTCAAAGTGTAGATTAAGAATATATTGGTCTGCCAGGTCCAATCCTGCCGGAACCACTTGGCAGACTTATTTTTATGACGTCGATTTTGAGTGTTTACCTATGTATCGAATACAAAGACCGTACATACATCACAATAAGAGTTTCAAAGTGTACATTAAGAATACATTGGTCTGCCAGGTCCAATCCTGCTAGAACCACGTGGCAGACTTTTTTTTATGACGTCAATCATGAGTGTTTACCTATGTATAGAATACAAGGACCGTACATACATCAAAATGTGGGTTTCAAAGTGTACATTAAGAATATATTGGTCTGCCATGTCCAATCCTGCCAGCACTAGGTGACAGACTTATTTTTATGACGTCAATTTTGAGTGTTTACCTATGTATCGAATATAAGGACCGTACATACATCACAATATGAGTTTCAAAGTGTACATTAAGAATATATTGGTCTGCCAGGTCCAATCCTGCCAGAACCAGATAGCAGGCTTATTTTTATGACGTCAATTTTGAGTGTTTACCTATGTATCGAATACAAAGACCGTACATACATCAAAATGTGGGTTTCAAATTGTACATTAAGAATATGGCGGTCTGCCATGCCTAATCCTGAGGAACCAGCTGTGACAGTTACTTTTATAGTGTCAATTTTGAGTGTTTACCTATGTATCGAATACAAGGACCGTACATACATCACAATGTGAGTTTCAAAGCGTTCATTAAGAATATGCCGGTCTGCCCGATCCAATCCTACCGGAACCAGGTGGCAAGTTACTTTTATGACATCAATTTTGAGTATTTACCTATGTATCGAATACAAGGATCAAAATACATCACAATTCAGGTTTTTATAAAAAGGGTAAAATAAAACCGTTTCAAATATTAAGGGGAAATAAAAAATATCAGTTAATGTTTGCAGATCTGAATAATCCCATAACTATTGAAAACGAGAGATGATGAAAATAATTCAAGATTTCACTTGTAATATTTATGGTATTAAAAATTGTAGTGATGTCAATTTAGCTCGTCTGTTAAATTTTGAAAAACAGCTCGCAACACAATTTGACGAGGAACAGTTTTTCAAAAAATTTAAAAAAAATCACGTTTCAAATTTGATGTCACCTTGCTGGAAATCTCTCAATCAAAAACTTTTAAGAACAATTTACGGTACTTCTATGTGGCAAAATGCAACAAATAAGAATTGCATTTTATATTATATCTCTGATTGTGGATGGATTTGTAATGATAATGATGCAATGAGACCAAATTCGTTTGAAGGAGGTCCAACTTCTCTGCTTGTAGAAGATATTTTATTCAATGCTGAAAAAGAAAATGAAAGTGAAAATGAAGACAATAGCAGATATATCTCAGATTCTGATGAAGAAGATTGATTCAAAAACTCATTCGATATGTGCCAAAGTATTATTGTAAGCAACCGAATTTGTATAACACGTATTATTTTTCATGTCATTTTCTATAAATGAATGTTCTGATAATAAATTTATATTTACTTTCTTTTTGATTTTATTTGCATTTTCATTACAGTCTACCAGGGTACTTTTTCTCAGCAGTATAAGTTTACCACCATTGTCTCAAAAAAGACTGACGCGCTGTCATTTAGTTGATAAGTAATTTTTAATTTTTATTGGCAGCATCAGCTAAGAACCGTACTCTATTACTAAATAGTAGTTGAATACAATTTGGCACAATGTTTATTTGTTTAAATATAGCCATTTTTACATAATATTGCTCGCTTTTTTCCACAAAAAAAAGATTTTTTTTAATATGCATTTTGAGTTTAAATAAAAATTCTCAAAAATTCTTTCGTGCTGTTAAATCCAAAGTCAACAATTTATCTCAATCGTATTTATTTACTTTATTATAGAAAATATTATAATTTTCTATAGATAGATACTCAAAAAATTGCTAATGATGGATATCATTATCCCAGGTCAATAGTCCCCAAAGGATTTTTGGTATAAATATATAAACATAAGAGGAAAAAAACATATAATTAAAGAATAAAAAACTATAAATTTAGAAAGTAAGCAGTCATTTGTGGAAGATCAGTATAAACTCATCACTGAGATTATTAAGAACAAACATTTACATATACCCACATATCCATAACAATGTTTAAGTCACACGCAAAGCATTCATGATAACACTTCATCCAAAATTACTATTTTACACATTAAAGATGAGTTGTTATATATATATATATATATATATATATATATATATATATATATATATATATACAGGGTGCATAGGAAAGTCCCTTTAACCTGAAAATACTTGCGAATGGAGAGAGCTACAGCTATGCAAGTGAGGTAACGATATAGTAAAACGACTAGCCCGATTTAATGCAAACGACAGCAGCGAACCTAGTGGCAAAATTTGGAAGATAGTTATTAGAAATTGAAAGCGAAAAGAGATGGGGCAAAATTTCCAGTTAGAAAGTTTTAGAGCATCAGTTAATTAGTACAAAACAACATTTGGTTTAGATGGATAAGATAAATATTCGTTTGTATACTTAAAAATGTCCGAAATTGATGCACTCCATTTTGTGCAAACGTTTGAATAGAATAGCCATAAGTATGAAGAAATACGCACTATTTATTGTATAAATACATCTTATCATTTATAAAATCGCACAAAAAACAAAAAAGACGAGATGTCTCGCAGTGATAAAAAGTTAATATTCATTCTGTTCGAACAGTTCGCCATTGCTCACGATACACATTTGTATTAGTGAGAGTAATCCTGCATGCACATTTCTCAGCATGGAACGTCTATTGCAAGCCTCTTCAATACGACGACATAGATTTAACCCTTTGAAAGGTGGTGGGTAGACGGTCTAGCCACCTAATTTAATTCCAAAATTGACAAATGGCACCAAGAATATTTTAATAAAACTTTACTTTTGTAATGAAAGTGCAAATTAGAAGGTTTTTATTTTCTGAAAAATTCGTTTGAATATTCTGGTATCAGTCAATTACTGAATCATTTTACGAAAATAACTTTTCTGTCCCTGAAAGAGTTTGACTAATATTTAAAATGCATTGGAAATTATATTTTTGTGGACATTATAGTACAGTACAGCTTCACAATCTGGAATTCGCACTTCTACATTTCCGAAATGTGAATATGCAAAGTAGAATTGCGGCTCATCGATTTCGGATATTTTTAGGTATACAGGCGACGATTAATATCATCCGTGTGAACCAAATGTCGTTTCGTACTAATTAATGGATGCTCAATAACTTTCAAATTAGAAATTTTACTCTATCACTTTTCGTTTTCGATTTGCAATGGCTATCTTCCAAATTTCGTCACCAGGGGGCGCTGCTATAGTTTGCATTAGGTTGATCGTAATCGCTTTACTATACCGTTACCTCACTTGCATAGCTGTAACTATCTCTGCTCGCAAATATTTTCAGGTTAAAGGGACTTTCCTATCACCCTGTATATATATATATATATATACACACATATATATGTAACAATATTTGTTAGAAAGCAATAATTGTTATAAGAATTGTATGTGTCATCAAGAATATTCACTAGCAGAATAAACCGACTTAAAGCAGAATAAACCGACTTAAAGCAGAATAAACCGACATACTCTATGCTTCAACAATCAATAAGAAAGAAAGTTTGCATGTGTCTAGACCGTCTACTTAACGTTGTTACAGAACTACATCGTTTTTTCCAGATATTGAAACGCATTCAGATGTATGTTTAACTTTTCTATTCGATATACTCAAAATTGACGTAATAAAAGTGAGCGTGATGTATGCCACCTGGGGTTGCGGATGATTAGACCCGGCAGAAAAATATATATTTATTGTATACTTTGAAATGCACGTTCTTTTGTATATTTCATGCTTTCATCATCAAAATTCACGTAACAAAATAAGTTTCCCTTCTGGTTGCGGCAGGATTAGACCTGGCAGACCTGTGTATTCTTAATGTACAATTTCAAACCTACATTGTGATGTATGTACGGTCCTTGTATTCGATACATAGGCAAACACTCAAAATTGACGTCATAAAAGTAAGTCTGCCACCTGGTTCCGGCAGGATTAGGCTTGGCAGACCGGTATATTCTTAATGTACATTTTGATACCTACATTGTGATATATGTATCGTCCTTGTATTCAATACATAGGTAAATACTCAAAATTGACATCATAAAAGTAAGTCTGCCACCTGGTTCCGGCAGGATTGGACCTGGCAGACCAATATATTCTTAATCTACACTTTGAAACCTACAGTGTGATCTATGTCCCATATAGCACAGGAGCTCCCAGATTCCTCCCCGGGAGCTCCAACTCATCCCAAATTGCTCCCAAAATTAAAATGACAAATGCAGGCTCTCCTGAGGAAGCTAATTTAAGGATATCCTGAGAAGTAACGTCCTGAGAGATTCCCGAGGAGCAACCTCCCCGGGACAACATTCCTGGGGATGTACCTAGGAGGCCACCTTCTAGGAAGACCTTCCTGGGGACATCCCTGGGAAGACCCTCCTGGGGACATCCCTAGGAAGTCATTTATTTGGTATTCAATAGATTTTGGTAAAAATAACAAATATATATTTATAATTTGACTCTGAAATATAATATAAGATATGTGTGGTTGAGAATAATAACGTGGAAAGACGCAAACCAAACATGTTATCCAATAAACTATAAAATAAACAATGTGAGCAATGGAACAATCATCTTATTAAACATGGTAATACAATATACATTTGTATTTTAAAGAAAGTTTTTCTAAAGATATAATTTTAATAACTCCGAATGGAAATATGCATTTTTCCATTGAAGCAGTTTTTTTTTAAACTGTAATCTTCCAAAATATCTATCCATTCGCATCAGCACTTCGCACACTTCAACTTGATTTAAGCTTTTGAAGTTTCATCTCAGCGAGCTAGCGTTGCATTTCCTATTTCCTGTTGCCTTCGATAAACGCTAGTTTTTGCTGATAAAGTCCGACTCTTCTTTTTTTAATTTAAGAGGTAAGTAAAGTTTATTTTAATTTTTCATAGTGTAGTATTTATGTAATATGTAAATTCTCATTTGATATCGTGATTGCGCAGTAAAATAGTAGTATACTCATTTCCACACGTGTAATACAGTCACTTGGAAATATGATCATTTGTACGTTTATTTGGGTCTTGAGGTCTTATATTGATTGCAAATATAATTTTAGATTCCAATTATTTAGGAAATCAGAAAAAAATGCGAAATAACCAGGGAAAATCCTTGGGGGAAAAAGAATCCTATGCAATTGGAAAAAACAGCAAAGTTTAGTTTTTAATGAGGCAATTCATTTATTTTCGGAAAATTTTTCATTGTTTTTATTTCATAGTCTAATATAATTTGTGGTACTGTAAAGATTTTAAAAATAGTAATTAAAATTTCATTAGGGCAGTCTATGCAGTTTTTTTTTTTTTTATGGTGTCCATTTCGCAAGTTATTTTTGTGAAAAATACAGTGGCTCACATTTGTTTTCGGACACTTGCGTTTTTGAAACTTACTTATAAAAAACATCATCTAAATATTAAAGGATCTACTTAAAAATTTTTTCATACGAACTTTATTTTCTCTATAATAAAACATATATTGTAATGAAAATAAATTCAAAACTTTTTTTTCAAAAAATTAGTCTACTGAGAAAGGGCTAAAAACAATCTCACATAAGTAATTGGACACTTTAAAGATTCACCAAATGTAAACAAAAATATGCAAATAATCAAACATTTTAATACTTTGTTGGGTATCCTTTAGCTGAAATCATACTTTTAAAATGTTTTGGCATGAATGCAACTAGTTTTTTGTGTAAGAATGTTCAATTTTGTTCCATTTCTCTATTAATACTGTTTTAAGTTGTTCTTTCGAAGAAATATCCATATTTTCTAGTTCTTTTCTCCAGTTCATGGCGCACATTTTCAATTGAGTTTAAATCTGGAGAATATGGTGGAGTGGGAGTCTTGATAACTTTGGAACAGTTGTACAGCAGCCATAAGCAAACATTTAGGGCTGTATGTTTGGGATCATTATCTTGATACAAGTTGCATGCGTTTTGAATTCCAAGTTTTTGGGCAGATATTTTCAAGCTTTCTTTCAGGATATTTATATACTTATAATATTGGTCCATATTATTTCCAATGGAAACTAAATTTCACGTACCAGAAGTAGCAAAACATCCCCAAACCATTATGCTTCCATATCCATGTTTGACAGTTGACAATACATTTTTCAGATTGACCTCTTCGTTGGGCTTTCTCCACACAGTTATTCGACCATCAGACCCAAATATGTTAAATTTTGATTCATCCACAAATATCACGTTTTTATAAAACTATACATCCTTGTCTACCATGGATTTTGCAAAATCCAAACGTAACTTTCTTACTCTTTCATTAATAATTTTTTTTCTTCTGGCAACTCTACTGTTGTATCCATATGATCTGATAACTTGTCTAACAGTTTCAGGGTTTATTTTTATTGCAAATCTGTTTTCTAATTCTGTTGTAAATTCCACTGCACAAATTCCTAGTTTTTTCTTGATTTTATGCATAATAAACCTTAGATTCCTGAGAGTTAGCTTGTGAGAAGCTCCTGATTTTAGTGCTTTTTCAACAGTTTCACGTAGTTTCCATCGTTTTATAATAGCAAAAACAGTTGAATGATTCACTTTAACAAGTTTTGGGATAGTTTTGATGCTTTTACCATCTTTAAAATGTTCTATGATTAAATTACGAATGGAATTTGATGTAACGTTGTAGCGTCCGGCCATGTTCGCTTCAAATAT
This sequence comes from Maratus speciosus, assembly GCA_963932465.1. NCBI lineage: Eukaryota > Metazoa > Arthropoda > Arachnida > Araneae > Salticidae > Maratus > Maratus speciosus. The sequence goes on from OZ010791.1 coordinate 359,411,369, forward strand.
AGAAATGTAAACAAATTTACACGAATTAGTAGTAATTTCAAAGTGCAGACGATAATATTTGATATGTATTTCCATTTATAATAAAAAATAAATAACAAAAAATATCGTCTGTCAAAAAATTTAGTAAAGCTTTCAAGTGTCCAATTACTTATGTGAGATTGTTTTTAACACTTTCTCGGTAAATTAATTTTTTGGAAAAAAAGTTTTTAATATATTTTCATTACAATATGTAGGTTTTATTATACGGAAAATAAAGTTCATATGAAAATATAACTAGATCCTTTAATATTTAGATGATGTTTTTTATAAGTAAGTTTCAAAAACACAAGTGTCCAAAAACAAATGTAAGCCACTGTATATTTTGTAACGAAAGATGAAATCCTCATTGTTACTCAAATGTTACTCAAATTCGAGCCAAGTATTTATTAATCATATCGTCTGCTAATTTTTTCCTTTCTGGTAAGCATGTTTTGATTGCAAATTACATTTTAAAGCCTAACAAAACAAAAAGTAGTGATAATTTTGTGAAGGGAACTATTTTAAGGGGAATTTTATGAAGGAACCTATTTCATTAAAAAGAATTTAAATTTTGTAAATAGGCCTGTTATTTGTTAAATTGGGATTATCAATTCGTTAAATCAAAATTTTTTGTTCCATTTTCGTCAGGAGCATTAAAAAATGCACTAAATCGAGAAATTCATTAAATTGGGGACCGATTGTATTTTGTAAATCTTTAATATATGATTAATAATTCATCTAAAAAAACTCCCTTCCTCCTCCCTCCCCCCTCCAAAAAATAAATTCTTTTTTGCTCCCTCAACCCACGAAGTTAACCTTTTTTAACTTTTCTGCTCTGCTGACTGAGTTCAGGGCTTGAAATTCAACTTTTCCCCAGAATATGGATCTTCCTCCCAACATTTTATAAATGGAGGCGAGTTCAACTGTTCGTGGAGGAGGAGGAGGGGGGGAAGATAACCCAGTTATTCTTTATGTGTCACCTAAATAATTATGGTAATACTGACATAACAAAATACTATAAATCAACAATTTCGAATAATTAACCGAAATGTTTATTTTAATTAAAATAAAAGAACAAAATCAAGCTTTATCCCCATATCTATTTTTCAACTTTCATCCAATGTCAATTGACAATTGGGTCGTAAATTTAGATTTTATCTGATTTTCTGTGCTAAATCTGCTTTCACAAGGTACACTTTTAACAAACACAGAGCAACTTTTATAACTTTGGAAATAAGTTTAATCTCATGGTTATTAACAGAGACCCGGAGCCGGAGCGCTCCGTAGCTATGTTTTCCCTGGAGCTGGAGCTCTAAATTTCCCCCTGCTCCAGGGCTCCTTTAGTTTTTAATATTCTTTTAAATCTTTTTTTTCCGTCTTTTAAGTTTCCAGGCTTAAAATATTTTAATTACATCATTTTTCAGTATTCTAATTATATCATTTTTTAGGGTTTTTTTTTTTTTTTTTTTTTTTTTTTTTTTTTTTTTTTATTAGAGATGAAAATCTTTTCAAAACATGGTAACTCTACTTTACTTTTACTTTCTACTTGAGCTAAATGACAAAACTATTTGAAAACAAATATGGCCGCCTGTTGTTTACATGTGTAGTTGTACAATTTTGGTTGTTTGAAAAGTGTAGAAGAAATTTAAGATTTTTGTGTTTAAAATTCCACCAAACTTTCTATTTTAAAAGTAAAAGCTAAAAGATGTCATGTTGTCTGAACAAGCATTTCAAGTTTCATGAGAAGAAAAATGCATTTTGTCGGATCTTTAATGAAGGTAAAGGAAGAAAGAATTTGTGAGCAAAAAATTAAATGTGTAAATTAAATCTGCAACTCAAAAGGTCGGAGCGGAGCTAGAGCCGGAGCATCAAAAATTGTTCGGCTCCGGGTCACTGGTTATTAATAGTGGTGTACCGAGTAGTACTTTGGCCGAATACCGAGTACTCGGCCGAGTACCGAATACTGAGTAGTTGTGTAATAAGGAAAAAAACACACCGATGTGCACATAATGTGAGCTTAGGTGTACATATATATAAATATACCTGTGTACATACATATATATACATATTATATATATCTGTGTGCACATATATATAATATACATATATAGTATACATAAATTAACTAATTAAATTTGAAATTTATTTGTGTACCTTTTAAAGACAATTTTTGACAATTCAAAACAGTAGCAAAAAAAGGAGAATTGACACATAACAAAAGTACAATTATTAACCAATATAAAATAAAACATTCTTCAACCCTCCAATTTATTCTGATACCTGAAATCTGTCTATCAAAAATAAGAATGTTTATTTGTTACTGTAACAATTCATTGAATAATGCAAAACATTTCGTATTTATTTTGTAACTGTACATTATTTTCTTTTGATTAAAAATAAAAGAGAGGTACAAAAAGAGATGCAGACTTTCTTAACAGAAGACTTATGTAAAACTGACACTACATTTGCATGGTAGGGGGGAGGAGGGAACTTTTCCGATTATGTGCAACCTTGCAAAAAAATTCTTATGTGCACCTTCAACCACTGGTTTATTCTGAACGTATATTTTCAGATTCAGGCCAAATTTATAGTAGTAAAAGAAATGCCCTGTCCACTGATAATGTAGAACGTTTGGTGTTTTTGCACCATAATTTGAAATATAATAAATTTAACTATTAATTTTTTTATTACATTTATTGTATTTTCAGTTACTTTATCCAAAATAGTAGTCTTTTCTGTTTTCCTATGTATTTAAAACGAACTTATTTGTATAAATGTGAAACTAAATTTTAATCTGGAATTATTTTATGAGGGTTTTTGTTCTTAACTTTTTCTATATTTTGTAGACATATTGTTAAATACCGAGTAAATAGTTTTATGAATTATTGCATATATTATACATTGACATTCGAATAACTTTTTATAGATCAGTTTTAAATTCATATGCTTAAAAAATGAAATTCTTCCAACTATTCGGTATTAGCCGAGTACTCTGCCAAAATATTGCCGAGTATTTACCGAGTACTCAGTACGGCTCTAGTTATTAACTTGTAAATGGAGGGGGGGGGGGAGGATTAGAAATTGGGTTAGTAGCCAGTGGCCAGTAGACTGTTTTATTAGTGGCCACTTTTTAAAGTGTCCAACTATAATGTATCAAACTTTCTTGACATCTAAATAAACCATAATTGTATATAAACTTATTTTTCTATAAATCTGAATATTTTATACCGTCCATCGGTTCATGACAGGAATCGGGAATAAGGAAAATTTCCTTAAGATCAGAAAACCTATTATCACATATTTTTTTTTTTTTTTTTTTTTTTTTTTTTTTTTTAAGAACATATTTATGGATTATTTGTATATGTTCATAAACACACATTAATCAAATTTATTTGCGTTCTTTATATAAAAAATAAGTTAACCTGGCAGGACGCGCGCTGTGAAACGTAACACGGGAAAGGGCATGGGGTGTCAGCACACCCCAAACATATTAAATAGGCATAAATATGAAAAAAAACTTTAGAATTCTGTCTGTTAGTGAAATTCATGATAAGTACACTCTTTCTCGTGAAAAATGATACCTAAAATGTTAAATTATCGTTAATTAAAAAAAAAGAATAAACAATAAATTAAAAGCACTCACCGACAGCAGACGAATATTTTCTGACGTGGGGTGTCAAGTACCTGTCCTGCCGGGTTAATAAAAATTCCAACAACGTGTATTAGGGATGCACAATGTGTGGCCTGTGATTTCATCAATGAATAGTGCAAAAAAATTGCAGTTTTTGCTCGTATGTCGCAAAAAAAAGTGAATTTCATTAATTAGTCATATGAAAATCAAATTTATCGATCTGATGCAGGAAAATTTGTGAATTTCGTCAATTTATTGCAGGGAAAATTTTTGTGAGTATCATCAGCAGGGTTGCCGGCTTTTAGCCAGGCCTCGTTTTAACCACTAAAAAAAAAAAAAAAAAAAAAAAAAAAAAAAAAAAAAAAAAAAAAACAGCTTTTATTGAAAAAAGGCAGATTTTATTTTTAAAAGTTGGTTTACAGCTAATTTATATTAAATTTGGATCAATTAATTTTCAGTACACTTAAATATTTTCTACTAAAAATATTATAAATTTCTATCAAATTTTGCAAAATAAATAAGTCTTTGTAACTGCTAGAAGGCAACTGTGAAGGAATTATGTCCGAAAAAAAATTATAAATATTGAAAAGAATAGAACTTACTCTTCAAACTGGTGTTTTGAAATTTTATATTACATAGCTCCACATTATTTTAAAGATTATATTTAATTAAACAGTGACAAAATGTAACACATCAAAATGGAAAAATTCTTATGTGGCCATATGGAGAGATTAAGTTGCAAATGCTAAAAGAGAAATTAGAGAGGATATAATATTTGAGGAAAGTTTGGTACATAAGTGTGTAAAATAAAGAGCAATTAAATTTAAATAAACACAAATAAAATTTTCTAAATAAAATTTTGAAAAGCATGTTTCTATGCATATTAATGCATATGCTGTTCATAATATTGCTTTTAGTGAGAAATGGTGTTTTTATTGTGACTATATATGATTTTAAATGTTTATGAGAAATAAAATAGGACTTGTATATTAATTCTTAAAATTAGTTAATAATAAAACATGTAACTAAGTAACCATTGTCCTCTTTAATTTTATAAAGTATTAAAAAAAGGGGGGGTGAAAGGGGTAAATGGTCAGTGTAAACCAGATAAAGCAGTTGGTATGGCAATTTTAAAATTTAGCTGACCTGACTCCCCGTGGCAGAATGTGCGCGACGAGCGTCGCAGACGTTTCAAGGCTCCTGCAGACCAAAAACATATAATACACAGCAAAAGAAAAAAAACCGGGGTGAAAGCGTTTGCTAAGTGAGAACGGTCTGAAAATTAAAAATCTCATCGGTCCAAACATTTGGAAATAAAAAAGAAATCACTGAAAAATTTCGCAAATTATGACAAGTGATTGGGAAGAAAAAAAAAAAGCTTTTTTCGTCAGTCGTTTGCAGAAAAAATCGCCAATTTCACCAAATGATCGCGGGGAAAAAAAGGTAATTTTGGTATGTGATTGCGGAAGTACGCGGATTGCAGCAAACCACAGCAGAAAAGGTGGATTTTGGCAAAGGATCGCGGTAAAACACTAATTTCGTCAAAGGATCGCAGTAAAATATGAATTTCGTCAAAGGATCGCGGTGAAATGCGAATTACGTCGAAGGATCGCGGTGAAATGCGAATTACTTCAAATGATCACAGAAAAAAATACACATTCGTCAAAATATCGCTGAAAAAACGGGAAGTTTGCAAAGATTCACATAAAGAAACGCCGTCAAAGAATTGCGTATGAAACACATTTCGAGAAATGATCACGGGAAGAACGCAAATTTCGTCTAAAGGCCATTGAAAAAAAGAAAGTTTAGTCAAATGATCACAAAAAAATGCAAATTTTGTCTAAGGGACATTGAAATAATGAGAATTTCATCACAGGAACGCAGAAATAATGCAAATTTCGTCAAAGGATCGCGAAAAAAAAAAAAAAAAAAAACGCTAATTTCTTCAAGAACTGCGAGAAAACGCAAATTTCTTTAAAAGATCGTGATCGTAATTTTATTTATTTTTTTTTTTATTTTATACGTCACTTGCAAAAAACATTGTGAATTTTGTCAATTTGTCACAGGAAAAAAATCGCATCATATGAAACTAAAAAGTGACAACACAGGGGTGGCGATTGATTACACTTTTTAAATTTCACTTTTACAACTCATTGTAACAATTACTTATTTTTAACTGTGCCTGGCTTTTAAATCTGTTAAAAGCTAACATTGAAAATCCAATTTAATCATTGGTCTTAAATTGATTTAAGCAAACATTGCAAGCCTCAATGATCTCAGATTTAAGAAAAAAATGTTTTTTTTTTTAATTTATTTTTTGTAAACATTATTGAGTTTGAGATTTTAGAAAGTATCAAGATATATGTTTGAAAATTGAAAAAAAAGGTAAAATTTAATTCTTAAATTCCAAATTCATTGAATTTTAATTTGTATACTTAATAGTCTTATGATGAAAAATTAAATTTTCACATATTTGGATAGTATTTAAAAATATATTCTTCATTTTCTATTATTCTGTAATTAGATTTTCACATTCTGCCATAAGAAATACAAAATAAAAGCCCGTTTTTAAAAATGCACATTATAATTTGTTTATAGACCCATAATTGTTTGGTTTTGCTTCTTCAAAGGTGTAAAATGTCCTTGGTTTTTATTTAAAGAAATGTGTACACAAACCCTTATTACTTTTTATAAAATGGAATTGTGTATATCATGCTTAGTTAAAGCTAAAAAATTGGCATTGCATTTTTTTTTTGGCAGATCCTTTTTTAATGAATTTCCATATAAGAAAAAGTTGCAGTGTTGATTTTTCTTTTAAGTTTGATACTCCTCACCAGTTGAAGATTGCATTCTATTTCTTTCTCAACGAGTTGTTGAAGTTTTAAAATTTTCCATACATTTTGCAGAAAAATTTTCTGTTTCATTGAAAATTTTGAATTTTAGGATTTTTTAGATTTAGCATCAATATGTTTCGGGCTTCTTTGAATTGCTGATCTATATTTTCCTTCAATACAAGGATTTAAGTTAAGTTCACACTCACAGAACTTAGGCTATACAATGCAACACAGCAGTTAGAATAATCAAAACTCGCGAATGTTAAGGGATTACTGTATTTTAAACCCTGACTAATACTATTCTTTAATGATTCAATTTATTATTCATTAATAGTATGTTTTGATAAATATTTCTGTTAAATAGGATATTGGCAGAAATGTTCAAGAGAAAGAAAATAACATATTCAAAACGACATGTCCGCCGCTTGATTAACAGGGACACATCTCAGTCAGAGTCTCATAAAATAGTTCTGAATACATGAGGAACCTTTCTGTCAGAGACTACAAGCAACCTTATAAGGCCCCAAAGTTTGGAACCTTCAAAAAAGTTTGGGACCATATCAAGCTCAGAGGAATCTGAAGATGAAAGATTTTTACATAGGGAGCCTTTCCCAGAAACACCTGATTTAGGACAACCTTCAGCTTCAAAAACACCTGATCTGTCTTCGATTTCAACAACACCTTCAGGTAGTTAATAATTAAAATGTAAATCTCTAATAATTAAAATGCAAATCAACTAATGCTGTCACCACCGACGTTAATGAGTTTTTGTCTTTCTTCATGAATATTAAGAAAACTGCTGCATACAAAAATATAAAAATTGGTTGTACAGTACACTCCCTTAAATTTGTCCTTCTGAAACTTACAGTTCAAATGTAGAAAAGCAAAATTACAGAAACTTGTAGTTTTGTATCATTCTGTATGTATTTCAATATGTAATTCTCAATAATATGACTGAATTTGTAGTTTTTTACGAAGGAAGTATAAATTAATTTCTGAAAAAAATCAAGATATTGTCAGTAATAGTTGCAAGCTTTTTATCAAATATATTTATGTGTTAATCAGGTATGTATGTATTTTGCAGGAAAATATTGAAACATTCTTTAATAGGTCCCAGGAAAATATCACAATTATACCTGTAAAAGGAGATTCTAAACAAACCATTTAAAAATGTTTTAAAATAAGGCCTTTTTATGAACAGTGTGCTTGTTTGTTTTTTTCAACTACCATTTGTGGAAACTAGTGATACTTTTTATGCCTGATTTTTCTGACTGATGACCTGTTAAAAATTTTCCTATATTTAAAAAACTGAACATAATTACCCCTGGTTTGTGAAGACAAAATTATTTTTCCTGTATTTCCCTCCTCCTCTTTTAGCCAATTCTTTTTTATTGCTGCATGTTCTTTTTGTATTAGAAGGTATCGTGTCACCGACTGGGAATTTTTAGAAGTCTACCGTGATGTGAATTTTATGAACGCACGATCCTAAGTGTATATGAATGCGACAGCAACTAGAAGGTGCAGCAAAAGATCACAAATTTTAGTAAGTCGCGTTACAAATACGTTGATTACATCAATTGGTCGTTGTACTATATCCATCGTTTATAGATAAAAATCATAAATTTTGGCATTATAACATTAGCAGCATTTTAGTCACTAATTTCGTCACTAGTTCATTATATCGTGAAATTTGTCGATTGTCCATTAATAAAAATCATATTTTCGGCAGTCACTCCCAGTTAAAAAAAAAAAAAAAAAAAAAAAAAAAAAAAAAAAAAAAAAATCTGATTTCGTCAGTTAGTTGCAGAAGTATTAAGTGTAAAAAAATATAGCTTAAAAAAACAAAATTAAGTACAACTTCTGAAATGCTAATATTTTATTCCTGACATGTGTTCAAAATTCTTGAAATAGTCAGAAGAGAACTTTAAATAATTTACTCTTGATATAGTTTTTGCAATGTTGATGTCTGTGATATTTCTTACTAAAACATGTGTAGCTGTATTTACATATAAATAAAATTCCTTTACTTTCCTGAAAAAAATCCTATATATCATTATCCTATAATATTTTTGAAGAGTCATTTCTAAGCTTGCATTTGATATGTGCAGATTTCTATTTGATTTAATTGCTTTGTGACTTTTTATTTAGATAGGGAGAAAGGAAAAAAATCTACAAAATTAATAAAGATGGTTGCAAAACTTGAATTCAAAGTTGATAAATTACAGTCAACATCAACATTAGACCTATTTATGGAAAAATTCAGTGAGCAACAGATAATTTCGATTGACACTATTGCCAGTGAGCATAGACTTCCTCAGTTTCCTCTGGAGACCCCTGAAGCTGTAGAAGAACTATACTTAGGGAAGACCTTAGTTGACAATGGTGATTATACTGAGCGAGCCTTTTTCCCGACTCTGGCGTTGTAGGATTTCCATACTGGGAGATATAGCGATGAGTTTGGTGCACAGAAAATCCTTTTTCGGATTTAATTTATATTATTTGTTTACTGCTGAAGTATATTCTTGGATCGCCAGGCTGTTTATCGTTGTTTGGAGGAATAAATTTGCGCGAGTTGAATTTACCAATTTATTTTTTTCCCGTTCCATGCAGATTTTTTTTTTTTTTTTTTTTATATTCCTGAAAGAATTCCGGTTGATGATAGACAGCCAAAATACATTTAGAATAAAATTATTTTATAAAAAAAACGAAAAATCCCCTTTAGGGATGCCGGCTGGGGAGGGGCCAGGGAAGGCCACCGCCTCTCTCTGGATTTTGAAAATTAATTTTAAACGAAACTTTTTTCATTTCTGATTGTTAAAAATGAAAGATAAAAAACTGCCTTGCCTTCCTCAACCCCTACCATGGCAAAGAATTTTTAATACTTTTTCTTTAAATTTTCTTTTTACATTCACGTGTTTTAAATTTATCCAAAAGGGATCAAAAACCCTGTGGCGGGAATTTTTTTTTTTTTTTTTTTTTTTTTTTTTTTTTTTTTTTTTTTTTGAATTGTCAATTTTGTTAAATGTTTGTAGAAATATATTTTTGAATAGTTACTATTTTTTAATTGTTGTATTATTTTATTGCTTCTGAGTATGTTTAAAAATTGTCTTAAATGGAAAATTCTGTCAAAACTTTTTTTAATTTAGCTTATTTCATACTTACATTCTGCAGCGGGCGAATGTAGCCATGGACCTCAGCCATCCAACAACAAAAATAAATATTTAAAAATGTGCAAATGCAAACGAGATATTAGAAAAGAACCTTCCCATTGGTTTAACATTAGCTCACGTGTAAGGCTCCTGTCCCTACAGGCGAAGAGACTCGTGAACTAATGCTAACCCTATGGGGAGGTTATTTTCTAATATCTCGTTTGCAACTAGGAATTTTTAAATATTTTTTTGCATTGGATAGCTTAGGTCGATCTCTACATTGATCTTTTTTTTTTTCTTTTTCGATTTTAGTTGCAGATATTTTTATTCAGTTACTTTCACTTTCGAAACCGGTTCCGAAAATGAAAGTGTCGTTCTAAAAAAATATCTGCAATCAAAATCAAAAAAGTAAAAAAAGGAGAGGTGTAGAGATAAACTTCAGCTATCCAATGCAAAAAATTAAAAATGTCGAAACAAGTTTTTAAAAGGAAGAAATTTGTATTCGGGTATGGGTTAAGGGACGAGGAAACTTTGAAACGAAAAATGTATGTACTTTCATTTTGAAAAAACATTCTCAATATGTATAAATATAATTTCTTGTAACAATCAAAATAAGAGGTTTGTGTTGGTAGTCACACCCCTCAATCTCTGTGTCTGGGACGACTGCCCCCCCCCCCCCACCATTTCACACGGGGCTGATTGGTTTGTCAAATTAAATTATAATTTTAATTATCAAACCAAATTAACTTACATTTATGCATAAAACTGTAGGATGCATTATGAATAACTGGTGAATTTTTTCTTGTTTTTTGTGTCTAAAATATTGTTAAAATATTGAATTTATATTATTTTTAAAAGACAAATTAATTTAACTGCTGATTAGTTCTTTCTAAGTAAAATAAGAATAGTTTAAACTTCTGTTTGCAGAAGGATAGAAATTATATCGTGAATGTACTTAAGAAAAACCGCATTAAAAGGAAAAAAAATTAATTTACACAATAAAGAAAATTCTTGTTATTTTACATATTCTTTCCATGTGCTTCATATATACTTGAGATGAAAAACTTAAAAATAATGGAAGTGCGACGCTTATGCCGGAACAGCATGTACAATGCTTTTTTTCTTTTCTTTTTGCCAGGGCCGGTAGCAGAACCAGTGCAGCACCGAAGCAGTGCTGCAGATTAATTTAACAGATTAAAAATAAATTTTGTGTAAAAAGTAAATGTTTTTTACATTCGAAAGGGGAATTCGGTTTTAATATCTTAGTAAACATTATCCTCTTTTCAATAAAGTCTAATTCAGAAAACTGGAGGGGGGGGGGGGGGGGATTGAGTGCATGTAACATAATGCGAGGGATTGGAAAGAGGACTTTTTGCTGAAGTTAGCGGCGATATAGGACTCAGTAGGGGCGTGGGGTTTTTCTGCAGAAAATTTTTAAGAAATTATTTGAGTTTGCAAACAGTTTTACATTTTATCTAAGTCTGATTGTCTAATCCATCAAAATTTCCTATCCAATGCGATTGTCCAGTAAATTAAAGAAATAAAAATACATTCTTAGATAACAATTGCGTGTAATTAATTTACCAGAAACTAAGAAAAACTCATGAAACTCATATCAAATATCATGCCTGCAAGTTTCCTGTTTTTACGTTTAAAAACAAGCCCTAAAATAGAAAGTTTTCGGTTCTTGGGCGGAAAAAAATAGTTTTATGAGAATTCTTAAAATAAAGAGTTTCTTTTATTCGTTTTAATTTGCAAAAGAAATTTTTCTTTGTTATTTTAAATGTCTCAGCCATATGTTGGGTATGTACTTGTGGTGAAATTTTCCGAAAAATTCAAATCCACCAAAAACTTTTCTCTATATTTAATAGTTTAAAAAAAGAAACTTTTGATTGGATATCAAAAATATACTATCTCTGATAATAAGAGGAGGCTATATCTATTGACCATCACCCCGCAGATCTCTGTTGGGGGTCTAAGGTCACTAGCCATTTGCTTGCACTGCACCAAATTCTCGCCAGAATCCTTCCTTGCAAATAAATACATTTCCTTGATTATTATTAGATATTTATCATAAAAATAAATATATGTTAAGCTCAATCGATTTTAATTAATGAGTCTATCATTTTTCATATGAAAATGTGGGAAAAAAAGAGATTTAATATGCCATTTCTTTCAGATTCAGTACAGAACTATTTATTGCCACGGACTTACACTCCTCTGTAGTATAATCTCCATTGACAACTAAGGTTTTCCCCAACCTTAGATGAATATATAGCAGATGAGAATTTCAGGAGTATTTCGGTCAGTATATTTTTAATCTTTATATTTCAACAAGGTTTTATGGTTAATATTTTAAGTGATTTGAAAATTTTTCACAAGATGCCATAGTTTAATTAGTTTGAAATTTTGTGTAAAACTGATTATTTTAACAACTTTCGATATAGTTTGAAAGTTTATCCCCCCCCCCCCTCTTTTATTTAAACTTGCTGTTAAAAATTATAGAATTTTTTTTATAAATTATCTTTATTTTTGAATATTAATGATGTGAATTATCACATTGCTACAAAGCGTAAACCAACTTAGTGAAAAATGTCCAAGCCGGGAATCGAACCCGGGTCCCTGGAATAGATCTCCAGTGCTCTACCACTAAACCACAAGGACGATGTCCAGCTTGGCATTTCTCACTTATATATGTCGGTAAGGCTGCTACTGCAGCACAAGATGGAGAAGTCTTCATGAGCACACATTCTAGCGGCGTAACATGAGACGCAAATAAACCCAGCATCGGTGAATATACAATTTTAATTAATTTTTCAAATACATTTCAGCAGTGAAATTACGCTTGAAATTATTGAATATTAATGATGTGAATTATCACATTGCTACAAAGCGTAAACCACGCTGGACATCGTCCTTGTGGTTTAGTGGTAGAGCACTGGAGATCTATTCCAGGGACCCGGGTTCGATTCCCGGCTTGACATTGATTACCTTTTCTGCGGATATACTAGTTTAATAAGCTTCTGTAATTAATTAGTATCATTAATGTTAATTCAAGTTTTTATTGCTATATTTATATATAGGTTAATGAGCTCAGGAAACTGGGTGGTCTATATGCAAAAATATTTGCATTTTCACCTTGGCAACGAAACTGATTTGTCTATTTTATATACATATTTTTCACATGCTAATTAGTCTTTCCCAATATTTTTTTAAAGATGCACATGGTATGAGTTTTTTTTTTATATTTAACACAAATTATGGTGTCCTCATGATCAGGTGAAATGTCCTTATTTTCTGTAGATAGTGCGTATATTGAAGGCGAATTACCCATTTAAAAAAATTTAAATGATCAATTAGCATAACCTGACCAGGTGGCCAGCTGAATCCAATTAGCTATTCCGTCAGATGTAGATAAATCTTAGAATTTAATATTTTTCAGAAAATGAGGAAATTTTCTGGTCACACAATATCTATTGGCCACAGTATGAAGTTGTTAGACTAAATTTTGAGTTCAGATTTAAAAAACTGTCAACCAATAATACTTAATGAATATTTGGCATTTTTTATGTTTTTATCTTGTTTTTTCTCCCAAATGAGATATTAGCAAGCTCGATAAGTGTGTTATACGAGGAATCGTCATACATGAAAAAATACCAATAATGAAAATCGGGGAATTCTGAAAAAGATAGTCAGGGAAATCATGGAAAAATCAGGGAGGTTGCTGTTTTTGTGATGAAGGGCTAGAAGGGTGCTATTTCTTAACCAAAGCGCAGACAGTCTGCAGCCACCTCTCCCTGAAACTGTCCAGGAGATAATCTTTGTCCTTATTACATTGTAGCAATCTAAAGGTACATAGACTTTCCAAAATAAAGTCAATGAATGAAAACACAGCTTTAGTTTTCTCTAAATACATCTGGTCATTATATAGGGTGTTGCTGAATTCGACCTACATATTCAGAAGGGTGATAGTAGACATCAAGAGGATGAAAAATTGTCATAGAACAAGGGATCACAAACAATTTTTAAGTGGGAGAAAATAGCAAACATAGTTATGAAGGATGTAACATTGAGGGGAATGAAAAAGGCCAGTAATTAGTAGAAAAAAAAATTGATGTAAAGCAGAATTACAATGGCATTACAGTTCAATGTCAGAAAGGTGATGGTGAGACTTTTTATAGGAGTTTTTCCAAGTTGCAGTCACAAATGTCATTGAGGCCGACACTGACAGATGAAGAATTGCTGGATGCATATACTTGGTGTGCTGGTGATCACTGCTGAAGCGATAATAATTTCTGTTGTCAGATCGTCCAGGCCATCCACACCACATCTGTCTGATAAACAACCAATTTCAGATGGTTCCAAATGAAAAAATATAAAAGATTGATCGGCATCTATTTTTGTGATTGTCACTGGCTAAACATTGTTTGCAATCCCATATTCTATGGTAATTTTTCTTCCTCTTGTCTCCTCTTTGATTTTGTCTGTCGAATTCAACAACATCCTGTATATCATAAATGTTCAACTGGACTCTATTGTAGTATTATCATGCAAGTATAATCGAAATTTAATCTTGTATTTTTTTTTTCTCCTAGATGTTGTTAGCTTATTTTTTCCCACTGCTACGAATGAAGACCTTAAGGAACCCATACAGACATGACTATGGCATTGCAAAAGGAGGCTGCACAAGAGGAAGAGTGCCGAAAGTTGAATTGTTGTACATTTATTATTTTTTTAAATAAATTTTATAAATTTAAATTGCTTGGAACTTACTAATTCTTTTTTAGATTTTCTAAATATAACGTGGTTCAAAAATTTTTTTCAATCAATGTAAGAAAATAGATTTGTTCACCTTACATGTGTAGTGTACTTTTTTTTTTTTCCTTTTTGCTTTATGTAAATGAAGAAAAGAACTTCGGTTCTTCAGTAACTCTTTTTTTCTTAATACAAAGAGAAATTCAGCAGATTAAAGTAAAATCTCGATATTAGCATTAAAATTTTTATAATTTATGCAGATAATAGCCAAACCATTCAAAATAATATTTATCTTGAAAAATTAATCATTGTACTTCATGTAAGTTCATTAGATATAGTTGGATAATCGTATAACTTAGCAAACTGTCTTCAATTCTGTTTTGATTTAATGAACCTATTCATTTATGGTTAGTGTTTTTAATGCTTTCTAAGTTGCAAAAAGAAATTAACACTCGTATGTACAGTTATATTTAATTTTATTGTATAAATAACTTAAAGTAAGTATAAATTTACGAGTTTAGCTCCAAAAAAATTTCCCTTTTTTTTCCGTATTTCCCACTTTCATGTCTGAAGACAAGATAAAACCTAAAGCAAATTTTACTTTTAATTTAGATTTCAACTGGAACAAAATTATGTATCTTGCATAAAAATATTCACTTACATACATGCTTCTATATTACTGTAATTTCCAGTGTATAAGCCGCGGGTAATTTAAGTCTGTTTCAAACCGGAAATTTTATTTAAAAAAGGTAGTCAAATAATTGTTAAGCAGAAGCAAGATACATTTTATTTAAAAACAATTCTGGTAGAAAACGTAATTCTCTAAGCCGCGGCTTATACACCGGAAATTTCGGTAACTATGCTAAAATTTCCATATAAATAGCAAATTAAGTACTTTTTTTTTTTTACTTCCAAATAGTATATTTCAAGACAATTTCATAAAGCATGAATTACTATTAAGAAATCATGTCATAACAAAAGTTGGCAACTATGTTTAAATTCATACAGATCACGAAAGTGCTGATTTATTTTATTTGTCATGACATACCACATGAGACATAAATAAAGTTAAAAGTATGTACAACGTAGACTGAACTGCAGTAGAGTTTCTACATCACCTGGACAAGTCTTGGGACTTTAGAAAATTGCTTATCTTCAATATTTTGTCCAAAATCTGTTGTAAAATATAATATATCATGGTGATCATCAAATAAGTGCAAGCTTTTTTCTAGATGATGATATTTCGTTTAAATCACCCTCATCCAGAAATTCCTACGTTTGCCATACTCACCTCTACAGTTTTAAAACTGCAATGCACATTTTAGTATTTTTGAATAATGCAATATTTATTTTACCACCAGCATGCACAGTGTTCTCGCCACCACTAAAAATTTCTTAAAAAATGCTTGTAGTATTTCATATTAATTATGTAACTAGCACTTTTTTAATGTCACTAATCTGACATAAAAAAGAGGGGAGGGAATGAGTCAAGAAAAATAACATCTTAAGAACCTACTGCATTTGCATGCTGCTATTAATATTGTGGTGAGCATTATTTAAAAATGTTTGCATTTCAGTATTTTGAAAAAAAAAATCACTTAACCTACCTCCAAAAGGAAATATCCTCATTTAAAAGAAAGAAAAAATGTGCAACCAAAATCAAAAATGTAAAAAAGTTCCTTTGTAGAAAGCAACCTCAGTTATCCAAAATATGTTGGAATGCACTCGAACCATCTTAGCCCTTTCTCTTCCCTTCCATCCTTTCCCCAGAACTTTTAGTTTGAAACAAGTAATATGGTAAAGTTGCTATTTAAATTAAAGTTAAAGAATCTTTTTTGTCTAATTCAAAAAGCACTTTTTTTTAAAGGATTTGCAGAAGCTGGTATAGTATTTTATAGCAGAAAATAACATTTCTAGAAAACTTGAAAGCAAAACTTAAATTTTGTTTTAAAATTGCATTATGTTTTGATTGTAATGCAGCATTGTGTACCAAGTTTTCACTAGGACATAAAGGAGGTGCAAAGGGAAGTAATTTTTAATGGAATTCCTAAAAATATACTACGACACTCTAGTACAGATCTTAATATGCTAATTACTAATTATGTGTTTTAATGTTTTCTGAAATTGTATGAACATATGCAAGATTTAAAACCAGATCGGTGAAAGTAGCTAATTTTGTGTGCATGGAGGGGTGTCAGTTTGTCAGATACAAAGGAATATTAGTATATGATGGTAAGTAAATTTGCCATCAAAACAAAAACATCCCTTTAGAAAGCATTGTAGTGCTTTTTTTAAAGGGCAACTTCTCTAGATTTTCATTTTAGAGCATTTAAGAAAATGTGACATGTACCACTTGGTCTTTAAATGTCTCGTATGTGCTATTAAGAGCGAAAATTATAAAATTAACTTTTATAAAAAAAAAAAAAAAAGGCGGGATTAGGTAGTGTATTGCAATTAATTTATGTTCTGATTCTATTAAATCAATTCTGATAAAATATGCAAAAGTTTCAGCATTTAGTTTGATATTTGTGTTTCACATTTAGTTTTGATATGTGTGTTATACAAGCTTGCTGTACTGGCAACTAAAATTGGGTGATGCCACTCTGCCTCTGGCATAATTAGAATAAAAAGAAAACAAACACAAAAGATCTTTCTGAAAGGGAGGGTTTTTTTAATTAAATTTTTCTTTTTTAAGCAACAAGGTTAGTCAACTGAAAGTTTTAACATTATAAAGAGTGTAACATCCTGTATTTCTTTCTAAATAAATTACCCTTTTTTCTTATACAGAAATTTTCTATTATAGTGAGCTCTGAGAAATATGCAAGACTGAAAATTCAGTTTAAAAAAATGCATATAATGTAATATATAACCTTCTCCTTCCTCAAAATGTAAAATAAAAACTTTTTTGTGTTAAATTTGTTATTCTGCAATAACAATACATTAAAGTAAAAAAAAAAAATAAAAAAAATAAAAAATGCATAAGACCGTTTGAAAAAACTTTTCCTAGCCCAAAGTAGCACATCTTTTTTTGCACTTTTAAAAGAGTTTTTTTTTTTTAAATCTTGCATACTATATTTAATTGCAGATAGGCTGATATCAGCCTACCACAATTAAGTATTCCAAGTTTCTTCTTTGCTTCCTCCCATATTCATCCTGAAATCCTCCTGTGAACGATTCGCAGGTTTATAACCTTGAAGTATCCCAAAATCTTCCCTGTGATACATCCCATAAACTTCCCGAAGAGTTTTTATGACCTTGAAATATCCCAAATTCCTCCTAAATTGCTTCCCATACACTTCCTGAGGAGGGTTTTAAAGCATACACTTGTGTGACCTTGAAGTCTCCTAAAGTCCTCCCAATTTCAAATCCTCAAATCTTCCTCAGATCCTCCTGGGGAGGAACGTTAGGGAGGTCCTGGGGAGCTCTCCAGGATGCTATAAGGCTGACATTTACGGTTCCTGAGGACCTCCTGATGACAATTTTCAGCATCCTCAGGGATGCCTTGGGGATGAGGATAGTGGATTGTCAATACTCCCCAGGATATCCCTGGGAGGCAAATGTGCTATATGGGGTACGGTCCTTGTATTCGATACATAGGTAAACACTCAAAATTCCCGTCATAAAAGTAAGTCTGCCAACTGGTTCCGGCAGTATTGGATCTGGCAGACCGGTGTATTCTTAATGTACACGTTGAAACCTACATTGGGATATATATTTGATCCCTGTATTCGATACATAGGCAAACACTCAAAATTGACACTATAAATGTAACTGTGCCAGCTGGTTCCTCAGGATTTGGCATGGCAGACCGGCATATTCTTAATGTACAATTTGATACCTTCATTGTGATGTATGTACGGTCTTAGCATTGGATACATAGGTAAACACTCAAAATTGACGTCATAAATGTAAGTCTGCCACCTGGTTCAGGCAGGATTGGACCTGGCAGACCAATATATTCTTAATGTACACTTTGAAACTCATATTGTGATGTATGTACGGTCCTTGTATTCGATACGTAGGTAAACACTCAAAATTGACGTTATAAATGTAAGTCTGCCACCTGGTTCTGGCAGGATTGGACCTGGCAGACCAATATATTCTTAATGTACACTTTGAAACTCATATTGTGATGTATGTACGACCCTTGTATTCGATACATAGACAAACACTCAAAATTGACACCGGAAGTGACGCTAAAAGTCCATGACCCGGCAGGATAGAATAATTAAAAAAGATGGCTTCCTATAGGTCTTTGTTAGGGCTTACTTATACCGGCCGAATTTCTCTTGTATCTTATACATATGAAAATCTACGGCCGGCTCTTGGACTATTAGGCTGGCTAAAATTTAACGCAGCGCATCTTCTGCATTTTAATGATTAAATTTTCACAACGTTTAAATCATTTCTATCGTCACTTTAAAATAGAATTGCATCCGCAATTGCGAAGAGGATAATATTTCGCAATTCTTTAATCGGCTAGTATGAGTTGATAATACAATGTATAAGGGGGCCATTTATCAACTAAGCGCTAGCAAAATTCTAAAAAGTTAAATGCTCATAGAATGTTAAATTTCCTCTTCCTTTATTATTCTTTTCTCCTGTTTACAAACTATGCGGGAATTCTTAATTAAGCCATGTAAAATTACTACATTGGCTACTATTATTACATTTCACTATATACAATTTTGTGTATTTAAAACAGCCTTCACGATTTCATTAACTGTCTTAATGGAATATTTATGTAATGCTTGATAAATGTTTTCCAAAGCTTAATGAAACTGTGTTAAATTAAATTAACTCTTTTTAAAACAATCTCTTACACTATTTTAAATTTATCATTTAAAACTACATAATTTTTTCATAACAAACTTATTAGATTTCAAGTCTATTAATCCCCCTTTTACATAAATGATCATTTTAGGAAAATCATGTTATTAGAACAGAAGCAATTACGCAATCAAATTACTTAATTTATCCATTTAGTTAATATGATGAGGAATATTTCTAATGCGTTTGTAATTTCCGCACTTAGCTAATTAAATAAATTTGATATTCTAGTTCGTTAATTATGGTAAAAATCTGCACGATTAATTTTATTTAATGTTAGCTTAACCTCCGTTTGTAAAACATTTCTTTATATAATTATTTTTGTTTTAGCTTAATTATATTATGAATTAAATTGCAATAAAATTATTTTATTATTAACGGAAAAAGCTGTGTTTGGGAGAAATAATGCACTTTTGTAGAAAAATTACGTCAATATTCTTATAAATTGTTGTGAAAATCTTATGAATAATTTAGCAGAATTTCATACGCATATTATTCATAACATAGGATATGTGGCATTCAAATCCTGTCTTTATTAGTAAAATTATACATTTAATTTGTAGAACACGTTAACCCAACAATTTCGCGTTTTTCATCTGTAAATATTTTTTGGCGGGAACAAGTAAATTTTAAAATAAATCCTGCGCATATCTTAGGAATCTTTGATTTTTTAAATGAAAAAATAATATTGGTGCCGAGATAGTGCTATAAGCTATCAGTATACTTTCTTAAAAATTTTTGTTTTCCTTAATATTTTTTAAATGTTGTGGGATAATTTCTATGATTTTTAATAAGGTATATTCAATATCTAATTTTCCGTTTACAAAATAAAAAAAAAGAAAAGAAAAGAAAACTAGGACTTCAAATTATGTTTACACAAGTCACCACATAAGTATATTTAATATATTATATTAAAATATGATTGTCTTCATTCTCAGAAATAAAACTCACTTTTGACGATTCAGCAATATTTCGTTATTTTCGACAATCATTTCATATCAAACTCACGTGACTTTTAACGAAAGGCGAAACTTTCTAATATTTGACGAATTTTTTTCTCCTTTACAGCCAAAATCAATTCATTTTAAGAAAACTGTTGCGGTAGCTGTTTCCCGAGTGGCGCGGTAGTGCACATCTTCAAATCCCGCGAGTTTAGAAAACATATATGTGCGTGTTTACATTATTCATGTCACCATTATTTAAAAAATTATAATAATTGTAATTTAATAGATTACAACGACCATTTCGAACTTATTTTGCCCACCAAATTCCGTCGCATCCTCTTCAACAATAGATCGCAAAGATTAAACTTCAGACGACAAAACCTTCATCGATAAAGTCTCCAAGTCCCGTTTCGAGAAGAAAAACAGTTTACAGATCGAAAGCAGTTCCACCGAATCATCCACAGATTGTGACAAATTACCTACGTTTGCTCAATTTTTCCCAGTTAGAATCGACCGATTATAAAACGCCGTGGCTAGAGGATTGGAGACCCTCGAGACATGGCTTTTTAATATCAATCGATTAAACATTAGATTGTTTCCCTTTTCGCGTTTGTCCTTTATTCTGTAACCGATTTTCATGGCCTACATAATGAGTTAAAGACATCGATTTTTGATTTGCAAGACGATTTTCATTTCGGCGTCGCTCCTTGGCTTAGGATTTTTCCATATCTGATGGTTTGCGCCTACCCATTTTATAACTTTTTCAATTTTTAAAGATTTTATGTCTTTCGATTACCTATTCAAACAATTTTTAACGATTTTATGCCTTTCTATTACCTATTCAAATAAAAATTCTTCTAAAAGTAAAGAACATCGTTGAATTTCGTTAAAAAAAATAAAATGTGAGCATCATTTGGCCCCATCCTCGACCGAATGTTGTTGTTGTTACTTATGTTCAATTCGAAAAGAATAAATCTCCTGTATTTTACAAAATAGTTCAAAACGAAAATTTGGTCAATTGAATTTCAAAATTCAATAGCGCTTTTTCACTTCTTATAACATTCTTATAACAATCAAATTTCAAATATTCACAGTTAATCACTCTCCTCTGTATAAACAGTAAAGAGTTAAAATCTTAACACATCTAAAATGGATAAAATCTTTCCTAATATGCACTGCATTTTTTTTTTCCTGGGCAACAAATTAATCATGCCATATTCTAATCATTCATTGAGCAAAGAAAATTTCTCTAATAAATAATATTTATCAAGCCATATTCTCATAATTCATTAACCCTTGAAAAACTATAATAACAAATTAGCCTTATTAATTTAAATTTGCTGGATTTATAACGCCCCACCAGTGGCCGAGAGGTTCTGCTCTCGAAGCTGGTAGACGGGAGGTGCTGGGTTCGATCCCAATCGCGCCCGTCGGCCTAATCGTTCGGAGTTTTCGTGGTTTTCTTCGAACCTTGGTTCTCCAAGCGTTTATACGGGTTAGGTTCCCTTAGAAAGACCTCCACGGAAGGCACTCCCACCCCCTTAGGGCCTATATCTCGCGTGCTGATAATTGGCCGACATAAATACAACCAACCAACCAACCTGGATTTATAACAGCATCAATAAAATTGCAATTTGCCTTTTATATTAATATATATATATATATATATATATCCACTACATGCATCTAAAATCACATCCATGTAAATCCCCAATGGCAAGAGGTGTAAAACGATGTACTCTGACGCAGGAGATAATGAATTCAAATCACCGTGCATGAAAACAGGAGTGACATAATTTTTTTCCCCAGGCAATAAATTAAGATGCTTCTAAAATGCACAATAGATGATACAAACGGCCCATTTTTTGGCATTTTTATTTTCTTCTATGTTCAGTAGAAGAAAGTATGGTAATGGAAATTTTTTTCGACTTCCAGTTTTTGAAGGTTTTACACGTTTTAGGTGTCAGAGATCCCAAAAAAACATGTTAATAGAAAATGTCTGTCTGCCCATGTCTGTCGCAATTGTACAATCAAAAAGTGTATGAAGTTATGCATAGAATTTAACCATTTTTTTTCGTTCAACTTTTTAATTATGGCCAGCAGGTCCTTCTTTCATTTAAAAAAAAAAATCCACCGGAAGGGGGCGCTGTAATACTGATTTCTTTGCGATTTTGAATATTTTACCATCGAAAAGTGTATGAAGTTATGCATAGAATTGAAGCAAAAATTTTTTTTAAGTTCTTGGCTATGGCAAGCCGGTCCTTCCTTTTTTTACGAAAAAATCCGCCGGTAGGGGCGCTCTACTAGTGATTTTTTTGTCATTTTAAATATTGTACCATCGAAAATTGTATGAAGTTATGCATAGAAATGAACCAATTCTTTGTTTTAAGTTTTTGGCTATAACAAGCAGGTATTTCCTTAATTTGGAAAAAATCTGCCGGTAGGGGGCGCTGTACTATTGATTTTTATACGATTTTTGAGCCATTTTGAATATTGTACCATTGTAAAGTGTATGAAAATATGCATGGAATTGAACCTTTTTTTTTTTATGTGTAGGTTTTTGATCATAGCAATAAGGCCCTTCCTGAATTTGGAAATATTCCGACGGAAGGGTGAACAGTAATGGCGATTTTTGTGCCATTTTCAATATTGCATCTTTTAAAAATGTATGAATTTGTTTATAGAAATGAACCAAATTTTTGTGTACGTTTTTGGCCGTGGTAAGGAGATCAGCCCTGAATGTTGAAAAATTCGCACAGAAGGGAGCGCTGTAATAGCAATTTTTGCGTAATGTTAATCTAATTTTTGTACATCTGTGTACATCAGTGTACATCATTCCATTGTACATCAGTGGCTCGTGAATCGACCGGAACTTTCCATTCTGATGAGCCGACGATTCGCGATTTTAATAAATAGCAAGATCGAGATTAACTTGGTTTTACTCCGAATAATTGACTGAAGCAGAAATTTAAGATAAAAGTCAAATTTGATATAGTGTTGAACTAATAAAAATGAAATATTGACATCTGTAACAACATTCTGAAATATTAAAATATATGAGATAGAAGAAAGTTTTGGGATTGAAACATCTAATTTGTTTGAACAAGCACTTTTGACGAAATTTGTATCTTTAAACAATTGAAGAATGTAATTCCCTCAATTTGACCAAATTTTCGCTCGGAGCATTTCCGAGGAAACAGTTTCTTCAAAGATGAAGAAAATTTCTTGAAATCTGAGTATCCGCTTGTGGGCGTGTGCGTTTAACAACAACTCCTCTAAGAATGGGGGAGATTGAACGTAGAAATTAACGCCCGATACTGGCATTGATGCGAAGATTTCAAAATAATTTTCCGAATTTTTAAATTTAAATTACTTTTCAACATATTATTTACTTTTGAAATTTTTGGAGAAATTCCGGTAATGATGGTAGATAGTAAATTACTGCATAGCTAGAGAGAAAAATTAATAAAATGAATGCACAATATTTTTTTGTTTTGCCACTTTCCGGTTATATGCGTAAGAAAAAAAATATTTTCAATTTAAATACATGTGGTACTACAATTATCCCCATGTTTTAAAACTGGTTAACAATATGAAACGCGGAAATTACGGTATTATTTTGTTTGTATAAATCAATTTAATATTTTTTAGTCTACCTTAACTTTACAAAGAGATATTTTAAAGAATGTTTATGTCACTTAAGTAAACATTCATTTATTAATTATTAGTAAAAATCTAAAAATACAGCTTTAATAATCCGTATGAACTCTTGGTATAAAGAAGTTGCATATCTGCAACTTTGGCAAAAAGTAATGCTGTTTTCAATGTGAGATTTTAAAGACTATTTTATTGATTGATGCTATGTTCAAAAGGACCGTTAATATACGCGGGTGGTTTCGTAATTATTGTCCCGAGTGTGTATACAATATTTGTACTACGATGATTGAAGTGGAATATTGAAGACTATTGTCTTATGCGCCTATATGCTGAATTTCAGAACCGTAGCTGCTATGTTAACATACTTTCTTTTTACGTTTTAGATGTGGGAGGGGGCACCTAGCTTCAAGGGGGGGGGGGTGACGGAGAAAGGCTGGCTAGAAGATTATAGGGCCAGAGATGAAGCAGTTCTGTGATACATGATCCTGAATACAAATGACAGTAGCCACATCTCATTCACTGCCACAAATATGTCACAGAACAGCTTGAGATCTGGCCACATAAACTCCAAAAGATCCTTTTCCCTCTAACCTACCTTTTCCAAGCTTGGTGTAACCTTCTCAAACCTAAAATAATAGAATATGTTAATATAGAAAATACGGTTCTGAAATTAAGAATTAGACATTTCAGACATTGGCTACACTATTCTACATGAACCATCGCAGTAAATATTTTATACACACTCGGGACGATCATTATTGATCCACCCTCGTAAATTAGTTTTAGAATCTCCAACAAATGGTGATTCTGATTTAATACTTTATACCGATTATATTTATCATTCGAGTACTTTTGCATCGTTATTAGTAAAATGAACTTCCTATATTTTGTGGAATGAAAACTTATTTTTCAAAAAGTTAAGTGCATATACTTTATAATTCAGAAAAGAAAATTTTCGATGCTTAAGAGAAATGTGTAATTTCTTCTTGTTGCATATATAAACCAAGCACTTTCTTGACAGTAAAATTTTATTTTTATGTTCTATTTTTTTGGTAATTTTTACATGCTTGCAATGACGTATTCTAACATATCAGTTTTATTTATTTATCTATTTTAATTGAAGTTATTGCGCTTTAGTGTTAATGTCATTTACATAATTTGTAAATAATGTAAATCAAAGGCCTTTTAATAAACGTAGCTATTTTAAGCTATTTAGATTTCAGTATCCATATTAATAATACTGACTGATAAAGGCACATGAATCATTAATATGCGCTTTTTATTAGTAAAAGCAGACAGCGCATTATTTGAGACTAATTGTGCACTAATTTTGAGATCATAACGTAATGTGCTATTACTTATAGATTTTGGTCTAGGCTGTTTTCGCATGTACTGTACATTGATGTGATACTTAATCCTTACTGTTCCTAATTTAATATATAGTTGCAAATTCAGGAAATGTCACGCATTACTGTCATTTTACGTTCATTTGAAATTTTAAATTACCAATTAAGCTTTCACTTTTAAGGATTTATAAAAAAAAATGAAGATTTGTTTTTGAATTAAAATATACTTAAAATTATAGTTTGTTTATTTTTAAACATTTGAAAAACTCCAACAGAAATATTTTTTCCTCTGCCTGCAACGAGTCGCACTTTAATTCTACTTCACCTACTTCCCTATTTTTACCCGGCTGCCAAGAAGGGTTATGTGTTTCACGCGTATCTGGGTATGCGAATTTCCTTATACCCTCGAAACATCCCAACGGTTGGATGGATTTTGATGAATGAGGTCTCTATCGATTTGTCTTAACCGTCCAAAGGTTACAGGCTTGGCTTTGTTTTTATAAATTCCAAATGGCGGCCGTAAAATACAAAATGGCGGTAGAGACGAAAAAAGAAATTACGCACGATATTGAGTGGCATATCATTAGATACGTCTTTCAAAATGAAGACGATATTTCATTGACTCTTTTACAGTCAGAAGCTCCTTTTAAATACTACACAACCTGGAATTTGTGTAAGTAGGATGTCTAGCTTTACTAAGGTACTAAGCTTTCTCTAGCTCTAACCATCATAGGCCTCATCAAAATAGTGTTTATAGATAGGAACTAACAATTAAACACAACTTAAAAGTCTCCAATACAAATAAATAAAAATATATTTAAGTAACATAAAAAGTAGTTTCCAATTTATGAGAAATAATTAATTATTTCGCTTTTTTAATCTGTCGAGTTTTTTGAATTTTTTAAAATTTAATTCATATTTTAAAATAATTTTCTATTTACGTTTTAAGGATTTATAACATCATTAAGTAGTAAGAACGTCATCAACATTCTTGAATGTGTAATTACTTTATGCTGCAATGCATTGCGTATTTATTTTATTTTCTTAGGAGTCTTATATGGTATATATATATATATATATATATATATATATATATATATATATATATATACGTTTTTGTTTGTGTGTGTGTGTTTATGTTGTTTTTCGGTAAAGAATCTTAATTGTACAATAATTTCCTTAAATTATTTTTTTATAAATACTAATTTTAAGATCGGTTTAGAAGTTTAGAAATTTTCTCAAAAAGTCAAAATCTTTCGTCTACAGTTACAAACATATAAAATGATAAAAAAAAATTCATAATTAATATTTAAATAAAATACTTCAATTGATAAAGTTTCGAAACAACACCCATATTAGAACATTTTGAATAGTTATATTTACATTTTAAGAAGTTCCTACCTATCTTTATTAAATAATTTCTTAAATTATAATTTTCAATTGATTCTCAATATTATACGTGGGAATAGCATATGTTTTTTTTTTTTTTTTCAAAAAATAAAAGGGCACATCTGACTGACTAGAATAAAAGAGCACCATTGAGGTTCAAACTTGCTCCTATAGGGTTAAAACGTTTTATTTTAGATTTAGAAGTTTTATTTATTTATTTGAACTTCCTCTATTTCAAAGTTTCTTCGAGATAAAAACTATTTTCTTTTACGTGAGTAGAATTCATCAATACGAAAGAAGGCGTTTTGTAAGGGAGATAAACGACACATAGGATGTAAAGGGCTTATTCATGTCAATGTAATTTCATTTTAAGATTCGGTAAAAAGTATAAAAATGTAAACAGAGATTACATGAAGGTTGGAAATAAATTACTTTAAGATGAAAATGTGATTACTCTCAAAATTTTAATTCTAGACGTATGTTAGTTTAAATCCTGCTCATCTGCAAAATATAAAAATCCATATTTCTGATGCTTTCTTAAGTCAATATAATATATATGTTCTTTTTAACTGACGCTATTCCCAGCCATCTGTAGCTTGTTCTAATAACCGGAATGGATTTAAACTTTGTAAGAGGACTAATGACGCGTTTGAAAAAAAAGATTTCACTCAAAAACTAGTTCAAATGCTACCCATAAGGGATACTATGGCGCTGTTGTAAGCTACGCAGCAGAAAAAGAGCATACGGAACGGGTAACAAATGAAAATACAATTTTATACCTACGCATGTGACAACAGCGCTAATAATTTGGGCAACAAAACATGCGAAAATCTTCGAGAAGCATTTTAATTACAGGATAAATATGAGTTTCACGGTACCGCAATGCGCGTATACATCAACTTAATGGGGCAGTTATCGCATACGTAACTATAAATTTGCATTTTACTTTGTATCAATGTTGTATTTGCTCTTTCTTGGCTGCATAGACTACAACAGCACCATATTTCTCTATCGGCGTTGATTTCAACTATCACGCGCAGTCTTTTTTCCTATATCGTCATTAGTCCCTTTGCCATGTTTAGTGCCATTTCCGTCTATTAGATCGAGCTACAGATGTCTATGAATAGCATCAGTTACAAAACATAAACACCTTGTTCATGGGACATATTCGCTTAAATAAGAAAAGTTCAAAAGATGAATCTTAAAGTTTTTTTTATTTTTTTTATTGATGTATACTATAGTATTTCAAATGAAAATCAAATTTCAAATTATTTTTTGCTTAAAAGGCGTAAAGGCCAACCTAGTGAAAAAGATTCCATGCCGGGAATTCCATTCCCGGCATGGAATCTTTTTCACTAATATTAGTATACTATAGTACTAGGAAATATAGTCATTTCCTAGTGCATTGTGTATTACAAAATATCCGATAATTATAGATTTACTATATATTTAAAGGAAATTATCTTTAAATCTGCAACAGAAAAATGAAATTTTCTATGCACTTTACAGATAAACACGAAATTAATTTTTATAGTGTTTACAAATACTTTTATTGTAAAATATTCATGGTATTGTTTTGCACATGCCATGTAATTTAGTACAAAAGGTCATATTTATCTTTTCAATGATATGCATAATGTAAACAGAATAAAATATTTTTCTTAACCAAAAAACAGGAAGATTAACATACTTAAATTGAATGCTTTGAAAGTATGTTTTCATTTTTGTACTCTATGAAAATATTACAGCTGCTTCTGCTGCTACCGTGCATAAATTTTCGAGTTTTTTGAAGAGTAAAACAGTTTTTATAGGAGTATTATATATTTTCTAATATGAAATATAATAATTATACATAAACGGATTTTATAGAATTATTAACGGATTAATAATGCACAGCGTATGTTCATTATTTAAAAAAATAATTCAGTACTGGAGTATACATATTTGAAATAAAAATCTAATTTATAGCATTTGCAAGAGCAGTGTAATGTTATTTTCTATATACAGGGTGTCCTGTCTCAACGGTGTCCAATGGCTAATTCCTAAACCGTTAGTCATAGATATATAGTTCCAGTTACAAAAATGTTTAAAATCAAGTAAAGGAATATTTTAAAAGCGATTTGTGACAATAAAAACATTTCTTAAAAAATTACTAAATTTGAATTTTTATACGGTCTCCCGGTATTATAAGTTATATTTAGTATTTTTTTCCTTTTACACTGACAAGTAATACACAAAAGGTCCCGTTATTCTACGATTAAAATTGACCGAGTAATAGCTGTTTAAAATTAGAGCATACTTATTGCTGCAAATTGAGTGTCATTCACAAATTTATTCGAAATATAATTTCGTCAGATGTATTAAAAAATATTTGAGAGTAAAATTAATATTGCAATATAAATTTGAAATCTTTAATCATTCTGACATATTAATGCAAAATATGCAATTTATAACAAACATTTAAGAAGAAAGAAAAACAGAATTTTTGTTAAATGAAATGATGCTAAATTAACAGCCTCAATTCTTTACAAAATGACACGTATTTTAAAATATTATTAGATTATACTAGCCTGCAAAAGTTGGGTTATGTCATGTGTTTTAGCTTTTGATAATTGATTCTTATGTATTCTGAATCGGAAATTGACATTCATTTTTAGCCACCACATCAGGATTTTTCGCAAATTTCAAAGTTAAAATGTTCAAACTTAAAATTGAATCTCCTCCTTCATCTCATCAGACCACTCAGCTATGTAGCTGTAAGAATCAAAGGATAAGCAAAAATCTCAAATAAATTATTGAATAAAATAAAATAAAACACAAAAAGTTTTACATATGTTTTATAGTATGAAATTTTCGTTATATTTTAACTTACACATTTACGCTCTGCAAAATAAATTCTAACGTGATGGTTAAAAATGAAGGTCCTTTTCAGATTCAGTGCTAAAAAGTACATAAAAATCAGTTATCAAAAGTTAAAAAACACAACCATCTCCTCGACTTTATAGTATCCGTTTTTTGTTGTTCTTTAAATTTGACAATTTATGATTTGCGAAATATCCTGACATGATGGTTAAAAATTAATGTAATTTTCGTATTCAGTACTGAAGAATACATAAAAGTTTAAAAAAACAACAATCGCAGCCTTGTATTATCTAATCTAAAACTTTTTCTTAAAATTCTTGGCGGTAATCTATCCAAACTTTTTGTGTTGTCCTGTAAAATAAGTAACAATGTTAACCACCGAAAATCATAAAAATATTAGATTATTTTTGGATTTGCGACAGTATGTAAAATGTAATTTCGATCGGATATTTAAAAGTGAATTAAAGTTCGAGTACACATTTTGAACTGGAAAAACATACATACGATTGTTGAAGTAACATAAAAACTTATAAATATAACATAATTTGTGTTAAAAGAAATCATAAAAGAAACAGTCTCAAATCCTGACAAAATAAAACATATGTTATTTTAGCCAATCTGAAACTTAATATATGTTAACTTAACCGTAATACTAGTACGATTTTTTTTTCGAAGCGCAGATACACATGAAATAAGATCTTCGAATACTTTAAGCAATTGATATGTGACCTCTCAAAGCCAAGCCGAACTCGCTTGTTTTCAGAGAAAATTGGCATGATTCAGTCATTTTTAAAGTTTCATAACTCGCTCAATTTTAGTGTTATATGAATGGGACTTTTTTTGTCTCACTTGTCAGTGTAATGGGAAAATTTTACTAAATATAACTTATAGGGCCGGGGGACCGTATAAAAATTTAAATTTCGTAAATTTTTAAGAAATGTTTTTATTGACCCATATCGCTTTTTAAATATTTCTTTACCTGATTTAAAACATTTTTGTAATTGTAACTATATATCTATGACTAACGGTTTAGGAATTAAACATTGGACACCGTTGAGACCGGGCACCCTGTATAATATTTACACAATACACTGAAATTTACGGAATATGGGATTGAGTCATATTTAGAATACATTTCCAAAGAGGCAAAGGTAGTTTGTCCGACGCTGTCAGTTTTTGGAAACCTTGGTAAATGATAATCTTCAGAACTGAAAATTTGGGAACGAGTTGATACATGGTAGGCACAAGAGATACCTCTGAATTGCAGCGTATTGGAGCAGGATTTTATGAAGCTTACGCTTAAATGAGTGTTGGTTCTTTGTTAACGAACAGTTCTTTTGTCAATGGTATGGAAATACGGACATTTCTTACATAATCCTTAGAGACTGGAAGATTTTTGGTAGAAATAAAAAGTTCAGGTGGTTTCCCCTAATTAATATGATCATTTTTGTTTGGAAAAAAAATCCCGATATCAGGTTATACCATGGGTGGATCCACGCAATTCTGTGGGTGAAAGGGTGACTTTAAATCATACAAATATGGAAAATGTTTTTTTTCTTTTTCTTTAGGATCACCTAGACAATTGTTTAAATCAGATCTTAAAGAATTATAGCCAGAGTGGAACAACAATTATACAAGAATTGGCGAATGTTGGCGCAACCAAGATCTGCTACTTGGGTTGACAAATTAGATTATCTAATACATTTTAGCTGCTTCTAAATGTCTCAATGCAATTCTTAATACATTTTAATCAATTTCCCTTGTCTGTCTGATGATAGCTGCTTTATTAAATATCTTCAAATAAATAAATATTATACGATGGGGTTTCAAGGAATGTTTTTTCTTACCTCTTTAATATTGGACAAATATTCCTTGAAGTGATAATCTGTATTAGCTCCTTTAAATTTCGACAGGATCCAAAATCAGCACATTTGTTTGCATGTATTTTTACTCGTGGCTCATACTTAAAAAATGCTTATGTTATGGCTACGAAATTTAGGTATTGTGTTGAAATATATATTACAACTTTATATATATAAAAAAATATATATCACATTTTATACAGAGTGGTTTCATACACCGGGTATAAACTACTGAAAGTGTTAGGTAATTAGGCGAATCGAAATGGGATAGCAATGTAAGGCTGTAAACGGCGAAAAGTGATGCCGTTTTAGATGATTTTTTTTTTTCAAAGTTTCGAATAGTAATTTGGCTTTGATGAATTGTAATTATTCCTTTATTAAACTAATCAAAAATGACTATTCGGAATTTTTGGAATGTAATTAAATTTCAGAATTTAAAAAAATCCTCTAAGTTAAAACTGTTTGCTATTTCAGGTCCATCATTTCTATATAATTGCGATTTATCTTGCTATATTCTATACGTTCCGGTGGTGTGTACACGTTGTAGAAAAGACCCAATTTACCTGATTAAAGAGAAAAGTCAAACATTAAATGCGTGATATTTTACTAGAAACAAACATTAAGATACTGCCTTCACTTTGTTTTACAAAGGATATGATTATTGATAAAATATTCTGTCAAAACTTCGTTGCTATATTAAACTATTTTCACAAAAACTCAATACTGAAATACAATCAACGAGCTGTTCCTTGCAAATATTTTAACGATTTGTAACACTTTCTCAAAACAAAAATATTTTAGATGTACAGACGTGTGAAATTTATTAGAATAATTTTGAAAAATACATTAAAAACTTGTTATATTAAATAAATATTTAAAAAATATTGATACATTTAATATTTAGTGTGCATCCCCTTGTTTATTATTAAAGAAATGATGGCATACTTTGTACGAGATTTTGGCAATTAATTTGTATTTCGTTGTCATAATGCCAAATTTGGATGAGTCTTTCTATGAGACCAGTTTTGTTTGTGATGTTGCATTTCTTTATTTTTTTCTTTACAATGACCCAAAGGTTCTCTATGGGGTTCATATCTAGACTGTTTCCAGGCCATGGAAGTGTTTTCTTTAATTTAATTATAGAAATGCAACATCACAAACAAGAATGTTCTGATAGAAAAAAATCAACCAAATGTAGCATCATGACAACGAAATACTAATAAATTGCCAAAAACTCATACAAAGTATTGAATCTTTAGACGACGTATTGAATCCAAGACGTATTGAATCTTTAATAAAAAACAAGAGGATGCACACTAAATATTAAATGTATCAATATTTGTTAAATGTATTATTGTTTAATATAACAAGATTTTAATGTAAATTTCGCTATTATCCTAATACTTTTCACACGTCTGTATTTCAACAACTGCGAGTTAAATGTATATTAATTGTTTCCCATTAAAAATAATGGTATGCATAGAAAATTTAAAAAAGTCGGCATTATAAGCCCTGCATAAGTTAATATCACTGTAAAAAGTTTAAAGAGTATTTTTGGATGATGGGTTCTTTTTCCCTTAAACATAACGTAGTCGTTTATTATCATATAAATTTATATACACTGACGAAAAAAATCCCAACACCAAGAATGCCTTGTGTTAAGTAAACGAAATGTCGTAGGCGTGTTTATACATCTGAAAGATGACATAGATTCTAATTTTGCGCTTCGAGCATAAGTGTGGTGCGCCACCCAGAACTTGCAAATCAGGTTTGCTTTAAATGCGTGGTGTAAAGTTCGTGAGTGCTATTTATATTCGAAATTGGACGTATCGAGTTGATGTTAGACTAGAATGCCTGTAAGAAGACGAAGAAGCCATTATAAACAGCTCACCGAGTTGGGGCGAGGTCTTATAATAGGGCTACGAGAAGGTGGACTTTCTTTCCGCGATATTGCAGAACTACTTCGCCGGAATGTATCCACTGTGCATGATTGGCGGGACCAGTGGTCAGAAGTTGGTACTGCCCCAAGAAGATCGGGTTCCGAGCGGCTACGTGGCACTACTGGGAGAGAAGACCGACGTATTCGGCGTACGGCTGTGGCACATCGTACTGCGTCTGTGGCTGAATTACGAGCTGCAGTTGGTACCACAGTGGCACAACGAACTGTTAGAAATCGGTTACTTCAGCGATAGCTCCGAGCGAGTGTGCATTCAACTAACTCTAAGCCATTGCCGTTTGCGACGCCATTGGTGGCAATCCAAAGCTCATTGGAGGACGGTGTGGAAATGTGTTGGGTTTTCTCATGAAAGCAGGTTCTGCCTTGGTGCCAGCGATAGCCTGTGTGTTGGTCAGACGGAGGGTAGGGGAACGCCTGTAACCAAATTGTCTGCGACCTAGACACACTGGATCTACACAGGGCGCCTGGCACGGAGCTGTCCTTGAAGTAACCGATTTAACTGTTCGTTGTGTCACTGTGGTATCAACTGCAGCTCGAAATTGAGCCACAGACGCAGTACGATGTGCCACAGCCGTACCCCGAATACGGCGGTCTTCCCTCTCAGTAGTGACACGTAGCCGCTCGGAACCCGGTCTTCTTGAGACAGTACCATCCCTTGACCACTGCTCCCAACAATCATGCGCAATGGATACATTCCGGCCAAGTCTTTTTGCAATATCGCGGAATGAAAATCCATCTTATCATAGCCCTAATGTACGACCTCGTTCCAACTCGGCGAGCTGTTGATAATGGCTTTTTCGTCTTCTTAAAGGTATTCTTGGCTATCATCAACTCAATACGTCAAATTTGGAAGATAAATAACGCTCACGAACTTTACAGCACGCATTTAAAGCAAACCTGATTTGCATGTCCTGAGTGGCGTTACTAGCTCCACACTTATGCGCGAAGCCCGAAATTTGAATCGATGTCATCTCTCAGATGTATAAACACGCCTACCAAATTTCGTTTATCTGACACAAGTCTTTCTCGGTATTGGGATTATTTTTTCCGTCAGTGTATATACTATATGCGTTCCTTATGAATTCAATGCGGCATATTATTGGCGATTAGCAACTATGTACAAAATATATTATAAAATCGATATGAGATTTAAAAGTTTAACTGCATATTTAAAAATTTCATTAAAAACAGAACATGTTTTAAATCTGGAAAATATAAGATACTGAAACGAAACGTGAAATAAACTTGATAATTATTAGTTTTAATTCCAGCATGTTTTAAAGATGCAGATGAAAACGTTCAAGTACTGAGTTCAGTAGCAGTATTACGACTGTCTAAAGCTTGAAATTGAATATTTAAATTCAACCGATGATACTTCTTTGTATATGAGTGGTAATTTGGGATTCCCTATGCAGAAGCTTAACTTTTCTACATTTCCGCAGTTTTTAGAATGTATTTTTTTATTAGTATCTAAAATTTCAAAAGTAAAATGCTTTGAACAAAATATTATAGAAGTAACTTATTTTAAAATGAAAATTTAAATGTGCATTATAATGGATTTAAATTGAAGCAGTAGTATAAGCATTTAATTTGGATCAGAAAATAAAGTTGAAAATGACACTGGCAAACCAAATTTTGAGGAGTCAAAATCAAGAATAAATATGCTCAAATTAAAATTTCGTAGAAGCTTTGTTTTTTCTTTCTATTTATCTACATTATAAAGGACAAACATATCTGTGCGTAACACATACGTCATTTTGCGAATGGCAACACTTTGAAATTTGAAATAAAATTTTGGTTTTGCAATTTTCTCTACTGAAAATTTTTAAACTTCTAAACATCGCACATCTGAAATTTTTACACCGCCGTATAAGGAAAAAAATGAATTTTTAAAAGCAATTTGTTTGAAAGCTGTATTTCAATTTATTTTTGAGATATTAATTTTTTTGTAGTTTTTAATACCATTTTTCTTATCGTGGCAACAAAAGTACCCCATTTGTGTTGAAAGTCGTTGAAAGTAAACGGAAAATAGTAAAAAATAAGAGATACAATATCTTTTGTTGCCATTTTCTTATAAAACCTGAAAAAAAGTTGAAATTAAAACATGGGCTACGTCAAGAATATTGTCTGTTATTACGTAATAATGACGTCATATGCATAGTTTTCTATAGGCGAAGTTTAAGCCTGGAATTGTAAAAGTGGATTGCGTTAGCGGATGCAAATGACGTGACTGCTTTCAAATTTTTCACAGGTGAAAATGCTTCACTTTTGAAAAATAATGTAATCGAAATCGCACACTGATAAAACGCAATGTTTTACAAAATTTAGAGTGTCTTTATAAAAGAGAGGCGACGTGCAAATTATAGCGATTTATATTACATAAATTGATGATTCTCGCCTGGATGGACTTGCTTCGCCCAGTTAGACAAGCAAACAAATAATTCGCGGTTTAAAATAATATGTTCCTGAAGTTTTTATCCAAAATTCTCTCCAATAATAAAATTTTAATGTTATTTTTTAGGACATTCTACTATCATTTTATCAAAATAACATAATCTGCTTAATTTAACTTTTCATAATTTTATATAATCTATATATTTCAATCACAAGTGTATTTTTCAGTCAGTCATTCGCCCTGATCTTTCTGCTGAACCAATTTTACTAATCTTTTTTTTTTTTAACTGAAAGCTGTTTATTTGTAGGTATGATCGCACTAGGTTTTTTCTTTTTTTTTCTTTTCTTTTTTTTTAATATCCCCACTATTATATTTTAATTTTAAAAGCATTTTATGAAATTTCTTCAAAATGGTGAAAATTAAATAGCTTTCATTATTGCAGACAAAAGAGAAATAATGAGGTATTTTTATCTTTATTCATGCTATTTTCTGGTAAAAATTCAAAATTGTTGATAAAAATTGTTGTATAGGGTTTAGTGTCGCAAAATTCCGTTAGGGGCATAATAACGGAAAATGACATACTGCTTTTTTCTCATACATTTTCTATATTGTTTTTCCTTCTGCATGTGTACTGATACTAAGTTTTAGACACTAGACGAAATTCTTATGTAAGGGTAAAATAAGTCGTATTAAAAAAATAATAAAACGATCATTTTTTAGATAAAAGTGAACATTTTAACAGAAATGCGTCTAAAAAACATATAGTACGGTAATTTTTTACTCTCCGGAATTGAGATTAGAATCTAAAGTAAAGAGTGCGTCTGTTCACATAAAAGATGTTGCTGACAGTCATGACTTGAAGTTTTGAGTTAAAATGATTTCTAAATGATCCATCTAAATACACATTTTTAAAAATGATGTATATGGATATGAGAAGTGCGTATGCAAATTTTGAGAAGGTGAAAATTGCTGTTTATCATTCCAGAATACCAAGCATAAGAGCCTCAATTGATAATCACATCCTAATATTTGATCTTTAATATATTTTACTGAATAAGTATCTATATTATACCCAGGTCAAAATTCTTGCTAGTACCAGCATAAAAAATATGCTAGTTATTGCTATGTATTGCTTTGTTTGCTAGATTTTTATGCTAGTATATGCTAGTATATGCCAGCATCACATGCTATGTAGCTAGCTTACACAGCAATAGCATGGCAAGCTATATACAAGCATTTTATGCTTGTTTGCAGTTTAAGCTTCTTCCAAAGCATGGAGAGGTAGGTACCCCTCATAGCATGCATAGTCACAGTGACGTCATTGTGACGTCACTGTAAGTCACTGTGGTCACGTCACAACTGTGACCAAAATGCCACCACTCAGTGATGTCACACTGTGACTGATATGTGAACTTCTTAGAAAACTTTTAAAAATTATAAAAATTCTTCAAAACATGTTACTTACATTAAAAGATAATTTTTTGTCAATTAAAAAAAAATTGTGACGTCACTGTTATGTCATTACATGTAACGTACGTCTCATTATATGGCAAAAAAAACCCTACCATATACTCACAGTGTAACTCGCAGTGTAAACTCGCAATAAAACAAAACATATGTTAAGATAAAAGTTTCCACATCAAACAATAAAAATAATTCAATGTTTGTTTCCGACTAATATTTCACAACAAAATTAAAAACTTCACCAAAAAATGTACATAAATAAAACACACAAATTTAATAGACATGTAATCAAACTGCTCGCTTAGACTACTAAAACTTTTTGAATTAAAAAAAAACTGTTGTAGGTAGTAAAATATTTTACGATATTTACGACTATTAACTCTTGGAATGTGCTAATATGAAAGTATAGCTATTGAATTTTAAAACTTTATTTGAATACATAATTGATATTTTTCATATAAAAATGTTTTTTGGTGTTATTAGTGGTCAATCTAGAAAAATGTATTAACTGTAGAGATTTCAATAATAAGAAAATGTTTTCTTCCTGTATTCTATAATCCGGGAAAATGGTTTTTATTTATAAATTATTGTATGTATAAATTGTGTGTGGGTATGGGAAGGGACGGAGTTTTGTAATAAAGCAATGCTTTATTATAAGAAATAAAAACACTTGCATATTTTCAGTAATAAATTTTTCTGCTAGTGTTTAATTATTTTAAGTTATTCTTAAAAAATAAATTTGGCTACTTGTTTCACATTTTTTAAATAAATTTAACTTTTTCCGAATATAAAATAAAATACAGTAAAACCACTTTAAAGCGACCACGTTCCGTTCAAATAAAAATTGGTCGCTCCGGGAGGTGGTCTCTTAATAGAGGTCACGTTTAAATCTAGATTTTAATTGTTAAAAAAAGGTAACAATTAATGTTACTAAAATTTATTTTTTACATTTTGAAAAAAATATGAAAATTTAGGTTTCAAAACAAAAGTTAATTACATAAGTTAATTACTCCAGAGTATAAAAAATGAATATATTGACGTTTTTTGTGATTTTACGGTTTTATCTTTTATAGATTTTATTTCCAAGTCCTTTCGAAGTTCAGTAAATAAATGCATTTGTTTTTCTTTTTTTTGGACGGGAGCAAATAATGACGATTTCATTAATTTATCTATTTTTTTTAGAGTTTCTTGACAGAATAGTGCACGGCAGTTTATTGACCGCCATTCTTAATTTGTCATCAGAGTTAAATTCATTGCCTAAAGAGGCACAAAGGTGTTTAAACACTTAAAAGTTATCGGAATAAAATATTTAAAAAAAAAATTCTAAACTAACTTTAGAAGTTTGATGAATAATGCGCTCTCAGGAATTAATTTTCTAATAAAACTTTCTTCAAGCGACCAGGAAAAAGCGGAATTTATTTCATTTTCTTCAAAGAAATTGGTCGCTCATGGAGGGAGTTCAACTTAAATGGTCTCTGAATGGAGGTAAAATTAGTATTGAGCCTATGGGAATAAATTACGTTCTATGACAAAATGGTCGTTGAGGGAGGTGGTCGCTTAATGGAGGTGGTTGCACAGGGAGGTTTCACTGTATACAAAATATATGTAAAACTCATGGCGTAATTAATTATTCATATTTTTTTTTTTTTGTTTTGCAAAACTTAAATAGCTTTACAAAACTTAAAACTTGAACTATTTTGAAACACATAAAAAAAAGTTAAATGCATCAAAAAATTCTTCAAACAAGAAATTTTAATTGGAAGTAAGTTTATAAAAATATTATATCATATAAATGTATAAAAACGGAAAAGCCATCTGTTCTTGCTTTGATAAACAAAACAGTGCTAACCGCAGACGATAAAACTATTAAAAACAACATATTGCGTTTAACCTTTGGAACAGGCAGATGGAGTTTTTTGCTGGACAATAGGTAGCGTTATGAACATGCAGTCTGTCAGATAAAAACATTTAACCTAAAAAATTCATAGGAATAATCATCCCAAGGTCATACTTTAGACGAAAATATGAGTTCGAGATATTTACACTAGCTTTGGTGTGGTTTAAATGATTCCCATCATTGCTAGTGTATGTATTATTGACATATTTTCTACTGCCAAAATTTGTTCTTCCTAAAACATGGATTACATTGGAATTTAAAGAATGACGTTAAGGGGGAAAAAAGGGTATGAAAAAATATTTTATTCCAGAGTTTGCTTTTCTTTAAATTATAACGCTTTTAGTATTTTCTTATAAACATTTCATTAACCTAATACAGTTTAGTAGATTTATTATTTAATTTATTGAAATAAATAACTGTCTCAACAATTTTAATCAGATGATTAATATCAATTATATAAATTTATTTTAATCAGATTTGTTTTCTTTTAAAATATTATAGGTTAAAATCACATGTTTTCTCAAACTTTAAAATGACATATAAAAATATTATAATCAAAGTTTAACATAATTAGCAAATATTTAAATGTATTTAACGTACTAAATAAAAAGGCCTTTTTATAGAATAAACTTTTTTGATTATCTCAAACAATTTGCGTTGCACATTTTTATTTAAAAATTAATATATGTTTGGAAAAAAAGAAGATTGTTTATTCTATTTAGAAGAAATAGGAAATTTTTACATAATCGAGAAGTACTATTTAAAGGATATCATACATATGTAGTATTAAGAGTGAAAAATCAGTGTCACTGAGTATTATTCGATGTGAAAAAAGTTATAAAAAATTATAAAGAGATAGCCTTAGCTGGTAAGAACTTTTCAGTTAGACATTATGAACGAAAAGCTTTAAAAGTAAACCGGTGTCTTAATTTGTTGACAAATATAGAAATTATGCAACCCAGTGAGAATTTAAATTTGGTTATATTGAAAGATTTTAATTTTTAAAACACATATCCATGTACTTGAATGAATGAAACTAAAATGTAAAATATATTTCATTATTTTTTTTCTAGACACTTTTAATATTTTACTTTTTGAATGATTTTATACGCATAAACTTCAAAATATCTATACTATACACTCTATTAGAAAACAGACTGATTAAAGGGGGCTTGTTATTTATCATTATCATTTAATCCTGTAAATAAAATAATAATAGTAATAATGAACCAATGTGTGCTTCTATTTTTTGCTTATGGTTTGAATTTTTATACTTTATTCACATAAAAATGACTAACTATTTTACATTATTTTCATTATTTTTTATATTACTGTGTCATATAAAAGTAAATATGATTACCTGCATTTGTAACAGTCTGTATATATAAAATTTTCACCACACGTTATTCTAAAACCTTTATAACAAATTAAAAACATCATCAAACATTGTTCATAAATAAAACACAAATTTAATAAACATGTAATCGAACTGCTCGCTTAAACTACTAAAACTATTAGAATATTAATAATAATTTAAAAAAAAACTGCTGTAGGTAGTAAAATCTTTGGCGATTTCTTCGACTATTAACTCTTGGATTGTTGCTTATATGAAAGTATCGCTATTGAATTTCAAAACTTTATTTGAATAAATAATTGATATTTTTCATATAAAAATGCTTTTGGTGTTATTAGTCAAATGCATTAAAAAGAGATGCTAGTTCATAAAAACAGAGCATGATGACAGAGCTTCATGAGTAAATGTAATATAGTAATGTGTTTCGTAATGCTATAAGAAAAAGTATATAATTTGTTAATATGATAAATAAAGTGACATTAATTTTTAAGGATTTTATGAATTACAAATTGAAAAATACAATTAAATAACGACATGATTTAACAATATCTTGTATTTTCTGAAGAAATAAAGTTCTATAATTTTTGCAAGGTCTTGGACACACTGATTTAGGAAGACTGTTGTATGAGGTAGTTTTTTAGAAGAAATTTCTGATTGCAACTAAAGGTGAATTTCACTTAAAAAAAAAAGGATGTATTTCGCCCATTTTAAAAAGAGCAGGGTACTGCAACTTTAAAAAATGGCCTAGATTGAACAGTAAGTAATTGCAGAATTAATAAAAACAGCAAATAAATATAATTTAAGGTTGTATTCCGATCCAAACTGCTTATTTTCTAATTCATTTTAAAATTCATTTTTGCTCTCAAAAATATTAAACTGGGAAATTCTCTTATTTAGAAACTACATAATGTGCCGTGCTTCTCAATTTTTTTGATAAATGCAGAAAATACTGTATTAAACGCTGTCAAAGTTAGCGTTTTGAACCGAATTTTCCGAAGCGTGCAATCTGGGAATGAAAAAAAGGGTCATACTGAGAAAATAATTGTTTAAAAATAAAATTCTAATTAATTGAGCTGAAAATGAAATCACACGGCACGTTAAACATGTCTTCAAAAATCACTCCTAGCAAGTTTCATGTTTTTACTTTTAAAAATGAGTCTGAAAATGTCTCAGAAAATTTCGAGCTGTTGAGGGTGGAAAAACATTTTTTCGAATATACCCTTAATTAGTGGCACAAACAACAAAACAAGCAAATATGGTTTCCAGCTCATCTTGCATTTATACAAAGGAATGTTACTATTAATCTCCGACGCTTTGGACGGAAGCAAAGATGACATTTTATGGAATGACGGAGATTCTTCATACACCGATTCATATTACAATAGTGGTACGGCTACCTTCAGTGAAAGTGATTTATTATGACAATTTTTTGTCAAATTTTCACAAAGATTATTTGTAAATTTTACGTCTATGAAAATATTACTATAAAAAAAAATGGTATTTAATAAACAGCATATATTTTGGAAACATATGATAAGTTACTAATTTTATTATAATGTGTTTTTTTATACCAGTAATGTTTTAGCATTAGAGTGTACAATATTGTGTAGTAGATTTCCCCGCATAATAGTCGCACTTAGACTTTCACAATGAAAAATTGGCAAAAAAGTGCGACTATTACGCGAGTAAATACTGTAGTTGTTAGCTTCAATTTGCTGTAAATTTATTATTGCAAAAGCAGAATGAGAAAATATTACCTAATTATTCTTTTACTCTCAAAAGTTTTTAATACTTGCTGTGATGTTTATAGAAAAGAAATAATAACTTGATTGATTAAAGATGAATTTCGTAAAAGCATCGCGAAAAAATGCAAATTTCGTCAAAAGATCATGAAAAAAAGCGAATTTAATCTAAGATTAGCAAATTTTGTCAAAATATTGTAGAAAAAACGCGAATTTCGTCAATGGACCGCATAAAAGGCGAAATTTTTAAAATAAATCGCGCAAATAAGGTGAATTTTGTCAAACGATCGCGAAAAAAATTCTAAATTTCTTCAAAAGGTCGTGGAAAAAAACGTGAATTTCATCTAAGAATCGCAATTTCGTCAAGAGATTGAAAAAAAAAAACGTGAATTTCGTCAAAGGATCGCGAAAAAATGCAAATTTCGTCAAAAGATCGTGGAAAAAACGAATTTCATCTAAGAATAGCAAATTTTGTCAAAAGATTGTAGAAAAAACGCGAATTTTATCAATGGACCACATAAAAGGCGAAATTTTGTAAATAAATCGCGCAAATAAGGCAAATTTTGTCAAATGATCGCGAAAAAAATCTAAATATCTTCAAAAGGTGGTGGAAGAAAACGTAAATTTCATCTAAGAATCGCAATTCCGTCAAGAGATTGAAGAAAAACGTGAGTTTCGTCAAAGGATCGCGAAAAAATGCAAATTTCGTCAAAAGATCGAGGAAAAAAAGCGAATTTCATGTATCAAATTTTGTCAAAAGATTGTACAAAAAATGCGAATTTCATCAATGGACCACATAAAAGGCGAAATTTTGTAAATAAATCGCGCAAAAAAGGTGAATTTTGTCAAACGATCGCAAAAAAATCTAAATTTCTTGAAATGGTCGTAGAAAAAAACGTGAATTTCATCTAAGAATCGCAATTTCGTCAAGAG
This sequence comes from Maratus speciosus, assembly GCA_963932465.1. Classification (NCBI taxonomy): domain Eukaryota; kingdom Metazoa; phylum Arthropoda; class Arachnida; order Araneae; family Salticidae; genus Maratus; species Maratus speciosus. Next base: position 359,454,388 of record OZ010791.1, read on the forward strand.
ATTGAAGAAAAACGTGAATTTTGTGAATTTCAAAGCATAGTGAAAAAAGCGAATTTCGTCAAATGATAGTGAAAAAACATAAAATTTTGTCAATAAATCGTACAAATAAGGTGAATTTCGCCGAAGGATTTCGAAAAAAACGTAAATTTCAATAAAGTATCGTGAAAAAAACATTCTGAAAATTTTCTGTGAACTTCAGAATTTTTTTTTACTCATAATCATTCCTGCATTCATTGCCATGGTGCATTGATTGAACTCGAATAGCGATTTCATTTTTCAATAAATATATTGCATCTTAACGCTGTCACAGCATTGCCATTGTAGTCACATATTCGTCACAAAGTTAATGACAAAATCGTCACAAATTACACAATTTTCACAAAATTGTCACAATGTGACTTCACAACATTGTCACTGTCGTCACAGAATCATCACAGTGTTAATGACAATTTCGTCACAAATGACACATATTTCACAAATTGGTCTCACCGTGACTTCACAAATTGGTCACAATGTGACGTCACAAATGAGCTCTAAAACGGCCATAACGACCTCACATTCTAGTCACTGTGACTTCACATCGACGTCACGTGACGTCACATCGACGGTCACAAAGTTACAGTGTGACTTCACAACGACGTCGCCGTAACGTCACCATGCCTTACGGGACCTTAACGTGCTATTATATGCTTTTTTATGCTTGCCAGCATAATATGTTATGCAGCAAGCTTAAGGAGAAATAACATGGCAAGCTATGTACAAGCAGTTATGCTTGTTTGTTGTTTAAGCTTCTTCCAAAGCATGGAGAGGTAGGTACCTTAACATGCTATTATATGCTTTTTATGCCTGCAAGCATAATGTGCTATGCAGCCAGCTTAGGTAGATATAGCATGACACGCTATGTACAAGCATTTTATGCTTGTTTGCTGTTTAAGCCTTTTTCCAAAGCATGGGGAGGTAGGTACCTTAACGTGCTATTATATGCTTTTTTATGCTTGCCAGCATAATATGTTATGCAGCAAGCTTAGGAAGAAATAGCATGACAAGCTATGTACAAGCATGTTATGCTTATTTGCTGTTCACGTTTCTTCCAAAGCATGGAGAGGCACCTTAATGTGCTATTATATGCTTTCTTATGCTTGGAAGTATAATATGCTATGCAGCCAGCTTATTGAGAAATAGCATGACAAGCTATGTACAAACATGCTATGCTTATTTGCTGTTTAAGCTTCTTTCAAAGCATGGACAGGTAGGTACCTTAACGTGCTATTGTTTGCTTTTTCATGCTTGCCCGCATAATATGCTATGCAGCCAGCTCAGAGAGAAATAGCATGACATGCTATGTACATTGTACATAGCATGTCCAAGCATTTTATGTGCTTATTTGTTGTTTAAGCTTCTGTTAAAGCATGGAGATGTTGGTACTTTTACATGCTATTATATACTTTTTTATGCTTGCCAGCATAATATGCTAGTTTATTAATAACTAATAACTAGTAGCCAGTAACTGATATAAGTTTCCCAGTAATGATGAGGTAGGTACTTAAATGAAGCATTGTGTGTTTGTTAATGCTTGTCAGAATCAAATGTTTACTTTTTTTTTAGTTACTCTAAAAATATATATTTGACTATGTTTTTTTGAAAATAGAAGAAAAGGAAATTATAATCATAAATTATATTAATTATTTAAATCCGGGAAAAGACAATAGTTCTCTTCCATTTCCGTTCCCCACCTCCCCCAACAGAAAAATCTTACTTTCTCTTTTATTTTAATCTAAGAGAAAAGATTAAATTTCAATTTGTTTTTCAAAATCGGAGAAAAAAATTAGTTACATTTACAATTCGAGGGAGGCTTAATGGATGACCTAAGCCCTCTTCCCTTAACGGAATATTCAGGAGTTTGTGTTATGGAGGTTTCACTGTACATTGCAATTTTGCAAGGTGTAAAATATAACCTATATTTTTAATTAACTTTTATGGGGGTGGGTTAAAATCGGTGAGAGATTTAACTTCTATGAGAGTCTTCTAGGGGAGCCCTCCCTTCTCCCCCCCCCCCACCTATAAAGGAATTTATTTTCTTCTGTTTCTTAGAATTTAAATATTCTAACTTAAAAAAAAATGCAGTATGTCTTTAAAAAACGGAGAAAAAGAAAATTTTGTTCATTAAAATCTAAAACTCGGGCTGGCCCTCTCCTGAATTCAATACTGTCTTAAACCACCCATTTGAGATTAATTTTTAATATATAAATATAAAAAGAAACATAACTAAAAATTAATTTCCAAAGCGGATATAGAAGAGTAACCCCCCCCCCCCCCCCCCGAACGGAAAATTTTAAATTGATCTTCCTGTTACTTTTAAATTATTTTAGGTTACCTGTAAATTATAAATTTTCTATATCTTTAAAAATGGGAAAAAAATAAAAATTTTTTTATTAAATTTCAAAAGCTGGGAGGGGGGGAAGGGCTGTGTTACCGCCACCTGAATTAAACACTATCCATTGAACACGTTTGAGATACTAGATTAATATTAACACAATTATTCTAATTGGTAAACAAATCATATTAGATGTAAATTTCCAACTGGGCGAAAAATGTCCGGACCAGGAGGTTCGAATCCTGGTCCGGACATTTTTCGCCCAGTTGGAAATTTACATCTAATACGTTTGAGATAATTTTTTAACTCATAAACTTAAACATATTAGCAAATAACCTTCATGGTAGACATAAAGGAAAAAAGTCCCCCCCCCCCCCCTTGAATTGGAAGAAAATTTATAGCTGCACTTTCTCTTAGTATTTATTTCTTTTAAGTTTCTCGAAATGATTAAATTTGCTGTGTTTATTAAAATCAGAGAAAAAAAAAATGTTAGTTTGTTAAATTTCAAAATCCAGGGGCTGTAGATTTCCTCTTGGAACCACTACAACGTAAATTCAATACTGCCTTCGTCCACTTGTTTTAGATAAAATCTAAAAAAAAAAAAAAACTGAAAATAAATTTAAATTTCAATAAAGGATTTATTGGGAAAAAGCTCCCCCCGTTTAGATAAAATTTTAACACATAAAAAAAAAAAAAACTGAAAATTAATTTCCATGAAGGATTTTTCTGAAAAAGCGCCCCTTCTCCACTTCCCCATCGTAAATTTCTTAGCTGTTCATTCTCTTAGTGTTTAATTATTTTAATTAAACAACAACAACAAAAAAAAAAAAAAAATCCGTGCTTTTCAAAAAGAGAATTTAGTCAGTTAAATTTCAAAATTCAAGGAGCACAGTTTCATTTAAGAAATAAGTTCATAACAATCGAATTAAAAATATGTACAATTGATCCCCCCCCCCTCTCCAATAAGGACTAAATTTTGAAAACTTTAACCCTCACCTGAAATTGATAAATTCTATCCTAAATATACTTCAAAACCTTATATTTTTCTGCAACAAATAATTATGACCATATTCAAACCATTCATTAAGCAAAGAAAATTCCACTAATAAATTATAATAATTAAGCAATTTTCTAATTATCCATTAAACATAGAAAAAACCCTAATAATAAATTAACCTTATAAATTGAAACTTAGAGAACAACAGCATCAATAAATTCATCCTTATCTTATAAAAATATCAACACACAGCAGAATCAGCTCTACACCCATTACCTGCATTTAAAATCGTTTTCAAACACGGCCCCAGTAGCGAAGTCTGTAGAGCATCGAGTTCCCAAACCGGAGTTAGTGTGTTCTGCCCTTCTCAGAGGAAAAGAAAATCCGATATAAGTTTCTCCTTCTAAAAAACGTAGGTACTTCAAAAATTCTCCAAAGATGGCGCTACCAACGACTTTTTTTTATTTAACTGGGATAATAGCAAAAAATAAAAGCAAGTTTTGCTAGAAAGGTAATGCTAGCATAGCAAAAATTAAAAGCAAGTGAAGCTAGAATTGTAATGCCAGCCTAGCAAAACTTAAAAGCAAATTATGCTAGAAAAGCAACTGATGATAAAAATGTAGTACTAGAATAGCAAAAAAAAAAAAAGTATCTGTTGCTTGTGAATTACTGCTAGACTAGCAGAAAGTACAAGCAGGTGGTGGTCTTGATTGCTGCTAGGCCAGCAACATATTCAAGCAACACAAGCTGGATTTTGTATGCTAGTCAAACAACAAAGTGGGCCAAAACACACCATGACTTGCTGGAAATTCTGCTGGAACCAGCAAACATGTAATGCTGGTTTATGTTAGTTTACTTGCTGGGTTATAGCACTTGGTGCTTGTCTAGCAAACAAATACCAGCATGAATTTCGACCTGGGTAAAGAACAAGCGTATCTGTGCGTAACATTGACGTCAGTTTGCGAATGGCAACACTTCACGATAAAATTTCGGTCTTGAAATTTTTGCTTCTGCAATTTTTTTTTTAATTTTCTGACCATCGTACATTTTTAATTTTCGTCACATAAGGAAAATATTTACTTTCAAATGCAATTTGTTTAAAAACTGTATCTTAATTGACTGATGTATTATATTTTCTAAAATAATTTTTAAGCATGATTTTTTAAAAAGTGTATCTTATCATGTGTCAGTTAATTTGCATGTACATAATAATAATAAACATTTTGAAGATAAAGCAACAAACATTTTTCAGCATTTGTTTCTGTCTATTTTTGCATAACGAAATTAATACTTCCTTTATAAAGAAATAAAAGAATAATGTTAAAAAAAACACCAATCTAACATATTTTGAAAGACAAATTAACGAAATTAATACTTCTTTTATAAACAAATAAAAGAATAATATAGAAAAAACACAAATCTAAAATATTTGTGATCGTACAATTTTTATTTTTAGATCACCGAATAGGATTTTTTTTTCAAATGGAATTTGTTTGCAAAGTTCATCTCAGTTTACTGATTGTCTATGGCTTTAAAAACAATTATAAAGCATGAAATATTTTTTAATTGATCTATATCGCGCGAACCTCGATTACCAAAGATTAATCCGTTTGCCCTTAAAACAAGATAAAGAGTTCATCATTTTCTTACGGTAATATCCAATAAAAAAAAAAAAGCATTCCTATGAATAAATAAATAAAATAATATAAATAAAACATACATTTAACAGACATGTATAAGCTCTGAAATTATCAGAACATAAAAGGATGCCATAAGTAGCAAAATCTTGCTCAAATAACTCTTAACATGCGGCTAATAAGAAAATATCCTTTTGTTAAATTTCAAAAACTATTTGATTGTATAATTCGTATTTTCCATATGAAAAATGCTTTTTTAATGTAAGTGAGCAATCAAAAAATTTATTGCATATAAAAAAATTATTACTTTTCAATGAAAAAAAATATGTATTCGCCTATATTCTTTAACCCGGGAAGCCCGGGTACGATCCCCTAGTTTTAATAAAAAAGAAAAAAAAAATCACTTTTTTTCAGATAATGTGTTTTAAAAATTTCTTAGAACTTTATGTTTTGCCATAAATTTTACCTTACTAAATAGACCAAATACTGGAGCGTAGAAAAAATCAAAAGAGCAAAATAAATCTCTTAGATATGCAATGATCTTCATTATATATATTTAAAAAAAAATGCTAGATTGAAATCATAGCAATACAACCTCTAAAACGTAAGTTAATCGCGTTACTAATGAGAACACTAAATAAATTCTACTTTTCCAATATTTTTGTCTGGTATGTCTTAAAAATGCATAAATTGTTAAATGAGAGCAATAAACTGTAATTTTCAAAAGAAATTGCTTAAACGTAGATTAGTAAACAAATAATTCTTGCCTGCTATCAGGGCTCCCAAATGGTCCGCCAACTGAATACCAATAAATTTTAACAGAAAATATTATGGTATGTTTGCGCTAGAATTAGCTTTCAAAGGTGATTCTGTGGCGGTTTCTAAGAAAAATCTACAGAAAATTTTTCTAAAATAATATTGGTATACAGTTGGCGGACCATTTGGGAGCCCTGTGCTATGTGTTTTTAAAATAATTTGAATTTAATGAAAAAAAAAAATTACGATCTGAAGTCAAAGAATATAGAAGTCGGAAGCAATATTTTCATCGGTGTTGAAAATATGTCAAATATTATCAAAATCTCTATATAATAAAACACAGTGTAACGCGTCCGGGGCGAACACATCCTTGAGAAAAGCAATTATTGCGGCCATGTTAGGCATACATATTCAAGAGACCGTAAATTGCCGATTGTTCAACGTATTGAAATATGCACATAATCTGATTTATATCACATCTATTCTTCGTTATTTCCTCTAAAACGTTCAAAATCTATCAAATTATAATATTTTAAATTCTCAATTAAAAATAACGGGTAACCTGCTATTTCCATGTAAACAACGGATAAGAAGTGTGCAAGATGAGTTTAACTTTGCTTTGGCGTCATCTTTCGGCAATCATTTTAAGTGAAAACTTTCGATATCGATTTAAATTAGAGTTTCTTATAAGAAAAAAAAAAAATGCAGACGTAATGATGTAGTTCGAGATCAATTTTTTAAAGCTTCATTTATATAATTTTAAAATTTCATTCAATATAAATAAAATGAATATTATTTTTATTATGATGATGACTTTGATAGAATTTTAATTTAGTTTTATTTAGCTTAAAATTTATCTGCTTATTTTTTTTAAAATTTTGTTTGCATTGTAAATGTTTTTTTTTTTTTTTTTTTTTTTTTTTTTTTTTTTTTTTTTTTTTTCCAGATATAACTGAAATATAAGATGTTATGATTGCATTATTCTGGCTGAAAATTATCTTTTCATTTATTAAATTATAATTTTGTTTGTTCAAATGTTATTATGTTAAAAATCGAAATTTTATCTGCATTGATATAATTAATATATATAGTACATAACATGGTATTGTGTTATTCCTTACATTTTAATTGCATTTGATATGAAATATAAAATTTACTTACAATGCAAGTCAATTTCAAGTGGATATAAGCTAATTTCTTAAAAATTGATAAAATTAAATTAAAATTTTACGAAAGAAATAATAATAATAGCAATAACGTTTGATTTTATTTATACCAAATGAAATTTTAAAGTTATATAGCTTAGATATCAAAAATGTATCTTTAATTAAATCAATGTGTCTTGCGTATTTCCTATAGAAAAAAAAAAAAAAACAGAAAAAAAAAAACTACAAATTTTAACAAACGCTCCTTTGTTTATATTAATTGATGGTAAATGACGCCAAGTCCATAATTAGAAATGACATGTAAAGCTCCATAGATGAGTAAAACCCGCTGACTTTATCGTTCTTATACAGTATCTCTATCTCTTAATTCCGTACATTGATCCACCCCTAAAGAAAAGAGGTGGGGCATTCATTATTCAGATTCATTCATTTTTATAAAAATAATATATTTAAAAAAAAAAAAAACCTTTAACGCATTGAATATTTAATTTTAATATTTAGTGAAATCTTAAAAAATTGTGTTTCACTTTGCTAATTATTACTATTGTTGCAATGAATACTGCTGTTTGGTTTGTCTAATTGTTAACGCAGATCAACATTCCGTTATTTTTGACGGGGTTACACACTAGTTTAGTTCGAATAGACGGGATAATGCAACGTTAAATTACTAGGTAGATACGCTAGGTAGTCATATCAATCTGAAAACGGCAGATCCATTTATGAAACAGATATTCAGGGAGATATACCCCTGCTATTCTCGATGATACATTATAGTTGGACATTGGAACATTCATATATAAATTTGTAATATTCCCATGTAGCCGAAAACAATTATTCGTCTCAATATTAGATGTAAAAATGCTTGTGGTTAAATATATTCAAAGTTTTACCAAATGAATGTAATAAATCAGAATAACTAATAATAATTACTAATAAATATAGAAAGTACTATGACTTAGTTGTTTTTATATAGCTCTTATAAAATTTTAATTTATATAATAATAAGCGACCGAGAAATTATCCCAAAATAAACCCACATTAAATATATTTACAGAAATCTCATTAAATTCTAAATGATTAAAAATAAACGAAATGTAAATTATTTTAAAAATCGCGACAATATACAAGATTAGCTAAGAAAGATAAATTATTTCTTAAATGTCACTTAATGAATTAATTGATTTCGAAATTAAATTTTATAACTTTTAGTATGAGATTTCTTTAAAAATATTTTAATTACAGAAACCTTTTATGTATGCGCATTTTCTTTATACGACTATATCAATTTTATGCCATTTTTCGTAACATACCGACGACATCTGACATATTACAAATAACGTATCACAGAAAATAACAAATCATGTCCACCACGCACAATAACAATTGTTTTTATTACGTTTTTGATCGAACACTGTCAATTGAAAATATTTTTTTTTTACATTATAATTTTAAATATCTGTACATCTTACATTAAGTTGAGCAAAAAGTTATGGGAAATTTTTAATCTAATAATTACCAGAATTTGTATCGTATATAGGAGTACTAGTGTTATCTATATCTATACTCATATTATAAAGAGGTAAAAATTGTCTATACTCATATTATAAAGAGGTAAAAATTGTCTATACTCATATTATAAAGAGGTAAAAATTCTTTATTTGTAGGAGGTAAGCTCTGAAACTACCGAACCGATTCCAAAAGTAATGGTATCAAAATGATGGTGTTGGTCCAACTTAGAACATAGGCTATATTTTATGTCGGTGCCACTGGCCAAAAAGGGGTGCAGGAGAAGAAAAAAAAACGTTCTAAAAATGCGAATTCTGTGTTACTAAAGGGCCTAGAAACATGAAATTTGGAATATTAATTACTTATAAGATATACATGATGTCTAAGAACAGTTCTTAAACAATTCGAAATTAAAAAGGGGTGAAAATGCACGAAAAGCGTTCTAAAAAACGTTCTAAATGGTGTTTTCTACACAATCTCAAGAAATAGCAAACCGATTTAAAAAATAATGGTGTCAAAATGATGGTGACAACGCTTGCTCCAAGAAAGGCTATATTTTATGTCGGTGCGATTACCCCAAAGGGTGTGCAGGAGCAGAAAACGCTCTAGAAATGCGATTTATGTATTATTGAAGGGCCTAGAAATATGAAATTTGAAACATTAACTACTTATTAGATATAAAGGATTTCTAAGAACAGTTCTTAAACAATTCGAAATTTAAAGGGGGTGAAAACGCGCAAAAAGCGTTCTAAAAAATGTTCTAAATGGTGGTTTCTACACAATCTCGTGAAATACCAAACCGATTTAAAAAATAGTGGTGTCCAAATTGTGGTGACAACCCTTGCTCCAACATAGGCTATGTTTTATGTCGTTGTCACTACCCCCAAAAAGGGTGCAAGAGCAAAAAACGTTCTAAATATGCGATTGTTGCGTTACTAAAGGGCCTAGAAACATGAAATTTGGAATATTAGTTACTTATAAGATATAAATGATGTCTAAGAATAGTTCTTAAACAATTCGAAATTTAAAAGGGTTGAAAATGCGCGAAAAGCGTTCTAAAAAACGTTCTAAATGGTGCTTTCTACACAATCTCTGGAAATACTAAACTGATTTTAAAAATAATGGTGTCATAATGATGGTGACAACCATTGCTCCAACATAGGCTACGTTTTATGTCGGTGTCACTACTCCAAAGGTGGTGCAGGAGAAAAAAAAACATTCTAAATTGCGGTTTTTGCGTTACGGAAGGGCCTAGAATCGTGAAATTTGGAATGGTAGTTAGTTATAAGATATCAATGATCTCTAAGGACATCTCCTAAAAAAATCGAAATTTAAAAGGGGGTCAAAACGCCCAAAAAGTGTTGTAAAAAACGTTCTAAATTGCGATTTCTATGCAATCTCAGGAAGTACTGAACTGTTTTGAAATATAATTGCGTAAAAATAATGGTGACAACTCTTACTCCAAGATAGGCTAAATTTTATATCTGTTTCCACTAACCCAGAGGAGATGCAGAAGCAAAAAACGGTCTAAAAATTCGATTTTTGAATTATGGAAGGACCTAGACTCATGAAATTTTGCATGGTATATATTTATTAGATATAAATGCGATCTCTAAGAACATTTCTTTAAAAATGTGAAATCTAAAAGGGGTGAAAATGCGCGAAAAGCGTTCTAAAAGCGTTCTAAATGCCAATTTGTCAGCAATATCTAAGGAAGAATCAAACTAATTTCAAAAGTAATGGTAGGAAATTGATGCTGACAGCCTCTGCTCTAACATAGACGCTATTTTATGCCGGTATCATTATCACCTTGGTTGCAGGAGCAAAAAATAGTTCTAAATTTCGATTTTTGCGACCGGTAGGGCTATTAACTTGAAATTAGGTAAGGTACATATTTATTAGATATAAGTGATCTTTAAGAACAGTTTCGAAAAATTGAAAATTTAAAAAGGGGTGAAAATGCGCAAAAACCTTCTAAATTGCGATTTCTACTCAATCTCTGGAAATTCCAAAGCTATTTCAAAAGTAATGGTTGCAAATCAATTGTGACAGTCCCTGCTCCAACATAGGTATATTGTATGTTGCTGTCAATGCCATCTGGGTGTTGCAACAGCAAAATATGTTATAATTTCCGTTTTTTGCACAACTGAGGGATCTAACACTTTGAAATATGCAATGGTATTTACTTACAAGATGGCTACAGCTTTCTAAGAACAGTCGAAAGAATATTCCAAATTTAAAAAGATGAAGTGAGCGAAAAGCGTTCTAAATTACAATTTTTATGCAATCTTATCAAATACCAAACCGATTAAAAAAATAAAGGTGACAAATTGTTGGTGATAGAATCTGCTCAAACATAAGCTATATTTTATGTTTGTGCCTCTACCATCAGAGGGTTGCAGGAGCAAAAAACTTTCTAAATTGCGATTTCTGTGATACTGAAAAGGCTAGAAACTTTAATTATGGCATGGTAGTTACTTATAAAATGTAAATGCCCTCGAAGGACTGTCGAAAATAAATTCGAATTAAAAAGGGTTGAAGCGAAGGGGAGGTGCGAAAAACATTATAAAAAGGTCCTAAATTAAGATTTCTATGCAATTTCAGGGAATATAAACCGATTATAAAAGTAATAGTTGCGAACCAATGGTAACAGTCTCCGATCCTACACAGGCTGTATTTTATGCCGATGATTCTACCACCTGGGGTTCACAGGAACAACAAACGTTGTTTAAAGGCCTTTAAAAGCTTTCTAAATTACGTTTCCGTGGAATATAAGGAAATAACAAACCGATTTCAAAATAAATGTAGCAAATTAATGGTGACAGTTCCTACTTCAACATAGCCCTTTATGTTGAGAGAGGTGGTAGGACTTGGAATTTGATATGATAGTTAATTTTAATATGTAAGAAGATGATTTCTAAAAAATTCAAAACTTCAAATGAATACTGTAATGAACGTATTAATTGAGCATAAAAGTTTCAAAATATTTTCTAAATTATCATTTATTTAATTTAATTTTGTTTTATTCATTTAAGTCTCATTTCTGCCTAATGCAGTGTAATAATGATGTCCAGTCAAACTGTGTTTTAAATAGTAATTTTTGAATTATTCCTAAAAGTAATAAGTACTTTTTAATAAAAAAACCTTTTAATAAAATAAAAATTTCGTTAGTACCTTTTAATAAAAATTAGACATATAAATATCACTTGGCATATTTTAAATATTACGCGAGCAAAGCCGCGGGGTTTGCTAGTATATACAGTGGACTCTCAATATCTGAACACTCTCTAATGTGAACACCCCAGTATTATGAGCACATTCCGATGGTCCCGGCGAAACTCCATAGACTTTACAAAAGATGAACTCTCTGTATTCTGAACACTCTCTAATCTGAACGCCCCGCTATTATGAACGCAACTTTCGGTCCCCATTCTACCCCACCTCTCTGTAAACTGAACGTATGTTTACAATCGAAATGTGGGTAATTGCCCCATCATGGAAGTTCGGAGAAAATGTTGCAGAAGAATAAAAAGGTTCAACGAATTCGATTTAAATTTAAACGGACAAAATCACTGCTAGATTTACAGCATCTACACAATGCTGCAATTTGTTTGAATAATTCAGATAAAATCTTCAGCTAACAAAAGAAACAAAAAATTTATTGTAAGGGGAAAAAATGGCATGGAAAGAATATTTTTCAAACAGGTACGTCTTTTCCGTACGTGCTCTACATCTCAACTAACTATAACATTGTTATATTTTTAATAAACAAAAAATTTGAGATATAAAACTCTTGCCATTTCAGAAAAAGTAGTAAATTATAATAAACAAAATTAACAAAACAATAAATTTTTATGCAAAGAGATAAAAAAAAAGTAATGTAAAAACCATGTCACGTGGTTCCCCCTCTCCCGAGCTGAGATAAAAATAGAAAGGTTACGCAGCAGAAATGCCCCGTCCCCAGTGACAGATAACAGACAACAGATGTTAGAAAGAGTGGTCAAAAAAGGATTATGATTGGCCTTTTGCAAAACAAGTTGGACCGCATTATCACTTTTGTTCCTCTCTTCTTTATTGCTCGGCAAATGTAAAATGTTTTCACCGTTTCGCTATCGTTGCAGGGAAAGAAGCACAGCACTTACGCAGATATGTTAGAAATAAGTAGAAAAACAAGGAAAAAAGGACTGAAGCCTCAGAAAAAATACAAAGTTGTTCAAAAATTACAATTAAAAGTAAATCAATGGAAAAATTGCATTTGAGTTTGTAATTTCAGTAGACCAAGTCAACGCCAACAGCAAGAAAGAGGAAAAAAATAATAGCTATTTTTGAAGCAAATGAACCTTCCACAAAGTGTAGAACTTTCAAAAAGAAAACGGGAAACGAAAGCATAAAAAATCACGTCTTGAAGTTTTTTACCCAAATGATAACGCAGAATGTTTCTGTTACTGAACCCCTGCTAAAGCAGAGTGCTCTGGGTTTTGCAGAGAAAAAGAAAATCACACAATTCAAGGCATTGGAAGGGTAGTTGATCTGCTTCAAAAGTCGGCATAACATCAATTTCAAGTTAATCAATGGTGAAGCTGCAGACATAAATATCAACACTGTGGAGGAATGGAAAAGAAAATTTCAGGACATAAGGATTTCGACGACACTGACATTTTCAATGCCGACGTAACCGGTCTCTTTTTAGAGGTCTTCCAAATAAAACCCTAGCAAAAAGAAGCAAGAAAATATCGAAAGAATGACTTGCCGTCATGCTCTGCGCCAGTTTTACAGGTGAGAAGCTCAAACCATTTGTGAATGGAAATGAATAACCACAATGCTTCAAAAAATGTGAATATCATATTATTGTTTGTGTACAATAAATCAAATCAAAAAGCCTGCATGACATTCACAATTTTCTCACAATGTTTGGAGGGCATTAACGAGATGATGAAGAGAGAAGGGATAAAAATTCTTCTTTTTTTTGGATAATGACAGATCACATACAAACACGTATCTGAGCAACGTAAGCTTAAAGTTCCTGCCACCGAACTGTGCTTTTATAATCCATCCACTTGATCTAGGAGTAATCAAGACCTTTAAAGCTCACTACCGAATCAATTTTCTGAAGAAAATGCCTCTGGTGATGGAAAAGGCAAAATTCGGCAATCGAACTAATGAAGAAGTTCAACGTCATGGATGCTGTCTGTTGGATATAAACGGCTTGGAATGAAGTAACCTCCAGCACCATCCAAAGATGCTTCTTCAAAATTGGATTCCCGTGTGAGAATGAGCAATCAAGAATAGAGGACCAAGAAGTAGTAGCTGTCAGTGACTTCGGGTCAGTTCTTCAGGAGTTTCACACTAAAATTGAACCTGGAGCTTATCTCGAAACCGACGAAAGCCTTCCGATTTGCGACAATAACATCGTTGAAGTGGAAGAGGATGATGAAGAAGAAACAGAACCAGAAGAGACGGATGAAACAAAAAGTACGATTGCCTTCAAGCAAAGTGCCAAGAGATTCAAGATCTGTTGAATTATGCGGCAGAACATCATTTCCACTCCTTGTCCTTAAGCAAATAGATAACATGTATACTGCACGAGCATACACAATGCAAAAACAGACTAAAATTACTTATTTTTTAAAGTAATATACGGATTATCTTTTCAAGTAATGTATTGTATATATGTAATTCTATATTTTGTAAAACTTTTTTAATAAAAAAAAATCAAATGAGATAGTAGAAGGTCCGGCTGAATTTAGTTTGACATTACACAAGCTGCCAAATCTAAATTCAGCATCTCCATCTGGGTAACTGGCATGACTAACCAGGCTATTATTCTATATAGTCTATAAACTCGATGCATAGTGGTAGTAGTAATGCATTTCCGAATCTCCCTCTATAATGAACACCCCATAATCTGAACATTTTTGGTCGGCCCCATGAGTGTTCAGAATAGAGAGAGTCCACTGTATATATAGGAGTTCAAGAACTTTGGCTCCAAAATGCCTATTGAACAGTATGGTTTACGTGTGTTGACCCGGTATTATTAGAGAATAGGCCTAAAGATTCCGAAAACGGTCGATGAGATTAATGAGGATGAAGCTGATGGTAACGGCGACAAACTTAGCCAGCAAATCTGGAATCTGGCAGAACGGTTGCATATAGTCGTGGACTATGATGGTCTCTACTTTAAAGAATAGTCCTTGTTGCTTTTGTGTTCATTTGCGCATAACAACGCAACTTTAACAAATTTCCCAGAACATTTTGCTCAACCTAGTAACTACACTAAAATACTTTAAAAATATATAATAGTTTAATAATTATTATACTTGATAAATATTTAAAGTCTGAATAACTTTGGACATAACTATTGTTAGAAAAAAAATATTTTCTAATAAGCACAACAGAAGACTTTGTATAAAAACATAAAAAAATAAAACCTATAAAATGAAGAGCGTTATTCTATTTATATAATTTAGCAGTAAATTGCTTATCTTTAACTTAAATGAAACAAATCAATCTGTATAAAACAATTCAATGTTTTTGTAATAACTAGATATGAATCATGAAAACATAGACCATTCCAGGATTTCTGTGGTCAATATAATGTTGGTTAAAAATGATAAAATATTAAAATTATTTAGAATATCATGTATTATTAACTGCACAAAAATTTAATTATGCATCTTAATTAAGGAACTGGTAGTTCAGGCTCATATTTACTTTGCTGCATACAACTTATGAATAAAGCAATTTGCATGTATCGTGTCATTACCAATGTAATTTTTTTGACATGGCATCTAGGTAATGTTAAAAGAAATACTATTTTTAGGATCGGTATTATGTTACGTAATTCAAAAGTCATATAATTAAATTTTGTGTTAACTTACATTCACTCCAATGCATTAGTAAAAAAAAAAAATAACTGGAAATATAAGTTTCTGGGAGAATAAAAGAATATTAAAAATTACCATAACACATAAAATGGAATGATCAAAACAAAATATAAAAAGAACAAATAACCACAAGTCATAATAAAACAAAACGCAATTAATAGCACTCTCATGAATAAGATATAAATATAATAACGTATTTTTCGAATTTATTTACCCTGCGATAATCAAATTTTTTTTCACAATATAATCTAATGCTATCTTCTATGTAAATGCTTTTGGAAACAAATTTCGTAAAGAAAAATTATTTAAGTAAATTCACGAATCTAATTTAATGAGAATTGTTATAAATGCATTTTCAAATTACATCTGTGAGAGATGAAAAAGAATGTTTTGTGATTATAATTTACATTTTAAAAACATTATCCATAATTACATTTTTCATGAATCATTATAAATAAATACACTGTATATACGTTTAACTTTTGAAAATAATGGAAGCATCTTTACTCAAACATTGCCATTTTTCCATTTGCTCTGTTAGGCAAAGGATATATATTTTTTTTATCCTGAGAAATATTTTGATTTGATTTTCTAAATATGCATTCCATTATATAATTTGTTGCAAGACTGGACGGAATATCTTGACCTCGAACCAAGGAAACCATGATTGTGTACCAATATTATGTGAAGGGAGAAAACAATATTTCCATTTATATTAGATGTGTGCAATGGTTAATTACAATAAATTTATTTGGTTGTATTATTTAGATACTGTGGGTCATTTGTCTTCTATACACTGTAAAAAAAAAATGACACATGTTTCTTAATCCGTGAAAATGTACAATAATAACGAACGCAAACTGTATAATATCATTTTACCAAACTATTTTTCCAACCATATCATTTTACCATTTTATAATAGCATTAGCTTTAAAATGGCTAATATTTTAAGACATTATGATTTTAACGTGGTTTTTAAACCAGTTAATAAATTAACTTGTTCACAGCTTAAAGATAAAATTCCTCCTCAAAATTATCGTGGTGTTTACAACATTCAATGCCAGTGTGGTTTGTCCTATATTGGAAAAATTAAACGAAAAAAACTCCGTTACGGAGCCAAAGAAATACTACCTAAAGAAAAAAGAATTGCAGAAATCCTCTATCGCCTCTCGTTGCTTGGGGGAGGGACATAATTTCAATTTTGACTCAGCTACCGTTATGAAGAAATGCATTACTCCTCTAGATTTAGACTTTTTTGAAGCTGTTCACTTCCATAGATTTAAAAACTCATTGGTTAATGATTTGTGTAGTGTACCATACATCTCAACTTTCTGGGAGGATTTGGTGTGTCACGGCACTTCACTTCCGCTTTAATTTCATTGTCTGTTGGAACTTGATGGTCTTTTGGTATTGGGTTTTAACATTTGGGTTTTCACAGTACATGTAGTACGGGGGATATTGTTTTTATAGATTTTATACACTGATAATGTGAGTCTTGGAACTCACGAAACGTATACGTCTGTTCAAACCTTATGTGTTTTATTGTGTGTTTAAACGTTGTTTTTAGGTGATTTATATAATAACCTGTTCGAAGTCACCCAAGATTCCGAAAAATGTTCCTTTATGTTTAGAAACCTTCGAATATAATTTATTTTCGAAAATTAAAGAAGAATTTACGAAAACAGATTTTTTTTAGTTGACCGTAATTTTCGGAAACGTACTCTAGTATATTTTGCAATGCATTAATCAATTCTCTGTATCCGAAAAATCGGTTTTTCGGCTTCTATAATTTCTCAAGTAAACATTTTCAGCTGCATAACTAAATTTGCGCATGCAATTCTAACAAAATAATATTAATTTTCATATTAACTAGCTGACCCGCACGGCGTTGCCCGGGCCTTAATAATAATCTTAAATGAATCTGAAATTTTTATCGCAGGTGCATACAGAGGGGAGTAGGAGTGGAGACTGCAAATTACCAGGGCCCGACTCTTGTTCAGTTCCAAAGTTGTGTAAATTCACAGGTTAAGTTTTTTTTCATTTTTATATGTCTCATGCTCTTTTTATTCCAAATTAATTGATGAATTTAATTAAAATTTAATTGTATTTTCAGTAATTTAATTTTTTATTTAAAATCTTTAGATGAAAAAGCAATTACAAATATAACATAAACTGTAATAATTGAAAAAGAAATAATAAAATTGTAAGCAAATATTACTATATAGAATAGGGTGTATCGATTTTTAACTTTTTTTTTGTTTCCAAATTCCAAGTTGATAAAAAGTTGCTACTAGACACCACAACTTACCACAAAAAATTTTGGATTTTTAAAAAAATGTTTAGGTCTCCCGCACAAGGCCTAAAGTTTAGAAATTTTACTTAAAAAGTAAATTTTTACAAATTTTTAAAAAAAAACATAAAACACTTTTTTTTAAATTGCAAGTTAAAATTCCACTAACAATAAGCATAAAAAACGATAGAAAATGTATTTCAAAAACTTAGCACAACATTTAGGTCTCCCGCACAAGACCTAAAGTTTGTTAATTTTGATGAAACTTTCGTAATTTTTAGTGTAAATGAAGCAATTTTTTTTCGTTAAAAACACCAGTCTTAAGTGTATTTTTGTTACAGGAGGCATAAAATAACACAATATATATATATATATATATACATACTACATAAATAATATATAAATGTTGTATACCTTAAAAAAGATAGTTTAACGATGTAAATTGTTTGATAAAGGTGTAGAAATAAACTCTATCGTTATTTGTGATTACTATTGTTTATTACAAATGCATAAAATATTATAACGTCGAATAAAATGTAGTATATAAGTACAAAATGTTGCTGATGTATTTTCATAGAACATGAGCGCAGTTTTTTTGTTCTATTTCAAATTAACTGACTTGTTTTAAATATTCGTCCTTTCATCTTGTCTTCAAAACCTGAAACGAAAGTTATATACAGTATTTACGTAGGCCTACAGATTTTTACAAAATTATAGAAATGATCCCCAATGAATTTCAAATATTATATGGAAGACAGTAAGATAAAGATGTTATTTAAAAACATTAAAAATCAAAGAAGTACAAAAAACACTTACTTACATTTTAATTCTTCACTGAGGTTTTGTACTGGCTCTTAGTCTCGAACGTAGGTAGCCCTTTACGGTCTTCCAGTCTGGCACGAATGAAACCATCTCTTTCGATGATCCCACACACTCGTTTTGAAGCTTCTGTGACTTCTTTCACAATTCGTTCCACAGCTTGATTGTGAGAAGGAATTGTAAATTCAACCCTTCCACTTTTTCCCGTTTCCACAATTAACTGTAGCTCTTCTAGGCTCATATCGGTAACAAGAGGGGGTTCGGTTATTGAAGTGGTTTGCCAGTCAATCATATCTATATAGTCTTTAGCATTAAAATTGATCTGAGGGGGTTTAAATATCCTTACATCTTTCTTTTCTGTTTCAAGAGCTTTCTGGATTCTCTTATAAGCCAAGACTCTAATATGTTTTCATTCATCAAACAACATAGCTATTAAAACATGCTCTGGGTGAGCCATGAATGCGTTTCTCTGTAACGTTGCATGGACGACATGTTTTAGCTCGCCTTCCAAGTAATTTCTCAAATGAATCATTTAAAAAAAATAATGGAATCCTGCTGGATTTTGGGATTGCACTTAACTGAGAACCATGATGGTATGTAGACTTTCATTATGAACTCTGCAAGCTTTCTCAGCTCAGGGGTCGGATCATCCATGGCTACATACAAACGAAGGATTCGATTTGCCAGGGTAAGCCACCTGGCGTGCGAGATGTTTCCGGGGTTTCGTCTGGCCAACTCTTCTGTACATGTGCCTGTTGATACGGCTTTGGATATTTCGTACAGATACTTTTGGTCTGTGCTCAACTCTTTAAGATCAACTTCTGGTATATCGCTTTCAATTGAAACAAAATTGACAACATCCAGATTTTGGCGGCTTAGAAGTTGTTTACCAATAGGCCCGCTAAATGTGTTTGATCCAGAAGTTGGCCCATCAAGAGCAACCATAATTTTTCTAAATGGTAATTCATTCAAATGTAGTAGACACACAACTGCCTGCAGTAGCTGTTGTTTTTTATTTTCAAATAAGGTGATAACTCCATTTACAATGTCTGTGTTTGCTGCCGTACCATCACAACCAATAGCTTTTAGTTTTTTAAGATGGACAGTTTTTTCTTCACAATACTTTACAAGTGATGTAACTATTTCTTTTCCTGTTCCATTTATGGGAGTTACATGACCGAAATACTTGGATCGAGGTTCTTCAACAATAGATATGTGTTCTTCCATTAAAGATTTTCGGACACTTTTACCAGCTACAATTTCTTTTGTTATGGTTTCATCTTTACGACCATCAAAGTAAATGGCCAATAGATCGGAGGTTCGAGTTGAGCTTACTTCTTTACGAGACTTAAGTCTTTCAAGTGCTACTTTTGATTTGTCGATTACTGCTTCTTGGTTCTCCGCAGTGACGACATTTAAGTCTCGCAAAAGTGCAGTAGCTAACTGAGCTCCAGCTCTACTAGAAATGCCCCTGCGGTCACAAGCTCATGAAAACAAAGACAAGCGTTGTGGCAGTTCTTGTTTTACTTCTACACTTGAAACACTTTTTTGACTCGTATCAAGTACATTTATTTCAAAATCACTATCTTGACATGATGTGTGAGACATTGAATCATCTGTACTATCACCAAAATCAATGTTATCAACGGATTTTAAGTTTTCATCCTCAGTCTTTTTTACAACTACCTACATTAAAGCTTGTGACCTAGATTTTCTTTCTAATCACTTTTTAAGGTTTTTAGTCTCGTTTTTGTCACACTCTGCAATTGACATCAATCTAGGACCACGTTGGCCGAGCAAAAACTCGTGTTCTAGTGCCGGGACTTTTTTGTCAATAGAGCAAATACAATTGCTGAGGTCACATTTGCAAGTACAAATATCAAACAATGCAGTTTCAGTTTTTGACTGAAAGCTAGTTACTGCACCTTTGTAGGAGTTAGGATACATCCTTTTAGGCCCTGAACACTTTTTAATTTTCTCAAGCTACTCATGCAGTTTTAAAACCATAAATATTGTGTTTTTGGTGCCGCAAACAGGAATTGAAGCTCTTTTCTATATTTCCTCAAGTTTTAAAGCAACTCTTAACGCAATTACCTTCTTTGCAGGCTGATGTATTCCCTCTTGTTTCATTTCAATGCGTACCCACTCAAAATACTTCAAAACATCCATCTTGGTTGGCAGAACATTAAACTCACTCACATCAATAGGTTGCCCGATAACCGGCCTGTCGGTAGTTTGTCTAGTTAGATGCGGTTTTTTACTCATAATGAACAACAACAACACCCACTCAATTGATTCTTACAACAATACTATCTCACTAAAACACAACCGTAATGCTCGCTCGCGGGCAGACGACTACTGACAATTCTGCGCGGTGATTCATAGGTGTCGCTTCACAGCGGCGCGACAGTCTGGCCTTCCCCCACCCCATCGCTTCAAGTTGGCGCTTGACGTATTGAAATGTGATTTATTATTTCACTTATTTCAACAATTCCAATCAAGCCTAACGAGGCTTTAGTTACATTTAATTTTTAAGCCAGCAACAACACAAATATCAAAGCACTGAAAAATGTTCAAAAATTGGCTGAAATTTACGACTTTAAGGCCTTGTGCGGGAGACCTAAATGTTGTGCTAAGTTTTTGAAATACATTTTCTATCATATTTTGTGCTTATTGTTAGTGGAATTTTAACTTGCAATTTAGAAAAATAGTGTTTTAGGTTTTTTTTTAAATTTTTGTAAAAATTTACTTTTTAAGTAAAATTTCTAAACTTTAGGCCTTGTGCGGGAGACCTAAACATTTTTTTAAAAATCCAAAATTTTTTGTGGTAAGTTGTGGTGTCTAGTAGCAACTTTTTATCAACTTGGAATTTGGAAAAAAAAAAAAAGTTAAAAATCGATACACCCTAATATAGAATGTTTTAAAAAGTACCATCCAGCAAATTTATTTTTTAATAGAGTAAAGCCTGTTTCTAATGGAATCCTGCAATAAACAAAAAAAAGAAAAAAAAAAGTTAAAGCTTCCCTCTCTCCCCAAAAATGTTATTATGCTTTGTTCAATTTAAATAACCTGCATAAAACGGAAGTTATCACTGGTCGTTTCCGTCTAAGCAGGTTTTATAGTATCTTACTTCTGTTGGGCCCATAATAATATTCTCAAATGAACCTGAAATTCGAATCGCATATCCGTACAGAGGGAAGTAAACAAAATTACTTGACGTCATGACAACATTTCCATTATAGTACTTTGCAGAAATTGCACGTTTTACTCAAAGTTCCACAGTTGTGCCCCCCGGAACGTTTAAATCAATAATTTGGATTTCAGAAGCAACGCGTGCACTCTGCAGTTATTAAGCCTATTTTAGCGATCGCTTATGCTATGTGTTTAACTTTATTCCCGATTCAATCTATTTCAATTTTCTGTTGTTAATTCGGCTTCTTCTTCACTTTCAAGTATTCACCGAGATCTTTTACGGGCATTTCGAATGATATTATTTCAGCAATAGAGGGAAACATCATGGAGCTTTTTCCTCTACGGCGAAATGTAAATAAACCCGATCGCCCTAAATCCTGCCAAAGGACTTTTCACAATAACCAATGAGATGCGTTTCTCGGGCGTTGCCATTAGACAATAACAAATAATCTCGATTTCTGTGCCACGTACGTTAGCGTAATATATATATAGATGTTAATGCGGTTAATATTGTATTTTTGTCTGTTAAACCTGTCCGAAAATGTGAAATTCTGTTCTGAGAAAACTGATTACTGCGTTATAAAAGCCACTCAGAAAATGGTGGGCAGCTAATATTTTTTTTTTTAAATTCTTCTTTAAATTTCAAAAATAAATAATTATCTGGGGATTTTAAAGATAAAGGAACGCTTTTCGGAATCTTCGGTGACTTAGAAGAGGTTATTGTATATTTTCGTTCGTGATTATACTACATTCTTTGTAGATTAAGAAACATCTGTCATTTTTTACAGTGTATGCAGTGTGATTTATAATGATCGAAACAATAGCCTATTTCGTTAAATATTGCCCCTAGACGCATACTTCCATTTGCAAAGTTTCATGTAAAAAGGGTGCAAAATTTGATGACACAAGCTGCTAATTTATGGGGTGGTCTATTTTAGAAAAAGAAAAAAAACTATATCTATACAGCCCCGTAGAATAAAAATTCCATATAGGCATATTTTTCTTATCTATCCCGGAATTAAACACAACACATCTTGATATCTGCAAAATTCATAGAGATATTAAAATCCAAAATTCGTTAATTACGTCACTTAAGCATACCTCTGAGCGACGTATTATAGATGTAATTTGAATGAAATATACCATCCACAAATTATGTGTTCTTAAAAGGCAATTTAAGATAGTCCCCGTCATTTTAGAAATATAAGTAACAGCGTATAGTTTTTATACTAAATGTGCTTTCGAAATATGCTGGAGGTCTGCACTAGAGGTCTGAACAGGCCGTAATTTTCAGGACTGGTCCCGGCCCGACCAAAGAAAAAAGTTCGGCCCTGACTGGTCCGGAATAAAATTTAAAATTTCTGCGTGAGACCGTTCGCTAAAGAATACAGTTAAAATCACGACCGAGCCAAGACGACCCACTTTAACTTCTACAAAACATGGATTTTTACGTCGACATTGTTAAAAATTGCTTCTTAAGACCAGATTTGAGAAAGTATTAAATTTCGTTTTTTTTTTCAAGTTGATAATGCTCATTTTTAAAGAACCACCCTAGTCTCTGATATTTATTATTTAAATAATCTGTATTTGTATAAAAATACCTCAGTTATCCTTAATATCTTTATTCCATATTCCACGTTTTGGAGACTTTAAAAAAGGCTATGCAGAAAATATTCTATTGCGGAATCAAAATGTAGAAAAAAATGCCCTATACACAAGTTCCCTTCTCAGCAAGTGCAAATGTATCTTTTCACAAAAATTTTTAAATTCATTTTGCATGGATCAACAAACGTCACTATTTAACTCAGTATTCCATCATAGGCGCACTCTTTTTCACTGGTTTTACCGTATTTTAATTTTATTTCCTTGAAGTCTAATATTCTGAAAAAAATATATATATAAAGTTTAAAGTTTATTTGTAGAATAATGGGGATTTAAAAAAATATACATTTTTGAAACGATTTCTGTACCGAGCAGATTACAGATTTTTGCACGGACTTGGCCAATCCCAGACAAATAATTTCATACGGTGTTGCGTAGAGAAGAATACGGAAAATTTAGGCCATTGCAAAACTAGGAAGAATAAAGCCAATCCCGGTACGTTATAATAAAAATAAGCTTGGTCCGGGCAGTTCGAAACTTCAGAAAAAACTATTTCTTGAGCCAGCCCGGCACAGAAAGAGTCATGTCTAGGCGCGACTCAGCCTGAGACTTTAGAAAAAAGTAAGGACCGGGCCCGAACCGAGTGCCGAAATGAAAATAAGCACAAAGCCCGGCCACAGGCTTGGCCAACAAAACTCAGACAAACTTTAGAACGGGCCAGGTCTGCAGAATAAATACATTGCTAAACGTTTGAAAAAGCTCAAAATCGGCACGTTAGAAAAAGCTGTGTTTAAATTAACTATTTCATTTAAAAAGTGCATAAAGAAGATATAAATTGTAAAGTTTAACTGAAACAGATCACACTCAGAAATGATTACCCAGATTTCACGAAATTCTTTTCATATTTGAAGTTTCTTAGGAAATGCTCCGAGTGGATATTTCGTCAAATTGACGAAAGTATTTTCTTCGCTTGTTTGAGGATACAATTTTCGTCAAAAGTGCTTGCTCGAAATGTGGCAAAAAAGGCCGGTGTTGCCATCAATTGAACAGTTTAGAAACATCTGTATTTTTTTACAGGGAAATAGATTTGTCACTTATCTTTTCGTTCGAGGTGATTCGAATATACGACCTCCGGTGTAGGAGTCAATCGGTCTTCCAATTTTGCCATTGCGCATTGCGTAAATGTGATTTTAGATGCACGTATTGGATTCTGCTATGTGTTTATATTTTTAAAAGGTACATTGTAATTTTATCGGCAATGTTTTAATTTCTGAAAGTTTAAATTAGTGAGGATAATTTATTATTATGCATTTCCTTATCGTTTATGAATAATTAGAATTTGGCTTGATTAATTGTCTGAGCGAAGCGAAGGCTAATACTCAGCGAAATATTACTGTCCGGACACTTTACTACTACGATGGATATTAACGCCATGTCCAACTAAAAAAAAGCCTAATAAAAATCTTTCGTCAAGCATAACTCAAAAAATATTTGTCGGATTTCGTTTCTGATTGAACCAGAAGGTACCTATGAGGGTCGCCTACTGAATGCACCTACTATGAAAAATAAGTTCCAAACCGTTTAAAAATTATATAGAAAAAAACTCTTAAAAAAGCACAATTTATCTGCATACGTCACAGAAATTTGGTGTGCGTCACTTTCACCGGATGATGTTTTCGTAGACAACTGGTTTGAACACATGGAGCAAATAAAAAAAATACGCACGCAGTAATATTGAATAGATCAGTTTCAACCACGTGATCACAAACCTTGCAACAACCAGTGGCAACCAGTTTTGTTGGGCAAACAAATAATAATACAGTATTCCGTACCACGGTGACCGTTTTTAACCTGTTGTATAAAATCTGGCATGTTGTATGACATACAATTGTGGATGATTAAAACAAAAGACATGAGTGTTTATTGATCCGGGAGGTTTTCTTTCTCTGGATGTCTGTCTGTCTATCATACAGCATGCAATTTTCTTGTAAAGGATGATATTATTATGCAGTAAAACCTCCATAACGGACACACCCGATTAGTAAACACATCTATTTAGCGGGCATTTTTTCGATTACCAACCCTTAAATAACTGTACATTTTTTACTTTCAGTAGCGGACACCTCCAAATAGAGGACAAATTCTGCCCTCCCGAGGTGTTCGCTATTCAGAAGTTTTACTGGTAAAACCTCCATAGCGGGCACACCCGATTAGCGGATACCTCTATTTAGCGGACATTTTTTCGATTACCAACTCTTAAATAACTGTACATGTTTTACTCTCAGTAGCGGTCACCTCTAAATAAAGGACAAATTCTGCATTCTCGGGGTGTCCGCTATTCAGAGGTTTTACTGTATATATTATTGATAATTATTTTATAGGGCTACACAAAAGAATAAGAATATATGAAACGAATATAAACCAAATTCGGGATTGGTAGATCGCTGACGGTAATGTAATTTTAAGATGTTGTTACAGTTATCCGCAGCATGTTTTTAGAGTTTCGTTCATCTAACGAAACCCTACCTGTCTCACTCCTTTGTCTGTCTGTTTGTCCGTCTGTCACAGAGCCTGTTCTCAGAAACTATATATGTCGGAGACTTGAAAATTTGCATACTTATAGCTGAAAACCACACATCAAACGGCAAATAATAAAATTTTGAAAAAGTCTAATATTTAACCCTCTGGGCTCTAACTTGTGTATTTTAAGCAATTTTTCTAACTCAGCCCCTAATTTAATTAAGTTGGAGACATGAAATTTTGCATACTTATAGCTGAACATCTCACATCAAAACGACAAATAATAAAATTTTGAAAAAGGCTTAATATTTAACCCTTTGGGCTCTAACTTGTGTATTTAAAGCAATTTTTTTAACTCAGCCCCTAATTAAGTTGGATAAATGAAAGTTTGCATACTTAAAGCTGAACACTTGCGATAACACGATAAATCATAAAATTTTGAAAAAATCATATTTAACCCTCCGGTCTCTAACTTCTGTATTTTAAGCAATTTTTCTAACTCAGCCCCTATTTAAGTTGGAGACATGACATTTTGCATACTTATAGCTGAACTCCTCACATCAATCGACAAATAATTTTTTTTTTTAAAGTCTAATATTTAACCCTCTGGGCTCTAACTTGTGTATTTTAAGCAATTTTTCTAACTCAGCACCTAATTAAGTTGGAGACATGACATTTTGCATACTTATAGCTGAACACCTCACATAAAACAGCAAATAATAAAATTTTGAAAAAGTCTAATATTTAACCCTCTGGGCTCTAACTTGTGTATTTAAAGCAATTTTTCTAACTCAGCCCCTAATTTTGTTGGAAACATAAAAATTAGCATACTTATAGCTGAACACCTCACATCAAACGACAAATAATAAAATTTTGAAAAAATCTAATATTTAACCTCTAGTATTTTGTCTCGCGAAATTTTTAAATTTAAACTGTTTTGCAATACTATTTTTTGTTCATTTTGCATAATAAGTGTAATGTGACGTTATTTGTTCTATTTCAGAATTCTAACGCATGTTAATGAATTTATTTTACCATATCCTTTCTCTTCTAAAATTCACATGTAAATATAGTTTTTATGGCGTAATTTCCAATAAGTGCCTGCTTTTTAAACCTAATTATTTAATTCTAATTTGAAGGGTTTTTTTCTGTTTATAATAGTAACGTGTAGATATTTTTTTTTTTTTTTTTGAAGCAGACATTATTTTTTGCGCTGTTTATACAGTTGGCAACAGTTTAAATTAATACATTTTTCTAAAATATGTAAAAATTATCTGTCAAAATGCTGAATATTTGAATTTAAAATAGCAATAAAACCTCAAAAAATGAGTCAAATTAAAAAAAAATAATGAAATATGCAGACCGAGATCTTCTATTGAATAAAATGATCTAAAAATGATTAAATTCCCATGTATATAGCTTTTGCTCTTATAATTTGTTTTAATGGAACAATTTTGTCCAACTTTAGCATTATCTCTTAAAATAATTCTTCGATTTGAAAACTGTATGCATTAGTGTGTTGATCAAATATTTCTCTATAACACCACCGATTTTCATATATTTGTATGCAATAGTTTTCTTAATATTAACGAAGAAAGACCTCCGGTCACAAAAAAATTCAAAACCGGCGGCGGCGGTGACAGCGTTAGTTACTTTTTATAGAATAGAGAGATATATAAAAATGAAAACTTGTCTATCTGTCTGTTTGTAATTCTATAAAAAATCCACAATTTGGAAGCCAAAATTGTGAAGAGATACGCACATGTGTATTAAAACATGGCCGAGACAACTAAAGTAATCCGGAATCGAAATAACTTATAGTTAATTTTTAATTAATAAAAAACCACCAATTTAACAGCAATATCTTATCAAATTTAAACATTTTTCGTTATAGCAGTTGCCAACAATTAAAAAACACAATAAAATTATTACTACAACAATTAACTTTCTACTGCATTATTTCCACGTGAAAAATGAAAATGAAATAAATAGTTTGCCGAATTTCGAAAAAAAGGTGAATATTACGCCATAACTTTTCTATTGCAAGATATTCATGTGAAATATGAAAATGAAATAAATGGTTTGACAAATTTAAATGAAAGTGAATATAACTTCATAACTTTTCTATTTCAAGGTTTCCACGTGAAAGAGGAAAATATTACGTCATATTGGAAATATAAAGGGCATGGTGGATATAGTATAACGTCATATGAGTGTGAAAAATGTATTGAAGCATGATAAAAATCCGATTAGGGAAATATTGGCGTATTTTAACATTATTGCCCCAATTATAAATTGAAATAAGTTCATTTATAGCTGTATTCTTTTGCGTCTGTTATATACATTTATACATTTTTATATAGCGTTTTCATATCATTCATTCAACAACATTTCGACTGCTTTTTTTAATGTTTGTTTTGTGTTGTATGTTAAATTTTGAAATTGATTTTTCAGAACAAACATCCTTCAAATTCTGGGCAACGCCGGTACTTTAGTTTGTAACAGATAAATGGCTTTTGTATCTGTACATCTAATGCTAATATTATAAAGCGTTATAATATTATAAAGTATATAATTTTATTAATGCTTGTACGTTTGTGAGGTGTTATCTCTGAAAGTACATAGCCAACTTAAAAAAATGTAGGTGGCCATCTCTGCTCCGAAAAAAAGACTATTTTATGTCAGTGCAAGAACATACATCGCTGCAGGAGCAAAAAAGTTCTAAAATTGTGATTTCTGCGATATTGATTGGGTTAGAAACTTTAAATTTGGTGCGGTAGTTACTTTTAAGATGTAAATACCCGTAATGAACGCTCTCTAAAAGGTTCAATTTGACGGATAAACGTAAAAATTTCTAGAAAGGTTCTAAACTATGATTTATTTGGAATACTGAAATTTTTGGGATACTGTTGGGGTTAGAAACTAGAACTTTGGCATGGTTGTAATTAATAAGATGTAAATGCTCGTTGTAGAACGAATTCTAGAAAATAGAAAGACTAAACAAAGCGGAAAAAGATCGAAAGATGATCTAAGTAACGAAGAAAATGGAACTGTTAGGAATATAAACATGAAAATTGACATGACTGTATTTATCATGACGTAAATTCTCGCAATAGAACAATCTCTAAAAATATCGCTATATAAAAAACAGTGCAGAAACAAAAAACATTCAAAAATTTTCTATTTCTCTGTTACTGCTGAGCCCAAAATCTTGAAATTTTGCTTCGGGTTAGTTTTAAAATATACAATTGTCTCTATGAATGGTTTCTAAAAAATTTAAAATTTAAAAAGATGAAATTAACGGAAAGCGATCTCAATTACCATTAATTTGGAATTATTAGGTACAGCAACTTTAAATATTTCATAATGCTGCATTTCCTCCGCAAAACATGTGATTTAAATGCAACAAAACTGATAGATACACACCTAGCATTAAATAAATTGTGTAAATATTGAATAAAGACCTGTATGAAACAGTGAGTAGGTTGCCCGAAAGTACTTGTTAAAGTGTCCCTTCTCTAGGCTTTTCTCTCTCTCGCCAAGGCCACTAACAGAGGGAAGTGCCGTTTTAAATGTGATATGAATTTTTTATCCGATTCGTTTTTCTGGACATTTTATCATAAGGTCATATTCTGAATTATCATTAGTAGATTTTTTATATATTAACTTATTCTGGTGAAATTTTGTAATCGGGTTCATATTGGCGTATGTTAGCTTGCATGATTTGCTGAATAAATATGTATGGATTTGTAAATTACTTCAAATGACACTTTGACAGCTCAAAAGTTATGCAGATGACATATTCAGATCTTGTGTCATACTTTATGTTGTAATCATTGCCGATTTCTTTTATTTAATACATGCTAAATACAGCTCAACTTGTGCAGAATATGTTTGAAATCAAAACAATACAGCGTATGTAGTGGCCAGCATACACTCATCATTTAAATCCGATCGAGCATATCTAAAATACACTCTAACGAAGCATTGCATGCCACGTTTGATGTATTCGGTACTTTGATACTATATTAGATTTTGAGAAGAGTATTCTTTAAATGTTATCGACAACCTCATTGCATCCGTGGGAAACAGATATTGTACAATATTAACTATTCCGGGGGAGCCACACCATATAAAGTATAGTCCATTCTTTTTAAACATCATATATTTGTTATTTAAAGTTACTCAAATTGGTGCGTAGCGTCTGATTATGCTCTTGATATCATTTTATACAGTTAAAATTCCGATATAAGTAAATTAGTGTTTCATTTTCTATTTTATTTTTAATATATTGCGCACTTTCAATTTTTTATCCATGCATGGCTGTCTTGAATGGTTTGATTTCCCATTTTTTTAAACAGTGTATACGAATTTATAGATAAGATTTTGTAATTCTGCAATTCGTTTATTTTCATCATTTCAATTTTTCGCAGTATATGGACAATTAAAGATAACATCTCATTTTCTTTGCTTCCACATGTTATTATTAAATGTATGTTCTCAGTAATATCGCTCAGACTAATCCCTCTGAGGGAAGTCCTAGTGTAATTAATTAGATATAATTTTATTTGCACAATGAATGATTAAAATATGGTCTAGTTGCTCAAAAATACTAGTTTTAAAGTACATAATGAGGGAGATTTCATCAATTTGCGATGCGATGGCGGTTAAGATTTTAAAACTTTACTGTTTATAGAGTGGAAAGGAATCGGTTATCCATAATTTTATTTTGATTTTTATATTGATATATTTCTTAAATGAAAAACAGCTCTTGAAATTTTGAGATTTTATTGATAAAACTTTCTTTTTGAACGATTTTGTAAAACACTGGATATTTATTCTTTTCCAATTAAGCCATCGTGTACAACAGCAAGAAAACAAAAATTAAAAATAATAAATATTACTAAAGACATCTCAAAAAATAACTAATGCAGAAACAATAACAACCAAGATTTCAGTATTCCCTAAAAAACGCTAACAAGTGCTGTTTTGTAAATAAATTGTGATAGAATAACGTAAACAAGGATATATCTCCTTATTAAAATCACGGAATTTGAGGAGGGGCAGTAGCGCGGCCATCGGGTAATAGCTGTAGCAACTGATTCCTTAAAGTGCGTCAAGCCTGGCTGTGAGGGAGGGAACAGTTTCGTTAAATATTTAAGAGTTAAAAGTTTCGTTAAAAGTTACGTGAATTTGGTACGAAATGATTGTCAAAACGAAATATAATTTAAAGACTGCTGATTCGTCAAAAGTGTGACTTTTATTTCTGAGAGTGAAATATTAGTTACAAGAAGGGCTTTCTCAAGCTTTTGGATGAAATTTAAGCATTATATTAGAAAACAATGTCTAAATTTTATATGCGTTTTTCTACATGAGATTTGTTTTTCGCAATTTCTCGTTTTTAAATTTGTATAAGTCAAGAATCGTTAAAAATGAATGGTTCCAACTTAGAACATGTCTTTTTCGTTTATTTTACATTAATATTGTTAGGTCAAATTTTAAATAAATTTTTACTTTTAAAAATATGATTTAAAAAAATAATAAGTTACGCATTTTTTTATTTATTTTTAATTAAATTTTTGAAATTCTGAAATAAAATCGAAATTTATACTTTTATCTTTAATTAAATAAAAAAAAAAATTAATTCGACAAGTAATATTCAGATATGAAAGATTTTAAATTGCCTCAATTAAAAAAAAAAAAAAAATACAATTTTTTAATTCTTTACGAGGAATTGTAGAATGTGATGTTGTTTACAAATTATATGATTAAACATCGCAAAAAAAAAAAAAAAAAAAAAAAAAAAAGTTATAGATCAATAAATAAATAAATAAACATTCCCGTAGACCTTAAATTAACATTGTTTCTTGGATAACACGCATTTCAATTTACATAACATATAGTGTATTTGCACACGCAATCCCAAACTACACAACTGTGTAGATTTAGTCAATAAACGGCTGAATTAAGGCAGAACCTACACAAATGTGTGGTCCTCCCTTGGCATAACCTGACAACAGTTTTTTTTTTTTTTTTCAACCAAATACGATCCTATCGCCTAGGGAAAACCACCCAAAGTTTTAATTTCTACTAAAATTACTCCCGGTGTTTGTGGGTTAATACGTAATCATTTAATTCTAATTTAAAGGGGTTTTTTAATATTTATAACAGTGACGTGCAAGTAAATTTTTAATTTGAGGGAAATATTATTTGTGCGTTTTAACAATTGGCAAAAATTTAAAGTAATAATATTTTCTAAAATATGTAAAAAAATATTTCTCGAAATGCTGAAAATTTGAATTTAAAATCGAAGTACACCCTAAAACATAACTCAAATCAAAACAAGAAATACGCTCTGCAACCGACGACTTCTAATGTATTATCCTTTCAAAAAAGTATTAAATTCCTATTTATTCTTTTTTCTCCTATAAAACGTTTTAATGGAACAGGAAATTGGCCATTAATGTCGATTTGTTAAGGGGGGCAATTAGGGGGCCAACAAAAAATCAAAGAAAAAAATAATACTTGGGATCACCCTGTAAAATAAATGCACGAAATGATCTACCGCTACCGAATATAAATAAACAGACATTGTGCAATATGTGTATTCTTTTGTGTAAGAATACCACGTATATTAATAGAGATATAGTGATTTATTTTTAAAAAATTAAAAAAAAATTCTTGCATGTTTTTTGCTTATATCATGCAGGTGTTTCAACCAAATTTAACGCCGGTTTCAGAAAAATTGACAAAATACAGTAGAAACAAGATAGTGCACTTGGAAAATAAATATATTAAATATTTTAGGAAACATGAGCAGTTGTATGAAATAATTTTTATCTGCGCAAGCGCGAACGATAAAAGGATCATTTTACATAATTTAATAGTCAACTCTATGGAGCAACTTATTAAAAATATCTAGTCAAATATCGTAAAAATATAGAAATATATTGGCGTTAGAGTGAGCAAATTTTTAGTTGTTCTCTAAAAGCAGCTGAATGATAAGGCATTTTATACAAATTGTCATTTTTTATTAAGTGACTTTCAGAAAAAAGTTAGTATTTAGTGAGTATCAACGAGTAGGTTTGGAAAAAAATGCTTCGATTTTGATAATTCTTTTGATCGTGGTACAGGCTCGTTCTGATGGTTATCCAAGAAGAACTAAAGCATCAATAAAAAATGGAAAAAAAATGAAAATTAAAAATGACAATTTGTGGAAAATCCCTTATCATTCAGCTGCTTTTTGAGAACAACTAAAAATTTCCTTACTCTAACGCCGATATCTTTCTGAATTTTTACGATATTTGACTAGATTTTTTGTAATAAGTTGCTTCGTAGAGTTGACTATTAAATTACGTAAAATAATCCTTATTATCGTTCGCGCATGCGCAGATAAAAATATTTCATACAATTCCTTATATTTCATAAAATATTTAATATATTTATATTCCAATTGCACTATATTGTTTCTATTATACTTTGTCAATTTTTCTGAAACCAGGGTTAAATTTGGTTGAAAACCCTGCATGTTATAAGCAAAAAACATGCAAGATTTTCTTTTTTTTCTAAATAAATCGCTATAGCTCTCTTTATACACATGCTATTCTTACACAAAATAATACACATATTGCACAATGTATGTTTATTTCTATTCGGTAGCGATAGATCATTTCGTGCATTTTATTTTACAGGGTGATCCCAAGTAGTAATTTTTTTCTTTGATATTTTGTTGGCCCCCTAATTGCCCCGCATATCAAATCGACATTGCTAAATATGTGGTTATATCTGTTCTTTTCAATCCTGAAATTCCAGTAGAATCTGTCAAGTATATTTCTAAATATTCGACAAAATGTCTAAAATTGAAAGTTGTCGGTCATTAATGGCAATATAGTGTATATGTCGTAGGCTAATTGAGAAATCCGGCTCTTTGCAAACAGCCTAGGCTCTTTGCAAAGAGCCGGGCTAATTGGAGTTGCTAATTGGAGTTTGCTCCAAATTTGGTATACCGGTTTATTGTGTTAAGGAGCTTCCCTGATTAGATTTGGAAGCTCATTATTTAAGTATAAAGGGGGGGAAGGGAGGCTACCCTCCTTAATTTAGATAAATCGGTTTTTCAAGATGAATTATTCGATTTGTTTCAAATTTGGTATACCGGTTTATTAAGTTAAGGAGCTGCCTTGATTAGATTTGGAGGTTCATTAGTTACATATAAAGGGAGGAAAGGGGGCCTATCCCCCCCCCCTAAATTTAGATAAATGGGTTTTTCATGCAGAAATATGCGATTTGCTATAAATTTGGTATACCGGTTAATTATGTTAAGCAGCTTCCCTGATTACATTTGGAAGATCATTATTATGTATAAAGGGGGGAAAGGGGGGCAATTGCCTCTCCCCTTAATTTAGATAAATGCGTTTTTCATGTAGAATTATTCGATTAGCTCAAATTTGGTATACTGGTTTATTATGTTAAGGAGATGGCTTGATTAGATTTGGAGGTTCATTAAAGTATAAAGGGAGGAAAGGGCAGGGTATCACCCCCTTAATTTAGGTAAATGCGTTTTTAATGCAAAATTATTCGATTTGCTCCAAATTTGGTATACAGGTTTATTATGTTAAGGATCTTCGCTGATTAGATTAGGAGGTTCATTAGTTAAGTATAAAGGGAGTAAAGGGTGGCTAGACACCCCCCCCCCCCCTTAATTTAGATAAATGGGTTTTTCATGCAGAATTATTCGATTTGCTCCAAATTTCGTATACCGGTTTATTATGTTAAGGAGCTTCCCTGATTAGATTTGGAGGTTCATTAGATAAGTATAAAGGGAGGAAAGGGGGCTAGACCCCCCTTAATTTAGATAAATGGTTTTTTCATGCAGAGTTATTCGATCTGCTCCAAATTTCGTATACCGGTTTATTATGTTAAGGAGCTTCCCTGATTAGATTTGGAGGTTCATTAGTCAAGTATAAAGGGAGGAAAGGGGGGCTAGCCCCAGCCCCTTAATTTAGATAAATGGGTTTTTCTTGGAGAGTTATTCAATCTGCTCCAAATTTCGTATACCGGTTTATTATGTTAAGGAGCTTCCCTGATTAGATTTGGAGGTTCATTAGATAAGTATAAAGGGAGGAAAGGGGGCTAGACTCTTTTAATTTGGATAAATGGGTTTTTCTTGGAGAGCTATTCGATTTGCTCCAAATTTCTTATACCGGTTTATTATGTTAAGGAGCTGTCTTGATTAGATTTGGAGATTTATTGGTTAAGTATAAAGGAGGGACAGGGGCTAGTGTCCCCTTAATTTAGATAAATGGGTTTTTCATACAGAATTGTTCGATTTGCTTCAAATTTAATATACCAGTTTATTACGATAAGGCTTCCTTCATTTGATTTGGAGGTTCATTGGTTAAGTATAAAAGGGGCGAAAGGGGGGCAATTGCACCTCCCCTTAATTTAGATAAATGGGTTTTCATGCAGAATTATCTAATTTAGTTCAATTTTTTTTCTAGTTTCATTCTAATAAGGAGCTTTTCTGATTAGATTTGAAAGTTCATTGGTTCAGCATAAAGTGAGAAATGGTGGAGGTAATACTCCCCCTTAATTTAGTGAAATGGTTTTTTTCATGCAGAATTATCTGATTTGCTTAAAATTCGGTATACCAGTTTATTATGTTAAGTAGCTTCCCTGATTAGATTTGGAGGTTCTTTGGTTAAGTAGAAAGGGGGCAACGGGGACTAATCCCTTCATTTATTTTTCGAGGGGCATTTTTCTTTGAAATAAGAGTATAATATACAATTAGTGTGAATAGAATAGCCTGTGAGCTCAATGCCATCAGTTTAACTGGTGAATTTTCTTTTTATTAGGTTTATCAACGCATAACTCTACCCAAACCCGAAAAATAAATTACAACAGACCGTACACCGATCCGAGCAAGACAAAATAATTCCAGTCTACATGCAACCCGACACGAACCTGTGAGTTCCATTTGGAAAAACCCGAAATCTGATAACCAACCAAATCTGAACCAAATCTGATAACCAACAAAAATATTCCAAAGGTCCATAACCGGATCCGAACAAGACAAATTAGTTTCCCTGGACACGCAACGCTACCCGATCCTAAAAATTCCATTCGAAGTCAACCTGAAACCCGTCCCGAACCAAATCTTAACCGACAAAAATATTCCAAAGACTATAACCCGATGCAAGCCAGAGAAAATAATCTCCGTCCACCGGCAACCCGATCCGAACCTGAAAGTTCTAATTGAACTCAATCCGAAACCTGGTTGTGGTCGGTTTTCGGGTTGACTTTAAATGAAACCTTCAGGTTCGGATCCGGTTGAAAAAAAATTAAACTAAATTAGATAATTTAGCATGAAAACCCATTTATCTAAATTAAAGGGAGGGGCAATTGCCCCCCTTTCCCCCCTTTTATACTTAACCAATGAATCTCCAAATCAAATGAAGGAAGCCATATCGTAATAAACTGGAATATCAAATTTGAAGCAAATCGAATAATTCTGTATGAAAAACACATTTATCTAAATTAAGGGGACATTAGCCCCTGTCCCTCCTTTATACTTAACCAATAAATCTCCAAATCTTATCAAGGCAGCTCCTTAATATAATAAACCGGTATACGAAATTTGTAGCAAATCGAATAACTCTGCATGAAAAAACCGTTTATCTAAATTAAGGGAGGGGGGTGGGGGGTCTAACAACCCTTTCCTCCCTTTACACTTAACTAATGAACCTCCAAATCTAATCAGGGAAGCTCCTTAACACAATAAACCGGTATACGAAATTTGGAGCAGATCGAATAACTCTGCATGAAAAACACATTTATCTAACTTAAGGGGGGGGGGGTCTATCCCCCCTTTCCTCCCTTTATACTTAACTAATGAACCTCCAAATCTAATCAGGGAAGCTTCTTAACATAATAAACCGGTATACGAAATTTGGAGCAAATCGAATAACTCTGCATGAAAAATCCATTTATCTAAATTAAGGGGGTGGTCTTGCCCCCATTTCCTCCCTTTATACTTAACTAATGAACCTCCAAATCTAATCAGGGAAGCTCCATAACATAATAAACCGGTATACGAAATTTGGAGCAGATCGAATAACTCTGCATGAAAAACCGATTTATCTAAATTAAGGGGGGGACTAGCCCCCCTTTCCCCCCTTTATACTTAAATAATGAGCTTCCAAATCTAATTAGGGAATCTCCTTAACACAACAAACCGGTATACCAAATTTGGAGCAAATCGAATATTTCTGCATTAAAAACCCATTTATATAAATTAAGGGGGGGGGACTAGCCCCCCTTTCCCCCCTTTATCCTTAAACAATGAACCCCAAAAACTAATGAGGGAAGCACCTCATCAGAATGAACCTAGAAAATTTTTTTTAAGCAAATCGGATATTTCTATCAAGAGTTATCGCGTTACGTACATACGTACATACGTACGTACGTACGTACGTACACACGTACATACAGAATCGGCGGGAACATAAGCTCTCAGGCTTTGATAGCCTGTGAGCTGAAAATATCACCCTGATCGGATAATAAGTGGTCATTTTTCGATTAGCCTAACGCTTTCTAGGCTATTTGCAATAAGCCTGAACAATATCAGGCTAATTGGAAAAAGCGAGATAGATTCTCCAATTAGCCCAGCTCTTTGCAAACAGCCTAGGCTGTTTGCAAAGAGCCGGATTTCTCAATTAGGCTGCGACATATATAAAAATAAAAGTTTATGCAAAAAAGTTGTTGTTTATTAAGATAATTTTCATAAACCACAATGAAAATATTTCCAACAACTTTTGTTTTTTTGACAGACATAAATAAACATCACATTTCTCGCATCTCACTCTTGTACGGCCGGAACAGTTTTAAAACCGGTAACTCCTGGCAGTTTTAAGATATTCGACATAAGGTCAGTGACTTGTTCCATCTACCCTCTTACTTTCAAATGGTATCTTTATGGACAAATTCTAGATTTTGGATCCGCATGTATCATCAAATTCATGTTCAATCACTTCTTCTTCGCTGTTGCTGAGGACAGTCCTTGATCTTTTCTTTCTTGGCAATGGTACATACAACATGTTCTCAGCTGAACATAATAGAAACGTTAGTAAATCAAGTGTTTTTTTTTTTTTTTTTTTTTTTTTTTTTTTTTTTTTTTTTTTTTACGGGGTGACTTGTTTGCTTTGGCATCTTGTTTGTCGAGAAACGATAAATTTACTACGGCCAGGTCAAGGGAATAAACCTTTGTTTTCAAAATATACTTTCTTGTTTTAAACTAGATACGAAATGCCGCCATTTGCTGAATGCAAATCTCCACACCTCCCATTGATGCGTTGTTGCTCATAACGCTGGCTGGATGAGAGCCATCGATTTTCAATTTTACTTCGTTCGACCACTGCTTGATGATCTTCAGAGTGTTACATCCCGTACCTGTACACGTAGACGGCGGTAGAACTTTCTTATTGTCTTTCCACTCGACCACTACAATTCCCTTTTCTAAGACGTGTTCAAGGTTTTCGGACTTCTTAAGAGCCGTTGAAAAATGAGAAGCCCTTCATCCTGTTTGGAATGTGCTTGTTCCTTCAAATTTCTTTTTTTTATAATTCTTCCAGCAGCGGTATTGTGTTGGAATAGCCGATCGAAGTACATAAAACTAGTCTGAACCAGATTAAGGAATACAGCAGTGTCCTGAGGCTAAATCCTTGTTGACCAGGCCTACACTTTCCCACTACAAAATTCAAAACTATCACAAAAGATGCTGTTACCAGAGGGTGTGGTTTTGTTTTTACATACTGCTTTACTGAGACACGTCCTAAAACAAAAGGAATCGTCTATTCATCTATGGAATATTTCCCCTGATCTCTTGGTAAATTCAAGCAGGCACTACAGAATCTTTGAAGCATTTGCTGTACTTTCCATAATTAATTATTCATTCCTGGTTGTATACTTGCTGAGTCGACAAAATAGAATGATTTATCAAATTTAAAAATCTATCTCGTGGCATTCATATAACTCATATAAAATTTATAATTCATATATTTCATCTATAATTCAAAACAAAAAACATACAGTTCGTTGCATGTGACTATTATTTATCGAATAGTATATATTTTAAATAGAAATCATGAATACTTTAAACCTATTAATTTAAAATTAATCCACATAAAAAGTATAATTAATAAAAGATAAATTGCTAAAAACATAATTTAAAAAAATACTTAAAAATAAAAACTTTAAATATCAGGAATTGCAACTATTTTGGAAATGATAAATGCGGACTTGCACAATTGTGTAGGTCATTAGTTTTTCAACTTTTGTAAAGCTACATTTAATTTATCAATGACAAAATCAATTAAAATCAAGAATAAAGTACATGAAAAAAAAAGAAATTTAAGCAAACACTCAAAATCATTTTTAAAAGAAATTACGACAGAATATACTTTTTGTCTATTGCTGACAGATGATATATATATATATATATATATATATATATATATATATATATATATATATATTAACGTAGAAAATCTACCCCTGTCTTGCGGTTGGTGCCACTTAACTGTGTCTTATCAAAACTTCTGAAGCCAAATAACTTGTATAAATGTAGAGATTTGGCTTTAAATCTCAAAAAACAGGAAATAACTACTTTTCTTTTACTTTAGTATAACATATACAATTCTGTAGGGCAGGGCTTAAAGGATTAAAAGCAGAAAAATATTGAAACTTATGTCATAAAGCTATATTTACATGTGGATATAAAAGAGAATGGATTTTTTTTAAATAATAAATTTATTAACAAAGTCTCCCGTAATTGAATTCTCCAAATAATAATATTGCCAAACAGTTTTAATCTAAAAATATATTTACACGACGCATTTATTTCACATTTCTAGATGATCTTTATAACTATTGTTTCCAATTCTAAGGCAGCGCAAATAAAAAAATTTCTTTTCTAGCAACAAAACTACTTTCATGTGACTACAAAAAAGAGAGATAAAACTATAAAATATTAATAATCTTTAAAAGCAGTATATATGAGAAATTACGTCATATTTAAAATGACCAAATAATAATACTGAAAAAAAGATTAAATTTAAAATTATATTTACACGAGACATATATTTCTTATTTTGGGATGGTCGTTTTAACAATTGTTGTGAGTTCTAATACATTCCAAATAACATTTCCTTTGGAACAACAAGAGCATTTTTACGTGAATAAAAAAAGAAAATAATAATAAAAAAAAAAACCTTGAAATTTGCTGAAAATTACGCCAGATTTAAAACAATACATTTAAAATGTCTTTTTTTAAAATAACTTTCTGTTAGTGTTATTAAAAATTACGTGAGTCAAAGACCCTTTTTACATAATACTTTTTATATTAGCTTATTTTCAGAATTTTAACTGATCTTATTTATTCGAACATGGAAACAGCAATTGGATCTCTTAACGCCAGATGATAGGGCATTAAAATTTGCCAAGCAAAGGGAAATGAATGGAAAGCTGCTTACATGGAGAACATCACTGGTTTTCTAATTATAATTCAATCTTCCATAATCTTTTTAAAGGCGATCAAATTAGCGTGTTTTTAGAGTCTGCAGTGCCTGAATGGGGATTAGCGGGCATAGCTCGTTGGGGGGGGGGAGGGGGGGAACGTGCAGTATATAACACTTTACTTAAGATTCAGACTTAACATTTTTTTGAGGCAATTAAGATCAACATGATAACTCCGAATATAATTGCTATATAAATGTTAAAAATGCAAACTAGATATTAAAAACTAAAAATTACTAGTTTTTTTTTTTAGTTATTGTTGTTATATTTACACTAAATTCTCTGCATTTGGTGAAATCAGATGTCTAATATTCTTTTCTTTATTGACGATTATAAACGGAAAAATCATATTGGTATTTATTTTTTATTACTTTTGCCCTTTTGTATAATTCAATTCCATACGGAACTTGTTTATTTTCTGTCATTATTAATAGTAAATTGTATATATATAGTCAATTTATCCTTTCTGTTATTCATGCTAGAACATTTGGAAACTTTCTTCTTCTAATAGGATAATGTATTTTCTGGACAAATTAATTACCTTAAGACTGGATGAGCTTCGAAATATCGTAACGTCAATGGCATCTGACATACAATGAATGAAAAGTTTCATCAACGCCCAAAATGCCTAAAGCATATGTTTGAAGGTTTATGATCTAAGACTCCTACTGACATGATTTAAGTTTGAGTTAAGTTAATCTACCAATCTTGTATGTTAGTTGCACTTGTAAACTTTCATGGTTGGCATGCTGATGATAGTTAATTGAGATAGAAATTAATTTCCTTACTCCGTAGTTCAGATAAAATATATTCAGATAAAGTAAGATAGAAAATATTGAATTTCGACTAAATGTTAAAAATGTTGTTACATATTCCAGATGAACTTTTCGTTTTTTTTTTCTTTCTTTTGAACATGAGACGAAAAAATAAACTCACAGAAATGTATTTCATTCTTAAATATTTTATGTTAAATCTATTCCATTAAAATTTGACTGAAAATTTCTAATTTATACGAATCCTAGAAAATGATAAATTACAAGTTACGGTGTACTCTAATTATTCGCAATGATCAGCGTATAACTTAATAGCTATTTAAATTATGAAATTTAAATTAACTTACCGAGAATTTGTACATTTTAACAAAATTTCTTTAATGGTAGTTTTCCCATGGTATTATTATGCGAAATAAAATATTTCCACTTTGAAGAGATGTTCAAAAATATCATTAAATTAGATTTTTCAAGAAATTTAAAAAAATATGTTTTCACACAATTTAGCTTTCTGAATAAATTTATTGTACAGAGCATCTTTTATTGACAAAAGTTATCTAGAAATCATCACATTTCAGCTTTTCTGAATTTTATATTCAACCAAAGCGAATTAACACGTTATACCTCTACCAGCATGTAACACCGTTAAAATGACGGGATGTGAAAATTCAAACCAATGTTTAGAAGTTTAGATCAAGAAGGTAGAATATAGAGGTAAACTACAAACATAGGCTTTCCTTCACAGGGCTTGTAAGCAGAAATAGTGGACTGTTCATGGCGCTGGTGCCCCTAAATTAAGCATCACGTGATACGGATGTAGTTTCACTCTTTGATTATAGACAGCAGCATGAAATCACATTGAATATTTTATTAATTTCTATCAGAGATTAAAAAAATCCAGATGATCAATAAATATGAATAAAGAAAAACTGTTCATTGATAAAAGTACAGGCATCGTTTTTTTCATTTTAACACTTTCCAACAAAGTTGAAAAGTGTTTATGACTTCGGTTTGTCTGTCCATCTGTCCACTCTCTAAATCTCGTAAATATACTCGGGTTGTTCTGAAATTTTTGGATGTTAGTGACCTCTACCATAGCACGTTCCCTATTTCAAATGAAGTTTATAGCATGTTTAGTTCATTTACAGGGACTGTTAAAATTTTTCCGTTACATTACGACCAATGGGAAAAAAATCGTTTCCAATAATTTTTAATGATGTTAGACTCTTTCAAGCATCGTAAAATTGATATTCATTTAGGAAGTCCCCTAAAATATGCATTCTGTTGAATATGCGGTGCAAAGAATAATTTCTGTTCATTTACAGGGCAACACAAAAGAATTCCGTTCATACCGGTATAGGGGAAATTGTTTGCGGTGTATTTGAAAAGATTTCAGATACTATTTTGTATCTGAATTACAGTATCTATATTATAAAGGACAAACATATCTGTGCGTAACGCATACGTCATTTTGCGAATGGCAGCACTTTGAAATTTGAAATGAAATTTCGGTTTTGCAATTTTCGCTACTGCAAATTTTTAAACTTCTAAACATCGTACATTTTCAATTTTTACACCTTCGTTCAGGGAAAAAAATGTACTTTTAAATGCAATTTGTATGAAATATGTATCTTAATTTGTTTTTGAGATATTAATTTTTTTGTAGTTTTAATACAAATTTTGTAATCGTGGCAACTGAAGTATTCCATTTATATTGAAAGTAAAGGGGAAATATTCATGGTTTATTATTTTTATTCATTATATCCTTATTGATGCCATTTTCACATTACAAATAAAAGTAACTTTTTTATAATTTTTGAACAGAAAATGATGTCAGACATAAAAAAAAAAAAAAACACGCATTCTTCTTCATAAATCAGCTACATTTTAATATTTTTACATTACGCTGATAAATGAGTTTGAGGCGCTCGGCAAAATGATTCAGTGAGTAAAAATGATATATTTAAAACAAAAAGATATATTTTTTTGATAAAACTAAATATTTGACCAATACTATGACAACTAAAGGCAAATTTCTGAATTTTTTTTTCGCGGTTACTAAGATTAGAACTTAAAGTTTGTGCGAATGTTCACACGAAAAGTTGTATCGGACAAACGTGACTAAGTTTGGAAATACATTCATTAATAATCTATTGCGCGTTAAAGTACTTTCAAATTGTGAATTTGAGTGGTGCGTATGTAAATTAGGAGAATGTAAATATAACGTACAGTTTAGATTTTATGGGAGAGGGGGGGGGGGGGGGGATTTTATGATGTGACAAATCGAAATCCTTTTTACTGATTTTTCATCCTGTAAAAACAAATATTAGAGCTCCATCGATAACTTCATCATAATTACTCATCTTGATTACGTAATCTAATACAGTTTAATTTTTCAATAACTTAAGCAATTGAAGTTTGTGGAAATAATATTTTGGTAATTTTAGGTAAAAAATATTATTTGTTTTAAGAGTTAGACAACCAATGCAAGATGATTCTTTTATTGCAATTATTTTTGTAGGTTTATTATAAATTCGATCTGACAGTTCCTTTCAAACATTTTAGTACGTCGAATTTCGACGGGTTCCAACTCGTATTAGTAATGATTGCTTGAAATGCAGTTTTAATTATGATATCCGATTTTTTAGGGTTTTGTTCATCTGAGGAAACACTATTCGTCTCGCACCTCTGTCTGTTTGTCTCTCTGTCCGTCTGTCACAGAGCTCGTTCTCAGAAACTATACATGTTGGAGACTTGAAATTTTGCATACTTAAAGCTGAACATCATACCACAAATCATAAAATTAAAAAAAGTCGTACATTTAACCCTTTGGCTTCCGACATGTGTATTTTAAACTATTTTTACTAAGTGAGTCCCTAATTAGGTTGGAGGCGTGAAATTTGGCATACTTATAGCTGAACACCCCACATCGA
The DNA here is from genome assembly GCA_963932465.1 of Maratus speciosus. Taxonomy (NCBI): domain Eukaryota; kingdom Metazoa; phylum Arthropoda; class Arachnida; order Araneae; family Salticidae; genus Maratus; species Maratus speciosus. Next base: position 359,498,402 of record OZ010791.1, read on the forward strand.
ACGACAAATCATAAAATTTTGAAAAAGTCGTACATTTAAACCTTTGGGCTCTTATATGTGTATTTTAAACAATTCTTTCTAAGTGAGCACCTATTTAGGTTGGAGGAGTGAAATTTTGCATACTTATAGCTGAACACCTCGCATCAAATGACAAACGATAAAATTTTGAAAAAGCCGTACATTTAACACTTTAGGCTCCCACATGTGTATTTTAAACAATTCTTTCTTAGTGAACCCCTAATTAGGTCGAAGGCGTGAAATTTTGCATACTTATAGCTGAACACCACATATCATACGACAATTCATAAAATTTTGAAAAAATCGTACATTTAACCCTTTGGGCTCCCACACGCGTATTTTAAGCAATTCTTTCTAACTGAGCCCCTTATTAAATCGGACATTTGAAATTTTGCATACTTATAGCAGAACACCCGAGGTCTGGGGACAAATCATAAAATCTTGAAAAAGTCTTACGTTTAACCCTTTGAGCTACGACATATGTATTTTAAGCAAATCTTTTTAAGACAGCCCCTAATTAAGTTGGAGACATGAATTTTTGCATAAGTAATAGCTGAATACCTCAGACCACACGGCAAATAAAAAATTTCAAAAAGTCTGATATTATTTGCTCCTCCGGGCTCTAACTTCTGTATTTTAAGAAATTTCACCCGGGCGACACCATTTGACCATTCTTTTATATTATGCACCATAGCCATACATATTTTAGTTGCACTTTTTATCGCCAGGGGCGCCTACTTATCTCGGGAACTGTCTGCCCAATCCTCTCGACTAATATATTTATGAATAGTCTATAAAACGGAGTTTCGTTCGAATAGAGGTTTGTTTAGAATAGAGTGCGCCCCTGGTTGCAAAATGTGGAACTAACAGATTTTTCAAAAGGATAAAGTGTTTTGAAAGGAATATTAAACGAAACCCTTGGTGTGATCTGTGTTCACACTTGCCTACTTGTTCACTATATTTATGCATACTATAATGTGCGTATAAATGCTATAGTTCATATACAGAGCTACAGAAATTAATTCGTAAATGTTACTGAGTATGAGCAAAAATTGCTTAAAGGTAGGTTTTAAAGGAGTTATGCATTTTAGTTTATCAATTTTACACGGTATTTATTATTCACTCGAACAAATAAAATATGCTTAGTAGATGACAACAGTTCATCCACATCAATAATATAATACATTTGCAAACATAAGTACTGGAATTCACTTAGATTTCTGGCTCAATTCTTTTATTTGGCATTTAACGAATCTTCAACCTTCATGTTCAGATAAAAACTATGGAACTTCTAAATATAAACATCTCTTGAATTTTCATAATAATTTATCAAACCGTTGCCACACATTTTTAGCTTTTTTCTGCCTTCCCCGTGTTGCACTTTTATTACTTTGTTGTACTTTTATTTATTTCATCTAAGATTGCATATTCATTAAATAAACCCTTGACTTTGTCAAGATGCGCTGTTGAGAATATTTACAATCCTACATTCGGTCATCCTGACAGTCCGGTGACCCAACGGAACGTGTTTTCAAATCTCGACCATATGGTTAGATACTTATTCTTTCGATTTCACATTTGAAATGGTTTCAATTTACACATATAATATTGTACAACGGACACTACATAAAATGACGTATCACATGACGCACAACATTTAAATCATTGGATACATGCTAACACATTTATATTTTCTTTACGAAAAGAATTATACTGACATCTGTCTTCTCTATCCGCATCATATGGAAAATGGAAGAATTGTTACTCTGCTTGGCACTATTCGTGAATCTATTATATTCTCTATCAAATTTAGCTTCAGGTCCTCTATAATCAAAAATATTAGCAATCCCTGATGATTGTCCATGTCTTCTACAAATTCTATTTCTCCAACTGTATATATTTCTCCGCGGATCATTAAAATATCTTTTAATGCTTATTTTATCTTCGAATTTCGTATTGTCTCTTTTTCTCGGTTCAATCTTTTGCTTTCAAAAATTTCTTGTTTTCTTTCTATTTGTTGTACATCTAAAACTTTTCTCTGATCTTCGTGATATCCGTGACGTTTACCAACAAAATTATTTCTCGGGTAATATTTCCTTTCTTCTCACGTGTTCTTTCGTTTATAATATTTTTCAATTTTCTTCATTTCATTTTTATTTTCATTCGCGCAAGCACATAATTCGCGTTTTTCTTCTAGGTTTTTCATTCATACTATTCGTAAAACCTCATTTCATTCATTCAAATTTTTGTTACTAATTGAATATACTTTTTTTCTCAGGAGACGTTTCCGTTTTACTCATTATTGCGTTTCTATTTATTTCATTGGCCACACATTTTAAATTTTCATCAGTACACCTTTTTGCTTTAATATATCTACAATACATAATGGTCTTGCCTTTGGCGTTTTCTTCCTTGGAGAGATTTTTTATTTTGACACCTTCTTCTGTGACTGTTAAATTGCATCCTGATATTGCACTTACACCTACCAATATGTCACATTCCAGACCTGATACTACGTGAAAATTATCTGTCAGTTTCACGCCGTCTACTTGCATTTCGTGCTCAAAGTATCATATTGGCTCCCTTTCTTCTCCGCCAAATCCAGTCAAAATATACAAATTTTCTTGTCACAATTCAGTTGCGCCTATTTCGGTGTAATATTCTTCAATTATTAAACTCACATCGCTTGCTGTGTCGATGATAATTATCATCAGTTTGTCATTTATTGGAACTATACGTACCTTTTTTGTCGATTTGGCGTTATATTCCGTTCTTGATAAGCTCATTATGTTTCTTTATTGAGCGCCATTCTCGTTTGCTTTCGTAATCGGGCCACTATAATACTCTTGTGTGCTCATTTGATTGCTATTTGTAATTTTGGCAGCGATATGACCAAGCAAATTACAAGAATAGCTGATAATTCTTAAATTAATAGGTCTTTCTGCTCGTCTTATATTATTTCGATGGGCATTTTGATCCCATTGGCTATCTATTTCCCCCCTGTTCACGCTATTTTGCGCCTTATACGATTTGGCGGTTTTAAATCATCTCAACGCCGTATCAAAATCATCTAGTTTTTTCCACTAATACAAATACTTGTTTTATCCTTGGAAATTTCTCAATAAAACGTTCTCGTGTTTCTGGCGGTATTTTTCGCTTAATTTGATCAATTACTAATAACTCCGTTAATCCGTCAAAAGTTGTTACGTTCATTCCACCTACCCATTCATTAAAGTACGTTTTTAACTGAAAACCAAAATAGCACCAATTATTTGTTGGCTCCTTTTTATGAGTCATGAACCTCCTTCTAAATTCTTCCTGTGGCATTTTGAATCTTGTCAGCAATAAATTTTTTATATATTCGTAGTTATTTACATCCGGTTCCTTTTCTCTTGTAATTATGCTAGCTATTTCTAACGGTAATAAACTGAATAGATATGATACCCATTCATCCTTGTTTATTTTCATTTGACATACTTGTCTCTCATATAATGTTAAAAACATACAAATGCCACCATTTGCACTATCAAAACGATTAAGTAACTTCAACAAATCAAAATTTTTACCTGTTCCCATTCTTGGAGCTAGTATTTCTACATCATTCTGAGAGTCTATCTCGGCTTGCATTGTCAATTTGTTTAACTCAAATTCTCTCATTTTTTCTCTATCCTCTATTTCTAACACCAATTTCTTCTCCTCTATCTCTATCTGCCGTCTTCTCTCTTCTGCTTCAAGTTCTAACTTTCTTTCTTCCAACGCTATTTTCTTTTCCTCTTTCTCCCTCTCTGCTTCTAATTTTTTTTTCCTCTCTCCTTCTCTACTTGCGCTGCAAGTTCTAACTTTCTTTCTTCCAACGCTATTTTTTTCTTCTCCTTGCTAGCCGATGATATTACTTCAAGACGGTCTTTCATAAACTCTTCATCAAAACTTTCCCAAGTTTTTATTGCTTCAATTAATGACAAAATGGTTACTTTCTCTGGCATGTTCATACCGTAATCCTCGCATAGTTCAATGAAATCGCTTCGTCGCTCTTTGTTCAAAATCGACATTGTGATGTATTTTTTTCCGTAATCGTTTCAATTTTTATTCAAATCCCGGCCGAGCCCCCAAAATTTGTAGGATTTTATCCGAAAATTACTAAAAGATTCACTTGGCTTATAAATACAAATAAGTGCATCTATTAGTTTATCAATTTTACACGGTATTTATTATTCACTCGAACAAATAATTTGCTTAGTAGATCACAACAGTTCATCCACATCATTAATGTAATTAGTCCTGGCAATAGGGAATTTTACCTAGCAAAATTAATGGTAGTACTGGAAATCGGCTTTCTAGATGTTTTCTGGGTCGCTGAATCCGAATTTGTAACTTCCCACCAAAATTTCCCCCGGCAACCTCCCCAAATTTTGATAACCCCCCCCCCCAAAAAAAAAGGTTTTTATTAAAAAAAGCAATTTTTTTATTACTTTAGAGAAAAAAGTATCTAGAAATTCAAAAAGTAGACAAAATTGCCAACAAATTAGATATATGAGATTATGACTAAGGATGAAGGGGAAGGGGGGATCTGCCTCGGAACATGCGCGCGGTGCTGCGTAAACTAAGTTGCGCAATTCCACTTAACCACTCACACGTTTACATTCGCCCTCCCATCTCCCCTCCGAACTTTCCCTGTAAGGTTTACTTTAAGATTTTTGGGTCGCTGAATCCGAATTTTTAACTTCCCCCAAAATTCCCCCCAAATAGTTGTTTTTAACTTAAATTTCTTATTGTTTTAGGGGAAAAGCATTACGAAACTCAGAAACTAGACAAATTTGCAACAAATAGGATATATGACATTATGAATTAGGATGAACGGGGAGGGTGAGGGCTGCCTCTGAACATGCACTGCGGCTCTACGTGCACTAAATTATGAAGTCCAGGCAATAGGCGATTTTATCTGGCAAAATTAATGCTAGTTCTAGATTTCGACTCACCTTCTGTTTTCTGGGTCGCAGAATCCGAATTTGTAACTTCCCACCAAAATTTCACCCGTCACCCCCCCCCCCCAAAAAAAAAAAAAATTGATTTTTTGAAAAACTTTGTTTTCGAGAAAAGCGCGCGGGGAATGTTCCGAGGCAGCCCCCTCTCTGCCCGTTTATTTTACGTCATAATGTCATGTATCCTATTTGTTGCAAATTTTGTCTAGTTTCTGAATTTCGTAATGCTTTTCCCCTAAAACAATAAGAAATTTAAGTAAAAAACAACTATTTGGGGGGGGGGGAATTTTGGTGGTAAGTTCAAAATTCGGATTCAGCGACCCAAAAAACTTAAAGTAAACCTTATAGAGAAAGTTCAGAGGGAAGATGGGAGGAGTAATATAAACGTGTGAGTGGTTAAGTGGAATTGCGCAACTTAGTTAACGCAGCACTGCGGCGCATGTTCCGAGGCAGATCCCCCCTTCCCCTTCATTCTAAGTCATAATGTCATATATCTAATTTGTTGCAAATTCTGTCTACTTTCTGAATTTTTAGCTACTTTTCCCCTAAAATAATAAAAAAATGGAATTTTTTAATAAAAACCTTTTTTGGGAGTCTTTTTACCAAAATTTGGGGGGGGGGTTGCCGGGGGAAATTTTGGTGGGAAGTTGCAAATTCCGATTCAGCGACCCAAAAAACATCTAGAAAGCCGATTTCCAGTACGACCATTAATTTTGCTAGGCAGAGTCCCTATACGGTCTCTATTGCCTGGACTAAATACATTTGCAAACATAAATACTGGAATTCACTTAGAAATCTTGCTCAAATCATTTATTTGGCAGTTAACGAATCTTCAACCTTCATGTTGAGATAAAAACTATGGAACTTCTAAATATAAACATCTCTTGAATTTTCTTATTATTTTATCAAACCGTTGCTACACATTTTTAGTTTTTTCTGCCCTCCCCGTGTTGTACTTTTTATTTCATCTAAGATTGCATATTCATTAAATAAACCCTTGAGTTAGTCAAGATGCGCTATTGAGATTATTCACAATCCTACATTTATGATCTCAGGAGTTTTTTTACTGTGATTCTTTATTTTAGTTAGAATTTCAGACAATTGATGGCACTGAGAGTAATAGGCGCTCAGTCCAAATTCGCTTTTTGGTACTTCGGGATCCATTCAATAGATTTTAAACTTCCTCTAATATTATTGATTCTATTTATAAGAAATTGACGAAATCCGTATATTCTGAAAAGCACTCTAATTCTAACTCTAATACTTCAGTTGTGTTACCATTTTTTCCTAAAATCAGTCAGCAAGTTGCTAAAATCCTAAGAAGGTTTGATTTTAATGTTATTTTTTCTCCTGTTAATAAAATCACTTTTTCAAATCTCAAACACCCTGTTGATTGCCTAGATAACTGGGGTATTTACCAAATCTCACCCAGGTATTTACCAAATCTCTTGCCAGTGTCGCCTTTCTTATATTGTCCAGACTAAACCTGTTCTTAGAATTCGTTTAAAAGAGCATGAAGGTTATGTTAAAAATCAGGAGCTTGAACGTTCTTCTATTGTTCAACATTCTTGGTCTTCTCAACATAGGTTCGATTTTTCCTCAGCCATCATTATCCAAAAATGTTCTTCTAACCTTGTTATTGATTTTTGGGAGGCTTACCACATCATTAAAAATTCTCACTCTTTAGTCAATGACTTATCTAGTACTCCGGATTTTCCAGGTATTTGGAAAGCATTAATTTAATTTCCTCTTTTTTGGTTTCTTTTTCTCTCCTTCTCCGGTTGATGTCGCGACTTCTCCACCCAGTCGTTTCCACTGCTTCTCTCTCATTGATTGTTTTTGGCGCTTTCGCTACCCGCATAGGGTATATAAGCCAGCGCATCTGTATCTCAGATTTTGCTCAGCTTTGCTTTTTCTAGTACGCTGTTCATTTTCCCTATCTTGCACTGAAGAAGAATCTCGTTTGTAGATTCGAATTCGATTTGCTTTTCATGTATTATTTGTGCATTTTAAACGTTGGTTTTCCTCCTTTTTAATATTGTTGCAAAAAGGTTTATGTGCTATTTGTATGTATTTGTTGTTAACGGGCCTTTAATCCTCTGTGATTTTTTTCCTTCTCGCAATGTCTCAAATTAATAGGTTTTGTAATTTACGATTAAAAAAGTACAGGTTTTTGGAACACTTACATTTCCTACATGATTGTAGCCGTAAGAAGGTTATTCCTAAATTCATTTCCACACGTTGTAATTTATCTTCTTCAAATAGGATTGACAAGGTCTTATTTCGTTCTAAATTAGCTCTTTTAAGAGCTTTGATTCAAGAGACTCGCCACAAATCTGCTCATATAGAGCGCGAGTTATATTCTTTACATATCAGCCTCGCTAATTCTACACTTGATTTTTAGTCTATCGACAGAAGGTCATGAAGCAGAGTTCTCACAGCTTCTTCTGTTCATTGTTCAAATTTAATTAAACTGTTCAAATTTAATACACTTTGTGAAAGTTCTGTCACTAATAAGTAATTGAATTTCCCTCTTGTTAACCAAAATGTTATTTTCAATCTTTCTAGTGTTCCTTTAAGTAACAATCAACTCGATGCTCTCAAATTGAATAACAATTTTTCTTTCTCTGCTATTCCTTATTTACCTAAACTTATTATTCCTATTGAAAGAGACTTTAAGCATAGCGTTCTATCTTCTTCTCAAAAATAGTCCATTAGGCATCTCATTGCCAATACTGTTGATTTAAATTCTAATGTTTATAAGCTCAGTCTTAAACATCCTGTTAAACAATGTCTGAAAAATTTGCGTTCTGATCCAAACTTAATTATTACTAAGGCCGACAAAGGTGGTCATATTGTTCTTCTCGACAAATCTACGTATTTGGAATGTTGGTCCGCATGTGGATATCCGCAAAGACCCTTCCACTAGTGAAATTAACTCTATTAAGTCTGCCATCAAGTCTTCTTCCATTATTCCTGCTAACTTTAAGAAGTCTCTTATTCCGTCTATTGCGCACTGTGCCAGGTTTTATGCTTTACCTAAGTTCCATAAACCTGACATTCCTTTTAGTCCTATTGTCTCTAGTATCGGTACAACTTCTTATAAGCTTGCCAAATACTTAGTTTCTGTTTTTTCTCCACTTTCGAGCAGTAACTGTTTCACTGTTAAAAATCTTTTGATTTTGTTAAAAATCTTCATAATTTTAAGCCGCAGGGTCACATGATGGTTTCTTTTGATGTTAAATCATTATTTACAAACTTTTCGCTTGAGGGGCTTTAGATTACCTCAAGAAAAGGCTTTGTGAATTCCATTTCTCTTATTTTGAATTCGAGGAGCTTATCCTTCTAACTCGCGCTTGCTTGTCGCAAAATACTTTTTTGTTCAATGGTAACTTTTTCCGTATGATTGACGGTTTGGCTATGGGTAATCCCCTTAGTCCAATTTTATGTGATATTTTTATGCACTATTTTGAGGTCGAACTCTTTGAAATTTTAAAATTTCCGTTCTATGTTCGTTATGTTGAATATATTTATTCCCTTTATTATGAATTCCACTGATCCCACCATTCAATTTACCTCTGAAATTGAGACCAATAACTGTCTTTCTTTCAAGGATGTCCTTGTTATTCGTTGTGAAAATGGCTTTCAGACTACCGTCTTTCGTAAACCTTTTGCTGTCAGTCTTCCACCTCACAGGTATTCTTCTCATCCCTCTAACCAGATATTGGCTGCTTTCAATACTTTTGTTTTTTCGGGCTACCAATATTTGTTGCACTCCTCAGTTACTTAGTGCTGAACTTAATACCTTAACCCCTTAATTCTCGCTCCCGTCATATTCTCGGGCTGTGTTTTTTACTCAAATTGTTTGATTCCCACCAGTTTTATAAAATAGTGAAATTGGCTATATTTTAGTATCGTTTTTACTGTCATTAAATAAGGTGGATATTTCTTTTTCATAAAAGTGGTGCCAATAAGCAATTTGAATTATTCAACCGTAATTTAATTCGAGCGGTAAGGGGTTAAAGATATTGTTGTTGATCGTGGTTATTCCTCTAATAGTATTGGTTATATTTATAAGAAATTGACGAAATCTGTCCATTCTGAAAAGCATTCTAGTTCTAACTCTAATACTTCTGTTGTGGTACCATTTTTTTCCCTAAAATCACTCAGTAAGTTGCAAAAATCCTAAGAACGTTTGATTTCAATGTTATGTTTTTCTCCTGTTAATAAAATCACTTTTTCTAATCTCAAACACCACGTTGATTGCCTAGATAACTGGGGTATTTACCAAATCTCTTCTCAGTGTGGCCTTTCTTATATTGGCCAGACTAAACGTGCTCTTAGATTTCCTTTAAAAGAGCATGAAGGTTATGTTAAAAATCAGGAGCTTAAACGTTCTTCTATTGTTCAACATTCTTGGTCTTCTCAACATAGGTTCGATTTTTCCTCACCCATCATTATCCAAAAATGTTCTTCTAACCTTGATCTTGATTTTTGGGAAGCTTACCACATATATAAAAATTCTCACTCTTTAGTCAATGACTTATCTAGTACACCTTATTTTCCAAGTATTTAGAAAGCATTAATTTAATTTCCTATTTTTTGGTTTCTTTTTCTCTCCTTCTCCGGTAGATGACGCTACTTGTCTACCCAGTCGTTTCCTCTGCTCGCTTTCGCTACCTGCATAGGGTATATAAGCCAGCGCGTCTCTGTCTCTGATTTTGCTCGGCCTTGCTTTTTCTAGCACGCTGTTCCTTTTTCCCTATCTTGCACTGAAGAAGAATCTCGTTTGTAGATTCGAAACAGCTGTTTGCTGCTTTCCATGTATTATTTGTGCATTTTAAACGCTGTTTTTTCTGCTTTTTAAAGCAAAAATTTATTTATTTTTATTTTACGTATGCTCCAAATTGTTGTGTGTATAAATTCAAAACATTTGAAATATTATTTTCCACTTTTATGTACGACTTCTTTTTAAAGAAAATTCCACATAATTCTAAAATATAGAAATGTAAACTTGACAAGAAATATTTGGCTTTAAACGATGTAAATAATATATTTACATTAATAAATTTTATGATTAAGATTTGTTCAAATCAGATAAATTTAATACAACTTCCATTTTTCAACACTAAAGAATAAATATAGAAAATATGTATTTCTTACATATAAAAACAACATTTTTTGTATTATAAATAAATTTAATGGATGGGATTATATGCTACACAATTACAATTTTTATACATAAGAATGCATTAAATGAAGTTAAAAAAGTAAATAGTTATCTTTAAAAATGTAATTGTTTTCAGACAGTGCATTGTCACAGTAATTTAAGAAATTTTCCTGACTAGTACGTAAATTGACGAAAATATAATTATAGAATTAATGGCATAAAATCTCGAATTTAGCCATTCTTCCTGATAGTTTTTTATCAGAATGTATATTCTCCCAAACGCATAAATAATTATTATTTTTTATAAATCATCAGAACAATCAAACTAGAAATGCCATTTGTTAAATAACAATAAAAATCTCAAAGAAATAATTGTGTTTATTTATTACAATATCTAAATTCCTTTACAAAACCATTTCAAAATAAATAATTAATTACATTATCATGACTTTAATTAAAACTAATAAAAAACATTAAATATATAGTGTCGGAGACTTTTATGCCCATTGGAATAAAAATGATCTTTAAGGCTTACATATGATGCTATTTAATAATCGTATACTTATGGAAAACTTCAAATAAACGTATTTCCATTTAGCAGTTCCGTTAACGCTATGATTGCCGGAGGAAATAAAACAAAACATTCTCGATGGAGACTTGGAATTCCGTAGAAAATTATTGTGGCTTTTAATTTCACTTAACAACATGGGTTAGGATATCTTCAGATTATTTTAATTGGGTTTATGTCTAAGCTTAAACCGGGCCATTCTAAAAATATGTGGTGTATTATGTGAGTTAAAGTGACTCTTTGTTTAAGGACATTTAATATGTTTCTAAATTTAACAATTATCCCTCCAGTGCATCTTGTTACTTTGTTGAATGCTTTTTCTCATTGAAAAAAAGCCATGGAGGTTTATCCATAAAAGCCTGCCACCTGTAAACCATAACAGAATTACACACTTTGGTAACTTCAGAAAAAATAATGCGGCAGTTTGCTTGAGTCAAGAAATTAAAAATTTCAGACGCCAGGAACATATAAGCAAGAAATTCCTCCTTTTATAATTGTGGATAAGACGATGGCCTTGTTTCACGTAAAAGATTATTGTGGAGCCCAAACTGTTGTCAGAATAAATGTGATTTTTATAGCAATTTGCAAGTTATTTTCTTTAATACAATTTTATTTGTCTGCTTTATTTGTTCATGTATTTTGTCGTTTAAAACAGATACACCAAAATTATTTTAATTTGTATTATGGAATTAATTTGTTTTGACAGCTGTTTTCCAGTTATAGGCAAATACGTGGATTTGAAGTTTTTCAAGTTGAAGATTTTTTTAAGGAAATTTACCTTTACATTCAACTTAAAAAATGTTTTTAATTAACTGTTTTGTGATTTTTTTAGCTTTCTGAATCAGAGGTATTAATTGGAAACCAATGAAGAAAAAATGTACTTCAACTAAATGTTTCTCCATTTGTTAAAAACTGCATAATTTGCTTAAACATTTAAGGCAATTTAAAACAAAAGTTGTAAAAAGTGGATTTTTAAAATTTAGAAAAAAACTCGACAATTACTTTCATATATTATGATATATATTCATTAAATATTGAGAAGACTTATTGTGAAGATATTTCATTTCATTCTTAAATTCCATTGTCATGTTCTAGTGACAGCTGATACGTATTAGATGGGAAAAAAAACATTATGGTACCATGTTTACAACTTTAATTTATTCGTTTTTATATTTTTCTTATGTTTGTATTTTTATAATAAAATATTTTTATGTGTTAAAGTATGCCTGCCCATTTCTCTAAAATACAAAATTCTAAATTAAAAATAATTTCAGCAAAATATTTTTTTTATCCTTAAAGCTTAATGAGAACTTAATGCATTCAACGAAAATGATTTTTAATACAAGCATTAGAGATGCTTCAAATTTCGTATGCCTCATTAGAAAACTCTTCTGGTTATGTCAAAGGAATAAAAAAATATTTTGAATTAATTCTCTGTTAAGTATTTTTTTCTGCCTAAGACAAAGATAAATATTTAAAAAAAGAATTCATTTTAATTAATATGTATTTTAAAAGGAATACTTTGATATTCATTTAAGAAAGGGAAAGTTCTGCTTTTTTATGTAATACATTTTTAACTTAGTGATATTTTATGTAAAAAAAAAAAATAATAATAAGTATATGAATTTTTTTTTTTTTGAAAATCAATTTCTTTTTCGGAAAGTCGATTACGTAGGATTAAACCGTTTTCAAGTAAAACAAAATAACTTGTAAAATAAAAGGTGGATAATCGTTTTAATCTTTTTAAAATAACTTGTTATCAGTTCTTTCTGTTTATATTAACACTAAATATGCCGAAACCCGAACATTTGACAGCATCAAATGAAAATAATTCTATTCGAAACAAAAATTCCTTCATCAAATAAATAAATTTTAGATCACACTGAACTATGTTAAAAAGTTTTTAAATGTAATTTTTTATCTGAAATATTTTTGTAAAAATTTAGTAAAATTCCCATATTTGAAATGTTAAATGTAAATAATCTATTAAAGTTTCAATGAATAAATTATTTTTATTTTTGTTTTGTAACTTGCGAAGTCCGGGATGGATTTGTTTGACATTGTACTATAAGGAACAACCGCTATGAAATAGTACTATATATTAAGCAAATTACGAAAGGTAAAATAAACCAAAAATTTTGTTATAAACGACAACTGGAGGCCATTTCCAATATTTTCGGAAGAAATTTGTGTTGGCACTATAAATGAATAACCGAGGAGTCTATTAATAACATTATTTACTATGATTTTTAGGGAAAAGGCAGGAGACATGTGACATTATAGTCTTAACAAAATAGACTGCATAAAGACAAATAAGGAGATAAAAATAGGTAAAATAGTAATGGATCATCTACAACTTATAAAGGTATTCCACCTGATAAAAGAAGAAATGGAAGATCAAAGTACAGAATACAAACAACTAATAAATTATAGACTGGATGATCTTCCTAGTGATAGTGATATTTCGTCTGAGGGGGAAGATTATGATCCACTCAGTGACGAAGAGGAAGAATATGATGAATACGAGAAAATTAAATCCCTTCCTTCAAGTGAGGAGGATACTACTGATTAGGAAGGAATAGCCAATGAAGCGGGTGATCATGGGGAAAGTAACAAAAGTACTGGAGAAAGTAAAAGAGATAATAAAATAGAAGAGAATGAAAGTGAAGAGGAGTGTACTGTAAAGAAAGAATGGCTAAAAGAAAATACTGGTACAATAAATAAACTGGAAGAAAAAGTCATATACACTAACAATAAGAAGATAAACTTTAGAAAAGTTAGTACAGGAAAAACAACAAGAAGTAACAAAATACAAACCATTATCAGAAGAAAAAGAAATAAAAATAAAGGAACAAACATTCGACCTCCAAAACATGGAAGAAAACATAAAAGAACTAACAAGACAGGATAATAACAACAAAAATCAAATACAAGATATACTAAAGAATTATGCAGAGCAGAAAGAAATTAGTGAACAACTAATAGTAAAAACAAAAAAAAAAAATAGAAACGAAATTATTAGACAAACAAAATAAAATATCTAATAAAACTGCAAAAATTGAGAACCTACAGAAAGAATTACAACAACAACAACACAAAACTAAAATAAACAAAAAAAGAATTTTCTAATAAATCAACAACAACCATCATTAAAACAACGACTAGAAATACTCAGACAACAATTATTACAAAAGAACAAAAATAATAAGAAAATGAAAATAGTACGGTTCCTCAGGAGGGAGAAGCCGAGCAAACTCATAAGAAAGAAGGAGGAGGAAAACATCTGGAGGGTTTTTCTGGAGAACAGCTGAAAATGTAATTTATGAAAAAAACAGAAATCATACTGATAGAAGAAAAACTTCTAAGATTAGAAAAAATGCTAGAGTAAACATCAATAAAAATAGACAAAAGCTATAAAGAAAATTATAAAGAAGAGATATTGGATAAGAGCATTACATGGGAAGAAAATACACTTACAGAGGAAGCGATTCTTATAAGGTGTCTTGAAGATACTTCGGTAATAGAGGTACGTGACATCATAAATACAAAACTAATCGAATCAGAAACTTTACCATTATTTTTCAGCAAGATATCTAGAAATAAGAAAACTATCATCATTAAAACATATATAGAAGCTCAGTTGCAAGAAATGTACTTAAGCATTAAAAAAATTGAAGAGATAAATAGTAAAACAGAAATTTAAATACAGCAAATACAGCACTAAACGAATAATAATAGCATATTATAGTATTCCCAAGAACATACCAAGTGAATACATCAACAGCTTAATAAAACTACATCCTAACTTCAAAAATAATTTACCAGTAAAAATCTACATGTTCGTACAAAAATCAAAATCAAATAACTACCAGCTGGTACTCGAGATGGACAGTCCGACTTCTAATATCTTTCTCAGAATGGGATTTCTCAATGTGGGATTGCGTCATTGTGAAATTCATCTCTGCAAACCGATAGTTCGCTCTGTTAATTGCCAGATTTATGGACACTCGGAAAAATTCTGCAAGAGAGACTCAATTTGTGCTTATTGTGCAATGGGTCACCCAACTAAGAACTGTATAAACTCTGATAAACCAGAACTTAAGAACTGTATAAACTGTTTAAGTCTTGAAAGCAATCATATACATACAGCAGACTCATCGCAGTTTCCTACATTCCTCTATCAGATGCAATATAGAAATGCAGATCAGGGACATGATAAAGGCTATTGCATGGGATATGGTTGGTATGACGGGGGTTCAGCCAACCGTGTATGTAAATAACTCTAGATTTTCATTTATATGTTGTGGGATATCAATAAACCCTCGCCAAATTTTAACACATTACTTATAAATTATTTTACCAATAGTATCGTAACCATATTATATTATTTAAAATAACGAATCCTTACTTAAATCACCAGAAATTAATTTACTACATTTTGTGTTGTGTTGCCAAATTGTGTATAATATTTTTACTCAACTAATCTTTTTCTGTGGAGTACTGTGAAAACTTATGTGATTAACAAACCTAAATGAGCACTAGTTTTAATTGGTAGTCTTGCTCACGCATTCAATGCTGCTCCTTCATCTCAAAAATATATACTCATAATGGTTACTCAACTCAAGTTTGCTTATGCAGTATAACTATCTTATCTCTTAAGTATTAATAATTAAGGAAGTTGTCTAGTAGTAATTTTATTTTGCATAATTAACTAATTCTTTTTCCTCTTCAAGGAACATCCCGCCCTGGGCTAGGGGCTTGACCCAGCCATCAGCCACAAGCAGGTTCACAGGGTGGGCGATTAGATTAGATTAGTCTAGTGGGTGAGGGGGACTTACTTTTTTAAAATTTGGAACAGTGGGGTATCGTTTTATGTATTTATTCATGCTGGAACTAATTAACCCATTCGCAACCAGATACGATGAATTGTTACAGATTTACTGTAGGTTTTATATAAAAAAGTAACATTTTCAATTTATGAGACAACACAAATGTATTATACAAAATTAACACGCCATACCCCTATAACAAGATATATTTATATTTCTGAATCACAATTAATTGAAGATGAACACCAGGGTCTTTAAAAACTTCTGATGATTTCCAAATAAAATGTGTTCAGATTTTATGTAATTCAGATAAGGGAATGGAGACAGTTTGCATTAAAATCCATTTTTCATTTATAAAAGGTCCTTACACTCTTATAATTAACTTGTCCCATGAAATTTCCGATGTCTCGTTCGATTGATAATTACGAGGGCGTTTCTGGTGTGCTGTAGTCCAAGGACTTAAACGAAGAAAGATAGTTCCACAAAGTTTCCGGCCCAAGTGTACTTTTATTTTCGAATATTCTATACGTTTAATGAGAGCTAAGTTGGCAACTTTTTTGTCAGAAATAATGCTTTTGTAGATTTACCAATGTAGTAAAAGTACATAGATACATATGTAGTATTTATTTAAAGTTTTACAATTTAGAAAAAATAAATAAAAAATATATGTTCTTATTCTAAATATATAACGGAAACATCCGATTTTCTTTTCCTTTACGACATCCTTTTTATGTTCTCTGACCCTGTTTATACATCCTCGCAAGCTAAAGCACGGGGAGGCAAAACTTTACGATGACTTCACCACTCATGATGAACAGGAATTAAGTCGCACCAAACCATTCGTTGTTCATGGAGGTTATCTACTGCATGATGTGAAATGGGAGAAGAAGGAATTGCAATTTTTTCCATTATATTGGCATGCAGCACATAAATTATTCAAAAAACATTTTAGGGTGGTTAAAAAAATACACGTCGCAGATTTACTCAATTGTTATGATGCCCCAGGTAGTATGAAATAAAGTGAACACGTACACTGTTACCAGTATATTATCAAATTGTTTTAGATGTGTGCAAGAACTCCGGCTTTTGGTAATCAACGGTGATTTTAATGGTAATTCTCAAAACAAGAAGCAGTTAATTATTAGTGTGTTAGCTATATTTAAAAGCAATAACGTGAGGGTGACACTTGTGACATGTACGCCAATTGTTTAAACAGGAGTAGAAGAGTATCAGAAGATACTCAGAAACACTGTTACACAAGACACGGTCTGTCTTAATTACCTTTATAGTTTCTAAAAAGCCTATATATTTATTAAAATTCAAAATAGGGCCTCTGAAGTGGGGGGTATTTTCTTCCACCACAATAGAATGTTTAAAAAAAATTACATGAAAAAATACATCCTACTCGCATCTACGTTTAGCGGGTGAGAAAGAATTATTGTCAGACGCGGCAAAGGTACAAAAGCTATGATGTGGATAGTTAGCAACAGTCCATTCAAAGAACTGTATTGACACTTTCATTTGAAAGAATAAAATGGTTAACTAAGTGCAGAATTCAAGCGATTCTCCTTAATTTCTACGAAACTAAGTAAGAAATTCTCATAATCGATGCACTACTGTACAGTCAGCTCTAGAAGTCTTTGAAAAAGTATGTGTACATACATTGGAATTTCTTCCTAATGCTTCTAATAGTGCTGTCCAAAATTCATTTAGAAATTACAGTCGAATCCAACAGTAGTTTCAAAGTTAAGTGAAACCCTAAAAGTGAGGATGGAATTGACATGATGTTTAATTAAATCCTGTTTGACTACTTTATACATGCGGCTGACGAAATAACTGATACGAATCCTTGTTTCTGTAATTATGTTTGGTGGTCGACGTGCTGCAGTTGCAATAATAGCGGAATAACTTGAACTTTACTCTACAAAAGTTTTCAGGGTGTAGTTTTTTGCAATACTCTGCAAGAAAAATAAGAAGTTACTTTGCCGACAGAAGTCGATTTTGACACCTTCGATGTCCTTGAAGAAGACAGAGACGACCCTGATTTTGATTATTTTAATTTTAAGAATTTTTATTATGTATAAAATTATTAAATATTATATAAATAACATGTTTTCAATGTAAAATATGTGTAATAAAGTTGAGCTATTTCATAAAGTACAATTTTCAACTTTTCATTCCTAAAACTTGTCATAAATTTGTAACAAGTCATTGTATTAACGTGAGAATGGAATCATTCGATTTAGACTTAAATATTACATACTAAACAATATCCCACTCGATCTACTTAAAAAATTCATTTCTTCCCCTGCCGTCTATAAAATATCTGCTTTATTACCCCCAAACCATAATAAAACAACTTTATGTTTGGCATCTCATCGGATGTTCATTTATACAGCTAAAACGAAAATTTCCCCAAAACTTCGTGAATGCCGACCAATTGTCATATTTTACTCATTTTTTGGTCTATTTTTCCTGTATTACAAACCCTAATGAAATCTGACTGTTATCTGTAATTATACTGATTACTGTTATCAGTTTCAACCGAAATCGAATATTTGCCGAGACACAGTTTTTGCTGTAAAACGCTATTTTATCAGCATTATATACACACACACATCTATTATATATATAAAATCCAAACGGAAATTTCGTTCCGAACGCCTAGATTTCAAATTCTACTACATGGATTTTGACGGAACTTATACCTTTAGATAGGTATCATTTCAGGGAAGGTTTTAAGCTATAACACAACATTCTACCTAGATTAGTTATAGAATTATGACGGAAAGTTCTGTTATTTTGGACGATAAGGTTTAATATTTTATTTCTTGGCGAAATTTATCGTTGATAAAACAAAAAAAAATGAAACAGCTATTACACCTCGAAACATAAAAGAAAAAACTGTTACTATTTTAATTAATTAATAACGCTTTGTTAGCATTGTGATAATTCACATCATTAAAACTGTTACTAATTTTAATTTAAAAAAAAAGAAGGAAGAGAAAAAGAAGAAAAAATATCCGTTTTAATGAGTCATAATATTAAAAAACGAAAATATTTAATTTAAACATGAAATGGAATGTTCGTAATGCTTAAAAAAATACTCAGTTAAAATATTGCAATTGAAATAAGATTTGGCTCTTTATCTTTTGCGTCAGGTTAAGAAAAATGCATCTCAAAAATTAATAGGATGATATCAAGGAAGCTTCGATAAGTGCATGCTCAGAAATATTTGAAAAAATATCTTCTCATGAGGAATATATAGAAGATTCTTCTCGTGACATATAATATGTTTATAAAAAAAATCCGCAGAACCTCGATTTAGCGTTTGTAAAAAAATAATGAAAATTTAATTTTTTTGACGATTTAATGCTGGTTGGCGGCACAATACAATTTTGAATGATACTTTTTTTATCATAAATAATTTTTAAGTAAAATCTTTTTCTACTCTTCATACGAAGATATTTAGATTAAGTTTAACTTAAATAAATACATTTTTATTACTACAGATTTCTCATATACCTTTATATGTGTATATATTAAAATGTTATTATCGTAATTATACGGTTTAAAACAAAATTTCAGTTTATTAATTTTTTTCCAAATTCAAAATTAATGTCCGATTCGGAACATTGGCAATTTGACTTCGATATTGTTAGTATCAGAAACAAGAAATGGAGGTTATTGTTGCCATTGAAACAAGTATTTAATATAAAATGTTTAATGGTAGCATTTTTAATTAGCCAGCTACTTTCAAAACAAACTTAAAACGGCAGTATTTGATTATCCCGTCGACAAAGTAACTATCGCCAAACTAAAAGATTAAATGCCAATAATTGCTGATCGTAAATTTTACATTCACTTGACATTAAACACGGTACACGCGTTTGTTGCGTCATCAAGGGATTTTTAATTTCACTCCTATTTGTAATTTGAAAATTTACATATTCTTTCGTTGTTTAAAATAAAAATTTTGTCAATTTGTATAATTTGGCGAATAGTTTGTCAATTTATATAATTTGGCGAATAGTTTGGCAATTTATATAATTTGGCGAAATTGGTTGAATGATTAATCAAATAGTACCCCTAAAACGTTTCCAGCCGGTGAAGCCATGTAAAATTAAATAACTACTGCAACACGCTATTTTTTTACATTATATATGCTTAAATATAAAAAATAATACGCTAATCCTTCGTTTAAGTTAAAATTCATTGAGTTTCAGGCATTTAAACACTTATTTAACAAGCAATTTTCAAATGCATTTAAATATCTTGAATTTGGGATGGAAATGTGTTGTCTAGCCAAATAGCGTGGAACGTTCGTCTTTTTTGCGCCAAATACTCGAATATATATAGATTTGTTTGAGGTTTTTACTGAGATTCCGCCGCCAAATTTGACTGATGTTTTACTACATACATGAGTAGTTTTAAAAGCATTTTTCTTTTCAAAATAATTTGAGTATGCTCTTTAAGGAGACCTCCCTTGTAGTAACAATTTTGTTTTTGATTTGTTCATTTTTATTTCTAACTCTTCCATCATGTGACTCACAGACGAAACTAGCAGATGTAATTGTAAAAATGATGGTACTTATGATTTATATGTTATATGTTTATTATTGGATGATTCGTTTATATTTGAAAGGAACCGTGGACGGTAAATCCGATTTCAGAAGATTACGCGAAATTTGTACTTTTAGTAATTAGCGATTAGTTAATTTATGTTTTTTTTATTATGGAGCAAACGGACAAAAGAAGATTTACTAATAGATATTTTTCATGTGCAGTTATTTTACTATCACTAAAAAAGCATTAATCTGAATGTACAAAAATAATTTTTCAAATGCCAAAGGTAGCCAATGGAACAATATTTGTTCATTTAGCCTAAGTTTTTTTTAAAAAAGTACCTCAAATTCAATTAAAATTTCAATCATTATAAAATTTTGGCTGATGCACAGCCCAAGCAGCTGACCGTAGTGACAAATTTTAGATTTATTTTACTATCACTGAAAAGCATTACATTGAATGTATATATATATATATATATATATAACTTTCAAATGCCAAAGGTGGCCAATGGAACACTATTTGTTCATTTACCCTAGGTTTTTAAAAAAAGTACCTCAGATTCAAATAAAATTCAATCATTATAAAGAAATTTTGGCTGATGCACAGCCCGAGCAGCTGATCATAGTCACAAATTAACGTTTTTAGTTTTATTTAGGCAACAAACTGATAAATAATGACGTCTTGAAAATAAAAACATGTTTATTTCTCCGTCTTATTACGCTCATTAGAGAAATGCGAAAAAAATCTTCGATTTGCCAAAAAGATCACGCCCCACCAGTGGCTGAGAGGTTCTGCTCTCGAAGCTGGAAGACGGGAGGTGCTGGGTTCGAACCTAATCGCGGCCGTCGGCCTAACCGTTTAGGGGTTTTCGTGGTTTTCTTCGAAACCTTGGATTTCCATGCTTAAATACGGGTTAGGTTCCCTTAGAAAGACCCCCATGAAGGGCACTCCCCCTTAGGGCCTATATCCCTCGTGATGATAATTGGCCGTCATAAACACAACCAACCAAACAAGCAAAAAAGATCACAACTAAAAATTTTGCATAACTAACTTTATTTATCATTTGCAAAGAGTTTTGATTGTGAAAGAAATTCAATAAACAGCAATTTGACATTATTTAATGGAATGTAGTTTGGAACGTAATTAACTCGGTTTTGTAGCTAACTCTGGTACATTTTTAGCCATACCGTTACGAACATTTCTAACGTTGCACGTCAAACTTGGTTGTTTATCCGATTACGGATGATTGGGAAGATTTTATTGAATGAAAACTAGAGGTTTAGTTTTCTATTTGAATTAGTTATCGAGGTTATTTTACTAGGTTGATAGTTGCATGATTAAAACTGGTATGTAAAAAGAAACGGCAGTTAAAGTGACATTATTTTAATTATATTCACACAATTCCGCTTTAAATATCCACTTTTACATGATTCACATATTTTAAAATATAAAAGTTAAATAAGGTTTTGATTGTATTTACTCTACTGGAAATCGAAGATAAGAAACTGTAGAGAAAACCTGGCAAAAGAAGACGTATATTACCAAATATAATGTAACGTACAGATAGATTGTATTTATGTTATGAGATCCGCACAAAGTACCAAGCTGAGAAACCCGGAGTAAAAGAACTAATAAACGAAAGTGAATAACCCGAACATTCTTTAAGTTAAATGGTCAATCGCTGCAGTCATTGTAATTCTCTCTTTTTTTAGTAGTGTTGTGATACGATCGCAATGGCCGAATTTCCCTCCCAAACTCTACAGGTGTACTAAAGAGTTGTTTCTGAATTGCCCGTATTTCGTCTAACACATCAGATATTGTAATAGCGCAATTGCGTCCGATGCGTATTCAGAAAATGCGGAAGGACCTTCCAGGTGAAGGTCCATATTAATTTAAAATACAGGGTCGGATTTTCCATTTCGTTTGATTGAAGGTTTATTTGAAAAATGCTCCAGCGCAGCGGGCTCAGCCTGCTAGTATATATATATATATATATATATATATATATATCACTTTTCCATCTGTAATTTTTTTGTTTATCAAATCATATATTTGTATAAACGTAAAAACAGTATTTATAACTTCTAGGAAAGTATACGAGACACATTTATAGAGGTAGAAAAGAACTGTAAAGCTGGGATATTTGCCAGACAGAGAAAAAAAAGCAATAAGAGAGAGAGAAAAAAAAACAATAAGAGAGAACGAGAGCTTTCTGTCAATAAACGTATGCCAAGTGAGAGATGGATCACAACCACAAGCACATTTGTTTTCACGAAATATAAATACCCATAAAACAGAATAATCTGTTTTTCCATTTGAACTTAAAACATTAACTCTATGAACATTTCGATCCAAAAAAACTATTTTGATAATTTCTTTTTCTAAATCAATATTGTAAAAATCAAAAGTGTATGCATATAAATAATTTCATTCACAATAGTATTTTACAAACTTTACATGTTAAGGGGCTCCGCGACACAAAAACCTTCCATTTTTTTTAAATATTTTATTGCAGTAAAAAAAATAATCTCTTTTTCTGTTTAAAATGACGCTTAAATCATGTTTATATTCTTATTAGAATAGAATTTATTATTTTTTTGTTTTGTTTTGCTTTCAAAATCTAGTTTTCAAACAATAGTTGTCATGCAAACGATTTCTTGTGAAAAAGACTTTTTCTGCATGATGGGTTTTTTCACCACTTCTCGTATTTAAATTGTTATTACTAAAGTACCGTTAAAGATATATCGTTCAAACTTGGAACATGGCTTTTTCAGTTAGTTTGCTTAATTAGTTGATTCAGCATATTGGAAAAAAATATTTACTTTTGAAAATATGATTGTTTTACATCATTTACATTAAGTTACGTCGTTTTTTCTTTAATTTTTTCTTTAAATATTTTTAATTTAATGTTTATTAATATTTAAAAAATGCTGAACCTAAATTTTAAACATAAATATTTCTATTTGTTTAAATGATAAAAAATTGAAATTCTACAAATAATATTTCGAGTTATAAAGATTTTAATTTACGCCACTTTTAAAATAAATTTTACATTTATTTATTTATTTTTTTTTATATGAGAAGTTTTATCATGTGATTTTGTTTACAAGTGCTATGATTAACCACCACAAAAAAAATTCAAAATTTTAACTGAATAAATTGAAATTCTTTTAAATTGTGTCCCGGACCCTCTTAAAGGTAAGTAAGTGCACATCACAAGCATCAAGGATTTCTCTTTAAAGAAATAGACAAGCTCGAATAAAAAACAGATTTTATCTCATAAATAAAATCAAAGTATCGTCACGAAATAAGATATCAATTATTGTATAACCTCTCCGATTCATATCAAGTTTATGTGAATTGCGGAAAAAAGTCTGTATTTGGTATCTATGAAATAACATTCCGAATACTATTTTAATTAATGATCAAATATTTTTCTGATAAATTTTAACATTCTAAATATATATCATTATACCGTATGTGAAAATATCCAAGATACACTTTTGAGTATAATTACAGCATTTCGCATTGTTTCACACAAGATGGAGCAGTGTAGAAGATTTTTTTTTAAACTTTTACTCCCAGCACGCAATCAACTAATGAGAAAGCCAAAATAAGGTGTATCTATTACTTAAAAATCTATTATTAACAAAAATAACATTTGCACTGAATTACTCTCTTTCTTTTCGATCGTTGCGAATTATTACAGGTTTATCCTTTTCTTATCACTTATTCTACGCCTTTTTTCTCACTATATGTTCGTATTCGAAGAAATCTGGTAATTATAAACCGTAAAATGTGTTTAATTGTTTTATGTAATAAAAAGCTGAAAATAGAACAACCGGTAAAATTGCCACTACTATACGATGGAATTTAACTTATTTACGAAAAATATTTAACTTATACATTCTAGAATTTTAAATATAGAAACAGATAATAAATTCCCCAAGATATTCACGAAATGGATATGGAATCTTACAAATTATAAAAATAGAAGTGCTTTTTGTAGTTTGAGTATAATATTATAATCTTATAAAAATTCATAAGATGTCTAGACTTTTAATTTACTTTATATATTACGGAAATATACGACTCAAACTAAAAGTAATTTCTCTACTTGCATAATAAACATTTTGCATTTTTGAAATATTTATATTCCATTACATTCCATATGCATACCATCTCGAAAGATTTATAAACACTTAAGAAAATTATTAGGTCTAATTTTGGTATATGTTTATGTACATGACTAATACATATTTTTTTCAAATTAGGGGGGTGGGGGGTTGTTTTCAGAAATTTTGCAATAAAAAGCGTAATATTTATTATTAGAAAATTCGTAGTAACTTTTTTATTGTGATGGCTATAGAGAATACATCTGTGTTAGACAATTTTATGCTTAATGATGAAACATTATTCTAATCGCTTTTATTTATTTTTTTAGCGAATTTTCCTATATATTTTTCGTCGCTATTATTTGTCTTATTTATTCGCCTTAAATTTATTTATCACTATCTATATTTTTGATAAAAATGCATAAACGTCATGTTGATAATAGTTTTCATAACGGAATGCGCACATTAATTGACAAAAAAATTGTAATCGGACGAAAATATTAAATCAGACAACTTCATTGATTTTTTAACCGAATTGAAACAATGGCGATTATTTAAATCGTCGGAAAATTTTGTTGTATTTGCTTTTAATTTTTATGTTGAACATGACACTTAAACGGATTTCATTTCTTCCATTTTTAGATGCGTTCATAATTATACAAATAAGTAGCACCTATAGTCGTCGTTCGGTCCGTCTATCTGTCCGCATGTAACGGAGCGAAAACTACCCAACCGAATAGTCTAAAATTTTAAATATATAGTTGTTACAAAATTTTGTCGAGTCGTTTCAAATTTTGTGAAAATCGGATGTATAATTTAATTACAGTGAAAGTCAAAAATTTTCCGTTACATTACGGCCAATAGTAAAAATTTATTTCTAGAGCATTTTAATGATGTTACAGCATTTCGAAGAGAATGAAATTGATATTCATTTATAAAGTGCAATGCCATATACATTCATTACAATATGCTGTGCAAAAACTATTTCTAAAACTAGTTATAGTATGAACGCACCACATTGGCTACTATTGACGTGCAATTTCCAACTTGTTTCTATTGTTAAGTTCTTCTTGTGCTAAAATCCTGTTTTGATTCCATTAGGACATACAAATATAATATTTATATACATGTATGTTTCTTTGTTTCGGGGGCTGGGGTAATTATCGGTAGTAATTTTCACACAAAAAAAAATGACTAATCTTCACGAAACACATGCATGGTGTTAATGTACGCAGTAATACTGTTGGTTTATGAATTTTCCTTTATCGTTTATCGAATTATTTAAAGGGACTTGAATCAACCTGATTTTAGGTAGCTTTCATTACAAAAAGCTACCTATTGCAGCCGTTCGGAGGAAAGCGATTTCAAAAAATTTTGGTATATTTTCATCGATCATGACCCCCAGACCCCGAAACCACCCTCCGTTCAAAAGTTGATATATATATATATATATATATATATATATATATATATATATATATATATATATATATATATATATATATATATATCCATATATATATATATATATATCTGACCTTTGTCATACTGTAACTCTCGAATTTATGAACCGATTTGGATGTAATTCGGTATGTACATAGTACATACCAATGTCTCGACCGAGTTCGTTGGTCAGCTTCATCCGCCATTTTGTTTCAAAATGGCGGCCATTTAAAATTTTCTTAAAAATTTTTAATTTGAAATGAGGTACCAAAGAATTGAAAATGGAAACATATTTTTTTCTTATGTATTTGACCTTTATACAAAGGTTCCGGAGCAGTTTTTGTTTCGTCTATATCTTAAAAAATGGCTGAGTTATAGCATTTTTAATTTCTAGCGTGGCTGACATTTTGAAACGTCCTGAATTTTGTCACGCGATAAAAGGCGTATTTATGAACCGATTTGGATGTAACTTCGTTTGTACATAGTACATACCAATGTCTCGACCGAGTTCGTTGGCCAGCTTCATCCGCCATCTTGTTTAAAAATGGCAGCCATTTAAATTTTTAAGAAAAATTTAAATTTGAAATGTGGTACCAAAAAATTGAAAATTGAAAAAGTATTTTTTTTTTATGTATTTGACCTTGATACAAAGATTCGGGAGCAGTTCTTGTTTCGCCTATATCTAAAAAAAAAAATGGCTGAGTTATAGTATTTTGAATTTCTAACGTGGCTGACATTTTGAAACGTCCTGATATTTGTCACGTGATAACAGGCGTATTTATGAACCGATTTGGATGTACTTTGGTGTGTACATAGTACATACAAATATTTCAACCGAGTTCGTTGGCCAGCTTCATCCGCCATCTTGTTTCAAAATGGCGGCCATTTAAAAAAAAATTTAAAAATTTAAAATTTAAAATGAGATACCAAAATATTAGAAAATGAAAAAGATTTTTTTTGTATGTATTTGACCTTAATACAAAGATCCCGGAACAGTTTTTGTTTCGTCTATATCTAAAAAAATGGCTGAGTTATAGCGTTTTGAATTTCTATTGTGGCTGACATTTTAAAACGATCTGATTTTTGTCACTCGATAACAAGCGTATTTATGAACCGATTTGGATGTTACTTGGTCTGTACATAGTACATACCAATGTCTCGACCGAGTTCGTTGGCCAGCTTTATTCGCCATCTTGTTTCAAAAGGGTTGCCATTTAAAAAAAAATAAATTTAAAATTTAAAATGAGGTATTAAAAAATTGGAAAATGAAAAAGATTTTTTTATGTGTTTGGCCTTGATACAAAGATTCCGGAGCAGATTTTGTTTATGAAAATTTGTTCTTTTGTTTATATCTTAAAAAATGGTTGAATTATAGCACTTTGAATTTCTAGTATGGCTAACATTTTGAAACGATCTTGTATTTGTCACGCGATAACACACGTATTTGCCTATTTCCATGTGAGAAAGCATGTGGATAGTATACATCAATATCTCAGCCAAATATAAGTTACTTTAAATAAAAGCAACCTTGATAAAGCTGACTAATTTCGCGAAATTCTCATTCATAATGATTTAGTATTGATAAAAATTAGTATTGAATCTCCTATATTCGGTTTCCATTAAATTGAGCTTCGCGTGTTTGAATAATATAAGTTGGCTTTTTTAAAATAAGGTATTTGAAAGCTACCTCTTCCTCCCGGCACTGGCCGGAAGGACTTTTTAATGAATATAAGGTTATTGTGCCTGAATGAGACGCTATTTTTTATAGTTTTGTCGCAATTTTCGGCATAATTAGAATTGTATTAATTAAATATATATTTTATTACGAAGAAACTTATTGAATACTGTGACTTTAGTCCAAAGCTAATTTGTTTTGCAGAAATTGAATACATCTCTGTTATATAATGCCACAATATTTGACTGTGACATTTACGGTATATAAAACCTAAATGTGATGTCCAAAGCCCTAAATGTGATAATGCGTTTCATGCATGAGAATTTGTCTCAAAATATTCAATTTACCCTTAAATGCTGTTGCAGAATTTATCGCATATCTACTGTGAACAGTCTCTGAAGACAATTGATGAAAAATAAATAAAAAGCTTTATTATACACACGATATTGTTTCTGTAATAAACTTTATGTACAGTCGTGGGAAAAAAAAGTAAAACACCCGCTACTAACTCCTCAACAAATTATCGTAGAAGAAAGTTACTGATACCGAACGACGGGAAATAAAGTCTTTTAAATGATGTATGTAACATTTGCTTAGGAGACCACATACAGATTAAAACGAACCCAAGCTGCATTTTTTTCAAAGGCGATATCCAAATTTAACAAGATATTTAAAATCTTAGGTTAAAACTATATCTAGAAACCATATTTCAAGTCACTTGTGTGATAAGTATTTGAATTATAAACATTCAAAATTTAGTGCTTCAAATGTTAAATTACATTTTCATATTTTTATTAATATCTCCTGCGTTTGTACTCCTAATGTGCTAATGTTTTGTGTAACTAAAATACCCAATCATAAATACGTTGAACTTGTAATTTTTATAATTTTATGATATGAATTATGAAATTAATATTAAAAAAATATGAATTGCGACCTACATTTTTTTTATGGATTTAGATTTATTGAGTCCTGCTTTATGGAAATCCAAAATTTCAAATTTGTCCTCCAAGGAGTTTTCAAATTATACATGAAAAACGGCAAAATGATGGTTTAAAAGTCGTCTATAATATAAGTAATTAGATATTTTGAAACATCTTATGCTATCCACTAATCTAGAAATCTTCAATGACTGCTTGAGTGGCGCAAGATGCCTTTATCAAAAAGGGGGCTCTCTCGGTCAACAATCGAGTACCGAACTTCGATTTGGATACAGCCCCAGAAATACGCTCGTTTTAAAATAATTAATTTCTCGTAACGCTATCGTACGAATTGCATAAAAATTTGTTTTTAGGCTATTTGAAGGGTGTACTGTTCTTTTACACTGTCAGAATTGTGCACTGCTATTAAAAAAAATAAGTTATGGTTCATTTTAATATGTAGTTGG
This sequence comes from Maratus speciosus, assembly GCA_963932465.1. Taxonomy (NCBI): domain Eukaryota; kingdom Metazoa; phylum Arthropoda; class Arachnida; order Araneae; family Salticidae; genus Maratus; species Maratus speciosus. Next base: position 359,527,155 of record OZ010791.1, read on the forward strand.
CCCCCTAATCAAATTTTATACACATCATTTAAAAGTAGATTTTATTGCCAATTGTGTGGTACCAGTAAATTTCTTCTACGAGTTTTTTCAGTGTTAGTAAGGGGTGTTTACTTTTTTTTCACGACTTTACAGGAATATTATAAATTAAAACCACTCTTTCGACAGTTTTAAGCATTAGTACTAGGGCTCCAAATGAAACAAAAGTGCACAAATATTTATATTTAGTCAGATAATTTCAAGTTAATCCGTGACAATTTTAAAGCGAAGTGATGTGTGATATCTCCGGCAGCAGTTAAGGGTTAAACACTTGTCGCTGGAAACATTGTTTAAAATTCGCGAGTGAATATTAACCCGTAAACACCACAATAGTGCGATATGGGATTCAGTATATTTGTACTGGCAATATATCTAGAATGAAATATAGCACACGATTCATATAAGAAATTCAATCAGGAATCGGAAGAGGATACTGACTTTTATCAAAATTCTTACTTCGTAAAAAAAAAATGTAAATCAATTAAAGCTTGATTTAAATATCGCCAACGTTTTAAATTTCGGTGGGAGAGGATTCCCATTATTATAGAGTTCTTGGGTTAAAGGATTGTTTTCAAGATATTTATAACATTGTTAACAAGAATGTTTATTACATATAACTCGAGTTATACTAAAATGTCTCATGATAAAAATATTATATTAATAAAACACAATTAATCGCTCAATGTTTCTAATAATTCGATTTAAACAGACTTGATTAAGCCCAAGAGAAGCCTAGGACCTGATATTGTGTTGCCTCCACCCCTCTCCTGTTCCTTAAACTTTCACCAAAAATTGAACATTTCCGATGCCTTAAACTACGTATATGGAAGCATGAATACTCATTTAGATGAACACGGTTTTATTTTTGTATCCTATTACAATCTAAAAGATTGAAATGTTTATCATAATGAGTAAAAGTTGGAAACAGAATTGAAATATCAGATTTAAAATAAGTGAAATAATTTTTGGAGACCTCCAAACCACGGTATAACTCAGCTATATTGTGTTTTAATCAGATTCAGCATTTAAGATACGGGAACATTTTAATGTTTGTAAAATTAACGTACCTAATCGCATTAATGTAATATAAGCGTTTACAATGTATACAAGATTTTTCAGATTCTGCACCATATAAAACATTGCAAACCCCGTAACCATGTATCTATAGGGTAGGCCGGGGCACGTTTACTCATGGGGTACGTTTACGCAGTGCATGTTTTCCGAAACGAGTTATAACTGGTGCGCCACTAGACAGATTGATGCTTCACCCTAGTGGGTATTCTCACATGTCTTTTGAGCGTCAGTCGAGCTTCGATCTAGCATGAGGAAAGGATAATCTGTTTTCTGTCAAGGTAAGTAAATTTTGTGTTGAATTTATTGAAACTTATTGTGAATGAATAATACTCAGCTAAGGATAATCAAATATATGGACATTAGCAGAATGTTATTCTTTTATTGAGAACTGTATTTGTATGAACAGAAATGTTAATAATATTCGTTTCACGCTAAAAATAAATCCAAACATGTCGACGGGGCACGTTTACGCATTGACATCGGGCACCTTTGCGCACATTCGAAAAGAAGAAATTACGTAAACATTTACTAGTTTCTATGGAAGCAGAACACGAAGACAGCAAAGGAAAAATTATGAAACCAAAAACTGCAAAAGGGAAAAAGGTTGTACACTCTGGAATAAAGAGAATGGTGAATGAATCTGATGAAGAGGATGAAAACTCTGTATATATTTATTGTTTGAAATCATACAGCCAATCCAAAAAAGGTCAAGACTGGGTTCAATGTCTTATATGCAAAATGTGGTCTCATGACAAGTGTGCAAAAGGAAATACTTTATTTTTGTTTGTAAAACTGTAACAGTGATGATGAATATGACTAATTAGTTTCTGTTTTGAATTAGCAATAATCCCTATGTTTTCAGATTAGCCTATAAAATGTACTTTAATTAATTATCTTTATTTTTTTAAACAGTGTTTTAAGTTATAAATAAAACATTTCAATTTGGTTAAATATTTATTTCACTTACTCATTGGTATCACTTATAATATGCGTAAACGTGCCCATTTGATACGCAAATGACATGGACCTAAAAAAGAAAAAAAAACTGTTTAAAAACACAAATAGGGCAACAACTGAATGCACAAATTTTGACTTTATTAACTGCTTTATAAAACCACGATGTCTAAAATTTCTTAAGTTAAAACATAAAAATTAGAAAATTCATTGAAAAAAAATCCACCTAAATTCTCTGTCTTGATAATACAACGCTATTCTTACGCCATTTTTTAAATAATAATTTTAAATACAAGTATTTTTTTTTTCTGTTTTGATCATTTTAAACCTATATTTAAGTACCCAGACAAACAAAAACACTGTTAGAGAATTATGCTTAAATTCCTAATTTACTAAGTCAACACAGCCTAATTAAAATAATTTCTGCTTTAAACATTAATAGAATCCTGCCTCGTTAATCCGCTAAATGTTTCTGCGCATTTAGCTTGTTCACTTTGTGGCTAATAAGTATTTGAAGAAAACAGAATCACAAAATTACGTGGAATATTTTATGTCTAATTTTAAAATTGATCGCTATTCTTAAGCTTTCAATACAGGTAAATAAAACATAAGTCGTAGTCCTTCACGTCCATACAGTTATTTGACCTTCAAAGTTAAAAAGGAAAAACCTTTAGCTATTTTCGGGATTTTTTGCCTCATTTAGGGAAGATGGGTGCGCTGTATAATGAACTATGTCTATTTTAATGGGACATTTTTAAAAAGAAAATGTTTTAAATACAGAGTTGTGTTTCGCGATATGTTCCTGAAGTTCTGATAAGTGTTTGAACAAACATTATTGCATTATATAGCATTTATTTAGGATAATTGCATTAAGGTATTAAGTACATGGACATATTCGCATTTAGAGGTCATCACATTTAGGCACAATGAACTTATAGTCCAAGAGGCGACGACATAAAATACATATGTTATCAGATACAAGGTGAAAAAACAATATTTTATGTAATAGTAAAAATAGAGGAATCTAACGACCCATGTCTGCCGGAAGTGAAATAGTGCCTAAGCCAGAAATTAATACCACTCCCGGTGTATTTATAGAGGCATATCCTAAGTTATGTAATACAGGAAAAATAAAATATGGAAATGTCGAGTTCACTTAGTAGGCGATGTAGGAGAGATATGGTACATTTTCTTTACTAATTTTTTATAAACCTTAGAAAGCTATTTTTAAACAAATTTTTCGTGTTTTCTTATAAAGTGACAATTTATTTATTTATTGAAGATATACTGAATTTAAAAAATAATCATAAAAAATATATCCCAATTATTTTGAATAGCTGCTTTTGTATCAAATCTCCCCATTACTTGATAGGGTTGATACACTTGCAAGGAAGATTCGATACATTGTTATGTAAATGGAAAAAAATGCAACAATTCATGTGTCATACAATTATTTATGATATATCATGAAATATTTTAGTAAAATTTAAAAAGAAATATCATTGACATATTTTGAATGACATATATTTATTAAAAAAAAATAAACAATCCTATTAACACACTTTTTAAGAAAATAAATATTGAAAAAAAAAACCCTAGAGATCTTATTGCAAGTAAAAAATTAAGTGAACATTGCTCATTGGCAAACAATTTAACATAAATTTAGCACATTTAAGCATTCTTTAAAAGAAAAACGAAAAACTCTATCATTTTGATATTTAAAGTCAATTGATTTAACGTTTTTATTTATTTATTTATTTTTTGCCTTTCGTTAATTTTACAGGGTGGCTACTAAATACTGTTACAAATATTCAGTCATTTTATTTTACAATTATAAAATAGAAAATGATAACTACACTAATATGATGAACATCAGAGATGAAAGTTTACCGGAAAAAAAATTTTACTCGAATTAACTGCCATCTTTATCCATTACCAAAGATAATCTCTTCTGCCATTGTCAGACTGCGGCACGAATCATTTTAAGAGGTAATCGGTACCATTCACGCAATATGGAAGCTTTGTGAGAGTCCAAACTTCTATGCTTGTTGCTATTTACTTTACCCTCTAAAATCCCCCAGACGCAATAATCTAAAGGATTTATATCCGGTGAAGAAGGTGGCCAATCTTCTTGCATGATAAAGTTTGGACAATTGACCGGCAGCCAAGACCATGTTGATTTAGCTTGATGCGACGGTGTAGAATCTTGCTGAAATGTCCAATTCTTTTTGGAATACAACCTTTCAGCTTGTGGCAATAAATGTGTAGCCAATATGTTCTGTTTGTAATATTCGCATTGATTTTTATCCCTTTATCGATGAACTTCAAAGGCAATTTTCCATTGTTTGACACTGCAGTCCAAACCCTAACAGAATTCTTGTTCTGAAAGCATTAACAATTCGAAAGGTTTCAGGCATATCCTTGAGGGTTGCTGAATATACGACATCATTTTTAGCATTATAACACTGTTCAGTGTAAAATAGCTTTCCATCAGAAAATATTATTCTGGCAACACTTTCCTACCATGCCTCTTCATCAATTTCTTCTTCCTTTGTAATCTTTTTATTCTTTGTGCAGCAGTCAAACCTTGAATTTTTCTTTTGGGATAAGGGACATAACCCAGATCTTCATTTATAATAACTTGAATAGTTCTGCGAATCGCGTTCTCTTTTGCAGCCATTTTATTTGCAGAACGTTGTGGATTGCTTCACACCTTTTCGCGAATTCTTTTGATGCGCTCTATTGTGCGAACTGAGCGTGGACTTCCTGGCCTAGATCGATCTTTACATAGCTATTAGTATCCAATAATGGATTTATAGTTCTATATATAAATGTTCCATTAAAATCAAGGCATTTTAATTGCTTTAAGATTTCGCCAGCGGTAAATCTGCGATCAAAGAGCTGTTTAATCATCATTCTTTTGGCTTCCCTCTTTAAAATAATTTTAAATATTTGCTTTATAACAAAATTCGTCTGCACTAATAGAAGATTGTCAAACGTTAAAATAGAGAAATAAATTGTTTTACCAAACGATTAATATTAATTCGTATTTTTTGGAGTGTTACAGTATTTAGTAGCCACCATGTAGAAACAACTTCCCTTTCAGGCTATTTAAACTTTTTTTCCTTCTACACGACGAGCGAAGCGAACTAACCATCCATCATCGCTCTGGTTTTTCTATGTATGCTAAATAATGTCAAATATTTTTTTTTTTTTTTTTTTTAGTAAAGTTCGCGATAATCCATGAACTAGCACTAATTAGATTACATAAATCAACATCAGCATTATCAGAAGTATCTGACAAATGTTCTACTTCTTCACTGCTTGAACATTTTACTGTTTTCTTAACTTTTGTTTTATGTAGATAGGCTTTTAGGTAGCTTTCATTACAAAAAGCTACCTATTGCAGCCGTTCGGAGGAAAGCGATTTAAAAAAATTTTGGTATATTTTCAGCGATCATGACCCCCAGACCCCGAAACCACCCTCCGTTCAAAATTGATATATATATATATATGACCTGTGTCACACTGTAACTCTCGTATTTATGAACCGATTTCGATGTAATTCGGTGTGTACATAGTACATACCAATGTCTCGACCGAGTTCGTTGGCCAGCTTCGTCCGTCATTTTGTTTCAAAATGGCGGCCATTTAAAATGTTTTTTAAAATTAAAAATTTGAAAAGTGGTACTAAAAATTGAAAATGGAAAAATATTTTTTTCTTACGTATTTGACCTTTATACAAAGATTCCGGAGCAGTTTTTATTTCGTCTATATCTTAAAAAATGGCTGAGTTATAGCATTTTGAATTTCTAGTGTGGCTGACATTTTGAAACGTCCTGAAATTTGTCACGCGATAAAAGGCGTATTTATGAACCGATTTGGATGTAACTTCGTTTATACATAGTACATACCAATGTCTCGACCAAATTCGTTGGCCAGCTTCATCCTCCATCTTCTTTAAAAATGGCGGACATTTAAATTTTTAAGAAAAATTTAAATTTGAAATATGGTATCAAAAAATTGAAAATTGAAAAAATATTTTTTCCTTATGTATTTGACCTTTATACAAAGATTTCGGAGCAGTTTTTGTTTCGTCTATATCTTAAAAAATGGCTGAGTTATAGCATTTTGAATTTCTAGCGTGGCTGACATTTTGAAACGTCCTGAATTTTGTCACGCACTAAAAGACATATTTATGAACCGATTTGGATGTAACTTCGTTTATACATAGTACACACCAATGTCTCGACCGAGTTCGTTGGCCAGCTTCATCCGCCATCTTGTTTAAAAATGGCGGCCATTTAAAAAAAGTAAAAAAAAAATAAAATTTAAAATGAGATACCAAAAAATTGGAAAATGAAAAAGATTTTTTTCGTATGTGTTTGACCTTAATACAAAGATTCCGGAACAGTTTTTGTTTCGTCTATATCTAAAAAAATGGCTGAGTTATAGCATTTTGAATTTCTATTGTGGCTGACATTTTAAAACGACCTGATATTTGTCACGCAATAACAGGCGTATTTATGAACCGATTTGGATGTAACTTCGTCTGTACATAGTACATGCCAATGTCTCGACCGAATTCCTTGGCCTGCTTCATTCGCCATCTTGTTTCAAAAGGGTTGACAAGGGTTGCCAAAAACGAAATCGAAATAAATCTTAAGCCTTTAAAAATGTTTATATTTTAGATGTGCCTCATCATTTTATTTGCAATCATCGTAAACATAATATAAAATCAGCAATAAAAATATTTGAAATCTAAATTCGTAAAATAAATGTGGCGTATCAGTGGATTGCATAATAAAAATTTTCTTTTCTAATGTTATTTGGATCGCAATCGAAGTGTGCAAAAATTGTTTTGCCAAAACTGTTCAATTTTTTATAATAACATTTACAAAATTAGATTTTTAGAGAATAGAAATTCAACTATATATTTTGTCATCGATATTAAAGTCCTGCCATCACTTTCTATAATCACTATTTTACGTAGAATACAAAAGAAGACACGACTTGTTTTCGTTTATCAATGTAGCAATGACAAAGTTTATTTCAGAAAATTTTAAAATAAACTAAATTGACAATCTAAATAGACAGTAAATAAAACTCATCGAACAATAAAATTACAGCAGAAAATGTTTTTCTGAAAAATCAAATTATTCTGTATAGATAAATTATTTGCACAAAAATTTCATTTTACCAGTAGTAGAATTTATGTACAGTGAAATGAGCATATTTATAAACCTTTCCGAAAATATTCTGGGTACAGGTTTTAAGAATATCTAACCTAATAAAATTTTATAAATTAGGTAGCAGCTGGAATTTCTTATTCAGCTAGTGAAATGCACATATATGAATATCTATATAGGATTTGCAATTTACAATATATGTGAGGGTAAAACGTCGGAACGTCAATGTTTTCTGATATTCTAAATGAAGCCTTATACATATGTTCTTTTATTTAAAATAATCTATGCAGATTCATAAACCTATAAAAATAATTCGATTCTGAGATATAATTGTACATATGTAACATAAAATTGTTGTATTGGGGAGACTTATTAATAAAGAAAAGTTACTGTTACTTTGGTCATATAGTCAGTTCTATATATGTATATATATATATATATACATAAACATATATATATATATACATACATAATACCTCTGAAAATAAAGGAACTATTGGAAAATATTAGTAAAATTTCATATTTCCGAAAATTTAAAGTAACAATTATATAAAATAATGTCTCATGTTCATATAAGTTAATACATGAATTAAATAAAAAAAACAGCATAATTTCTTTGTAAGTGGGAAACCGGATTTTAAAACAAATGATTTACATTATGGAAATTTGATCAATTTTGTGTCATGTTTTCAACAATTTTTGGAAAGTTTTAAAAAAGCTGCTTACAGTTTGCAAACGAGTTTTTTCCTGGTCAAATTCCTGGTAAAAAAAAAAAAAAAGGTTTCTTTGTTTCTTCTCTTCGAATAAGAAAAAATTCTCGACTAAATTCTCTTACAAGTTTTCGTAAAAAAGAAAAAAAAAACTATGCAATTAATAAAAGAGCATTCAGCAAGCAAAGAGAGTATGGTTGATTTAATGCTTAAATCAATTAGTATTAAAAGTAATACATGTGATGAATAAGATTGGGGTAATATCAAAACAATATTTAACGCAATATATATTTTTCTTTTTTAGCAAAACATACGAGGAGAACTGCAGACTCTAAAGTACATTATTTGGTAATAGTTGTAATTTTAAACAAGAACTAAGAATTTTTAGAGTTAAGCAGATATTAAGCATTTACAGCGAAGTTTGGTTCTAATAATTGCCGTGTAATCAAGGAGATGATTAAGTTTATTTTTTTACTCAGTTTTATTATATTTTTAACACCTGTATATAAATTTAATGAAATTCCCAGAAGTCATTATTTTTATTTATACTATTGTATTATTATTTTTATTCTGGTTTAAAGTGTTATTAAATTAAGATACCCTTGACGTTTTGGGCATATGTCCACCCATTACATATACTATACATATAATATATATATATATATATATATATATATATATATATATATATGCTGACTTGATTTGTTGGGTCATATTTTGGAAATTTTTAACAAGTTACATTTACCGAAATATCTATAAACTTTTATTATCATCCACACTGCACTATTAATTTATTTACTTTGGTTTAAATCACAGTAATAATGAAGATACTGTTGATGTATTGTTTAGAAAAATGCTTTAGTTAATTTTATAGTATTCATAAATCTCGGTAATTTGTAAGTGGGTTATTTTCCCAAAAGTATTAATTTTCAATACATTTTTTTCCATAAAATATTTTTGTTTTTCAAGACGAATATTGTCATATTAAGAAACTTATAACTTACTGCAAGTAATAATCAGCAATGTCCCACATAAAGTATATATATTTTTCGAGAAACACAACACAATATTTTATTAACATCAGTCACTTTAGGCGACAATTTTGTTTGTGTAGTGAAATAAAGCTTAAAAATTTTTTTATTCTATTAGATATATAACTAAGGATCAATCCTATATAAGAATGCATAATGAATTTATTGGATTGAATATTAAAAAAAAAAAAAGAAAAAAAAATCATATCCCATCTGGAGTTTGTTTTCATCATCCATCTTTTATATATTATTCAATTCTTCTCTTTTAAAATTTTAAAACAATCTTTTTTCATTTACGGTCATTGTAACTTCTTCTTACGCATTTTTCTCTGAAATATATACATTTTCAAAATTAAGATATTCACGAAGGTGATATCACGGAGGGGAGGAACATGCTCTAAATAATAACCGACATATTTATTTTTTGGAGATTTTTTGATCTGTTCTTTAAATCAACATCTGTTGATATAATTACATAAGCAATATGTATGGAAATATCTTAGTGTCGATTTAGTCACCTTGAATTATCAGTTCACGGATGTGAGAATCTCCAGTAACCATGGATGCTTTTTTATAACAAAATCTAATATCTGACTATAAAAACAAATTTTTACTTATAATTTAACAACAGCAAACATACTGGCTAGCTTTAGCATCATGAGAAATACAATGTGATGATAATTTTGTCATTTTTAGGGTTCCGCACTTAAAAAGTGAAGACGGAACCATTATAAGATCACTCCTGTGTTTATCTGCCACAGCCATTTTACTCGTGAACTATGGAACGTGGAAAGTTAAAATTGGGAGAAGTAATGAAAGCTATTGACCCACATATTTACTGATTATTAAAAATTTACAAATATTTTTGGGGAAAATATAGAGGGGCTAATTAAGTGACTTGAAAAAAAAGAATATATTTTCTTTGTATATCGTGTGAAAGCTTTCGTAACACTTAACTCAAAAAAAAAAAAAAAAGAAAGAAAGCCGTTTAATTTTAGGTATAATATTTTCAAAGCTATCTTCGAAAATGTAGTGCAAAAATATGCCCCCCCCCCCCCCCCAAACTATTTTCGAATCTGCTGACATGAAAATTATGAAAAACTTAGAGGTAATAGACGCTCATTTAAACCTTGCAGGATAATTATAGGGTTAATTATACCCTAGGACAAAGCGCATTTTTCCGTTACATGCAAATTTCGATTTGCGGGCATTCAACAAAGGCTTTGAGGAGCGCGGTGGGTACCTCTCGTTGCAGAAGTAAAAAAGCATTGTTGATAAGGATTTTTTTTTTTTAAACCGTTGGTAATTAGTCGAGATATTAACCCTTAAAGACACGGGCGATTTAGACATACAGAATGACAGGGGCGGCGTATTGTATGTACCATCGGCTTTTAAATCCCAGATAACAAATTTTAACGATAGATTTGTGTAATGCAATGTCCAGTAGCAGTATAAAAGTAATAAACGTCAAATATAAAAAAAAAGACTAATTTAATTATAATTAATTATATAAATACTATGGCATTCGCGACTAGTTTGCATTGAGTAGATCTCTCAATACACCTCTCGTGTCTTTAAAAATTAATTAAAAACCTATCTCAAGAAATGCAGCGCAAGCAAAGCGGCGTTGCTACTTTGCGACCTCCTTTTTAAGCGCGCTTAGCAAAATGCCAAGTTTAAACTTTGAACAAGGTTTTTGTTTTAGTTACACTGTAAAAGATTATTACGACACTGAATTTAGTTTTATGAAATAACAAATGAAGTTTAAATGTGCACAACTTTTATTGTTAGTGCCGAATTAAGATCATCATAAACATATTAGGATAAGATTTAAATAAGAGTTATACAGAATAGCAATATTTGATATTATTTAGGCTTCATACCGCTTTGAACGTTTATCGTATACCCATTCATACTTTTCTAATATACATACAGCTATATCAAACCCTAAGTAGCATATTTTTTTACAAAGTCTTATTTTTCATTTAGTAACAATTTTTTTAATAATACATTCAATATTTCGTATATTTATTGTACGGAACCCTCTGAGCGCCAGTAATACTCTCTCTTGACCGTTCATTTAATACGAAAATGCAACTTTTAATGTTTGGTACCTGGAGGTGAGAATTTATTGTGTGACACTAATTTCCGTACTCAGAAAACAAACAAATATACAAAGAAAGTAATTAAATATGCTAAGTTACTTTGCTTTTCAGATAGTAGTAGCTATAATAATTATTATTTAACTATTTTATTTTCAATTAATCAGTCGTTTTCCTTAGTAACATTGGGTGTGTGTCACGACACGGAGGTGAGATCTCACATAATGTGTACTAAGAAATAAAAAATACAAAGTAATTATAAAAAACGTACGCAGACAACGCATTTAGTCTTCTATCATTTTCAGTAAAAAACATAAATTAATTCGAAAATTTCCATGTGGAATACTGAAAAAAACTTTGTGACTGAAATGGTACACTATGTGGAGAATGGGTCAAGTGAGTAATCTGGACCTGCTGCCTTCCTGTTTTTAGAGGACCCAAATTCGGTACGCAATTTTTTTAACCCTGTTATTTTTTTATCTCTTTTGACACTATCCTGATTATAATTTATATTATAATAATTAATTTCCAAGGTAGGGAGCATGAAGCGGCAGAATATTCTGGTATGTTTGTCTGTGATATTTGTCAGCACTTGCACATTTTTCTTTCGAATATTTCCATTTCTAAAAAGAATATTCATGCATTATTAATATTTATAAAACATACTTTTAGTTTCTGAAGTAGATGTATTTTAATAAAAAGCGGTACAATCACAAAACAAGAATATTTGGACCTTATACGGTTATCCTTAAAATTTTTATGTGATATTTCATGTTATTCAATGCAAAACATGCCACAAATTGAATCTAGGCTTCCGAACGATTACAATCAGCAGTATTTTTGTGTGTGAAATTGCTCGTTTACACTTAATGATTGACGTTTTTCAGATTTTTGTTACTTTTTTTCCTAATTGCTGAACAAATTATTTTTAATAACAAGCGCAATGTCATCGTATTTGAAACCACACTTTTTATCGTATATTTCAAATTATACGATAAAAAGTGTTCTATACTATGTTCCAAAGTATAGAATAATCCATAAAATCATCACAAACGATGCACTTCATCTGGAGGAGTTAAGCTCCTTTATACTATAAATCACCGTTAAGTGTGCATACTAAATGGTAAACAGTCTTATCTTACAAAGTAAAAATATTTCTATAAGTCTTTATATTAGTCGTTTATTTTAAGGAGTATTCTGAAGAGTTTCGGGTTTAGATGGGCCTCTTTACTGAGAGAAAGAAAGAGAAATTCATGCATTTCAACTTACCCAATGTTTCAAAATTAATTATATCGTTGTAGGAAACCCAAGTGCTCATAAATAATTTGAAAATTCTAGATGTATCCTAGGACTTTGTTCTGAGAATGCAAGGGAACACCTAATGGCATTATTTAACGTTTAATACTTACCCAAATTTATTAGTGTAGGGAATTAATTTTTAATTTTAAAGAAAAGTTTACAATGAGTGTAAATTCTGAATGAAATGTGTGTGTATTAATATTAATTATATAAAATATTTTATGATTTTATTAATATATTTTATTAACATTATTTTATATTTAAAAACAAAAGTAAGCATTACTTACTAATTAAAAATATAGAATGAGTGCATCTTTCAAAATATACCTTTTTTACGATTTTACAGATTTTTTTTTTTTATTTATTTTTTTTTTTTTTATGTGGAACTTTTTGACCATACATTTTGAAAAGAATTACAAAAGAATAACATGGAAGAAAGTCAGAGATACATTTCATTTATACATTTCAAACATAAAAGAAAAATGACTGAATAAAGTAAGAGCTTTCCTACAGTCGTGAATTTAACACGCGTGTATTTGCAAGTTGATGGTATAAAGTAGATAATGCTGCATTAAACGGCAAGCATTCAGAACATTCATTATCCGACAGACCAATTTATGAAACATCCATTCCAAGATAATCAGAATCTTAGTCTGAATGATATATTAAGATTAGGATATTATGAGTTTCAGATGCACGTGTTCTAGATTGCAGTCAATTACGATAAACTATTTGGCAGTATTAAATACATATTACAATACGTATGTTGTTAATAATATAACACTTATCATATCATTAATGCACATGATATATATTTGAAAAATCATTGTAAAATTAAAAAGATTTTTTAAGACGCTTCTACAAAAAATAGGATTATAATGCCATCCTCGAACTCAATTTAATTATCCTTTTCAAATGTGTTCAGTACTTTCCAAATCGTATTATTTTTTTTTAACAGTGTGCTATGTTACTAAAAAAACTATTTTATATCATTATGTAATGTTAATGTGAGTTATTTCATAAACACATTATTTGTGTAATTCGGAATATTTAATACTGAGATTAATGAAGTAGGAAATCAGAAAATTACATTAATACAGTGAACTCGTTCGATATGACAATAACCAAATTAACTTGACGGATACGTACACACTAACATTCAAAAATATACACACCATTACATTTCGCTGCGATTACCATTAGCTATACATTTGAATTTTCCAATAAAGTTGCGCATTATGCAACCATGATGAAAATATATTATACAGCGTCAAAGTATACTCAAAATACAAGGGAGGATCAATAGGTTTTGGCACTGACATAGAAATAAATGAGTAATCTTTATGAAATTGCTACGTTTTATGAGTCCTTTTCTATATAATAAGTAGCACATTTGTGCAACCGATATTTCAAGGAGAAGGGGGAGGATGTATTCCAGGAGGTGCGATATTAGACCCGAAGGGGGGCATTTTTCTAACTTTTACCGACCCGTACTTGAGACATATTGTTGGAAAGGCCTGTAACCACTTATTCATGCTATGCACCTCCCGAGTCACTTCTCACAAATTTGTCCTAAGGGGGCACTTTTCTAAATTTGCGGACATCATTCATACCCCCGGGGAAATTTTGGGGTAGGGGCTCGACAACAGGTAAATTGACTAAAAATTAAATACTTAAAGAAATAAAGAAAGAAATACTAATAGTAAGCAAAATAAAATTATTTTATTCTACAAGTAGTATTTAAATTTTTAGTTTTCCGTATCTTGAAATAAAATACAAATTAAAAAATCAAATTACATTCATAAGAATAATGCAATTTTTTATATTGTTTAAGACAAGTATTTGTATTATCTAATATAATTATTATTAGTAAATCTCTACATCAGTGGTCTGCATGTCAGCAGCGCAAGTCTCACTTGCATAATATTTAACCTTATAGAAACCTCAATTATAATTTTACTATATAAAGTTCATATCCGCCATAGATGAGATTTTCATTAACATGCAAAACACGGGAAATACTATGTTCATAAATGATGTCGTTTTTTTAACAAATGATAGCCGGCTGATTAATACAAATAACCATGTATGAAACGCATCTCTAAATCTTCTTGAACACTTAGTTGTTTCGCCAATATTGTCGAAAAGAATCGGTGTAGAGGTGGTGAAATTGTGATTAGTTTGCATCATTTGCTTATTGAACAAACGTTTTTGATAGTAAATGTAATATTTACATCTTCGAAGTACTAGATTTGTTCTTTATGCATTTGTGGAGTTTTCCAGAAATAAAAAGAAAAAAAAACATTTAGATTTTACCTGGTAGGCAATGTCATTATTTTTTTTTTATTAATTTCCTTATTTTGTATTTATCTTCACTTTTTTTGTTATATACATTATAAAAAAGAGATCTAGGAAAATACAATACAACCACGAATAAAAATACAAAATAATATCTTCCGAGTAATAGCTATTCTGAAAATCGTTCTTTACGATTAGAAATTAGAAACAAATATATTTTACAGTTATAAAGATGTAATTAAAAATACTTTTGATACTAATGCTTTCCGGAAACGTTTCTAAATAGTTTTGTAGTGCGATAATCAGTTTTTTCAACCCAAAAATATAGCTTTTTGGGATGTGTGAAATTGCAAGTAAACTATTTCATGTTCAACAAAAATATTTTGCAAACAAACATCATAAATGAAGAAAATATACAATAAATTATTTTGCTACTCATGAATGTGTAAGTTTAATTAAGCAGCTAAAAACGTATAGTACAGTCGAACCTCGTAATGCCGACACCTAAAGACCAGAAAAAATTGTCGTCGTAAGCGGAGTGTCGTGGTAACCGGAGTTGGAGAAAAATATGTTTATAAAAAGCTGTATTTTTAATTATTTAAGACAATTTTAGTACATATAATAGTACATATTTAGTACATATAATATTAACAATATAATTTAAGACAATTTTAAATTCATAACTGTTGTTGCAGTTTTAAGCAATAAAAAAAAAATATTATTAAACAAAATAAACACAAAAACAAACTTGAAAAAATTAAAAATCGGATTTAAGATGATTTTTTTTTTTTTTTTTTTTTTTTTTTTTTTTTTTTTATAATTATTACATGAAATTTTGATGAATTAAGGTTTGCTCATCCATAGATGAGCTTCCTATAATTCTTTTCTCAATATTATACAATGAATTGTAATCAATATTCGTTGCTTCAGAAATGGAGATTAGATAATTTCTGATCATTTCAATTCAATGAAATGCTTCGGTTTTAGTCGGATGAAAAAAGCCGCGTAACCACAAGAAAGAGCCGCCTGACCAAAACAAAAAGACCGCGAATAGACCGAAAAGTCTAACTAAAGCTTAATTGGGTCATTTATAGTGTGTGGGTTTATTTATTCAGATAAAGGATTGAAGTATAATTTCTCATTATCTCAATGGTTATTTTAGGCACTTCTGTGGAAAGTTTGTCTAAGACATATCTTACCTCTTAATTTCCGTGCTCATAAGATGGATAATGAAAAATGGACAATTTTCCTTAACCGTCGGGATATCTGGAGTTGAAAATTATTCAACGACGTAAAATCCGGAGTGTATTTACATTAAAATCATATACAGATAATCGGGACTTTGAAAAACTGACGTGATAAGCGGAGTGACGTGAAAACCGGGTGTCGCGATAAAGAGGTCCAACTGTGTGTGAATTGATAGTATCCGAAAAATCTCTATTCCACTTTCAAAATCTAATTAATATACCATAAAATCTAATCAAGAAAGTTTCCAAAAATCACAATTAGGAAAAGAATGATTCTTTCTATAAATGCTTCTTTGAATCTCGAAAATACATTTATTTCTGGGTTTTCTGAAGATAAGGAATGCTTTTTGGAATCATGGATAATGCAGAAGTTGTTATTATACATTTTCAATCGTGATATTTATTATGGTTTTGTAAAGCTCAATAAATATTTGCCTTTTTTTAGTGTCTTTCATTATTTTATTTCATTTTTTACTTGTTGGGAAAAAAAAAAAAAAAAAAAAAAGGTTTCTATTATTTTCTTAAATCCGCATAAGTGATATATATTTAAAACCGCATATAAAATGCATAAACATATTTTATAATATCTTCTGTGAAATTATACCTCATTAAAGTTACATTACTTAATTTTTAATTCAAACCAACATTTTACAAAAAAAAAAAAAAAAAAAAAAACAGGTTTCTAGAAATAAACAATACATTATATTATTAAATTATTTAATTTATACGTGTAGTTATTATGATCAGAATTATTTCTAATGCATTCGTAAATTATACATTTGGCTAATTAATTTAATTTGCTATTCAATTCAGTTATGTAATGTAACTAATGTTAGTTATGTAATGCAACTAACTATGTAATGTTACTAATGTAACTGAATTACAGCATGGCTTATTTATTTAACTGTTAGCCCTTTGCACACATACAATGCATTAAATCGCATGGTAATAAATTGTGTTAAGTATAACCAATATATTGAAGATCAGGCGGCGTTAAATGAGACTAACACTTGAACGAATTGATGATATATATATTGAGCATTAAACAAAGAATATTTACATATCAACAGATGCTTAGTTGAGATTAAACATGAATTTAGTCGTCTGTCAATCGTTTAAAAATAAACTACAATCTCTATCTTACTGTGCATATCATTTCCACATTCTACGAGCGAAAACAACAACATTCTTCTACTCGCAGTCGTTCTTTTCGACTCACTTCCGTTCCTCTATTTTTCACGATCCCCAAGAGCATCTCTCCGTTTCGTACATATAGCAGTGACGTCTGATCAAACGGCTACCTCTCATTAGTGTGAACAAGAATGACGCTTTACGCGGCAGGCTATTAAGAAGTTGATGGTACTACAATCAGTAGACACTTACTACATCAGGAGGCACGCTGGTAGCGCTCTGGAAGCTATTAAGGGCGCTTATGTAGCTAAATGCAGGCACACATCTCGGCCTTGCTGGCTGAACGATCGACCTCTAGGACACTTCAGTCCACTGGATGGAGCAACAGGAGCATCTAAAAAGATAAAAACAAAGAGCAGGATCCAAAGTTCTTACAAAAACAAAACAGCCTGTCACAAAAAATATTTGTGCATGAATGTTTGATCTAAAAATTAAATAAATTCATTAATCAAAATATGAATCCTTTTGAAGCCGTTTTGTCTATGCTTGACTGGCTAAACATTTATTTTATGATTAGTATTCTAAAAATTAGGCATATTAGGAAGATCATCAGCGGGATTCTCGATTATATAAATTATCCCATTCAACGTATATGAATATGTGCCACATAATTCGAAACTTAGATCGTATTATATTTTAATTTTTTTTCTAAAATTTATTTGAAACAGTATTTAGGAAAATTTTCTGAATGAAAAAAATTGACAATATTTTTTATTGTTTAAAAACGATTAATGTTCATTTTGTTTTTCAAAGGTTCAGTGTATGTCACTCAATGATCATTATTCGTTCGATAAATAATACCTTAAATGTGCTGATGCTAATTTAAATCGGCTTTGACGTTATATATAAAGCACATAGAAATAATTATATTAGATACTATATTATACGTTAATTATGTATTTCCTGTTCTATATTTTCAACTTATACTTTTTTTAAAAAGTTGAAATGAAATAAAATATTCAACTAAAAACTTATATTAATTACTTAAATTATAATTATTGTATAATGCATTAATCCGAAATTACATAATTTCTATAGATTTTTATAGTTGAAAGTTTTCTAACCTAAAAGATCTTCTTTTTAACCGAAGAAATCATCAGTAGAAAAGAGCTTCTATTAAGAAGAGGATAAATGACATATTCTCTGAAGAAACTGATATTGGGTATTGTGCACTTTCATTTTCAGGTTCATTAAATTCATACTAATATACAAAATAATAAACAAAACTACCGAACTAAATTGTTATAAATATTTTCAGTCGAATTTAACGGGTATTTTTCATTAATATTATTTACTACATCATTTGCTGAACAATTTACATGCCTAGATCGAGTCGAGGACAAGAAACGGTAATGACCCAAGCCGAAAAAATGCGGAAAAAATTATATTCTTTTTCAGTGTTCTACGTATGGAGTAAATTATATCAATTTATACATTCATGTTGAAAGTTATGCATAAATTGATTTGTTCAGAACTGCGCTGTTGTATTCATGTTAAACTTGAAAAAATGCATACCATAAAATCATGAGAAATAATAAAAATAATACATATTTTCATTTTTTTTAACCTAAATAAAAAGCTGGCAATTTCGAATATTGTTGATATTTTATAATTATTTTTTAAACATACGGACACAGCCAATGCACACATTCTGTGTTCCAGAACACAAAGACACTTATTTTGTATTGTTTATGCTGATTATCACAACTAACGTTATTTGACTGTTTATTCTCTCTTTTTTTTCAGTGTCATATACTGTACTGTATATGCAGGGTGGGTAAGCTGAGTTTCAAGACTGATTGTTTCTTGAGTAGGGGCGAGCGCCCATATCTGTTTTACCGACAGGGTGGGCGCATGCTCGTCAGTTACGCATGAGACATTGGATTGAGAAAATCGCTAGTGGAGTGAGTGCATGCCATTGATACCGTCGAAAACTGGTTGAGTCGCTTGCAAGACGATACTAATTTTTTGGATAAATTTGTCATTGGTGATGAGACCTGGGTCTACTAATATAATCTGAAAGGAAATGTTAAAATGCGGAATTGCATACCCCTTAGATTGTTCACCACGACAATGCGCCCGCTCACACGCCGCTCCTATCTGCCGAAATTCTGGCTAAGTTTAAAGTAGCAATACTGCCGTAAGCCATCTACAGTCTCAAACTCGCTCCCATCAACTTTTGTTTGTTTCTTCTGATCAAGAAAGTCCTGAAAGGAAAGCCATTTGACACGATTCCAGGAATTCAGGCAGCTTTGACAAGGTTCCTTAACAGCCTTGCGCGCGAAAACTTAAAAGGAGGCTATTAACAATCAAAGAACGTTGGTAGTGGTGTGTTGATGCCCAAGAGTCGAAAAAGGTGTGTTCCGTGTACAAAAATGATTAATAAATTTTGTTTTCTCAGACCAGTCTTGAATTTTTGTGAACAAACACACCCTGTATACATAAAAATCATTCATTTTGATTATTTGTGACTCCACAAATCTGATTTGAAAAATATTTACTGAGATGTTGGAATACATAACTTTAAGGATGTTAAAAAAGAAAGATATTGACTAAAATACACATTTTTAAAAGCTGCAATAAACAGATAATTACACACTACTAATAAAAATTGCCAATTTTCTAATACACAATTACCTTTATAACATTTTTGGAACTTCTTCATTTATACTAAATTTACGAAGTCTATTTTAGCAATAACGATTAACAACTGCTCAAGTGGTAAAATAAATTTTAACATGGAACATTAACTCAATATCGCCGTCTGTTAAGAATTGTATTAACAATTTACAATAGACGTTGTGTTGGAAGATAACAGTAGTAAATAAAATCGACATTTGAAGTCTGATGTATAAGAAACTTTGAATTTGTGTCATTTTGCAGATATACAACGCGTGAAACAAAGGGGGTAACTTCAAAATATATTTATATAAAAAAGTAAATAGCAATTCGACCTAGAAAGTATACCTTCAATAATTTTGAAAATCGAAGTTAATTTTAACATTATTATATTAATCTGGATTCTAAAATATTGTTACCACAATTTGTCCAGGAGAAAAAAAAATCTGACTAGAATAATCTTAAGCGAAATTTGTAATTTAAAATTTCGATTAATAGAAAAGTTTTAATAGATTTTAATGGTAATTTTTTTATATTTAAAAGCGCAAAACATATCAATTATTTTTTTAATAATTGAGACCGATATTATATTTAAAATTATATTTAAAATTATTATTAAATTTCATTATATCAAATTTTACAGAATTTTTTTTTTATTAACTATGTGGTCCTTGAAACTGTAGGATTTTTCGGTTTGCAAACATAGTTGAAAAACTTGTTTTCTAATGGCTGGCATATTTTCCATGCGCACATTTCTGTTCTAAAAACAATTGGTTCATTTTTCCATAATATATATTCATAATGCATATTACATAATACATAATACATTTCATAATACACATAAATAAAATTATAGATATATTTTCTTTTCATTATATAAATATAATATAATTATTATGTTTAATACTTTACCTTAGAGATACTTTATTTGAAAAAAAAATAATATATATTGGATAGAATAGTTTACGGATTAATTTGAATAGCTCGAATTTAAATTGGGGAAAATAAATATGAATAATCTGTCAAAAGAATATGACTTAACAGAATTCAATTCACGATTCGATTTTAAAACAAAAACTGCGAGTTGTCATTATTAGAATTTAGAATTAAGGTTAAATTTGCGTTACTTACCCCCATTTTCACAGAAATTCAGGCAGACACTTACAATAAAGGAGCAGCAGGATATATAACAAGACACAAATTTATTATAATACAAAGAACTGATATAGACGCAAGTATATTGTAGATTCTAGTTGAATGCACTTATAAATGTTCGAATCCCGTTGAGCTGGTCAAATTAGGAACACCTTCGATTGAATTCTTGGCTTGTCATTTAAAAACGACGAATTACATAGTAAATGAATATAGATGAATAACTTTCGTACTCATCATCGAATAATAAATATTAGACTCAAAGAATAATACACGCCTTAGCATACTTCCTTTTCACCGTTCGAATACCGAATGTTTTTTTGAGATGGTACCTGTAAAAAGCTGACGTCACGATTTTACGTCAGGTGCTCGGTTGCCAAGGCAACGAGTTTTTTCCCTCGACAATCGTACTGATCGTCCATAACCTCCGGGGGGCAGGCGTGGACTTCAGGTAAAGCAGCAATCTGCTGAATCGGACGCTTGAATGTGCCTTCACATGTACGGATAGTCACAACTCTGACAACACCGTCAGCACCAGGATGGATGTTTTCGACCACGGCTAATTTCCAATGAGTTGGATGAATTGAAGATTGTTTTACCAAGACTAGTTGACCAATCTTGATAATATGATTGCCCTTTTTCCATTTATGCCTTAAGGACCATGTTTGGAGATAATCTTTAGTCCAGCGGTGCCAGAAATTATCTCGAATCTTGATACACTGTTTCCACCTGGAAGAGAGACTAATACATGGATTATTATGAGATGACATGTCAGGTAAAGCAAGTAATGGATCACCAATAAGGAAATGCCCTGGAGTTAAAACGGATAAGTCATTAGGGTCTGTTGATAAAGGAATAAGTGGACGAGAATTTATACATGCTTCAATAAGGCATAGGGTTCTGGATAGTTCCTAAAAAGTCATAAGAGTACCTTGGCATGATTTGGTTAGATGCCGTTTGGCTAGCTTTATGGAAGACTCCCATAGTCCTCCAAAGTTTGGACCATAAGGAGGTATGAAATGCCAAATAATTTGGTGTTGTGCGCAAAAGTCTTGGACTTTTGATTCGTTGACAATTAGGAACAGTTTTAAGATATGAGGCTGCACCAACGAATGTTTTACCGTTATCAGAATAAATGTTTGTTGGATGCCCTCTGCGTGATATGAAACGCTGTGTAAAGTGCATATAAATGCTTCGGTGGTAAGTTCTGAAACTAATTCAATGTGTACTGCTTTGGTGCACATGCATATAAAAAGACAGATATAGGATTTAAAAGTAGTTGACTTTCGTTTATGTTGGCATTTTGTATTGATTGGTCCTGCAAAATCAATCCCTGTGCGCTGGAACGCTCTACAAGGATTAATTCGTGAAGAGGGCAAGTCACCCATGATTTGAGTAAGCGGTTGGGCAGATATTCGAATGCAACGGATACACTTTCTTAATTCTTTCTTAACTGTTGATCTGCCATCTGGAATCCAAAATTTTTGACGAATTAAGGAAAGAACTTGATCAGGACCCGCATGCAGACTATAGAGATGGAAGTACCTGATAATAGCTTCTGTTAAGGGATGGGTTTTAGGGATGAGCATTGGATGTTTGGAATCGAATGACATGGTGGTGTGTTTGCTGAGGTATCCACCAACTTTCAAAATATTATCTGCGTCGTGAAAGATGTTTAAAAAAAGCAATTTACTGGATGTTGGTAGTGGTTTGTGTTGTTTAAGTAGATTAATTTCATCAGAAAAGGCTGACTGTTGTAACCACTTGACGACAGTTTTACAAGCGTTGTTAAGTTCAACTACATTTAATGGCCCTTTCCTTTTTAAATGGAATTTTGTGTTGTAGGCGAATCTTTGAATCCAAGCAACTACTCGGATTACTTTTGTATATGAAGAATATCTGGTAAGAATGTCTATATCGTTGTCTAGTTGATTTATTAAACTAGAACTTTCGATGGGTAAAGACTCAACTGCAAAATTTGAAGTGGGAGATGGATCATCAATGAAATGATTAGAAGACTTGTAGAGCCAAGTAGGGCCAGACCACCAACATTCGCAATCTTTTAACTGATAGGGATATAGACCCCGTATTGCACAATCGGCTGGATTATTTTTACCAGGAATATGATGCCAATGTTCAATTGAGGTCAAATCTCTGATTTTATTGGCACGGTGAAGCACTAATTGGTTGCCTTTGGTTGGAGGTTTCAAAATCCAGCTTAATGTAATGGTCGAATCGGTCCGCAAGAATGTTTCGTGGATAGCGTTAGGTAATGCATCTTGCACAACTTGAATAAGGTTTGCTAGCAAAAGAGCTGAAGATAGCTCTAATCTTGGCAATGTTATTGCACTGGCGGGCGCTATTCTTGTTTTAGCAGCGACTAGCATTACCGTGACAGGATTAAAAGTTTTGATACATACAACCGCAGCGTATTCACGTATAGAGGCATCACAGAACCCATGGAGTTCGAAAGGTGATGATGTCCTGAAATTCATAAATCGTGGAATGTGCATAGAATTAAAAGCATTTATTTCAGAACAGAATCTATTCCACGTTTCTAGAATATCTGAGGGAAGAGGATCATCCCACTTCAAGTCTGCCTTCCACACTTCTTTCAATAACATTTTTAAAATAACAGTGGAAGGTGACAAAAGACCCAAAGGATCATAAATGCCAGCGATTACGGATAATAATTGAGTTTTAGTCTTTACTGTAGGTTTTTCTACAACTTGTACACGCATTGAATCTGTTTCCCGGTTCCACTCTAACCCTAGAAAACTTTCAGATGAATTCGGATTGAAAGAATGGGTTAAGTTACTTGCCTTTAAAGAATGTGGCAAACTATCATCTTTTGCTATACTGGCAGCAACAGGAAAATTAGTTTTTTCCTCCTCACAAACTTGTTTATTTTGCCAAATTGAATTGTGATACAGTTCTTTAGCAGCATCCGATTTAATAAACGCCTTAGCTTGAGGAACAGACTCCGAGTTGAAAAAATCAGTCATGTCTACTGAATGGCAGACCACGGTCGTGGCCGGTTTAGACGAATAGGGTACTGGACCACTTAGAATATATCCCAGTTGAGTTGGAATTGCAACGGGTTCGCCAGATTGTCCAAAAATGGGTGACCCTAATAACAGATGTTCAAAAACATCTGCTCCTAGCAGAATGTCGATTGACTTGGAGATATAAAACTCAGGATCTGCCAGCTGTAAGTTTGCCATGTGCGGCCATGAATGCCTTTCAAGCCTAAAGTTAGGGAGTGGGGTAGTAACCTGATTGACTACAAGGTCTTTTAAAGAATTGTAATTATTTTCAAAATATGGCGAGTAATTAAATTCAGTGAAATTTAGGCAGGTTTCAGCCGAAATGCCATTTATACCTACAAGCCTATGGTTCGTTCTGCCTACAGGCAGATTCAATGTTTCTACACAATGTTTTGAGATTAAAGAATTTTGAGAAGCATTGTCAATAAGTGCTCTGCACTGAATAACATTACCTGTGCTAGATTTTACATTAATAAGAGCGGTAGATAATAGAACATTATAATTCTGCAAATATGAATGACACTGCGCACTATTAGAAACAGAAATTTCTGGTGCATTATCATTAACAACCTCTCTATTAATTTGACTAGTCGTATACACATGTAATAATGTATGATGCATTTGGGAACAATTTTTGCATTTAACATTAATTCTACACTGCCCTATTTTGTGGTTTTGTCTAAGACAATTTTCACATAATTTGTTTAATTGAACGATTTTCCACCTCTCCTTCACTGGTTTTGAATTAAATAACGGACATTTAAATAACGCATGGCTTTCATTACATAATAGGCAGTTATTACAATTCCTAACAACCGCGCTGTTCATTACGTTGGTTTTGACTCGACTAGCATCTAGAGGCTTTTTTGCGAAATTGAATTTAGACTCTACTTGTTATAATAAATAAAAAGGCAGATAAAGACGTGGATCGAAGTGAGTATATTTGATATTAACAAGAACAATTACACAAACATACTGAATGAAAACAGAAAATTTACAGGTATTTATAGATTTTGCAAGGCCCATGGCGGAGAATTGGCGGCCGTGAAAGAATGCTACATTAAACAACCAATCACAAGAAACATAGTTGTACAAAAAGAAATTAATAAGAATTTAATGTAATGCTGTGATTATTTTCAACACCCGCCCATAATCTAGCATTACATCAGAAAACAAAGAAATTTCTTGAAATCAATCATTAATAATAATATGACACAATTTAAACATTACTTGTACAAACAACAAAGAAATAATAGTTCATAAAATTTAACTTTAGGTAATGCTTTTGTAAATAAATCAGCAATTTGCATATTCGTAGGAACATATTCAATTTTGATGTTATTTTCTTTTATAATATTGCGAACAAATTTCAATTTAATATCAATGTGTTTCATTCTACCATAATTACTCTCATTACTGATACATTTTATACATGATTGATTATCCTCAAAAAATACTAAATCCTTAATATTTACAATTTCACTAGCAATATTTTTAAACCATAACAAGTCTTGCAAACTTTTAGTTAAAGCAATGACTTTTTCTTCAGTTGACGATAAAGCAACTGATTTTTGTTTATACAACACCACAGAACAGGCATGTTACAAAACATTAAAATATAACCTGTTACTGATTTGCGGTCATTTGTGTTAGCCCCCCAATCAGCATCAACGTACATGGATAATTTAGGATCAGAATTTTGCTTTTTATACACAAGTTTTAAAGACAATGTTTCTTTTAAATATCTTAAGATTTTCTTTGCTTTCCATGCAATTTCAGTTGGATTTTCTTGCAATTTACTTAAACAGTTAATAGCATACAAAATATCAGGTCGAGAAATATAAGCTAAATATAATAAAAAACCTACAAGTTCACGATATGGGCCATTAAAAGGTTTACCATTTTTGAAATCAGATGGGGTGGACTTAGGAGAAATAGGAATGTCACTGGGTTTACAATCTAGCATATTAAACTTACTTAACAATTTAATTATGTAAGACTCTTGATCCATTATTAAACTATCAGAATTGAATTTCATTTGAATACCTAGAAATTCTGAAACACTTTGCGATTTTGACATGTGAAACTCGTTATGTAATAGGGAAATAACTACATTAGTTTCATTTACATCTGAACCTGCAATTAACATATCATCTACATACAAAGCAATAATTATTTTATGATCATTATTATACCGAATAAAAATACAAGGTTCATTATCACAAGATTTAAAATTTAACTTTGAAATAAATTCATGAAACCCTTCAAACCATTGTCGTGGGGCTTTTTTTAAACCATATAAACTTCTTTTAAGTTTACACTTTCGCCCACTTTTATCATCATAGCCTTGCGGCTGATCCATAAAAACAAGTTCATTTAACTTACCATTCAGGAACGCTGTTTTAACATCTAACACAGATGCATATAAGTCTTCATTTAAAATCAAAATAAGAACCAAATGTAAAGCTGGCATACTTATTACAGGGGAAAAGGTTTCACTATAGTCTAGCCCTTCTTTTTGCATAAATCCACGAGCTACGAGTCTCGCCTTATGTCGACCATCTCTTTTGATGGTAAATACCCATTTGCAGGAAATAGGTCGTTTGTCAGGTGGTAATTTTTCAAGATCCCAGACATCGTTGATTTTCATACTTTCAATCTCCGCGTCCATAGCTTCTTTCCACAAGCGTTGTTCATCACTAGGGAGGGATCTGATATCATCAAATGTTAATGTTTCTTGTTGGCAAAGTAATGCTTCGTAAACTTCAGGATCTGGATACCGTACAGGTTGCTTTTTAAATCTTTCAGATTTTCTTGTTTTGTCTTCTTTCTCTTCAGGATCATCTAATTCATCACTCGTATTTTCTAGAACATCTGGATCAATTTCATTATCGACTGGTTCTGAATTTTCTAGAATGTATTGTTTCGACTGAACATTTTCCTTTTTCTCTTCGTCGAATTTCACATTTCTTGATACAGTTATGCGTTTCGTTTCAGGATCTAGTAATCTATATCCCATTGAAGAATAACCAATGAAGATCATTTGTTTAGACCTATCGTCAAGCTTCTTTCGATGAACGGAAGAAATTAACATGTAAGCACTGCATCCAAAAACACGTATGTGCTTGAAATCGGCTTCTTCTCCATATTTCAGGAAGTACGGAGTTTTGTTCTCAATAGTGCTGCTTGGCATTCGGTTTTTCAAGTAAGCTACAGAAAGGATAGCTTGACCCCAAAAAGTCTTTGGTAAATTTGATTCAGCAATCAAAGCACGTCCCATATTCAGAAGCGACCTATTGCAGCGTTCAGCTACTCCATTCAAAGATTGCGTGTATGGAGGAGCGGGATCTATCACTATACCAAGATCTCTAGTAAAATTCACTAAATCATTAGAAAAATATTCCTTCCCGTTATCACATCCAATTTTCTTCACTGTAGGGTTGGATTTTAAGAACATTTTTAATTCTTCTAAGACTTCACTTTTATGTTTCAGTAAACGTACTTCAGTAAAACGAGAAAAATCATCGATAAGAGTCATAAAATAGCACTCGCCAGAAAAGGTTATTGGAAAAATAGGTCCACAAATGTCACTATGAATCAAAGTCATTGGCTTGGTTTCTCTTTTTCTTGGTCCTCTTCCCATTGGTGTTGCACTCTGTTTTGCCCGAGCACAAATATCACAAAAAGAATCAGGTACCGGAAGCTTCATATCTTTCAATACTTTGTCACTCGGATGACCAAGTCTGCGATGCCAGATATCACAATGATTTTTCTTTGAAGTAAGAACGGTTTCGTAAACAGGGACAAACTCACTTACGTATTGTCCATTCAAATCCCGTTCACCGAAGTAAAAACGGTTTCTTCCTTTTTCGATAAATACTTTTTGGTTCTTGAAAATAACTATAATTTGCACTTTCAATTTTCCTAACGGAAATGAGTTGCTCGTTTATGTCTGGAACATAAAGGACATCCTTTAAAGTAATTTCCATTCCATTTGACAGTTTTCCATTAATATTTCCAATACCTTTGATTTCTAGATTCGTTGTTTTTGATGCGCATTTAATAGTTCCTGAAGAAGGTACTAAGGATGCGAAATAATTCTCATTAGAACACATATGGGAAGTTGCTCCGGAATCTACTATAAATTCATTCCTTTTCCTGGAAGCATTTCCAGCAACGAAAGAAACAGCTGAAGAGGCAAATATTTCTTCATTTGAATTTTTAACAGCATTATAGTTACGTTTTATGTGTTCGAATTTTCCACAAGAATGGCAAGTAATTTTCTTTCTACAATATTTCGCTGTATGCCCTTTAAAGTTGCAAATTTTGCAAAAGAATTCTTTGCGAGTCGACACAAATGCAGTATTATCATGAGCAGCCTTAGTATATACTTTTTCTTTCTTTGAATCCAAAAGAAGTGCTTCAGCATCTAATAATCTTTGTGTCACGAAATCTAATGTCAAAACAGAATTCGGTTGGTTTTCTAAAGCAATCTTAACATTTTCAAATTCCTGAGGCAATGACATCAAAATATAAACAATAGTATCCGTTTCATTAACTTCTGCCCCAGACAGCTTAAGATACGAAATTAATTTATTTATTTCATCAATGTGATTTCTCATAGAAACTGTACGATCTTTCTTAATCGTTGCCAATCTCTTCCGAATTAAAATTTGATTCACTGCACGCTTTGTATCATAAGTGCGTTCTAATTTATTCCAAATTTTATGAGCTGTATTTTCATCTTGAAGTGACGCAAGAACATTATCACTTAATAATGATAATAATAAAGCGTAAGCCTTTTTTGCTTTCACGACATCGGCGGCATTGTCGGGAGCCGCTTCAATTTCCAAGAATTTTTCCAATTCTTTAGCAGCAAAAATTGCCATTACTCTTCGTTTCCATACCGAAAAAACTTTTCCATCACCTTCAAAAAGAGGGATACCGTAAACATCTTTTGAAGAATCCATTCTGCTCGATAAAATATATAAAAAGTAAGATAAAATCTTTTTCACTCAAAATCCCAGCAGAAATGAAAAACAGAAAGATAACGGCGTCAGTATGTCTCGCAGCTCATTTCAACACTTGCTAGAACCAACGCTCTGCTGTTAAAATAAATAAAAAGGCAGACATAAAGACGTGGATCGAAGTGAGTATATTTGATATTAACAAGAACAATTACACAAACATACTGAATGAAAACAGAAAATTTACAGGTATTTATAGATTTTGCAAGGCCCATGGCGGAAAATTCGCGGCCGTGAAAGAAAGCTACATTAAACAACCAATCACAAGAAACATAGTTGTACAAAAAGAAATTAATCAGAATTTAATGTAATGCTGTGATTATTTTCAACACTACTTTAGTGCATTTTGACTCCTCTACACTTCTAGCTTCCCGCTCAATAAATTTTCGAAATAAATCCATATCCGGTATTTTATCATTGTCTAACAACAATTCCCATCTTTGTTTGAGAGGCTGATCTAATTTATTCAACATAAAATTTATTAACATTAAATCACTCAAAGCATTAGATTCTAATCCCAAAATTTTCAAATTCCGAATTGCTTCATTACTTGTATCTAGCAATTCTAACAAGGATTTTGAATTACTAGCTTTAATAATCTTTATCGAAAATATTTTATTTATTTGACTTAATGCCAATTGTCTTTTATTCTCATATCTTTGACTTAACAAATCCCAACACTGAACTAAATTTTCTGCTTTAAAAAAAAATCCTCGAATTAATTTTGCGGCATGTCCGCGAACAGAAGAATGTAAATATTGTAATTTCTCAATATCAGATAAATTTTCATTCCCCAAAATCGTAGACTGAAATAATTCTTTAAACGAAATCCATTGTTCCGAATCGCCGTAAAAATGGGGAAGATCGAATTTGGGTAATTTAACTTGCGAATAATTCTGTTTACTTTGAGTTTCTACACGAATTTCCGTCGGAGAATCAACCTTGGTCTTCTCTTCTAAATCGACTAACAAATCACAAATAATTCCCTGATACTTCAAAAAAATATCCAAATTCTCATTATTTTCTTTCGGCGAAAGTTTATCAAATGCTTGCGCAAGAGTATTTTCATAAGAAGATATTTTCGATTTCAAAACTTTAATTTTTGCCTGCTCATCTGAATTCGCATTTTGAACTTTATCCTTAATTACATCTATTTCCTTACAAATTCGCTCAAAATACAGCTCCTGTTTAGTTTGTTTAGTCATTTTTAATAATTACAAATAAACAATATAAGAAATGAATAACATAAAAATACGAAAATTACACAATCTCATACAAAATGCACCATAATATACAAAATATAAAAAAAATACAAGAATTGAATAAATAAACACAACCGTTTTTACTTTTTTACGTTACATCTAGCACAGATAAATTAATTGACAGCTACGACTTGAGAACAGATTTCATCGTAGCTCAGGCTCGGTACGGACCAAAATTTATGGATAGAATAGTTTACGGATTAATTTGAATAGCTCGAATTTAAATTAGGGAAAAGAAATATGAATAATCTGTCAAAAGAATATGACTTAACAGAATTCAATTCACGATTCGATTTTAAAACAAAAACTGCGAGTTGTCATTATTAGAATTTAGAATTAAGGTTAAATTTGCGTTACTTACCCCCATTTTCCCAGAAATTCAGGCAGACACTTACAATAAAGGAGCAGCAGGATATATAACACGACACAAATTTATTATAATACAAAGAACTGATATAGACGCAAGTATATTGTAGATTCTAGTTGAATGCACTTATAAATGTTCGAATCCCGTTGAGCTGGTCAAATTAGGAACACCTTCGATTGAATTCTTGACTTGTCATTTAAAAACAACGAATTACATAGTAAATGAATATAGATGAATAACTTTCGTACTCATCATCGAATAATAAATATTAGACTCAAAGAATAATACACGCCTTAGCATACTTCCTTTTCACCGTTCGAATACCGAATGTTTTTTTTTGAGATGGTACTTGTAAAAAGCTGCCGTCACGATTTTACGTCAGGTGCTCGGTTGCCAAGGTAACGAGTTTTTTCTCTCGACAATCGTACTGATCGTCCATATATATATACATATATATATATATATATATCAAGTACCGTTCTTTTAAACACAATCAGAAGTCCAAGAGCATATATTCTGCTTTTAAACAAACTTTCAGAGTTCCAAATATACAAAAAAGGATCACGTTATATTTATACATTTTATTAAATTTATAAATATATTTTAAATTTTATTTTGTTTTAAATATAATTATTATTCGGCAAGAGAATATAGAGAAAAACGCTAACTTTGCGTAAACTAAAGCATATTAATTTCTGAAATATAAACGAGTTGATTATCATTAAATTTACATATGCTAAATGTATATGTACATTTTAATATAATTTTATATTCACTAGATTAAAAACATTTATAGAAGACAAGTTGTATTTTTAAATATGAAAAGTAAATATTGTATTTTATTTTGAAGCTGAATTAAAAACTTTTTAAAGGGTCTAACCTGATAAACACAGCAAAATGCCACGACTAATGTTTCAAATAACATGTGTGGTAATAAGGCTCACCACGAGAATACACTATAGAGTGTTTTTAGCCTCTGATTTTGATCTGTCTTGTGATAATTATGGAAGTATGTGCCGGCGCTTCTATTTTTTAAATACGTTTTTCTCAAAAAAAAAAAAAAAAAAAAAGGCCAATTATTGAAGAATATATTAGTTCAATATATATATTTTTCACATTTTTACACAAATTTTAACATAAAAAAAAAACAAATGAAATAATAAAATAAATGATTAGTGTAGTAATTGTACATTTACAACAAAGAAAGAATTACAGATTAATTCTCAAAATATGTACTCTTAAGAAATAAAAATTGTTAAAATCGAATATGCGCTTTTTGAGTTATAAAAGAATAATGCTAGCAACTTGCTAAAATTTTCTAAGACGTCATTTAGCTGCACCAGAACGATACATTCCACAAATTTATTTAATGATGAAAGAGAGTTAATTGGACTCATTCAAAATTAGAGATCATTCCTATACAAAAATAATTTTTCTGATGTCAATATAGGTTTTTCGAAAATACATACAATAATCACAATCATGAATAATTTATGCCACGGAATGATTTTTCATAATACAATGATCAAAAAATTTTGGAAGCAAGCAAAAAAATGAAGAGAACAGTGAAAGACAGTCATGTATGGGCATAAAATGGATAGTACACGGGTATCAATGCGCAATACAGAAACAAAGACGCATAAAAATGTAAGGAAGCTTTTATTCTTTGAAAAGGCGAAAAGAACATGAAAAGATGGTTTAGGACAACAATTTCGTTTCATGTAAATGATAAGAAAAGTATTGTTTAGAAATGATGCAATATTTTCAATAAGACGTGTGGTCTCCTCGAACAGCTAAGGCTCGCTAAGACTGGCTGCACACCTATTTTCTATAGATGCGATAATGTTTTCTATAATACTTTGGGGAATACTGTTCCACTGCTCAAGAATTGCAATCTCCAAGTCCCAAACAGTAAAAGGAGGCATTGGTCTCGCAGCAATGCATTGCCTGAGTATGTTCCAAATATTCTCGATCGGATTTAAGTCAGTAGCGCATGCTGGGCCTTCCATACGCGCTATTGTTTTAGATTTAAGCATGTTTTCCACAAGACGAACTGTATGAAGTCTGGCATTGTCATGCATGGAAAAAAAAGAAATTACTATTTGCTGTAACATAAAATATGACATGAGGTCTCAGTATCTCGTCTGTATAACTTCGGCACGTCAAAGTGCCATTCTGATGGGCATAAAATGGATAGTACACTGGTATCAATGCGCAATACAGAAACAAAGACGCATAAAAATGCAAGGGAGCTTTTATTCTTTGAAAAGGCGAAAATAACATGAAAAGATGGTTTAGGACAACAATTTCGTTTCATGTAAATGATAAAAAAAAGTATTGTTTAGAAATGATGCAATATTTTCAATAAGACGTGTGGTCTCCTCAACAGCTAAGGCTCGCTAAGACTGGCTGCACACCTATTTTCTATAGATGCGATAATGTTTTCTATAATACTTACTAATTCTATAATACTATAATACTTTCTATAATACTTTGCAATTCTGTTCCACTGCTCAAGAATTGCAATCTCCAAGTCCCAAACAGTAAAAGGAGGCATCGGTCTCGCAGCCATGCATTGCCTGAGTATGTTCCAAACATGCTCGATCGGATTTAAGTCAGTAGCGCATGCTGGTCCTTCCATACGCGCTATTGTTTTAGATTTAAGCATGTTTTCCACAAGACGAACTGCATGAAGTCTGGCATTGTCATGCATGGAAAAAAAGAAATTACTATTTGCTGTAACATAAAATATGACACGAGGTCTCAGTATCTCGTCTGTATAACTTCGGCCCGTCAAAGTGCCATTCTGAAGGATATGTAGGCCCGTACGTCCACCTATGCTGATTTCAGCCATTAGCATTAACCCACCTCGTCTCTAATGTGATCTTTCACGAAAGAATGTTGGATTATATTGATTGCCTCTTTCTCTCCATACCAAAACACATCAGATGTCACATTCAGATTGAATCGGGACTCGTCTGTAAACAGAATTTGACTCCAAAAATGCTTCTTCCAAACTCGATGATCAGTTCCCCGCCTTCTTTGTACCGCACAGTGGCTTGAGGTCAATGGAATACAGATCATTGGCTTACTTGTATATAGACCCCCCTGATGAAGCCTATTTCGAACTGTTTGGATGGACACCCTTCGTCTTGTGGCCAAGAACAACTGTGTTTGCAGCTGAGTAGCATTATCCGTTCCGTCTCGACGAGCTGTTAACAGAATACATCGGTCATCAGTTTCTATGTTAGCACATTTTCGACCTTGCACTTGTCGATGACTACCATTCCACGTGTCTCGGAATCGATTCCAGAGCCTTTAATGTACACTTTTTTTGACTCCAACAGCGTCCACTACACTTCGCTGTGTTTCCCCAAATTCAAATGTCCTGATAACACGCCAAGCCATGGATTGTGGTAAAACACGTTGTTCTGACATTTTCAAGGTTATCTTTTCTCAAAACACAAGCTGAACAATTGAATTTTACAAATAAGACAGTTAAACAGACGTTTCTGCAAAATCCCGATTTCTGCACTTATCTCCTTTTTATAGTTTTTGACGTCATAAACTTTAATTTACATGTGAAGTTTTCCTTATCTGTTTTCTGCAAAACTTTAAATTATGGATGTTTTCAATAGAGTCAAAATACCGTTTTAAACAGTAGTGTCGTGAAGGAAATTTTCACCTTGTTATTAATAAACTTTATAATATACTTAGAACTACTTAAAATGTGACAAAAACATATAAAAATATTATTTAATGCAACTCAAAATCTTTCGAACACACACGCGTTCATTTTCAAAGGGAAAAAACATAACTGACTGAACAGAAATACATTTAAAAAACAAAAACAGAAATAGTACGCATGCGCAAGCGGAGTTCAGTCCATTTCTCTACAGCAGAGGGGTAAAAAGATCAGTTCATACTATCAGGAGGTCTTGAAATATTTAGGATATTGTACCAAATTGCAGGAATATTATAAGAAAGCACATCGTACAATCATTATCACTTCTAAGTAAAATTTCAATGTATTCACGGATTATTGACGAGTAGTGGTTAAACGTTGAAATGATACTTTTAGCTTTTTCGAAGTTTATCTCAATATTTTCTTTTTGATGCAATTTGGATAAAGCTGTATTTGGTTTGTAAAACTTGATATCAGAAATGTGCACTTTTAATCTTTCCTTAAATTTTAGACATGTCATACAAATATAAAATAAACTCTTATGCTGTTCTGTGCTGAATGGAATGATGTAGACTCCTGCTTTTTCATAATCGGGAATAGGATCAATTTTACTGTGAATCATTATTAAATAATATTTTTATATGTTTTTGTCACCTTATAAGTAGTTATAAGTATATTATAAAGTTTATGGATGTTTTATTTTAGATTACATACAGGTGTAAATATTCACGTAATTTCGTTAAAACTATGTGCTCCCCTAATTGTTTTGAATGTATTTTGGCATAGTGCACTAATATTTAAAAAAAAACATGTTGTTTGATTAAAAAAGTGCTTAAGTAAAAGATAATTGAAGAAATAAGTGGAAGAACATGTTAAGTAGCAAAAATTGTATTTGAAGAAATTTGAAGTGAAAGTTTTTGAGGTAAATTTTAATGATTTATATTCTGTTTGATACCATGTGTTTAAAATATTAACAGGTATGGTACTAAACTCTCTCAGAAAAGCTTATTCATATTTAATTTTCAAATATAAAAAATTATTAATATTATTGACATTATTAAATATTAACATATTAAATATTAATGAACAATGTCTTAAATTTTCAAAACTAAATGGAATCTTAGTATTTTAGCTTTACCATGTGATAGTATATCTCATAACGCTTTCATCCAGAAGATAATTTTTTTTTTTTTTTTTAGAAAATGTAGCATAACATTGTCATCCACTCAGCTCTTCAATTATGATATTATTTGTGAATAATATGAAATATTTCAGTGCAAAAGCTTCACAAGGACACATTATTTTTTATGTAATACCCTTTAAGGAATCTTTTAGTTTGAGCCTAAAAATCAGAACTGGAACTGAATTCACCTCGAATAAAATTTAAATTCATTTCTAGTGAGATTACGTAATATTCATATAGTATTTTTTGCGATATAAAACTTTTATTTTTTCATTTTGTCTTTTTCAAAGTTTCTTAAGATAAAAGCTCTTCTTTAAACATCAGTCGAATTCATCTATCCATAAGATGCTATTTTATAAACAATATAAACGACATTAAATAAAAAAAAAACTACTCAATCATACGTTAATTTTATTTTAAGCATACATAACAGTATAAAAATTTAAATAAGGGTTATATGAAATTTGCAGGAAAATTATTTAAAAATAAAAAAAGGCATCTTGACAAAATCCTATTTATATAAGTCTGTTACGTTTTCTAATAAAATTAAGATATATAATCGAATGTTGTATACCGTTCATCATAATTTCTTGAGCCATGTTAAAATATATTAAATGATATTATCTTAAGCATACTCAGGTCAAAATTCTTGCTAGTACCAGCAATAAAAAATATGCTAGTTACTGCTATGTATCGCTTTGCCTGCAAGATTTTCATGCTACTATATGCTTTACGGTGCTAGCCAGCATCACATGCTATATAGCCAGCTTACACAGTAATAGAATGACAAGCTAAATACAAGCGTTTTATGCTTGTTTTCTGTTTAAGCTTCTTCCAAAGCATGGGGAGGTAGGTACCTTAACATGCTATTATATGTTTTTTCATGCTTGCTAGCATAATATGCTATGCAGCAAGCTTGTGGAGAAGTAACATGGCAAGCTGCGTACAAGCATTTTATGCTTGTTTGTTGTTAAGCTTCTTCCAAAGCATGGAGATGTAAGTAACTTAACGTACTATTACATGATTTTTTATGCTTGCCAGCATAATATGCTATGAAGCCAGCTTAAGTAGAAATAGCATGAAGAACTATGTACAAGCATTTTGTGCTTGTTTGTTGTTTAAGCTTCTTCCAAAGCATATAGATGTACACTAACATGCTATTATATGCTTTTTAATGCTTGACAGCATAATATGCTATGCAGCCAGCTTAGGTAGAAATAGCACGACAAGCTATGTACAAGTATTTTATGCCTGTTTGCTGTTTAAGCTTTTTCCAAAGTATGGAGAGGTAGGTACCTTAACGTGCTATTATATGTTTTTATGCTTGCCAGCATAATATGCTATGCAGTCAGCTTAGGAAAACTAGTTTGACAAGCTATGCACAGGCATGTTATGCTTAACTGCTGTTCAAGCTTCTTCCAAAGTTTGGAGAGGTAGGTACCTTAAAGAGCTATTATATGCTCTCTTATTCTTGGAAGCATAATATGCTATGCAGCCAGCGTATTGAGAAATAGAATGGAAAGCCATGTATAAGCATGTTATACTGGTTTGCTGTTTAAGCTTCATTCAAAGCATGGAGAGGTAGGTACTTTTAAATGACATTATATTCTTTTTTATGCTTGCCAGAAAATATGCTATACAACCAGCTTTGCTAGAAAACAGCATGGTATACTATGTGCCAGTAACATTTAGCATGTTACTGGCTACACAATTTGATACACAAGTCTCTTCACAGTAATGATGTAGTACGTACTTAAATGAAGCATTGTGTGCTTCATAATGCTTGGCAGCATCAAATGTTTATTTTATTTTATTTTATTTTATTTTTTAGTTACTCGAAAAATATATATTTGGCTATGTTTTTTGAAAATAGAAGAAAAGAAAATTTTAATTAAATTAATTTTTCAAATCCGGGA
This sequence comes from Maratus speciosus, assembly GCA_963932465.1. Taxonomy (NCBI): domain Eukaryota; kingdom Metazoa; phylum Arthropoda; class Arachnida; order Araneae; family Salticidae; genus Maratus; species Maratus speciosus. The sequence goes on from OZ010791.1 coordinate 359,564,544, forward strand.
CGAGACAATAGCTCTCTTCCACCTCCGTCCCCACTAACAGAAATTTCTCTTTTATTTTAAGCAAAGAGAAAAGATTAAATTTCAATTTGTTTTTCAAAGTCGGAAAAAATTGTTAAATTTCCATTTCGAGGGAGGCTTAATGGATCACCTAAGCCATCTTCCATTAACGGAATATTCAGGAGTTTGCGTTATGGAGGTTTAACTGTACATTGCAATTTTGCAAATCTATTTTTATAATCAAGTTCTATGGGGTTTGGGTTAAATTATGCTAGGGATTTAACTTCTATGAGAGTCTTATCGGGAGCCCCCTCCCCCTCGCCGCCTATAAAGGATTTTTTTCTTCTGTTTCTTAGATTTAAAATATTGTAACTTACTCGAAAAAAATGCAGTAAGTCTTTAAAAAACGGAGAAAAAGAAAGTTTTGTTTATTAAAATCTAAAATCCGAGCTGGCCCTCTCCGGAATTCAATACTGTCTTAAACTACCCATTTGAGATTAGTTTTTAACATCTAACTATCAAAAGAACCAGAGCTAAAAATTAATTTCCAAAGCGGCTGGATATAGAAGAGTACCACCCCTCCCCCTCCCCAATGGAAAATTTTAAACTGATCTTCCTCTTACTGTTAAATTATTTTAGGTTACCTGTAAATTATAAATTTTCTATATCTTTAAAAATGGGAGAAAAATAAAATTTTATTTATTAAATTTCAAAAGCTGGCGGGGGGAGGGCTGTGTCACCGCCACCTGAATTATACACTGCCCCTTGAAGACGTTTGGGTATTTTTTTAACACATAAACTTAAACAAATTAACAAATAATTTCTATGGTAAATTTAAAGGACCCCCCCCCCCCCCAAATTGGAAGAAAATTCATAGTTGCACTTTCTCTTAGTAATTAATTCTTTTAATTTTCTCGAAAAGATTAAATTTACTGTGTTTATTAAAATCGGAGACAAAAAATATTAGTTTGATAAATTTCAAAATCCAGGGGCGATAGATTTCGTTTTTGAACCAATACAACGTAAATTAAATACTGCCTCCGTCCACCCGTTTTAGATAAAATCTAAACACATAAATCTAAAAAAAAAAAAAAAAAAAAAAAAAAACTGAAAATTAATTTCAATAACGGATATTTTGGAAAAAAGCGTATCCCGCCGGTTTAGATAAAATTTTAACATATAAATGTAAAAAAAAAAAAAAAAAAAAAAAAAAAAAAAATGAATATTAATTCCCATGAAGGATTTTTTTGAAAAAGCGCTTCCCCTCCACATCCCCATCGTAAAAGTCTTAGCGTGTTCATTCTCTTAGTGTTTAAATATTTTAATAATACAAAAAAATCCGTGCTTTTCAAAAACAGCATTTAGTCAGTTAAATTTCAAAATTTGAGGAGCAATGTTTCATTCAAGAAATAAGTTCATAACAATCGAATTCAGAATATGTGCAATTGACACCCCACCTCTTCCAATTGGACTAAAGTTTTAAAATCTTAACCCCCCCCTTGAAATTGATAAATTCTAAATTAATGCACTTCAAAATCTTTTATTTTTCATCAACAAATAATTATGATCATATTTAAACCTTTCATTAAGCAAAGAAAATTCCATAAATGAATTATAATAGTCAAGCCATATTCTAATTATCCATTAAACATAGAAAAAACCCTAATAATAAATTAACATTATTAATTGAAATTTGGAGAATAACAGCATCGATAAATTCACCCTTATCTTATAAAAAATATCAAAACAGCAGAATCAGTTCTACACCCATTACCCGCATTTAAAATCGTTTACAAACACGACCCTAGTAGCAAAGTAAGTAAAACACCCCGTTCCCAAACCGAAAGTAGTGAGTTTTGTCTTTCACACAGGAAAAGTGAAACCCGATATAAGTTTTCCCTTCTAAAAAATGTACCTAACAAACACAGAACTTTCGGTCCACTGATGGTTTCGTTAGCCTTGGCCGAAAGTGTTCGATGGAGGCCCGTTATCAATGAAAGTTACGGCTCCGTAAAAAAAGTGTCACGCTGGACACAATAAGGCCGCAAGAAAATTGGCCGTAAGTACAAGAAGTTGCCCACAATCGTGCCACTAACTTTTCTATAAAAGTGTCAGATAGCCTTAAACTGCCCACAAATATTATTTTACTGGCCATTAAAAATAAAAGCTTACCAGAAGCTAGCCTTTGTCCTACCGGCTTCGCAATATGTGGCACGGGTCAACTACACAATAGAATTCTCCCCACCTCCAAACGGTCTGTCGGGGCTCAGATGAGAAGGAAATATTTTCTTCTTTGCACTGGCCTGCTATTGATGCATACAGGAATCCATTTTGTTGCCTAAGTGGAAGCATAAATGCAGAATGACTGCACGCGAGAGGAAAGACGCGAATAAAACAATAATAAGTGGAATATTTACGTAGCTTGTGCGTTCTTAAAATGCAGTTACATTTTTTTAGGTAGCTTTCTTTACAAAAAGCTACCTATTGCAGCCGTTCGGAGGAAAGCGATTTCAAAAAATTTTGGTATATTTTCATCGATCATGACCCCCAGACCCCGAAACCACCCTCCGTTCAAAATTGATATATATATATATATATATATATATATATATATATATATATATATATATATATATATATATATATATATATATCTGACCTATGTCACACTGTAACTCTCGTATTTATGAACCGATTTGGATGTAATTCGGTGTGTACATAGTACATACCAATGTCTCGACCGAGTTCGTTGGCCAGCTTCATCCGCCATTTTGTTTCAAAATGGCGGCCATTTAAAAATTTAAAAAAAATTTAAAATTTAAAATGTGGTACCAAAAATTTGAAAATGGAAAAATATTTTTTTCTTCTGTATTTAACCTTTATACAAAGACTCCGTAAAAGTTTTTGTTTCGTCTATATTTTAAAAAATGGCTGAGTTATAGCATTTTGAATTTCTAGCGAAGCTGACATTTTGAAACGTCCTGAAATTTGTCACGCTATAAAAGGCGTATTTATGAACCGATTTGAATGTAACTTCGTTTATACATAGTACAGACCAATGTCTCGACCGAGTTCGTTGGCCAGCTTCATCCGCCATTTTGTTTAAAAATGGCGGCCATTTAAAATTTTAAGAAAAATTTAAATTTGAAATGTGGTACCAAAAAATTGAAAATTGAAAAACTATTTTTTCCTTATGTGTTTGACCTCGATAAAAAGATTCGGGGGCAGTTTTTATTTCGTCTATATCTTAAAAAATGGCTGAGTTATAGCATTTTGAATTTCTAGCATGGCTGGCATTTCGAAACGCCCTGATTTTTGTCACGCGATAACAGGCGTATTTATGAACCGATTTGAATGTAACTTGGTCTGTACATAGTACATACCAATGTTTCGATCGAGTTTGTTGGCCAGCTTCATTCTCCATCTTGTTTCAAAAGGGTTGCCATTTTTAAAAAAAATGCAATTTAAAATTTAAAATGAGGTATTAAAAAATTCGAAAATGAAAAAGATTTTTTTATGTGTTTGGCCTTGATACAAAGATTCTGGAGCAGTTTTTGTTTCTGAAAATTTGTTCTTTTGTTTATATCTTAAAAAGTGGTTGAATTACAGCACTTTGAATTTCTATCATGGCTAACACTTCGAAGCGATCTTGTATTTGTCTCGCGATACCACACATATTCGCCTATTTCGATGGAAGAAGGCATGTGGATAGTATACATCAATATCTCGACCAAGTTCGCTGGCCAGCTTCATCAGCCATCTTGTTTCAAAATGGCGGCCATTAAATTAAAAAAATATATATTTAAAGTGAGGTGCAAAAAAATTAGAAATTGAAAAAGGTTTCTTTCTTAAGTATTTGACCTTGATATAAGGATTCAGGAGCATTTTTTGTTTGTCTTTATCTTAAAAAATGGCTCAGATATAGCAGTTTCAATTTCTAACGTGGGTGACATTTTGAAAAATCTGATTTTTTGCCTGCGACAGCACTCGTATGTGTCAACCGATTCCGATGAGAGTGAGCATGTGCACAGCAATTACTAAGGTCTCGACCAAGTTCACTGATTAGCCTCATCCACAATGTTGTCTTAAAATGGCAGGCACTTTAAGAAATCGCCGAATTTGGCAGCGAAATATAAGTTACTTTAAATAAAAGCAGCTTGGATAAAACTGACTAATTTTGCGAAATTCTCATTCATAATGATTTAGTATTAATAAAAATTAGTATTGAATCTCCTACATTTTGGTTTCCACTTAATTGAGCTTCGTGTGTTTGAAAAATATAAGTTGGCTTTTTTAAAATAAGGAATATGAAAGCTACCTCTTCCTCCCGGCACTGGCCGGAAGGACTTTTTTCAATTTTAAGCCTTCGTGAAGGTTTCAAAATGTATAATATCAATGATTTTTAACCCCTAAAATAACAATTTTTAAATTTAAGAATTTCTTACGATACATATTTATGAATAAGATTATTAAGTTTTAACATCTATCATTGTTTTTCAGTTATACATAAATATTTTTCAACATCAAAGTTAATCAACGCAGTATATAACTGAGATTTTAATTCCCATCAGCAGTATTTCTTTTCTATTTAAAATAAAAGCCACTTTTTATTTATTTATTTTATATATATATATATGAATACTTTTCATTTTTTAAGGTGGGAGGGGGTATCTTTAAAAATTTTAATGTCATCTAATCCTTCACTCCCCTGCACAGAGTTTAAAATCATGAATTTTTTTTTCTTTTTTGACCATTGGCTTCTTAGTAATGACAATAAGTATCCGCGTAAAATTTTCCTTACCCACAAAACTTAAAACATTTAAAATATTTTTCTCTTTTCTTGTTTCTTTCAAATGTTAAGTTGTGTTAAATGTTAAATAAATAAATGACTTACCCTTCTCCCAAATAAAAAAATAAATTAATAAATAAAATATAAAAATAATTTCAAAATTTTTAGATTATTATACTGTATTTGTTATTCATTAGAATCGTTGATGTTAATTCTCTCCCATCCCCCCAGCAAATAGAGAATAATTAATAGCTGGTATTAATACAAAAAAAATTCTTTTTTTCAGCTTTTGTAGTCTTAAACCCTGTAAAAAAAATGGAACACATTTTCTTATTTCATTGTAAGTTTCACACCTTTGTTTAAAATAAGCTATCTAAATCTGCAAAAATATGTTACCAATTTACCTTTATAAATGTGTGAAATTTAAATAGCAAGATTATTTTCCTTTATAATAATAATAATAATAATAATAATAATAATACTCCGCATTCATAATGCTTATTCTTTAGCTATTACTTTTCCGTCATTACTCAGCGAATTTAGATAAAACATTAATTACTTTATCAAAGTCAATATTTTTAATAAATATTTCTTTATTAAACTGGGCTAACGACTAATTATTGCCAAATGATAATTTAAAATACTTTTATTGTTTAAAAAATATATAAGTTTCACATTTTTTCTTTAATCGTTTAAACAAACAAATCTTAAAACCCCTTTTTATGAAATTTTCATTATACTAATATTTTCAATAAACAGTATAGTGCAATACAAAATTTTAGTTTTATTTAACCTTTTGCTCTTCTTTGTGGAGAGTAACTTGCCATTTTTTAAAAATCTCTGCTACTAGGTGTGCGAAGTGTTAATGCAACAATAGCTTGGCTTTTTTTTTCCCTCATCAGTAACCCCCCCCCCCCCCCCAAAACAAAACAAAAAAAAACAAAAAAAACAAAAAAAAAAGAGAGACAGAGAGAGAGAGAGAGAATTTGGTTCAAAAATCAAGAGAGTGTTCTTAAAGAAATTGTTATTCTTGTTCTAGGGATTGTTTTCCCTTTTTTTTTTTATCTATAATATTTTACATGTTTTCTTATCATGTTTTGAATAATTTAAAGTTTTTTTTTTTATTATTATTTTATGCCAGAATCCTCCCAGATTACGATTATCTTACGATTATTTATTACCAGCTGATTTGATTAAACAATAATGAACTTTGTTTTCACAAAAAAAAAAAAAAAAAAAAAAAAAAAAGAAGAATGATTTTATTATACAGTCAATCGTATAAACTGCGTGCTTATGTACTTTTTTTGTATCACGACAGACAATTTTTGTATAAGAAATCAGGATTGCAATTCACTTCTTATTTAATCAAAAATATAGAATATGTCACTAAGCCGAAGTCTTATTTTTATTCCACGTTTTAAAGCCTTATAAAAGAACAATTTTTAATCTTTTATCATCAATAACTTGAAATGGAAATAAATCTTCGCTTATCTTAAATGCATAAATTCTGCGGATTTCAATATTCAAAATTATTGAAAGAAAATTTAAAGATTGTACGCATTCTAAATGTCCCGTACTATACGCAACAACTGTCGTGACGTTGTTAATAATAATGTAGCTCTTGTAAAGATTATTTAAACAAACCTACTTTATTATACATGAACTATAATAACTCGAGAAGTACTAAAAATTTCTTTGGCTTACATCCAGGCAACACTGAGCTAGTTACTCCATACTTTGGACTCAAGAAAAAAAAAGTAGCTTGAATATTTTATTCATCTTTTAATTATACCTTTAATACTTTCAATTCAAGAATAACATTTTCAATAATCAATTTTTCCTATGTTTTCCATATATTATTCAAGTTATTAAAAAATGACTCATAATTTTTTCATTCAAGAAATTCCTTATATTTGTATAATTTTTTTTTCCTTTCTATTATAAGGAATTTTTTGAATGAAAAAAAAAATAATATGTCATGTTTTTAATAGCTTGAAAGTTGTTTTGTCCTTTGAACTATAAAGGACAAAATATAAGTATAAAATACAGGCATTACAAAAGGCAGTTATTTCTGTCGATAAAAATTATCTAAAAAAATATTCATCAGTTAAATGCAGCATTTAATGTTATTAAATTCAAGAGAGAAAAACAAAGGCCGCGCGCTTGAATTTTATGTTTTATTTTTAAATACTAGGGGGCTCGGCCCCCTACGAGCTACGCTCGCCAACCCCCGTCCAGACACCGCAGGCTCTAAATGCACGCTAATTTGATCGGCTTTAAAAAGATTTCGAAAGATTGAATTATAATTTAAAAAACAGTGGCGATCTCCCTATAAACGAATTTCTATTCATTTCCCTTTGATTGGGGAATTTTAACGCCAAATCCGCTGCGGTACTACTTGATTATCCCGTCGACCCATTTCGTCAAATTATATAAATCGCCAAACCACTCGCCAAATTATACAAGTTGACATAATTTTTATTTTAAATAACGAAAGAACAAATAAATTCGTACATCATTAATAAAAATACAAATAAAACGTCGAAATAAAAATAACTTGATGACGTAGACACGTGTAACAACATTTCAAAATAAGCTAATATAAAAGGAATTAAGTAAACTGAGCCTTTGTCTCCTGGTATTTTTTAACAAAGCGAAAAGAAAGTTCTTTTAAATGAGACATTTTAAATTAATCGTTTTTAATCTGACGTAATTTTTACCAAGCTATTCTTTCTCTTTTAAATAATCGCGTGAAAGTACGTTTGTTAGCAATGAAATATTATTTGCGGTTTCCTAACAAAAATAGTTGAAAATATCCTCTCAAAATATTAAATAAATGTCTAGCGCAATTTCTAAATTTAAACTTTTTTTGCAATATTATTTTGTGTTCATTTTATGTAATAACTATAATGTGACGTAAATATGACGTAATTTCTCCTAAGACTTCTAACGCATGTTAATGAATTTATTATTTTACAGTATCCTTTCTCTTTTAAAATTCACGTGTGTACTTTTTATGACGTAATTTTTAATAAGTTCCTGCTTTTTATACATAATTATTTAATTCTAATTTGAAAGTTTTTTTCCTGTTTATAATAGTCACGTGTAAATAAATTTTTAATTTGAAGCAAACATTATTGCTTGCGCTTTTTATACAGTTGGCAACAGTCTAAATTAGTACAAATTTCTGAAATCTGTAAAAAATATCTCTAGAAATGCCGAAAATTTGAATTTAAAATAGAAATAAAACCTGAAAAAATGAGTCAAAATAAAAAAATTAATGCAATCTGCACTCCGGCAAATTCTAACGCATAAAATGATCTAAAAATGATTACACTGCCATGTCTAGTTTTTGCTGCTATAAAACTTTTTTAGTGGAACGATTTTGTCCAAATTTAGCATTAAATATCTCTTAAAATAATTCTTCGATTGGAAAACTGTCTGCATCAGCGTGTTTATCAAACATTTCTGTATAAAACCACTGATTTTCATATTTTTGTATGCATTATTTTTCTCAATATTAACGAAGAAAGACCTCCGGTCACAAAAAATTCAAAACCGGCGGCGGCGGCGGCGGCGGTGACAGCGGTAGTTACTTTTTTTTAGAATAGAGAGATGCAAATTTTTTATCAGAGTTCTTGGCAAAGTCTTTAGGTAAGCAGTTTGAAGATTGTGAAATCTTTAGTGGATAAAAATAGATTTTTAAATTTAAGAGAAATTTCAAAAGTTTCTAAGATTTTAGATAAAGAGTATAATTCGAGACAAAAAATATGTAGTTTTGCATCAAAATGGATGCTTTACTAACTCCGCAGTCAAACCTATTCAGACTATCTTCCTTTAATCTCCTCCTAATCTACCCATCTTGACCTTTGGGGAGGAAAATGCAGGAAAAAGTAATTATACCGTGCGGAGCGCAACTATCCCGTCCTGGCTCTACCATTTGTGGTTGTAATAAATTAAATTTAGCCCGAACCTGCCCACAAAAAAGCCTATTATGGTTATTTAAAATGTAATCACTAGCCTAGGTTGTGCCATAATGATTGTTTAGGTATAAATCAAAATTTATTCTATAAAAGAAAATACCTTTTTAGCAGTCTAATTAAATGATAAAATATATTTGCAGGATTAAATAAATCTTATAATTATTTAGGTACGCTTTTCAACAAAATCAAATTCTTTCACTTTGAACTTTTTCAAAAAAAATTTTAAAACACAATACTTCACATAATGCATTCATTTATTTGTTTATTTATTCACTTACATATTTACAAAATTTATATGCAATGTATATTTAAATTGTTGCATTTCATAAAAATTTATTAAGTATATAAATGAAGAAATAACTAATCAATTAATGTATTATCAAATATTGTATTTTGAACATTTTTGAATATGTTCAAGTTAAATTAACTTGATTTTCTTGATAAGTATATCTAAACAATTATAAGATTTTTTTTTAACCTGCCAAAACATTTGATCATTCAATTAACCTTTTTAAAAGTATTTTATTTTAAAGAATAAATTTCGAATTTATGCTTAAATAATATACATGATTTTAACATAGTTTATTATATATTTTATATTCAAATGTGACATGTTTGTGATATTCTTTTTACTTAGATTTTCATTATGTTTTTCACAGGTTAGTTGGTAAATCTATTAGATTATGCTTATTCATCAAAGTTTTATTAAATCATTATAATCTAAATTTTTGCATCCTTTCTGATCATTTTTCATTCAAATATTATATAAAAATAAGTTTAAATCTTTATGTAGTAAACGAATGACAGTATAATATTCCTCATAGATTTTTAAATTTTGCTTTTATGAGATAGTATTTAGATATTTCTCTTGCAGTTTAATAGCCAGACATTAGAAAAAAAAAATATATTATCAACTTTTTCAAAATCCTTGAAAATTATTTATAATTATTAGAAATGTAAATAAGTTTAATACTGATTTAAAAAATACATTAAATTAATCTTGATATTTCTAAAGTTCATTAAAATTTTAGTTAATCAAATTTTCTCGAGTATAAATTCTTAAATATTTTCTCCTGGTAGAAGAAAATAAAACACCTTTCTATTTAGTCACATTTTTATATTTGCACTAATACAAACTATTTTAAAGAATGTAATAACGATAATTATAACGTTTAAAAGTTATTTAGGCAATCGCTTAAAAATTAATAAAAATAATTAAATAAAGAAAAATAACTATTGATAAGAATTTTACACTACTTTATCGAAGATTACAAAATGTATGTTTATAAATTGTTTGTGCATTCATAAAGACTATAAAATAAAATAAACTATTTCATTTAATTTAACAGAAAGATACAAAATGTATGAGTATAAATTCTTAAATATTTTCTCCTGGTAGAAGAAAATAAAACACCTTTCTTTTTAGTCACATATTTATATTTATGCATTCATAAAGACTATAAAATAAAATAAAATATTTAATGCAATTTAACCGAAAGATACAAAATGTATGAGTAAAAAATTATTGCGTATTCATAAAAACTAAAATATAAGTATCAAACAATAATAATGAAATCAAATGATGCAAAAGATAGATTCTGCGATTAATAAATTTGCAATGAATAAACATAACTTAAAGACTTACCGAATCAATACGGACGCAAACATCCAATGCAATGCTATATATTGAAATGAAATGAGTGATCGATTGTAGTTGTTATCACCGTATACAAATAGCACAAATGACGCGGAAAAAAAAAAAAAATCCAAAGCTGGGCACGGGTGGAGAGTAATTCTAGGAAAGATTCTCCTTGATCTTGCTTTACCGCCTTAGCGATACGAAAGCGGTATTTGTTTTAGGGGGAAGGGATGGAGGATATTTTTATGAGAAGTCCTTAAAAGTATGATAAATAAAATTAACTTATTTCTTAAATCAAAATCATGTATTTTTTAATAGCTGAGATTAAATTCTCTTCTTGTTAGTGTTTACTTTTCTGACTTTGGTTGCAGAATTTTTGTTTTATAAAGTTATTTTCCTTTTTACAAATTTGAAAAGAACGCTACCATAGGCAGTGTTGAATTCAGAGGGTGGCGATGGGGGGGGGGAGGGGGAGAGGGGGACATTCCCCCGGAGCAATGAGATGTCTTCCCCTGGAAGATTTGAGATTCTGTGTTTCTAATGGTCAATATGACCAATCCTTTCCGGTGAAAAGCGTCCTGAATTCAACTCTACCCATAGGTTTAACATTAGCTTGCGACTTTCTTTTTACTTCATATATACATATATACATATGTGTTTCGTTCTCGCAAAAATGTACAGTCAAACTTATTTATTTATTTATTATTATTATTATTAAACAAATAGCACTTGTAACTGACATTTTATTTATTTATTGTTATTTATTTATTTTTTTTTAATCTAAATTTGTTCTGTAATTCTTCCGTTTTTCTTAACATTAGTTTTCATGTAACTGGCATTGAATTAACTATTTTTATGCATATGAAAAAATATATATGGCTTTAACTATAAATTTTATTAGTGAAATAATGATAATAAAGCAAATAAATATGCATAAATCATTAGGAATTTAATAGAGACAAGGAATTTTATCTTTTTTTTTTACCTTTACACTGAATTCACAACTTTAAATCTTATATTATTTTGTTTTACATTCATTGTTTTCAGTATGACGATAAAAAAATATCCATGCAAAGATATCGAAGATTAGTTTGGAAATATTATTTTATATTTTGTAAAAATATGTTAAAACTAAATAAAAATATCTAATCTATTTTGCTGCATTAAATATAAATCTCATAACGTATTTATATTTTTACTAAAGCCCACATTTAAAGTAATTAAGATTAATTTAAAAGAAATGAAGAAAAAATACATTTCCTCTCTTTAAATAAATATGTCGGTTAGGTAATATTAGCCCTCTACTGTCTAAACGATGAGGATACATTAAATGCTTGCCGGAAATTGCCCTCAATGATTAACCGGTAAAATAAACGCAACTGTTTTCTCGATTCCGATCCCTAATTTGTTTGGTGATAGCTGCCGTAATTAGCGGCGCGTCACTTACGGCACAGTATTGTTTGGCTATAAATGGCCTTAACTCACCCTGGCCGCAACGAATACGCCATGCGGCCCAAAGTTAGGTGTTTGCTGGGTAGGTACTTGAGAAATTCTCCAAAGATGGGGCAACCAGCGTCTTTTTTTTAATTGGGTAAATAGCAAAAAATAAAAGCAAGTGATGCTAGAAAAGTAATGCTAGCATAGCAAAAATTAAAAGCAAGTGGTGCTAGAAATGCCAGCCTAGCAAAAATTAAAAGCAAATGATGCTTGAAAAGAAAATTTAAAAGCAACTGAGGGCAGAAAGGTAATGATAGAATAGCAGCAAAAAATATCTGTTGCTTGTGAATTACTGCTAGAAAAGCAGAAATTACAAGCAAGTGGTGATCTTGATTTGCTACTAGACCAGCGACATATTCAAGCAACACAAGCTGAAATATGTATACCGGCAAGGCAATAAAGTGTTTAAATGCGCACAATGACTTGCTGGTAATTATGGTGGAAAAAGTAAATCTGTAATGGTAGCTTATGCTATTTTACTTTGCTGGGATAAAGCATTTAATGCTCGTCTAGACCAAACAAATACCAGCATGAATTTCGACCTGGGTATGTAGTTTTAACAAAGGAAAAAGCGGAATTCAAAAGGGGATTTTCGTAATAGGGGAGTCTAGGAAGGGTTGACCCACTTTTTACAAAATGATTTTTTATTTGTTAAATATTGAACGTAGAATAAAGTTGTATATATCATTTTATTGGATAGACAATCCGTTATCAAAATAAAATTCCTGCATAAGTGTAACATATAAGAAATTTGAAAAATTATTCACTTTGTTTTATATTGCAATATTTGTTAAGAAAAATAAAATCAGTATAAAAAAAGCAAAATAACTTTATGCTACTTGCTTTTATTTTTATAAAAAAATGTTTTTTTTTTAAATATGATGCTTAAACAAACCTGTTGAGACGCAATCGTAAGTCAGGGGAGAAAAATTTTGTTTTAAACAGGATTTTGTCAGAGCAGGTATAATTATATAGCAGAGAAATGAAATTTTAACATTTAAGGCACTATTCTGTTAGAGACAGTTTCCGTTTTCACAGTATTTCTTGTTATTATGTCCGAATTTAAAAGCCACTGTCTCACTTGTATTTGTCTCCTTGTCCTATTTTTGTGACACTCGACCTGACAACTCTAGTTGTCACATAGTTTGGCTTCATCTCACTGTATTCACCCTGGTGAAATTTGTCTAAATATCCTCCGAAAGTTTCTTGATCGATGCTATGTTCTTTTGCAGCCGCGTGAGCACTTATCTTGATATATCACTTAGCACTTAACTTATCTGCATGATTTAAGCCTGTAAGAGGCAAAGTACTTTCAATATTACAATGTTGAAATAAATGACTGGCACCGGAATTTATGAAGAAATTTATTTGGAAATAAGAAAAAGTCTATATTTCGCATACATATTAAATGGAAAAGATTTTAGCGAAATTTTGGACCCATTTTGACGTTTCGGAACTAAACTTAAGTGGTTTTATAAATATACCACTGCCCCTGAAAGGGTTAAGACTGCTGCTTTCATCTTTCTAGTCCTTTCTAATATTTGACACTGTTTCTATTTACCTATATTGTAAGTAATATTTAAATGGAAAAAAGTTCCTATTAACTTTCCCATTTCCTAGCAATTCTTTACATCTTACTTTAGTCAGTTTTAACACACCAGGGGGATACCTTCTTTAGGTATTCACGGGCTTCGCAACCCCGGGATCCTGAGCGATCTTTCTTTTTTCCTTTTCCTCTTATTTCTCTTCTCTTTCTTTCCTCTATGTTTCACTCTCGTTGTGGTTTCCTCTTCGGAGGTGAGGGCAATTCTGTATGGGCCGATATCATCCTGTATATCGACTCATGGAGAATTGTAAACCACCCACGTGTTTGCCGTGCGTGGCGACCCGTGTCCCTGGAAAGGGGGATCCTGGCAGTTGAGGGAAACCAACACACTGCTTTGGCCTCTGCTTCAGGTAGACGGGAGGTGCATATTGGTCCCGTATGCATCAATCGGCTGGTCAGCTGACTTCTGTCACTGGCTGGGGATCAAGTGATCGGACACTTACTAGCCATCTTGTTTAGGGTGGAGACTGGCATAGGAGTGTTTTGTGACCGTATAGGCCCTGGTTAGCACTGGTGCACGACTGTGCATCCCCTTGTTGGGCTCGGTAGTGGGTGGTGCGGCCGGGGTCTGAATTCTTATTTTTTTTCAAATATGGATGCAAAAAACTCACTTACTTCCATTTCTCTCCCACGTGGAGAGCAACAAATTGCACAGAATTCCACATACACTCGTTTCTTTGTCATTAAACGTACTGATAGTCTCTCTGATAGCTCTTTCAAAAAAACTTCACCATTTCTCATTGCAAAAACATTCCAGTCTGTCTTGGGGGATGGTCATTCTCTCAAAAAATTACAATCTGGGGATTTGCTTGTTGAGGTTTCTTCAGCAAAACAATCACATCTTCTCTCAAATTGCTCTACAATAGGCTCTTTCTCAGTTTCTGTTCAAGTACATAAAACTCTAAATACAAGCCGTGGTGTAATATCCGAGCCAGATCTTTTATTCTCTACTAAAGACGAACTTTTACAAAATTTAAAAGACCAAGATATCAAAGATGTACGTCGTATAACTATCCGTCGGAATGGGCAGGTGCTTCCTACGAAGCACATCATTTTGACTTTTAATAGCCCTAATTTACCATCAAGAATTAAAGCTGCTTACTTGAACTGTCCTGTCCGTCCTTATATCCCAAATCCTCTCCGTTGCTTTAAATGCCAGCGTTATGGTCACACCACAACTACCTGTCGTGGTTCCGTTACCTGTGCACGCTGCGCAGAAGTTGGCCACGACGGTAATTCATGTCAAAACTCTGAACGCTGCATAAACTGCAAGGGTGATCATACAGCATATTCCCGCTCCTGTCCAAACTGGATACGTGAGAAGGAAATCCTTGCAATTAAAGTAAATCAAAATCTCTCCTACCCTGAAGCCCGCAAAGTTGTTGAATCCAGGACTCCGTCAGTCGGAGTCTCCTACTCTAGTGTACTCAAGCAACAATAAAATTCTGTAAGGCACATAAGCACCCAGACCGACACCTCCTTCTCACTAAGTAACTCAGCTAAAGCACAATCAACAACCACTTCAAATAGAGAAACCCGAGATGTTAGTTTTGGTAGTAAATGCTATGCAACCCCACTATTAGAACGCTGGCAACCTTCCTCAGAACCTGTTAAAATAGTATACCAAGTCAATCAGTCTCAAAAATCTCCATGTCAATCCAAACAGTCATCTGAACCCCAGACTAAGACTGTTACATCTGCAAAAACATCACATAGACCTGATACTAATAAAACTGACAAACCAAGTAAAAAATCTTGTATACAGAAAAAGACAGTCCGGGGTTCTTCACAGTTTCCCACTGTGAAGAAAAAGAACAATAACAAAAGCCTAAACCCATCAGTTAGTAATTTAAAGGATCGGAAACAACTGAAAAACTTAGATGAAGAAATGGAATCTGACTCATATGAATCAAATGCTGATTAGGAAACACCAGTTTTTGATCAATTTACACCTAATTAATTTTATGTTTGTTATTTATTGCTGAGAGTCTAAATTTGTTTTTAGGTAGTATTTGTACGTCATCTTGGACTTTGTTGGTATTTTAACGGTTATTGCTTTTTAACTTCACAGTTTTTAATCAGAATACTTTGGTCTTTTAACTATCAACCTTTCCTCTTTTAAATGGTTTTAAATATACATATTAGTTTTCTCATTTACTGCTTTTCTCATTTTTCTTGTTAGTTTTTTGCTGCTCAATTTTGGGTAATATATAATTTTTACATTTTGACTTTGTCTTGGCGCAGCATGTCCCTAAAGGGACTTTGCGCCATAAAATCCCAATCAACCAACCAACTAGTCAGTTTTAAACATTTTCTTTTCCATCACACCATTTTACTGTAGCTTTGCAGAAAAAAAATTTGCATTATTTTATATATATAACCATTAAATTTTCATTGTGCAGTGTATAATAAAAAGATTTCCAAACCCACTTAATTAAAGGAGCCTTGAGTATCTGGTCAACCCTCCCTCACATTGACTAGGTCAAGCCTCCTTACATAAACCTTTTCTAAAGAATAGCACATTGTTATGTTAAGCCTAATTTACTAAACAATCTTCATGCCTGGAATGAAACTCGATATTTCTGAATTACTTTAAACAAACTTACTTAAATTTCTATGATATAACTTATCTCAAAAAAGCTTACAAAATATTTCTAAAAAACACAACTTTTAGGTTGAAAACGCCTCATAATTGATTTTTTCCTCACCTATTTCGATTATCTCTATGAAACGAAGAATGTTGTTTGAGTATTCCAGTAGCTTTGGTTGACACTTATTGATAAACTCTGAAATTCTTTTAAATATGAAAATTGGTGGGTGGGTCAAGCTTCCCGTACGGTCAACCGTCCCTAGTCTCCCATAACAAATATTACAGAATTTGGATGTTGATTGTAATGAGAAAATTTATGGTAAATCTAATGCGTTGCTTATGAATGGTAGTAAAAATAGACAATATTCATTTTGATTTGAATTACATCGATATTTTAATGGTGTTTCTTTTATACTAATACTACTTGCACTGTTAATACTGTACAGTCATTCGAACGTTTTTAAAGAGAACTTTCATTTGACCATATTATAAAGCATATCGTACCATATTATTGACATATTATAATCAGAATAAGGTTTAATTACGGTTATGTTCTTTAAAAACGGTCGACTGACTAACCAGTTTTCTGAAAACATTTTGCAGTATGTTGTGACTCGATAAAAATCAGAAATATATTATACTTTTTAAAATAATTTCTGTTACTTAATGATTTTGATTTGAAAGAAAAACATCAAAATTGAATGAAGGCATCTAGAATATAAAAATAATTTATCTCTACAATGATTCTAAAATGCTAAATTTGATTTAGAACACTTTTATTTAAATTTAAGATGTTTAAAATTAATACATTTTAACTTCCTCTTTTTCAATGTTTTCTAAAAATAAAAGTTCTTTTTGCTACGTGAGTGGAAATCATCAGTATATAAGATAGCCCTTTGTAAGCAACATAAACGTCACGTATGCTTTAAAAAATATTCTGGTCAATGTAATTTCATTTCTTGGTTCAGAAAAAGTTTAAAAATGCAAATAAATATTAACTGAAGTTTGAAATGACATTTTGTAAAAACGGGAAAATACTGATTGATTTTTGATTTTTTATGTTGTCTCAGTTACATTTTTCTATGAACTAATCTACATAATCTAGTATAACGGGCAATTGTACATTTAGTTAGAATGAATTTTTTCAGATTGTATTCGTGTAAATATACTTTGTTTAAATAGACGATGCTGTCTAGAATTTGCAGAATATTTTACAAATGTGCACTTTACTACTTTCAATATTTTTTTTGCAATGAAAATTTTGGAGATAATCAGCCTACTAATTGTCTAGCTTACGACAAAATGCCCAAAAATTTACATTGTTTTTTCTTATATTTATTAAAAGAAAGAAACTGGGCATAAACACATATTTGTATTATAGATAAGATATTAGGAAATTCTCAGTTCGGATGTTTAGTGTTCCAAAGCTTTTCAGGCATGAAGCTTAGGTATACTATATAAACTTAAGCTTGATATATTGATAATACTTTTTTAAATGTATGATGTTTGTCAGAAAAAAAAAAAGATTCAAGAATAGAAATTATATCTTAAGAATTTCCCAGCATGTGCTGCTGATTTAAATCCGATGAATATTTCTTGGATACTCTCGGATTTTTGATTGCTGCTACACCGATGCCTCGCATGATTATTCTTGTCTTAAAATTTGCACTTTTCGAAGATTGGAACCTATTACAACAATGCATCCTTGTCAATCTCATCGTTACCAAAGAAAACTACTTAGTTTTTCTTATAAGCTACATATATTGATAAAAAAAGTACGTCACTTTGGAAACATGTTTATAATTTACATGTATGAAACTGATAGTTTGGAACTCCTCTCAAAGCTGTCATCCACTTAATAATTTTGAGCATTATTAAATTAGCAAAATTAATTGCAGTACACGAAAATAACAAAATTTTAAACTGTGATTTTAATGTAAATACATGCAATGAATATCTATTTGTACCTAATTTTAAGCATTTAATTTATTTATTTATTTATTTCTTTTTTTTTTTTTTTTGTAATATGTCAATAAAAGTAAAAGAATTTTCACAACAAAATGTTTTGGATCGTTCGAAATGCCTTAGTTTCACTGCCAGTCTCGTGCAAATATTGAAAAACATTAATAACGAAGGATTCTTTGAACGGAGAAATTACTCAATGGTAATATTAGGTGTTGTCTAATGATATATATTATAATAAAAGTAGTATTCTCTGTCAGAGAAAACTTCTTTTGCTTACATTTTACTTTAATGAGAGGACAACAGACTTTGTTGATTTAAATCGAAACAAGCCTATATCTATCACGTTTCTCCTATCCATTCTATCTACACCGATGCCAATTTAACTTTGCCTCAGAGACAATATTTCATGAAGAGTGGAATTTAAATGGGATTGCTATATAAATTAATTCAATATTGCAGTATTTGTATTATAAATATCTTGAAGTAATTCATTGAATCAATATTACACTCTATGATTAATCTACAAAAACGAAAGTAACGACAAAGGCACACATTTATGTTTAAAAAAATTATAGTAACTGAAAATTGCTGTGGTATTTAGGGTTCCGTACTTATAAAGTAAAAACGGAACCATTATAAGATCACTCCTGTGTCTGTCTGTCTGTCTGTCACAGCCATTTTACTCGTAAACTATAGAACGTGGAAAGTTCAAATTGGGGAAAGTAATAAAGACTATTGGCCCACATATTTTCAGATTATTAAACATTCATAAATAAATTTAGTAAAAATGTAGAGGAGCTAATTAAGATACTTAAATAAAAACCTGTTTTATTTCTATATCATTTGGGGTATTACGTGAAAGTTTTCGTAACGCTGAACTCAAAAATATATTCTTTTTGACTTTAGGTATTATATTTTCAAAGATATCGTCACAAACTTAGCACAAAACCATGTTCCCTCCCCCCATCTAATTCCGAATCTACTGAAACTAAAATTATGAAAAAATAGATGTACTAGACTTTAATTTAAACTTTGAAGAACTAAACTGTTAGACATATGTCGAGCAGAAAATTGGCGTAACAGCTTACGCTCAGGATTACAAGATAAATATTCCAACTAGAATGAAAATTTTAGTTCCTACTTTTATTTCTGATTGCAATAATTACTCTGAACTTAAATAAATTTTTATTTAATGCATTTTTATATTTTTAATGCAAAGTTGTATTTAACTAATACAGAATTTCGAAAATTTCAACAATATAATGACCGACAAAAATATTTTCTTGAACAATAAAACGGAAATTTTAGTTTCAATTTTAGGTTCAACAGACTAACATGAAATATATGTTTTGAAAATTACATGAAAAAAATATTCAGATGTTTTTGAGGTAACTTGCGCGTTATGCCCCAAAATTTGGAGAATTTCATTTTGGTCATTTGGAGAAAAATGACTTCAAAGTTCCGAAAACGCCGCTTCAGCTATTTAGCGGTTATAATTCTAAAAGTTATCCTGTTCTAATGGGAATTTCAAGAAAATAATGTTCAGAAAAGATAGAAGTTTAACGTCTAAAAAAATTAAAATTTCTATTATTTTGAAGCTTTAAGAGTTCTGAGATCACTTAATTAGAATGAATCATATAAATACTACGAGATTCGAGACTAGTTTGCTTTGAATGGACTTTAAAAGTTATTTAAAAAAAACTATCTGGAAAAACGCGGCACTCACCTAGGCGACGTTGCAATTTTGCGACCTCCTTTCTAAACGCCCTTAGCAGAATGCCAAATTTAAGCATTGATTAAAGGTTTTGTTTTAGCTACACTTTAGGGGGAAATGTTATTACTACACTGAATTTGATTTTATGAAATGCCAAAGGAAGTTTAAATATGCACTACTTTTATTGTCAGTACCGAATTAAGTTCATCATTTACACATTAGGATAATATTAAAAAATTAGTTATACAGTATAGCTATATTTGGTATTAAATAGGTTCCGTATTTCTTTGAACTTTCATGGTGTATCCATTTACACTTTTCTATTATATACAGTTATTCCCAACCCTACATTTACACTTTTCTGGTATATACAGTTATACCTAACACTACGTTGTATATGTTTTTACAAAGTCTTAGTATTCTTTTAGCAACTTTTTTTTTTTTTTTTTTTTTTTTTTTTTTTTTTTTTTTTTTTTTACAATACATTTACAAATTGACATATTTATTCTACGGAATCCTCTGTGCGCGAGTAATACTCGCACTTGACGGTTTGTTTATTTAAAAAAAAAAAAAAAAAAAAAAAAAAAAAAAAAAAACGAAAATTAAAAAAAAAAAAAAAACGAAAATTAATATCATTTTTAACACATCTAACTAGCATGTCAGCGTTCAATAAATTAGAGAATTATAAAATGTAAATATGAAAAGTCTCTTCGAAAAACTTTATTCCTATTAAAAATTCCTATTTTTTTGTTTTTAATATTTTGTAATTTAAACGATGCAAAATTTACCACAATTTAAAAAATTCAATTATATGTTAAAAGAATATAAATGTATATAACGTAAGTTGTATTTTCTTGTCTGTTTTAAAAAATGTGCATAATATGAAAACTGGAAAATTCCCAATTTATTCACGTGAAATAAACAGATAACACTAGGTTAAATACTCACAGTTATTTGCAAACGACAGGAGAACTGATTTTGAATGATACACCGTTCAATTCTTGATGATATGTTATTAATACGAAATTAATGTTATTATGATTATATGTTATGATGTAATGATATTACTCTCAGATATAGCAGTAATCTTTAGCACCGTCGGTGTAAAATGTGAGAGAGATAAGAATGTAAGACAAATTTTCAAATTCGCGTTATCTGCGCGTATAAAAATTGAAGCTCAAGATCTAAGTATAGGATTTGAAATTTTTGTACTAATGAACGTGAGAAGAAAACACTTGATTAATTCAATGAACGAGTGCACATTACCTTAAGCTTTGTTGGGATTCAAACTGATAGGCTAGGCAGTAGCTTGAAAATCGCATGGTTCTGACGGTTTTTAATTCTCCAGCCCATCAACAATGCTTTACCCCTAAGATTCGACATTTTGCTTATGTGACACTGCAAGCGAGAAAATAACAAAGAAGTACTCGCGCATGCGCTTATCTAAAACTGTTTGATTTAATCTTTATTTGTGACCTTCAATCTACACTCTAAAAAGCTTACAGTTGATAATTTATAACTGGTACATTCTTTTATGGGCTGTATTATGAAAAGCTTATTTGCAAAATATGAGTTTTTTTGTAATACGTAAAATATACCTATAAACAGAAAAACCTATTCTAAAATCGTAAGTGAACTTAAAGAAAAGCAGCCCTTTATACGACGGATTACATGTATTCTACAAATTATACAAAATCGACAAAATATACGTACTCTAATACTATAATTAATTTAATTACCGAATATAGTCAAAGTAAAAATAATGAATGCCTGTAATTATTATTTTTTAAATCTTTACATAATGAATGTTATCAGTCACTGAAACAAACTATAAAAAATAAAATATGCCAGAACAGGATAATTATCGCTCCGCACATTGCATTAAAAGTGTAATTAACAACATTTTCTAAATACTGTTTTTAGATATTTATCTAGAATGAGACATTGTGATTATATTCTCAGAAAATGTAAAATAAATTTAGCCAGTTTTAAACTAACTAGCAACACCACATTAATTTAAAAATAATTGCACCTTTAAGGTACAGAATAATATATTTTTTCGAAATATAGAAAATGCTTACAGCTTAATTTTAGAACATAATTAACTTTATCAGTATTTTGTATTTGAGTACTAATAGACTGAATAAAAATTATAATTACTGAGGTAAAAGAAATCTTATTAGATAACATAAATATTTTATACTTTGAATTATTTAAATAACAATCTATCGCATAATTACTTTCAAACAAAAGTCATGTAATTTCAAATAAATAATAGTAAAGCTACAAAAAATGAAAGATTAAATTACTTATTGACAACTGTGGTTGTTTTAATTGTTTTTTTCTTTTCAATTTGCTTATGACAAGGATCGAATTCGATACACCACTATGTAGTGTACTTGAAATTTTCATATTTTGATTTTTAGGTGCCATTTTTATATGCCGCCATTCTTAAAAATATGTAAATATTGAAAATATTCAACTCTACACATTATTTTTGTTTGTTTGCTTGCTTCAGAAATGTAGATGACATGCTTGGCCACATGAGAATGCCTTTTCACGACACCCTCGTTTACAAGGATACCAAGCAGGAGAAAAAACAAGAAATATTGTTAGTATATCGGTCTATAAAAATTAACATTGTGAAAACTTTAAAAAATAAATAACGGTTATATAGAATTCTGCGATAATTATACAAAAAATGAATCTAATTTTTTGGTTACCATTTACAGTTTTTTTTACTAAGATAACTAGTAACATATGTTATATTGAATTGTATAGATTTTTCAACACAATAATGTTAAAGAAATAAAATCTAGCGATTTTATTGAAATTTTATAGATTGATATGTAAATATTTACAGAAAATGTAATATATATATATATATATATATATATATGTATTTGTATTTGTCAGGGGTTTCATGCATTTTTTTTTCTTTTACTACTAAAGCTCCATCTGTTTTTACAATGATTCTGGATTTTTAGAAATCAACATATTGCAGAAATATTCTATGGTATCTTACTAATAGTCATAGAAAGTAGTACATTTTTTGTTGATAGTGTCTTGGTGAAAGCACGCTCCTTGTTACTCAATGAATTTCGAAAATTCTCTGAAAATAAAAATACAAATATCAATATTTAAACCCTTTTAGAATATTAAAGCTGAGAATTTGCGTAACATATTTTAAAATTTTGGATTTTTAGATATGATATATATTAAAATGAAAAAATATATAATGATATATCCAAATGTATTCATTTTAAGCAGAAGTTTTTTGTCAAACATCAGTTTGCTTAGTTCGTTCCATTGGAAATTGTTTATTTTAGATTGTTTTCCAATAAGGAAGAGCTCTTTTCAGATGCGTATTTATAGAAATTGTGGCTTTTTGTCAATGACTTTATAAAATGTTTCATATTCCTCAGTTTTATTTGGACTCACGGTAATAATTTTTCATATTCGATCTAGAGTTTTCCGTAAAATATTTTTCACAAAGATAAAAAAAAAAAAAAATCTTTAATGTCGTTATTTTTGCTGTATACGTACATCTTTTTATCGAATGTTGCATTCCCAAATAATAACAAGAGAATTTAATATATCCGTTGTTATTGATGAATAATCAAGCATAAAATTTTAACTATTCAACAAATAAATATGTCATGATTAAGATACTTTTTATATAAATGTGAAAAAAATGCTTCTTATCTTAATAAAATGTAATATAACCACTAACCAAAATATAAAATTACGTCTTACAAGTTAGCCACGGTAACAAAAAACATTTGCTTATTTCTAGGAACTTCATAAAGTAATATATTTTATAGATTTAAAGAAGAATTATAAAAACAAATGCTTTAGTCGTAAATTTCAAAAAGGTTTCTGAGTAGATTTTTTTTTTAAATCTTATAATCATTTTTCTGAAAAAAAGGAAAATCCTCTATCAATTCTCAAGTAAGCATTTTCATGTTCAACAGACGTGTTTTTCAGGAAAGATATTCTAATTTAACAGAATTACTAATAACATTAAATCTACTATCACCTTGTTACTCTTCCGGATATAAATTTAATTATGCGGCTGAAAATGTTGACTTGAGTATTGCTAGTATACGAAAAACAAAAATTCGGGTTTAAAAAACGGATTAAAGCAATATAAAATGTAATCGGAAAAATAAAAAATC
This sequence comes from Maratus speciosus, assembly GCA_963932465.1. Taxonomy (NCBI): domain Eukaryota; kingdom Metazoa; phylum Arthropoda; class Arachnida; order Araneae; family Salticidae; genus Maratus; species Maratus speciosus. The sequence goes on from OZ010791.1 coordinate 359,588,502, forward strand.
GGAATTAATAAAAAAATAAGTTGGTATTTAATCACTTTTAATTAGAATAAGAATTCATTTTTTGTCATTTGATGATTTAATGTTGAACATATTTTTAATGATTATGTAGCAATATTAATTCTTTTACTTATCAATTTTTTTAATCTTAAAATGAAATCGGAATATTAATTTATCTTTTTTTTTCGTTAGGAAAATAATTTTTTTAAAGTAGGAGATTTCTGGATCTTTCTTTTAAATTTTAATGGTAAAGAGATGGGTAAATTTTTTGATATTTTTATAGCTTGTAAAATATTTTTAAAAACTTTTTAGTAATTAGATTTTTAAATAAAGTAGGGAACTTAGCAATTGCTTTTAAAACGAATATCTAATTAGAAACTATGTTGAATTAACTTATGAAATATTATTTATTTATTTATTTATTTTTTAATGAATCCAATTTTTTTTTTATATATAAATAAATATAGGCTATTTTTGACAAATTTTCTGTTTATCACTGTTAGAATTTTATATGATATATATATATATATAATCATTTTATTTCTCCAATAACATCTTTTATTTATCAGACACGGATGTGCAATACGCAAGAAAAAAAATAACAGTTTTATTTCATATTTTTATAACAATTTCTTGTAGAAAAGTAGGAATATATATAAAACCCCTTAATTTTAAAAATATATTTAATATTCTCAAATAATCTCGAACTTGAATGAAAAAAAAAAAAATGTTGGCAAATATTAATAATTCCAAATAATTCGTACCGATCTTGGCAAATCTAATCGGGCCACTATCAGAAATCACATATCGGTCCTGCGTTACTTGCCGGTGTCAATCGCTTGTCGATATTTAACCATAAACAGACCGATTACGGTAACCGGTAGTCGAAAAAGCCGATTCTTAATTTGCAGTTGCCGACATGCTGCCGACACTTTACCGAAACTATTGTGCCGATACCGATACTTAACGGCCCCACCAGTGGCTGAGAGTTTCTGATCTCGAAGCTGGTAGACGGGAAGTGCTGGGTTCGAACCCAATCGCGCCCGTCGGCCTAATCGTTCGGAGTTTTCGTGGTTTTCTTCGAACCTTGGATTTCCAAGCGTTAATACGGGTTAGGTTCCATTAGAAAGACCCCACGAAGGGCACTCCCCCCCAGGGCCCATATCCCTCGTGCAGATAATTGGCCGTCATAAATACAACCAACCAACCAACCGATACTTAACCGACACTGCCGGCGGCTGTCCGATTGTGTGCCGAAAGGTATGTGTTTTCTGGTATTGTAGCAGCTCATAAATGGCAAAACATAAGTTTGAGGGAAAATAGATTTTACACTTCATTTTTAATGTGTTTTTCAAGTCGAGAAACAGACATTGCATTAAAACCAACTAAAAGTAGCAATTTTGTTTCATTGTGGACTTGTGTTTTAAGTTATTTAAGTGATTAAGTATTAAAATTAAGATTTAAAAGAGGATTTCAAACACAAATGCATTTTTCATTATTTTTTAATAATAAACTATACCTCTGAAAATAGTAGATTATCTCAATTATCAGCCGAAAATGTGAAAATTAAAGTGAAATATATGAAAAGATACAACAAGATTTTATCCTCATATAATTTATCAAATTTTCTTGCATCAAAGATTTTTTTTATTCACGATTCAAGTTATTTTATGAATTCATTTGTAATTTCTCTTGTTAAATATTTCTGAAGATAGAAGTTGTTATATTTCAAAGAGGAATATTCATTAATATAAAAGTAGGGTATTTTTGAATCTAAGGAATATATATGTAAGAGTAACAGAATTTTTTTATTTATTGGTCTCTATTTAAAAGTGTACTGAAGTGTAGAAGCCTACATAAATATTTAAAGCTTTTTTTTTTTTTTTTTAATTTCTGCGTCAGAAAAGTTCATAGAGGCAATCTTCATAAAAATTCCTTAGCGGCTAATCTCATTTTTAATCAAATATAATCTGAAATAATAATGCAACAATATATATCCTCTACTATTTAGTCTAATATTTTTTTTCAGCAAGAACTTTGTCCATAAAAATAAAACAAAATAAACTTCATTGCACAGAAGGTCGCAGATTATTTTGTAAACTTCATATAAAGAGATAAACAATTAATAAAATAAAACACCGCTGATTGGTGCATTAAGTGTCATTTCTCATTACATTTGAAAACATTAAATATAAATCTATTAAAATAAACCATTAAACTGTTATTTGATTTTAAAATTATGACACAACATTTAATTTAAAGAAATTAATTGAGGCAAACAAATCAGTATTAGAGTAATGAAGTTTTTAATTAAGGGGGCACAGGACCTTTGAGTTAGTCGAAACAATCAGAAACATCGTCTTCTTCAAAGTACCAAAACACAAACAATATACAATTAAGATCTTTTTTCCCCTTCATTCCTAAAATATATATACTTAACTACATTATCCATAAAAATAAATGTTGTATGTACAAAGTTAATATTTAAATTTTAAACTAATGCATGATTAAATGCTGCGCGCATGATAAAACTCTAAATTATGCATAGATGAAACAATTTTTGAACAAAATAGAATCATAATATACATATTTCGAACTTAAAACCAAAAGATGCCCCAAAAATTTTGTTTAAAATTTAATTTTAGCACAAAATAAAAAAAAGTTCAAAAATCTCAATATTTTTTTCACGTTTTTCAAACCAAAAGAAAAACAAAAAAACAAATAACCAAAATATGTGATTTTTTTTTATTTGGTTTTAGCCTGTAGACTATAAAGAAACGCACATATGGTTAATTTTTTTAAAGCTCTAGCTTACATAGTTTAAAAGTAACACTGCGCGCAAACGCCAAATTTGCTAATTTGAGAAAACGTCTTATAAAGTTTCAATATCTACGGACCTTCTATCATACTCACCGTCTAGAAATAATTATAACTTAAGAAATAATGCAGATTTTTGAATGTGGTTTTTGCATATTGTTAAAACATTTTTAAAACATTCAGAATCAATCAATACTCGAAAACTGATTTTTTTGAAAATTTAAAGGTCCTGTACCACTTTAAACATGCGGTCTTAAATACGGTTGCTTTACTAGAAATACTGAAACATAATATTTGTGTGTTGCCTACCAAATACTACTTAAAATGCAAATTTAAAAAAGTTACTTGTTGAAAAATTAAAAATACGTATCGTTTCATATAGAAAAAACGCTTTTGACAAAAAATCTGCTTTTACAACATAAATTTAAAAAATAAAATTCTATTGTTTTACACATTAATATTTGAAAGGAAATACTGCAAAACTATTAATTTTTTAAATGTTTTCTTCCAATCTTAAAAGAAATTTGAACTTAATTTTAAAAAGAACCAGACCAGAATCTTTTGACTACGCATTCCTTTTTTTTAAATATACTAAAAATGTACCTGTCTTTTTTCTGCATACCTTTTAATGATACTCCAAGATAATTAGCACAATTTTAAATGGTTCTCTAAAAAAGCGTAAAATATTTCCTTCTGTAAAATAATTATTAGAGTATTCATTTTAAACGCTTTCATGAAACGTTTTCATTTATTTTTCTTTTAAATTATTGATTATGATTTTTAATGAGCAGAAACGGTATCTTGAGATGATTCATGTTATGAGTTTTAATTTTAAATACTTTGGCACCATTAAATTTTAAGTATGTCATTCGTAAAAGTGTTTTTTGAAAAATACAAAGCTGTTTTTAATGATATTTAAAGAAATTTTTTGTGTCACAAGTATGGTTGTTTTAAAGAGATATTTCAAGCGTTGAAGTTTAAATGCGAATAATTATAATCGAAAAATATAGCTTGAAATATAAATTTCGCATATATATAAATGGTTAAAAATAGAAATATAAAAGAATAAATAAATCTATTACTATCAAAAATGGTATATTCATGATTAAAATAAAATACATGTGAAATTCCATTCTTTAATTACACAGGTCTACAAAAAAATAATTCGCATTGTACATTTTCCTTCTTTTAGGGTACTGAATCCAAACACTATCTCCATTTCCACCAACTAAGTACAGTATTATTGCTAAACCTGGTGAGTTTGCATTATGAAAGCACAACTGCGATGAAAAAAAAATCATAATTTATTAGAAGTAACTATGCTCCAAATTATAATGTTCCCTTTTCTCATACTTTACATTTCAGGAGAAGTTGTGCGAATCGTGGTAGACGCTTATGTTTGTATGCAACTTTTTTTGTTCGTTTCTCAAATTCCAAACTTTTTCTGAGAGGCACTTCTCTTGAGTGTCACTCTTAGAAATATGAAAGTAATACATGGAATCATTATTGGATATGTTTTTTTACTCAAATTTAGGATACCTAATTTCAGGTTAAAAAGATAAATATTATGCTTAATTAATCAAAAAACATAAGATTTGCAAGAAAAACCTGCGTGATGTAATTTTTTGAATAGTTTTCTCAGTTTCAGTGAGTAAAAAAAAAAAGAAAAAAATGCTGATTTTGGTGTTTATTTTAGTCATTAGAGTGCATTCCGACAAGGGGTTTTCCCTTATGGTACTTACCTAGGTTTAGAGTGCTTTTTTTAATGTACAATACTCAATAAACACACATATTTATAACTCAATTATAATACAGAATAATTAAAACGCATGAAATCCTAACAATATCGTCATAACATAAAAAGGGGGGGGGGGTGCCATTGTTTGGCAAAATCTCGTGCTTGCGCCAGGCAGTGTATACTCGATTCAATGAAATATGTACCAGTTTTGCACTACATACTGCTATTATACATGCCTGAGCTTTGAACTATGAACTATACAATATTTTCAAAATTAGTTAAAGCATTTAAAACAGGTCAAAAAGCATTTTTCCCCGAAAACTTATAAAATAATTATGTTATCAGTTAGAGCTTAGATTCTAATTCAGAACATATTGATTAATTAATATGGTAAGCATTCTGACATTCAAAATTTTACTCAAATATGTTTAAAATATTTTATGTTATGGAGTTTATCGAACATAGGAATAACTAAAAAAAAATATTTTATAGGTATTTAAAGATGTCTTATATGTATTGTTTCTTATGTGTAAAATTCATGTAGAAGTGTCAAGTTAAGATTTATTAGTGTTCTTATTTTTAAATCATAACAAAATCCTGCATAGAAAATCGTTTACATTTTTTCTGGTCTTCATCTACCCACACACAATATTTCTCTCATTACTACTTCTTTATTTGGTCATAAATCCTGTTTTAATAATCGTATTAATAAAATTAAAACAGATTTTAATCATAAAAGATTACTCTTTCCAAGAAAAGAATTAAAAAAAATAAGATTTTTCACCAAAACGGTCATTTTAATGTAATTAGGTCGGGTACCTTAAGGAAAATTAATAATTAAAACTGTTTTTGCAAACAAAAAAATAAAAAAAAACACTAGTATTCTCAATTGTTATTCAGAAAATCTAAACTGTTTTAGTGTCATAAGGAATGTCGTACTACGTTTTCCTTAGCAAAAGCATTTTTGTTACATTTTATACCATTTTTGAAATAATTGCAGATGTTTCTCAGTTGGCATGCATTTATGTATAAAGATAGAAATTGCGTGATCTAAAATGTAATAACAAGGGAGGTCTTGGAGCTTCGGACAATGGTCGTTAGCTGACATGCCACACATTACTATAAGCAGATGGCGTTGCTGCGTCTTTCTGCCATTGTTGATAGAGCGGCAGATTCCAAATAAGAAAACTTGTCCTAGTGTCACAAAGTAAACCCTACAGTCACAAAGCCTAAGAGTAGCTTTAAGCTATAAAAGAAACTTTATTGTGTGATTTTGTACCAAAAATGTTTTTTTTTTTTTTTTTCTCTAGATAAAAACAGATTTTAATCATTTCTACATTAAATGTCGAAAGCATCCTCACCCATTGTACAAATGTAGTTCTATAGATTTTTTTTAAGCTAACAGCACTAGCTCAGCTATACCATTATAGGAATTTTTGTTTTTTTTTAATTTTGGTTATTCAATCCATATTTTATTTTATTATAAAAATAAAATTAAATAAAATTAGATAAAATGTTTCGTAAAATGCAATATCATGTCCCATAACATATACAAATATACCATAGCCCATGTTGATTTTTTTTTATTATTACACTTTTTTTATTTAACCAATTAATGCCTGATATTTTTCAATTCAGTATTGTGCTTAATTATAGTAAATGGTATAAAATGAACGTAAAAAAAAAAAAAAAATATATCCTTCAAAAAATATTTATTTAACTTATAAAAATACAAGTGTCCCAATTTTTGGACGCTAGGCACGAAAGGTAAGAGGTTAATGTCTATGCATTAAATGTATGTTTTATGCTATTTATTTTTTTTTAATTGTTATACATCACTCAGCTTATTATTTGGCTATACAAATTTCTTTATTATTACTATAAGTAGAGGGATTTTACGGGGCTGGGCTCGGTTCAAGAACAAGACGCGTTACTCCCAACCCTTAGCAATAGGCATAGTAAACTTTTACTGAAGTTACTAATATATTCACTAATATATATATATATATATATATGTGTGTGTGTGTATATGTATTTATATATTATCTTACTCTAATTTTATCTATCTTATTCATATTATCTTAAAAGATATCTCTTTTTTTTTTAGCTGTCAAAATGTTTATAAAATGTTTACTTACTTTTATGGGAAGTACGCTTACGTACACTTATCTTAAGTACACTTCGTCAGATTTTAAGATATAAAATACTAAATTAAGCTATGCGTTTTTATGTATACTACATAATATGCTAAACATTAGTTCAGTGAAACATATAGCACAGTTAAGAATTTCCATTCAGCCATTTCCGTGAATAAACGGAAATGTAATTGAGAACTTTTGTGCAGCCCTGTATGTTATCTATGGAATTTATCAACACCAAGTAATATTAAAAAAGTGTTTAATTTAAAAAAATAGTATCACAACTGCAAATGCACTTTCCGCAATTATTGTTCAGAGAATTCAATATTTAAATTTATTATTCAGCCAAATATTTTGTGTGTTCCTGTAAATGAACGATATATCCTATGAATATAATAATACACTCATACTACAATATATATATTAAAACACACATACACACATAAATAACGCCTGCATTCAACAGTTAAAGGTATATATAAATATTATACAGACATACAAACAATAAATACAATAAACCCAACTGGAGTGAAAAATTAGCCAGAGCCAGGAATCGAACCCAGGACCACAGTATACAAGACTGCTGCTCTAACCACTGAGCTACTCCGGCCGATGCCTGAGTCTGCAATTTCTCACTAATAAACCATATTGGGGAAGTCACCACCCGTAAGGCATGGTGACGTTACGGCGTCGTCGTTGTGAAGTCACACTGTGACTTTGTGACCGTCGATGTGACGTCACGTGACGTCGATGTGAAGTCACAGTGACTAGAATGTGAGGTCGTTATGGCCGTTTTAGAGCTCATTTGTGACGTCACATTGTGACCAATTTGTGAAGTCACGGTGAGACCAATTTGTGAAATATGTGTCATTTGTGACGAAATTGTCATTAACACTGTGATGATTCTGTGACGACAGTGACAATGTTGTGAAGTCATATTGTGACAATTTTGTGAAAATTGCGTAATTTGTGACGATTTTGTCATTAACATTGTGACGAATATGTGACTACAATGACAATGTTGTGACAGCGTTAAGATGCAATATATTTATTGAAAAATGAAATCGCTATTCGAGTTCAATCAATGCACCATGGCAATGAAAGCAGGAATGATTATGAGTAAAAAAAAATTCTGAAGTTCACAGAAAAATTTCTGAATGTTTTTTTCACGATACTTTATTGAAATTTACGTTTTTTTTTTCGAAATCCTTCGGCGAAATTCACCTTATTTGTACGATTTATTGACAAAATTTTATGTTTTTTCACTGTCATTTGACGAAATTCGCTTTTTTTCACTATGCTTTGAAATTCACAAAATTCACGTTTTTCTTCAATCTCTTGACGAAATTGCGATTCTTAGATGAAATTCACGTTTTTTTCTACGACCATTTCAAAAAATTTAGATTTTTTTTGCGATCGTTTGACAAAATTCACCTTTTTTGCGCGATTTATTTACAAAATTTCGCCTTTTATGTGGTCCATTGATGAAATTCGCATTTTTTGTACAATCTTTTGACAAAATTTGATAGATGAAATTCGCTTTTTTTCCTCGATCTTTTGACGAAATTTGCATTTTTTCGCGATCCTTTGACGAAACTCACGTTTTTCTTCAATCTCTTGACGGAATTGCGATTCTTAGATGAAATTCACGTTTTTTTCCACGACCTTTTGAAGAAATTTAGAATTTTTTTCGCGATCGTTTGACAAAATTCACCTTATTTGCGCGATTTATTTTAAAAATTTCGCCTTTTATGCGGTCCATTGACGAAATTCGCGTTTTTTCTACAATATTTTGACAAAATTTGCTAATCTTAGATTAAATTCGCTTTTTTTCATGATCTTTTGACGAAATTTGCATTTTTTCGCGATGCTCTTACGAAATTCATCTTTAATCAATCAAGTTATTCTTTCTTTTCTATAAACATCACAGCAAGTATTAAAAACTTTTGAGAGTAAAAGAATAATTAGGTAATATTTTCTCATTCTGCTTTTGCAATAATAAATTTGCAGCAAATTGGAGCTAACAACTACAGTATTTACTCGCGTAATAGTCGCACTTTTTTGCCAATTTTTCATTGTGAAAGTCTAAGTGCGACTATTATGCGGGGAAGTCTACTACACAATATTGTACACTCTAATGCTAAAACATTACTGGTATAAAAAAACACATTATAATAAAATTAGTAACTTATCATATGTTTCCAAACTATATGCTGTTTATTAAATACCATTTTTCTTTTTATAGTAATATTTTCATAGACGTAAAATTTACAAATAATCTTTGTGAAAATTTTGACAAAAAATTCTCATAATAAATCACATTCACTGAAGGTAGCAGTACCACTATTGTAATATGAATCGGTGTATGAAGAATCTCCGTCATTCCATAAAATGTCATCTTTGCTTCCGTCCAAAGCGTCGGAGATTAATAGTAATATTCCTTTGTACAAATGCAAGATGAGCTGGAAACCATATTTGCTTGTTTTGTTGTTTGTGCAACTAATTAAGGGTATATTCGAAAAAATGTTTTTCCACCCTCAACAGCTCGAAATTTTCTGAGACATTTTCAGACTCATTTTTAAAAGTAAAAACATGAAACTTGCTAGGAGTGATTTTTGAAGACATGTTTAACGTGCCGTGTGATTTCATTTTCAGCTCAATTAATTAGAATTTGATTTTTAAACAATTATTTTCTCAGTATGACCCTTTTTTTCATTCCCAGATTGCACGCTTCGGAAAATTCGGTTCAAAACGCTAACTTTGACAGCGTTTAATACAGTATTTTCTGCATTTATCAAAAAATTGAGAAGCACGGCACATTATGTAGTTTCTAAATAAGAGAATTTCCCAGTTTGATACTTTTGAGAGCAAGAATGAATTTTAAAATGAATTAGAGAATAAGCAGTTTGGATCGGAATACAACCTTAAATTATATTTATTTGCTGTTTTTATTAATTCTTCAATTACTTACTGTTCAATCTAGGCCATTTTTTAAAGTTGCAGTACCCTGCTCTTTTTAAAATGGGCGAAATACATCCTTTTTTTTTTTAAGTGAAATTCACCTTTAGTTGCAATCAGAAATTTCTTCTAAAAAACTACCTCATACAACAGTATTCCTAAATCAGTGTGTCCAAGACCTTGTAAAAATTATAGAACTTTATTTCTTCAGAAAATACAAGATATTGTTAAATCATGTCGTTATTTAATTGTATTTTTCAATTTGTAATTCATAAAATCCTTAAAAATTAATGTCACTTTATTTATCATATTAACAAATTATGTACTTTTTTTTATAGCATTACGAAACACATTACTATATTACATTTACTCATGAAGCTCTGTCATCATGCTCTGTTTTTATGAACTAGCATCTCTTTTTAATGCATTTGACTAATAACACCAAAACCATTTTTATATGAAAAATATCAATTATTTATTCAAATAAAGTTTTGAAATTCAATAGCGATACTTTCATATAAGCAACAATCCAAGAGTTAATAGTCGAAGAAATCTCCAAAGATTTTACTACCTACAGCAGTTTTTTTAAAATTATTATTAATATTCTAATAGTTTTAGTAGTTTAAGCGAGCAGTTCGATTACATGTTTATTAAATTTGTGTTTTATTTATGAACAATGTTTGATGACGTTTTTAATTTGTTATAAAGGTTTTAGAATAACATGTGGTGAAAATTTTATATATACAGTCTGTTACAAATGCAGGTAATCATATTTACTTTTATATGACACAGTAAAATAAAAAATAATGAAAATAATGTAAAATAGTTAGTCATTTTTATGTGAATAAAGTATAAAAATTCAAACCATAAGCAAAAAATAGAAGCACGCATTGGTTCATTATTACTATTATTATTTTATTTACAGGATTAGATGATAATCATAAATAACAAGCCCCGTTTAATCAGTCTGTTTTCTAATAGAGTGTATAGTATAGATATTTTGAAGTTTATGCGTATAAAATCGTTCAAAAAGTAAAATATTAAAAGTGTCTAGAAAAAAAAATAATGAAATATATTTTACATTTTAGTTTCATTCATTCAAGTACATGGATATGTGTTTTAAAAATTAAAATCTTTCAATATAACCAAATTTAAATTCTCACTGGGTTGCATAATTTCTATATTTGTCAACAAATTAAGACACCGATTTACTTTCAAAGCTTTTCGTTCATAATGTCTAACTGAAAAGTTCTTACCAGCTAAGGATATCTCTTTATAATTTTTTATAACTTTTTTCACATCGAATAATACTCATTGACACTGATTTTTCACTCTTAATACTACATATGTATGATATCCTTTAAATTGTACTTCTCCATTAGGTAAAAATTTCCTATTTCTTCTAAATAGAATAAACAATCTTCTTTTCTTCCGAACATATATTAATTTTTAAATAAAAATGTGCAACGCAAATTGTTTGAGACAATCAAAAAATTTTATTCTATAAAAAGGCCTTTTTATTTAGTACGTTAAATACATTTAAATATTTGCTAATTATGTTAAACTTTGATTATAATATTTTTATATGTCATTTTAAAGTTTGAGAAAACATGTGATTTTAACCTATAATATCTTAAAAGAAAAGAAATCTGATTAAAATAAATTTATATAATTGATATTAATCATCTGATTAAAATTGTTGAGACAGTTATTTATTTCAATAAATTAAATAATAAATCTACTAAACTGTATTAGGTTAATGAAATGTTTATAAGAAAATACTAAAAGCGTTATAATTTAAAGAAAAGCAAACTCTGGAATAAAATATTTTTTCATAAATTTTTTTTCCCCTTAACGCCATTCTTTAAATTCCGATGTAATCCATGTTTTAGGAAGAACAAATTTTGGCAGTAGAAAATATGTCAATAATACATACACTAGCAATGATGGGAATCATTTAAACCACACCAAAGCTAGTGTAAATATCTCGAACTCATATTTTCGTCTAAAGTATGACCTTGGGATGATTATTCCTATGAATTTTTTAGGTTAAATGTTTTTATCTGACAGACTGCATGTTCATAACGCTACCTATTGTCCAGCAAAAAACTCCATCTGCCTGTTCCAAAGGTTAAACGCAATATGTTGTTTTTAATAGTTTTATCGTCTGCGGTTAGCACTGTTTTGTTTATCAAAGCAAGAACAGATGGCTTTTCCGTTTTTATACATTTATATGATATAATATTTTTATAAACTTACTTCCAATTAAAATTTCTTGTTTGAAGAATTTTTTGATGCATTTAACTTTTTTTTATGTGTTTCAAAATAGTTCAAGTTTTAAGTTTTGTAAAGCTATTTAAGTTTTGCAAAACAAAAAAAAAAATAAGAATAATTAATTACGCTATGAGTTTTACATATATTTTGTATACAGTGAAACCTCCCTGTGCAACCACCTACATTAAGCGACCACCTCCCTCAACGACCATTTTGTCATAGAACGAAATTTATTCCCATAGGCTCAATACTAATTTTACCTCCATTCAGAGACCATTTAAGTTGAACTCCCTCCATGAGCGACCAATTTCTTTGAAGAAAATGAAATAAATTCCGCTTTTTCCTGGTCGCTTGATGAAAGTATTATTAGAAAATTAATTCCTGAGAGCGCATTATTCATCAAACTTCTAAAGTTAGTTTAGAATTTTTTTTTTTTTTTTAATATTTTATTCCGATAACTTTTAAGTGTTTAAACACCTTTGTGCCTCTTTAGGCAATGAATTTAACTCTGATGACAAATTAAGAATGGCGGTCAATAAACTGCCGTGCACTATTCTGTCAAGAAACTCTAAAAAAAATAGATAAATTAATGAAATCGTCATTATTTGCTCCCGTCCAAAAAAAGAAAAACAAATGCATTTATTTACTGAACTTCGAAAGGACTTGGAAATAAAATCTATAAAAGATAAAACCGTAAAATCACAAAAAACGTCAATATATTCATTTTTTATACTCTGCAGTAATTAACTTATGTAATTAACTTTTGTTTTGAAACCTAAATTTTTATATTTTTTCAAAATGTGAAAAATAAATTTTAGTAACATTAATTGTTACCTTTTTTTAACAATTAAAATCTAAATTTAAACGTGACCTCTATTAAGAGACCACCTCCCGGAGCGACCAATTTTTATTTGAACGGAACGTGGTCGCTTTAAAGTGGTTTTACTGTATTTTATTTTATATTCGGAAAAAGTTAAATTTATTTAAAAAATGTGAAACAAGTAGCCAAATTTATTTTTTAAGAATAACTTAAAATAATTAAACACTAGCAGAAAAATTTATTACTGAAAATATGCAAGTGTTTTTATTTCTTATAATAAAGCATTGCTTTATTACAAAACTCCGTTCCTTCCCATACCCACACACAATTTATACATACAATAATTTATAAATAAAAACCATTTTCCCGGATTATAGAATACAGGAAGAAAACATTTTCTTATTATTGAAATCTCTACAGTTAATACATTTTTCTAGATTGACCACTAATAACACCAAAAAACATTTTTTATATGAAAAATATCAATTATGCATTCAAATAAAGTTTTAAGATTCAATAGCTATACTTTCATATTAGCAACATTCCAAGAGTTAATAGTCGTAAATATCGTAAAATATTTTACTACCTACAACAGTTTTTTTTAATTCAAAAAGTTTTAGTAGTCTAAGCGAGCAGTTTGATTACATGTCTATTAAATTTGTGTGTTTTATTTATGTACATTTTTTGGTGAAGTTTTTAATTTTGTTGTGAAATATTAGTCGGAAACAAACACTGAATTATTTTTATTGTTTGATGTGGAAACTTTTAATCTTAACATATGTTTTGTTTTATTGCGAGTTTACACTGCGAGTTACACTGTGAGTATATGGTAGGGTTTTTTGTCATATAATGAGACGTACGTTACATGTAATGACATAACAGTGACGTCACAATTTTTTTTAATTGACAGAAAATTATCTTTTACAGTAAGTAACATGTTTTGAAGAATTTTTATCATTTTTAAAAGTTTTCTAAGAAGTTCACATATCAGTCACAGTGTGACATCGCTGAGTGGTGGCATTTTGGTCACAGTTGTGACGTGACCACAGTGACTTACAGTGACGCCACAATGACGTCACTGTGACTATGCATGCTATGAGGGCAGCCATCTATACGACAGCCTTGGATGACCGGACAACGAAGAATAGATTTTACTATTACATCGATCTACGATAATTATAATAATACACTCATACTACAATATATATATATTAAAACACACATACACACATAAATAACGCCTGCATTCAACAGTTAAAGGTATATATAAATATTATACAGACATACAAACAATAAATACAATAAACCCAACTGGAGTGAAAAATTAGCCAGAGCCAGGAATCGAACCCGGGACCACAGTATACAAGACTGCTGCTCTAATCACTGAGCTACTCCCCAACATGGTTTATTAGTGAGAAATTGCAGACTCAGGCATTGGCCGGAGTAGCTCAGTGATTAGAGCAGCAGTCTTGTATACTGTGGTCCCGGGTTCGATTCCTGGCTCTGGCTAATTTTTCACTCCAGTTGGGTTTATTGTATTTGTTGTTTGTATGTCTGTATAATATTTATATATACCTTTAACTGTTGAATGCAGGCGTTATTTATGTGTGTATGTGTGTTTTAATATATATATATATATTGTAGTATGAGTGTATTATTATAATTATCGTAGATCGATGTAATAGTAAAATCTATTCATCGTTGTCCGGTCATCCAAGGCTGTCGTATAGATGGCTGGTGACTTCCCCAACATGGTTTATTAGTGAGAAATAGCAGGCTCAGGCATCGGCCGGAGTAGCTCAGTGATTAGAACAGCAGTCTTGTATACTGTGGTCCCGGGTTCGATTCCTGGCTCTGGCTAATTTTTCACTCCAGTTGGGTTTATTGTATTTATTGTTTGTATGTCTGTATAATATTTATATATACCTTTATCCTATGAATACCTATTCTACAGTAAGTGTCATGGTACACATCAGTGATGTATATAAATTTCAGTACGTTTAAAATAGTGTGATATTAAAATACAGAGCAAAATATTTTTACCATAGACCTTAATGTAACGGAATTCTTTCGAAAGTCTCTGTAAATAAACCGTAAATGCTATAGACTTAATTTACAATATCAAACACGCCATAGTGTTACTCAATAACATCTAAGAATTTCAAGGACATCGGGCTATATTCACGTGAGATAAAGACGGACAGACATACTGATAGACAAACAGATTCCTAAACACTTTTCAATTTTGTTGGAAAGTGTTAAAAAAGGAGTTGACATATTAATTTACCGAGTAGATATTATATGAGATATTGTGCATATTCAAATGCATCACACACCCACAGACTTAACATTAGCAAAGGGTATTCCGAATTTGAGTGACTAGCAGCCTTAAGTAAACTTTGTATAATATATTTATTTGTTAAATAAATGCACACATTTGTGAAATATAGCATAAATTAAGTGTCTTTACTAATGGTAAATAAACAGCAATGGTTTTAATTTAAAAACATTTGAAAAATATTTTTGGTCAGGATTTCGAGACAAACACTCCACTGTGGAACGGTCAGCTACGTAAGATCGATCAAAAAGTAACTGACATGTATTTTTAGAACATGGAAAACGTATTGATTGGTATTCTGCGGAAGACCAATGAAATTAAGACGAGACGAATCTAATGTACAATGCTGGAAATAATAAAGTGATTACACTAAGTATATCAAAGTATCCTGAAGCGATTCGAAATTCATAGAAGGCTTGTTCTTCAGTCATGGTGTGAGGAAGCTCTGCTGGGGAACCGGGACCAATCTACTTAAAAGAAGTTTTAAAATAATTGTTGTCCGCTTGGGCCGAGAACGGACCAGATTGAGAAAGATACATACCATAACCAAGTTTTTCATATTCATCAGAAATCATCGAAATTCAACTCATATTCAAAAGTCGCTCGATGTGGCATTTTTCAGTTCTAAAAAATTATACGAAAGAAGAGGGTTGTCAAATAGGAAAACACCACCTCTGGTAGTAGACGCATAAAAGTAACAAAGGAAGAATTTCCGCGTCTTCTAAAAAAGCTCCACAATCACCTACAGTCGTATGTAAAGAACAATCTGAAGTCGGATTATCATGTGACTGGAATCTATCCACTAAATCAACAAAGTTTTGCAACGGCTTCCAAAAGCAACCCTCGAAGAATGCTTAGGATCAATAACTAAACATGTGAGTGATTTGTTCTATAAAGAGTTCATCGTGAAGGGGAAATGAATACCAAATTGCCGGATGACTAGAGACTAAAAAAGTTGTTGATTCAAAAGTCAAAAGAAAACTTAGTGCTACTGACGTCCAAAAATCCAGCAGAAGCGATGTGGCTACGGCCTGTAGAGGCTTCAAAAAGGGAAGCGACTCAAGAGTGAAAGGTTCCATTCTCTCATTGGTTGATCAGAAACCGGTCTTGGCTTGCTTCTCATGTATGATTTGGCAATGAAATGCAACCACTTTGAGAAATATCGTACCTAGTTAATTCATGCTATTTTGGTCAGAGATGTCTGTGGATGAACTTGTCTAGTGGTTAACGCGCTTGTCTAGCAAGCTCAAGTACGCGGGTTCTATCCTCCCGGTTACTTTTATATTTTTTATTTGTGTTTTGTTTCGATTTTTATTAAGTTGGTTAATAAAGATTTATCGACTTTTATTATCCATTCATTTCCAACAATTTTTTTAATTGTCAATTAAATAATTAAATAAAATTTTGATTAAATTAAGTTTTAATTGTTATTAAATAAAATAAAATTTAGTTTTAAATAAAACTGAAATTTAATTTTTATAAAATAAAATTTAGTTTTAAATAAATTTCAAAATTCATATAAGCTATTTTTTTATGAATTAAAGTGAACATTTATTGTAATTAAATAATAATATCTCCTAAACTTACATACATTATTTTTTAACCTTATAACATTAGTATCAGATAAATATTAATTTGGCAAAATTAATTTTTCAAAGTTTTCTTTTAAAATTAATTAGTATTTTTCATACAGAAAAACTTTATTCATTTATTATCAAATGCTTTGTAATTTTTCATTATGTATAAAATAATGTTAATGAAATTAATTTTTAAACTCATATTACTTATAAGCTATTTATTTCAATTTCTTAAAATGAATATTTTTGAAAATATAATGTTATTTCTTACACTTATATAAATATTTTTATTTTTATCTTATATTATTTAACAATATATCTGAATACATAACTATATTCAGTTTATTTTATTTGAAAGTAAAATTTTATTAATTTATGAATTCATATTAATAATATTATTAACTTAGCAAGTAATTAATTATTTAAACCAATTTGTAATTGTTAATTGTTAAATACTTTTTATTAAAATTTCCTAAAAAAATTTTAATTGTTATTATTATTAAAAAATTCTAATAAACTACTTTTCTAAACAATATATATATTATATATATATTATTTGAAAACTCAGTCAAAAACATAAATTATTTTTATTAAAAAATTATTATAAATTTCCCCTTCACTATTACCACCCTAAATATTTGAAAACTAAATTAAAGCTATAAGTCCAAGTAATCATTAACTAGAAATATTTAATGCGACAAAATACATTATAAAAACTTCTTATAGTTTTTGGTAGTTATTGCTCAGATATTATTGTTTTGGGTTCCAACTTATTTTTCTTCTTTTGGGAGTGTGAAAAAAAAAAAAATCTGTCATTATTATTTAATTTATTTTTTCATTATATTTCACTACAAGTGTGAGCTATGATTTATTTTAGCTTGACCTTTTTCATTCACTATCTATGAAACACTTTATTTTTAGATTTTTTTTTTTTTTTTTTTTTGCCCTATTTGTTATTTTGCAGCAATAATAAATAGATATTAATATTGCAAATTACTATAAGGGCAAAGTAGAATTTAGATGATCTAAATCCCTTTCTGACAATTTTGATTATTTGAATACTAGTTTGGCCATTTAATTATTTATATTTACGCATACAAACTGCCATGAAAAGAAAAAATGCATACAATTTGACTGAGTATTTTTATTAATTGTTTTTTATATATTTATTATTTTTTTAAAACACATCAGCTATCAAGGAAGGGGAGGGGGAGTGCTTGAGTTTACTGTTCTTTGCACAGATAACTACAGTCAAAACACATAGATAATTAAATGCAGTTGCGTAGCCAGGATATTATTTCGGGGGGGGGGGGGGGCGTCTAATCCCCTAAGCTTCTCTCCTCCTGATGCAAAGCTATAAATTAAAAACTATTAATTTTACTTTTCGCATAAATATCAATTTTATACTTTTAAAATATGGGATATGTTTTTTAAGTCTAATTTACATACACCTGTATATACAAAAGGAATAACGTGTAATGTGTAATTTAAAAATAATAAGTCTAAAATATTTAAACTGATTACTTTCTTAAAAGAAAGTCAGTTCTATCAATTTTTTGCAGGGAAAAAAAGATATTTTTAAAAATACCATATCATTGTTTTCCGTGAATCACTTTATATGAAAAATAAATTTAAATTCCTTACATGTCGCAAACAAAATTTAATATGATTGCAACATAATACTTGAAAGAAATAATCTCAAGTGACACTTGGCGATTTGTTTTGGTGGTGAAATGAGATGTGCCCTCTGATTTGTTAGGAAGAAATGTCTACCACTGCTCAATAATCAGGTCTTGTAACCTTGAGAAGTAAATCACGGGATTCTTGTTTCTTCTCAACCAATGGGAGAATGGAACCTTTCACCCTTGAGTCTCTTCCTTCAAAAAGGGAACGACGTGACATCTGGAACAGGAAAAAGAGGAACAAAAAGACAGATGCATTCCTCCAGAATCGTGTCTAAGTCTTTGCTTAACATTTTGCGTTAGGTGAATTTCTGAATACGTCTTATTTCGAAATAAGGCATTTTCTCAGACCTTTGTCGCATCGACTGAAGAGAGAGAGAGTTTATGCTGAAAACTTTTATTACTGTTAAATGACATGGGCGATTAAAAAAAAAAAAACAGAGTTACAGGGGGTTAAAAGTTTTGTTAAAACTAATATTGGAGCTTTATACATTTTTGTCTCGATTGGAAAACTAAAACAATAATTCTATACTTTTATTACATATCGTATATTTTGCACACTGTCATTTACTAAAACGTAATCAGAATTTTATGTCTTCTTGAATGATCCCTTTGTTTATATATTTTCATTGTTTGCTATGTAATCCATATTTTCGTATTAGTTAATAGTCATCACATTGTGTAATTCTTTTGTTATGTATGACTTCTAGAAAATAGCAACATGGTATTTTTTAATTATAAAGTCTAAATATCGAATTAAAAGGTATTTGCTATTTTTTAAGTGCAAATATGTGCTCGAATTAATATGAAAATGACATCATAATTAAAGTTATGATGCATTTACAGGAAACTGCATAACGTTTTTCGATTCTGATCTGCGAATATAGGACAAATCAATCACATACTAATATCATGTTCAAAGTTTAAATTGTTCATAGCATGATTTCTTAGACTCAAAATTATTCATGAATCATTATTCTTCCATTTCGAGGCATAAACACACGTATTATAATGTGATCCCCCTCTATGGGGTCACTTTGTGCCACCTTTAAATGTAAAATTCTCAGTTTAAATTAAATATTAATATTGACGCAATATGTCTATATGTAGGTAAAAAAAAAAAAAAAAAAAAAAATATCAATATTTATCAATAGTCAGCTTTTGGGGACTTATAAGTCAGACCGTCTTGTATGAGAAATACTTGTCAAAAATGTGTCACAAAGTAAACACTTTTTGCTAAAAAAAAAAAAAAAAAAAAAAAAAAATACTTACGTTTAAGAACACAACTTAACTTTTACGATTCAGAATACCTTTAAAGGTTATTAAAATTCTTGAAAGTTTCAAAACACACATCTCGTTTACAAAATATTCAATACTTGGTTGATTCAATAAAAGGTATTACTTTCATTTGTTTCGTCTCTTCTATTTTTAACATAAATAAAGAAATAAAATGATATCTCAATATGCAGTAACTTTTACCTCGGAAAATATATACTTATCATAGCCCACATTGCGGATGTTTCATTCCAATCTCTCATAAATAAAAATTTAAAACATATTCATATTTTGAATAAAATAAATAAATCTCAAAACTCACAACATTGAAAATAACATGAAAACTTCAAAAAAGCAATATGACGCATTCACTGAAAATTATAGAACTTCCAAATAAAAACATAAAAGAAAAAAAAAAAACGTTACGGAGAAATGGATGGGAAATATTTTTGATATATCCACTACTTTTACAAATAAGATATATTCTTCAAAATATTTGCAATTTTGAAAGAAATCAGAGATATTTCATGATGTCTGTTATGATAATATTATTTTTTCTCTTATATTTGCATTCGTGAAACATTGCCATAGTTAAATATTCTTTTAATAAAATATATCCTATATATTTAGTACATGTTACTTAATGAATGTATATATATTAGTAAATTATATTAATAAATATTAAATTTTATGTTATTATTTAAAATGCAAGGCAATTTCTTTCAGGCCATGTCGACAGATTTCTAGTGATCTAATTTTAATAACTATTTTTAACGCAAGCCTACTTATGTACATAAATGAATTTTCACAAGCTTAATAATCCTAAAATAATATATACAATTAATTAGCTTATTTTATTATTAAAAAATTAGGTACATTATGTCTAAGATAAAAATTGATTGCAATGTTTTTAAGGAAGTTACTTTATTTCAAAGATATACAAACATTAAAATAAGTCGGCGAGAACATTATCACATTTATTTGATTACATAAAAATTTAAATTCTGCGATGCTCAGCATTGATAAAAGAGCAAAATAAACAGTTGTCATAGCACCAGTTGATGCCATCATAGGTATATATTTCTATCAGTAACTACTTGTTATGGCAATTGTCCGACAGTAAACTATGATTTTTGTAGAGATTATAAAATTGCCAATATATATATATATATATATATATATATATCTTCTCGATTTAAAAAAAAAAAAAAAAAAAAAAAAAAAAAAAAAAAAAATCTGAAACTCTTTTTGTTTCATAAAATGTTAAATTCAATACAGCTGCTTTTAAACTACTTTAAATAATGTTTTCTATCCGCTACTACTGCAATTCGAATATGATCTCAGAAGGTAGAGATGCTTTGCACCTTTAAAAATAAACTAATGTTAAAAGAAAAAAAAAAAAACATGAATTATAATAAGAAAATGTACGCGACATTTTCGGATTTTCAAACAAAATAAGTATTTTTTGGATATATTTTTCATTAAAAAAAAATTAGTACATCTCAAATAAAGTGCATTTCCCACCTAGCGTAAAGAAGCATTGTCACAACAGTATTTGGAAAAGAGTTTTGCTTTCAAAGAGTGCAATATATTATCAAATTCAGAAGTTAAATTCTACGCCTTTACTCTTCAGCATGCGGAAAGGCGTTATAAACCCCACACATTATTTTAAATTCAATTACAATGTGCTATTGGCAGGTTTCGTAGGATAAAGTTTCCTTACATTGAACACAAAATAAGTACAAAAAATATTGTAAACTGCAATTAACCTCTTTGTTCCCAAAGCTAAATTAATACTACAAATACTCATTCATTGGTTTTAAACTAACGAAATGACATCATAGATGACAGAAAAAAGAACTCGGAAATTGGTACTTTAGGGGACTATTAATTTAGGTTTACAAATAGGGATCTAAAATTTCAAATTCCTTTAAAATATCAATTTCATAACCACTAACCCAAATTCGAATAATCGCAAATTTAAGGCTTTTAATCAAGTGAAAGACATACAACTCCTAAAAACATTTTATTGTAAAGGATTTAAGTTAAATAAGTATGAAAATTTCTCAATTTCTTGTCCACACCCTCTTGAAGGCGTTTTGAAAACTCAGATGAAGATAACATTTATTTTATGAGGAAATCAGCGTAGATTTTTTCATTTATTGGTTTGCTTTTAAAGCAAAAAAAAAAATATTGAGCTTTTAAGAAATTAAGTCAAATTTCAGAAAGTCAAACAGTTTAGTTTTTATGGAGAAAAGAATAGATGTCCACATATGCGGACCCAGGTAGTGAAGACTTTAAATGACCCAAACTATTATAATTAAAAAAAATGAAATATAGCAGACCAAATAACAGTTTAGATATATTAAAAATTTAAAGATAAAATGCAAGATAATCTCTCACCTCCGCCTGTACTCACCTTAAAGCAAATAGGTAAAAAATGTGTTACTGCATGAGCCCCAGCATCTTACATTCCACTCGTGACTTGACAAGTACTTGAAACTATAATTTCCTTATAATTGTAATTAATATTGAAATTATTATTTTCTATTTATTTTGTGTTTAAATTAAGGATATCTCCTGATATGGAAACTGACAATAGGACTTTCTAATTGAATTTAAAAAAAAAAAAATGGGTGGAATTTATAACGCCTTTCCTCTTGCTGAAGGTCAAATGCGTACAGTTTAGCAAGTGACTTTCATAAGTTATTTTTATGTTAATTTTTCAAAGTTTTTTTCCTAACGTTTTACAACTATATATACCCGTTGTTAAAATTTAAGCAATTTTCATCCCAATGGATATATATATATATATATATAGATATATATACAGTAGAGCACCGATTATCGTAAATCCAATTAATCGAACTTCCAATTGTCCGAACAGCCTATTTCTCCCAATTTTTGTTTTAAACCGAACTCCCAATTATCCATTGGCTTGTAATAAAATTTTAAATAAAGATCAAACTGATAGTATATTAGAAAATGAGGTATGTAAAAACAATAAAGGAGATGGGAAGAACCCTAAGCTATGAAGAAATTAACGAGTGGTTAAATAGTGAAGTAAATGACCCTGGATATCAGATTTTAAATGATGGTGAGATTGTAGATGACATTCATGATGAAAAAGAAATTGAAGAAAATGAAAACGAATGCTCTGAATATAACCCAGGTCCATCATATAGTGGGGCCTTTGTATGTTTGGAAAAAGCTATGAAATGGCTCCTACGGCAGAAGAACATTGATCCTATTCAACTAACGTATTTAACCGCTTCGGGACCGGTGGCTTTTACTCAAGTTTTATTCAGCATTTTTTTAAAAGTTACCTTTACTCACAATCACGAAAATGCTGAAATTAAAGAAACTAAACATTAATTCTCTTTTTTACTGGTGTCTAAAACAAATTCTGTGTGCTCTTTTTCAGGATGTATATATGCATCCATGGTCCAAAACGGGTTAAGAAGAATTACAGATATGGCATCATAGGAAAGAATGTCTTTGTTGAAGCAAGCAACAACCAAAACTTTTTTTTGCTTAAATTATAATTTCTGGAGTTCAGAAAGTGATAAAAAGAGAAAACAAATTTTTTAATGATAAACATGTAAACAAAACAAAATAATTAAAAACACAAAAAAAACTATTATTAAACATGCAAGCACTAAATAGTGCTACCAGTATTAAGCTTAGATAACGTGTGGTGGTTTTAGTGTAGTCAGAAACATCCCTTAAATTGCCTGTACATTCATCCGAACTTTTGCTTTTCCGAACTATGGTCGGTCTCGACTTATGCGGATAATCGGCGCTCTACTGTACACACACACACACACACACCTATATACATATCTATACATATGTTAATAGAGATGTTATTGTGTTTGTGAAAAATTCGAAGGATTTTTGTTTATAGCTTACAGATTTTTCAACCAAATTTCACATAACTTTCCGAAAACCTGACAAAGAACAATAGGAACAGTATACTGCAAATTGAATATTTGATGAGATATGGGCATTTGTATGAAATAACTTTTAACTGCACATTCGTGGAAATTTCAAAATTTTTATTTCATAATTTTGTAGTCAGCTATATATACTATGAGCAACTTCTATAAAAAGTCTTGACAAATATTACAAAAACTCAGAAAGATATAGTGATCCTGATTGAAAAGTTGTGGAAACTCCCTTATAATAAAGCTATTTTTAGAAATAAATTCACGCTATATCACCCGTATCTTTGTGAATTTTTGTGATATTTCACTGGACTTTTTATATAGGTTGCCTAAATAGCTGACTACCAAATTTTAAAATAAAACGTTTGTAATCGTTCACGCGTGTGTTGTTAAGAATAATTTCATATGAATGCCCATTTCATGAAATATTCAATATAATCATGTTTTAATTGCAGTATACTGTTTCTACTGCTTTTTGTCAAGTTTTTGGAAAGTTGTGTTAAATTTGGTTGAAAACTATGTATGCTATGAACAAAAAACATTTGAATTTTGCACAGACACAATAACATAATCCCTATGCCCACACAAATGCACACCAACGCTGAACAAGAACCAAATAATCATTTGGCAGAGTGACAAACCATTTTCAGCATTTTCTGTTATATAGGTCATCGCAAATGTTAAAATTAAAATTTAATAATAACATCGCAAATGTTATTATTAAATTTATTATTAGCAATTTAATTGTCCTCCCAATTAAATATTCACCGAGAAATGTGAAATAAAATATGTTCTTTACATTCCAGAAGTTCAAGAACTATTCGAAAATAATTTTGGTATATTTTCGACAAACCGTGAACAATTGAAATCATCCAGTCCCTGTTCCTTAGCATTATTAGGCCAATGTATATAAGGGTAACTGGGGTTGAAATACAGTGTTGTAAAAGATGCAATGTCAAGTCTTTTCGTTATGCGCAGGCCTGATACTTTAAGTACTTTATTTAACTCACCTGATACTTTAATTCCAGTTTACATTCTATTATTTTAAATAATAAGTGGTGCTTATTTATTGTTATTTATTCTTAAAACGTCTTGTAAAGATCCAAATTCTTTCACGTAATTCCTTTATCTACCTATATAAGTCATAGTTTATGCATCAGATAAATAAATCTGATGTTTTTAGACAGTATTGGCAACTGATATTTCCGCAAAACATACATGATGGTCGGTTCCCACTTTTTCATGTTAGTGAGGATGTACCGGTATATTGTCAATTACTTTGAGGTAAGCCGACAAAATTTTTTGGGGTAACATGTAGGTTACTTTCCGTTGCAGTCAAAAGCCGGTTGTATTTCCATTGTTTTAATTTACCCTTGAGTATTAACTAAATTGCCAGTGCTTTTAGTCAAGTAATTTAAATCTTGATTTTAAACAGCATATTATTTGTAAGTAATTGATTAAAATAAAAAATAACAATAAATTAAAATAAATTAATCGATTAAAAATTATTTATTACTATTATTATATTTTAGATGCTTTAAATGGCAATAAGAAGTATTTAAAGCTAAAATTAATATATTTTGGAAACTTTCTATATGTATTTTGCCTTATAAATAATTGTTCAATAATAATGTTTAATAATATTTTTAAGCGTTGTTAACAATTAGATATTATATGCAGTTATAAATAATTTTAATAATGGAAAATATCAGTAGTATAGTATAATATGATTTTAGATAGTTAGAGGTCTCTGCGCTCTAAGAGCTAGGCTCGTCAAGCGCCACGGAGTTGGTTATTTGAAGTAAAATGCTGGCCAAAATTATTTTTTATATGTCTTACAGTTAAAATCATTGTTATTGTAATCAACAGTTTACTATTAATAAATACACTTTATTAATGTTGAGTACACATACAAATATGCATTTAATTAAAAAGTTTAAATATAATACTAAGCTTAATTAACTTTTTATTGTTTATAAGAGGAACGTAATTGCTGATACAGCCGTTTTATTTGCAAGTAATGTTTAATTAACTGTGGTTAATTTTACTATGCGTAAACTTTTAATTATTTATATCAACCAAGGTATTAATATATATATTATTTACTTTTTGTACTTACCAAAGTTGAGATTTTAAATTTGAGTTTTAGGATAGAGATTCAGGTTTTTCAGTGCTATTAAGAAATTACCAAAATATTTTATATTTAAAAATGGAAATTATATGCGGGAGATTTTTTTTTAATTGGCTTTCAAAACTATGAGCAATATACGACTATACATGAAAATTGGTCCCGCAAAACCGACGCACATTTAAAAAGCTCTATACATAAAGCAATATGTCTAAATTAGAGCTAAAAAGGCTTAAAAGAACGCATTTTTATTTTAAATTTTTATAATTATATTAAAAATAAAGCTATTGAGTACAAAAAATAATTAAGGCACAAAAACATATATTTAAACATAATTAAACATAATACCAAAGTTGAAAGCAATAATAAAGCACTTCTTCTTGCAAAGAAACCTCCTTTTCAACTGAGGGTAGTAGCCGCCGATTATAACTCATGCTTCTGAAATATGCATAGATCGATGCATCAATTAGTTAACTATTAAAAAATACGCTTTTTACAATTGTTGAGGAAATTTAATGTGTGCATTTTTAGCCAGGTGTTTGGATCAAATATACCGCCGTGCGCCGTCCAGACACCCCAGACTCTTAAAAAAAAGGAAATTCGATCTACTATAAAACAGATTAACGAATATTGAACAGTAATTGAACGATCTGTGAAAATCTTATGTAATCAGGTTTCCATTCGTTTCGCATTAACTGGAGGATTTTAAAGGAGAATGAATTGCTATCGAGACTATTAACGATTTATTTCGCACTTGATTAAATACGATCAATCCTACATTTCAAAACCAGCTTCTATAATAATGCATAAGTAACCTAACTTTATAGAGACACTATAAGGAAATCTTTTAAATATGAGATTTTACATATGTCTGTTTAAATATGACGTCAGTTTCACCAAAGAATTGCTCCTCTTTTTAATATTCACATGAAAAACAACATTTGTAAGGACAGTAAAACCAAACGAAAGCAGTGAAACAATAAATGGCAGCAGCGAATTGCCAGGTGTTTGGCGATTTTTTAAAAAGGAATTTTATAAAGAAATGTTAAAGGCTAGAATGCGAGACTCTACAACGTACGATGGTATGTATTATAATGAAATTCCCTAAAAAGTGAATATTTTTCAAGTGAATCAGAATGGATGTTTAGAGTGTATAGAAGAGTAAATAAAACCGTAGTAAAAATGCGATCGGATCATATGCATTCAGCATACCTGTTGATTGCATGAAAGATGGTAAAAGTTAATAAAAAAAGTGCAGTTTATGGCAGAGAAGATATATTACTAAAAGGAAAAGAGAAACATATGAAAAACTTTAATAAAAAAGCTGTACTCTAAAGCACTTTATCAAAGTGCCTTTGAAGCATTTCATCTTGTTATATATATTTTTTAAAATTGTCATAATTAAGAGCCATTATACTATTAATTTGCCCCACCAGTGGCCAAGAGGTTCTGATCTCGAAGGTGGTAGACGGGACGTGTTGGGTTCGATTCCAATCGCGCCCGTCTTCCTAATCGTTCAGAGTTTTCGTGGTTTTATTCGAACCTTGGTTTTCCAAGCGTAAATATGGGTTAGGTTCCCTTAGAAAGACCCCCACGGAGGGCACTCCCCCCCTTAGGGCCTATATCCCTTGTGCTGATAATTGGCCGCCGTCATAAACACAACCAACCAACCAACCTATATTATTAATTTTGAAGTAGAACAGATATTTCTTATGCAAATATTAGTTTGATTTTTTTTTTAAATTGCCAATGTTCGTTATATTCAAACTTTTATTATTATATAATAATAGACAACAAAATTAGTGTGTCTAAATAATTAAAGTTTCTTTTTTTATCCTATTATGTGTTACACTGATTAACAAAAATTATTGGTTATATTGAAACTCCAGAAGGTTTCTTACCCCTATCTATTTAGCCATCTCCAACAAGATTAGAGTAAGATGCAGAAATGCAAGAGCCTACGAAAGAAAAATGTTCCATACTTATGTAATTTGTAAGGGGAAATTTTTTATTAAATCATACTTAAGTATTATTTAATGACACGTATTAATCATACAATAGTAGCAATTTTAACAAGATATAAATGAATAACAAATAAAAACAGCATAGAATTTTATAAAAAATAAATAAATAACTACAGCATCGTCACCCAGTGTACGCTATATTTATACATATTTATATAGACAGATTAGAGAAATAGATAGATAAATAGAAATTGCTTTAGTAGTTATTTATAAAATGGTAAATAGATATAAACTGTTTCCAGGAACATTTCTAAACAGTTTGTTTCCATTTATATTTCATTGCATTTCTTTTTGCATTTAAAAGTTAATAATTTCTTATTTGTCTTGAATTTCATGTAAGTATAAATAAAGCTCAGTTAAGAACTATGCCTGATTTTTTTTCAACCAGTACTTATAAATTTACATATATACTCAGCTATGTCTCGGGTACAATAGTATAAAAAATTGAAAGCATAAATAGCGTCAAAAGTTTCATGAGACAACAATGAGAAACTTTCTTAAAATAACTTAAATGTTCCATAAACAATTTTTTAGTATTATTATTCGATTCTGTATATTATTGACATATTTCAATTGATTCATCTTTTCATTTTTCTTCGAAAATGTATCTCGATATTTAGTAACATATAACACTGAAAATAAAAACGTACGATATTCTATATTGCGGATGTTTTATTTCAGTCTTTTATTAAAGAAAACTTAAGTATGTTCATATCTAGAACGTTTTACCGAAACCCGAAACTTATAAAAGATGAAGTAAAAATTCAAAAAAAGAAAAAAACTTCGAAAATCAATATCACGTATTCAGAAAATATTGTAGCACTTGCATTTACAGGTTGAAAAAAAAAACTAATAAAAATATTTTGCATATAATAAAATATACTATTTCATGAAGTAATACATGCTCTGCAAAGTTATTTGTACTTTGGAAGAAACCATCGTTTTTTTTAGATGTATCTTTGAGAATTTTCTTATTTATTTTGTAAAAAATATGCAGCATTTCATACCTACAGTAGAGGCACCACTTTATGAACAAAAGTCTCCTTCCTAGTGGTAGAGAACTGGAAGCCATCAGTCATTCTAATACTGCCATTGTGTGTTGCGAGCCAGTATTGTTTTACTGAAAGCAATTTATAAAAGTCCTTCCGGCCAGTGCCGGGAGGAAGAGGTAGCTTTCATATTCCTTATTTTAAAAAAGCCAACTTATATTATTCAAACACACGAAGCTCATTTAAGTCGAAACCGAATGTAAGAGATTCAATACTAATTTTTATCAATACTAAATCATTATGAATGAGAATTTCGCGAAATTAGTCAGCTTTATCCAAGCTGCTTTTATTTAAAGTGACTTATATTTGGCTGCCAAATTCGGCGATTTCTTAAAGTGCCTGCCATTTTAAGACAACATGGTGGATGAGGCTAACCAGTGAACTTGGTCGAGACCTTAGTAATTGCTGTGCACATGCTCACTCACATCGGAATCGGTTGATATATACGAGTGCTGTCGCAGGCAAACAATCAGATTTTTCAAAATGTCACCCACGTTAGAAATTGAAACTGCTATATCTGAGCCATTTTTTAAGATAAAGACAAACAAAAAATGCTCCTGAATCCTTATATCAAAGTCAAATAATTAAGAAAGAAACATTTTTCAATTTCTAATTTTTTTGCACCTCACTTTAAATATATATATTTTTTAATTTAATGGCCGCCATTTTGAAACAAGATGGCTGATGAAGCTGGCCAGCGAACTTGGTCGAGATATTGATGTATACTATCCACATGCCTTCTTCCATCGAAATAGGCGAATACGTGTGGTATCGCGAGACAAATACAAGATCGTTTCAAAGTGTTAGCCATGATAGAAATTCAAAGTGCTATAATTCAACCACTTTTTAAGATGTAAATAAAAGAACAAATTTTCAGAAACAAAAACTGCTCCAGAATCTTTGCATCAAGGCCAAACACATAAAAAAATCTTTTTCATTTTCCAACTTTCTAATACCTCATTTTAAATTTTAAATTACATTTTTTTTTAAATGGCAACCGTTTTGAAAGACGATGGCGAATGAAGCTGGCCAACGAACTCGGTCGAGACATTGGTATGTACTATGTACAGACCAAGTTACATTCAAATCGGTTCATGAATACGCCTGTTATCGCGTGACAAAAATCAGGTCGTTTTAAAATGTCAGCCACAATAGAAATTAAAAATGTTATAACTCAGCCATTTTTTAGATATAGACGAAACAAAACCTGTTCCGGAATCTTTTTATTAAGGTCAAACAGATACGTAAAAACTCTTTATCATTTTCCAATTTTTTGGTATCTCATTTTAAATTTAATTTTTTTTAAATTTTTTTAAATGTCCGCCATTTTGATACAAGATGGCGGATGAAGCTGGCCAACGAACTTGTTTGAGTTATTTGCATGTACTATGTACACACCAAGGTACATCGAAATCGGTTCATAAATACGTCTGTTATCACGCGGCAAAAATCAGGGCGTTTCAAAATGTCAGCCACACTAGAAATTCAAAATGCTATAACTCAGCCATTTTTTAAGATATAGACGAAACAAAAACTGCTCCCGAATCTTTTTATCGAGGTCAAACACATAAGAAAAAAATATTTTTTTCAATTTTCAATTTGTTGGTACCACATTTCAAATTTAAATTTTTCTTAAAATTTTAAATGGCCGCGATTTTTAAACAAAATGGCGGATGAAGCTGGCCAACGAACTCGGTCGAGACATTGGTCTGTACTATGTATAAACGAAGTTACATCCAAATCGGTTCATAAATACGCCTTTTATCGCGTGACAAAATTCAGGACGTTTCAAAATGTCAGCTTCGCTAGAAATTCAAAATGCTATAACTCAGACATTTTTTAAGATATAGACGAAACAAAAACTGCTACGGAGTCTTTGTATAAAGGTCAAATACATAAGAAAAAAGTATTTTTCCATTTTCAATTTTTTGGTACCACATTTAAAATTTTAATTTTTTTTAAATTTTTTAAATGGACGCCATTTTGAAACAAAATGGCGGATGAAGCTGGCCAACGAACTCGGTCGAGACATTGGCATGCACTATGTACACACCGATTTACATCCAAATCGGTTCATAAATACGAGAGTTACAGTGTGACATAGGTCAGATATATATATATATATATATATATATATATATATATATATATATATATATATACGATATATATATCAATTTTGAACGGAGGGTGGTTTCGGGGTCTGGGGGTCATTATCGATGAAAATATACCAAAATTTTTTGAAATCGCTTTCCTCCGAGCGGCTGCAATAGGTAGCTTTTTGTAAAGAAAGCTACCTAAAAATGTAGAATTGAATAAGAGTAAATTTTACTTTTTGATACGCAAGAACAAATTGTTTTAAGCCAAAAGTCGTAGTTTATATATTTGTTTAAAGTTTCATATTAGTTACATTTAAAAAATATATGAATTTTTAAATAGAAACTTTCTTAAGATTACTTAAACGTTACCAAAATAATTTTACAGCATCATTTTTTGTTTCTATATATTACTGGCATGAATAAATTCTTTCCTATTTTCATTTTTCTACAAAAAGTAACTCAATATTTAGCATCTTATTTCACTGAAAAAAAAAAAATACGATGTTCTATATTGTGGATGTTTTATTTCAATCTTTTATTAAAGACAACATAAATATGTTCATATCTTCAACGTTTTACAGAAACCTGGAACTTATAAAAGATGAAATGAAAAGTCAGAAGTAAAAAAAAAAAAAAAAAAAAAAAAAAAAACTTGAAACATAAATGTATCGCATTCAGAATATATTATAGAACTTGGTTTCAAAGGACGAAAAAAAAAAACTTCTAATAAAATAATAAAATATTTTTGGTATTAACAAATATACTATTCCATGAAATAATATATGCTCTCCAAAGTTATTTGTACTTTGGAAGATATCCTTGTTTTTTTTTTGTTTTTTTCCAAGAACTATCTTTGAAAATTTTCTTATTATTTTGTAAAAAAACATTCAGATTTTCATACTTTCAGTAGAGGCACGATATTATGAACAGAAGTCGTGTAATTCATAGTTTGAGAGAAGGTGAATCTACCAGTCGCCCAAAATGTTGCCATTATGTGTTGTGTTCATGTATCTTCTTTTAATGAAACACCCATTAATATAAGACTTAACCCTTTCAGAGACAAGTAATTCTGTTTCTATAATGTCAAATTCCCACCGAAATCTTCAAAAATTTTTTTTTGCAAATTAAGAAAAAGCAATTTTATGACTTTTTTCCACCAAAGTTTTAAAAGTAAATTTAAGAATTGTGTCCTGGTCCAAAACTTCATTAATCGTACACTGTTAAAAATATCGTGAAAGATTACCTCTGTTTTTAAAGGCTATCTATTTTCTGACAAATGACAATGTTCGATAGGTGTTTATGTAGCGTTCTCATTGATCAGAAAATAGATAGCCTTTAAAAACCGAGGTAATTTTTAACGATATTTTTAACAGTGTAGGTTGGATACAATTTATCCCACTACCCGTCAAGTTGTTAACAAACTTCCTAAGAAGTACGATTATTTCAGTGTATTATAATAAATGACGGTTGCAATACAGAAAAACTACTGTGATGTAGACGGATGACGTAAAATAGTGTCATTAAAGCCGAACAGTTGCCAAAACACAAAGATGGCGTATATGAATAGACGGTGTTCAAGCTTTTAGTTGCACGAAAACACAAGGAGTCACTGTCTCAGCTCGGAATTAACAGTTATATTTAGGACACCGTTTCTAGCAAAACTGGACATTTCCAAAATTTTTCTGTTTCATCGCGCTTTGTTTACGCTCTAAAATTTTACTGTTTCTGCCGTCAAGACTCCAGTTAAATGCAAGCAAATAACGTTTAATCTGTTGCGTTTGACATTGCAGAGACTCAGGAGGATCACTAAGCTCCACAATTGTACGGAGGGCTAACATTCTATTCTGACACATTGAATTCTGCGGTTCGCCCATAACCCAATGCCAAAGATTTTCCAAAGAAAAATTTTCGCAAAACACAAATTTCCTCCCATAAAATAGTATGGGGTAAATATATTCATATTGAATTCTTTTCTAAGAATGTAAAGAAATTGCAACAATTTTCAGTGATATATATTTTTTATTAAAAAAACTACAAGTTTTATTTAAATTTATCGCAAATGTTTAAGTTGATATTAGTTTAAAATTAAACTTTAGGTAGCTTAACAAAAGAAAATTAAATATGTGTTAAGTATTGCTCAGAAAAAAAAAAAAAAAAAAGTATAGAAATAAAGAGAGATAATAAAAAGTATACGAAAAAGCTTGAAAAACTGTTTCTGATATTAACAATTGTAGGCCTCATTTCTTGCGCGCCTTGAAATTGCGATGCGATCGCGGCTGAAAGTGGATCGGTGAATAAGCTCTCCGTATTTTATATGGAACTGAGCAGAGAATATACGATGTCTGTTTGCAACAACTAATGACAGACGTTAGAGCCTGACACCTTCTCTTTCACGATGATTAAATGTCAGGATGATTCTGCACTGAGTGGCGAACCTGCGGCACAGGTGTTTAAATGAGGCATAGTTTTTTACAGTTATTCGAATTATTATTAACTGGTCTGTAGCTTCAATAAGATTTATATGTCGTGAGTATGTTATTGGCGTTAGCAATAGAGGATTAACTATTTTTTTCGCATTTAGAAGTTAACTCGATTGCATTTTATAATCAAATTATTTAGTACTGTTACTGTTTATATTGCTATACACTGTAAAAAAAAAAAAAAAAAAAAAAAAAAAAAAAAAAAAAAAACGACCAGTTTTTTAGTAGGAATCGGAAAAATAGTTGCCCTTATCGTACCGGAAAAATTTCCAACCCAGCTCGGAATAAAATCCGTAAAATCGGAATAAAATTCGTAAGATACCGTTTTATTGACTATTTCCTTATTTTTACGGATTTTATTCCGAGCTAAGTCGGAAATTATTCCGGTACGATAAGGGCAACTATTTTTCCGATTCCTACAGGAAAACTGGTCGAATTTTTTTTTTTTTTTTACAGTGTATTTATGTTCTCTAGAACGTATTTAAAAGGAACTGAAATTCCTCTGGAAAAGAGATGAGTGAGTTACCTTTCATGCATGTTTAGAATAATGCTGTTTATTAATTTTTTTTTTTTTTTTTTTACTAAATTCTTCACATAAATTTTAATTTTAATAGTGGCTTAACCCCTGACGAATACCTCTAAAAATTACATGCGACTCTCATTCTTATGCCTTTTAAAATGGGGAAATATGCTTTATATAACCGAGTTCAGAAAAATTTAAAAATCCAATTATGCATTTTAATAAATTTGAAAATGCCCGTGTATAAAATACAGAATAATGCCTGATAATTAAATAATATTGATGAATCATCCGTTAGACTTTAATTAGCATACGTTTGTTTGAAATACAGAAATTAATGTTTGACCATATTATTTTGAAAATTTTACCTTATTACAGAAGATAAAAATATGTTATATCGAAGCGGTGATAAATTCTGTAATCATGTTCCCATGCATATTTCCTTTGACTATTCTGGAAGCAGCATCTACGATTACAACGAGAGTGGGTGGTGCCTGTTTTCGTGATTGATTAAGAAATATCAATTACAAATTTAAAAATAAACTTTATAAAACGGCTAATTTTAAAAGGCAATGAATTCCAAATATTTATAATATTCCCATGTGATGCTTTTCTTTAGATAGTTTAAGAAGGTATTTTTAAATATGACACATTAAATATATCGTTTTAAATATGATGTGATTTCCACCAATAAATAATTTCCACTTATAGTAATTGGTTATTTTAATGTTTTCTATCTTTTTCAATATTTAAGTATAAATTTGTATGTCAATTAAACAGAGTTTCGAAATGATATACCAATTGTTTGAAATAGGAAATTACTAATATATTGTTTTAAATACGACGTTTCAAGTATGACGTAATTTTCAAAATGTTATGCTTTTCGAATGGAATAGGTTAACTGTTGCTATTTCTGTTTGTTTTTTAATTCACGTATGTGATTGTATACATTATTAGTCGAGCTTTTTAAAATCTGTCAATACTAAGTAAAAACTGGCTATTGCTTTACTATGATTTAAATCCATATTCAGATAACACAATTTTCAATAAAAAACATTGTCAAATTAAAAAAAATAATAATAAATAAAAAAAATACTGCACAACGCAACGTAGTGGTTACATGCGAAGGATGATTAAATTTCCATTCATACTGTTTGATCCTATAAAACTGGTTTGACTAAACGGCTTTGACCATTTTCAGTATTATTTCAAATAATTCTTCGATTTCAAAACTGTCCAATTCTGTATGTTTATCACACATTTCTCTGTAAAACGACCATTTTTTTTGTTTTCACATGCAGTGTTCTTATACGCCAAGAAAGGCTAAAAGTCACAATAAATTTAATTACAGCAGCAATGGCGGCGGTGGTGGCAATGCAGCTAGTTACTTTTTTTTTTTCTTTTTCTTTTTTTTTTTATAGGTAGGTAATAAAATAATGTAGCAACAAAAATTAATTGTGTACTTTAAAAAGTCTTTTAAATATTTAACTTCTCAAACTTTCTTCATCTGAAATTCTAAATTGCCTTGATTGAAACAAATATTGTTGTTACTGAATAAGCTGAAGAATATAGTTTAGATCCAATTATCATTTAAATGAAGTTCAGCGGCACTAGGCACATCATGAACTGATTACACATGTCCTTACATATTTATAAGCATTTTTATACATTTTTTAAAAATGATCCGCCCTTAAAAAAAGATTTTTGCTTAAAATGCTTCACATTCATAATTTAGTCTGATTTTTCAACTTTCAAGATCCTAATTCACTGAAGCGTGAGAAGAAATTCACTGAACTGTTAATAAAATAGAGCATAAACTAATTATTATGTTACAAAGTCAATAGGATATTCTGCGACTAAAATAATAATTAACCCTCTGAGGATTGTATCCAATTAAAATTCCAAATTGCTGTTATTAAGAAGTTTGAATATGAGAACAGATGTATAATCAATAAAGAAATAGCAATACAGTGTTTAGATTTTATTTATAAAAAGCAATAGTGTATGCGTGATTTGTTATTAGAAAAAAAATATGAAATCGAAACTGAAAATAGAAATTAATTACATTGCAAACTTGAAATGTATTTTACATAATATTTAAGTTTAAAATTTTAAATCATTTTTCTTCTGTACTATTAAGTACTGTAAAGATAACAGTAAAGATAATTTTCTGCAATTTCTATAGTAATAGCCTAAGTCATGTGACTGTCATCAACAGTTTCGGGTTGACTGTTTCGCTTTTTATATGCCCGGCGGCCAATTTGGTAATTTAATGTTAGTCGGGCGCATCTGATAAATCGTCAAATATTGTTCCATCGCCATCATTTTATCAGTATTATAATAGTCCATTTTATGCAACTGTCATAAACAATTTTTCACGTGGTAAATAATAATAAAAAAAAACATTGATGTTGAAATTAAATGACATGCTCTATGGTGTTATTTATTAGTTTCCTTTTTTTTATTTATTTTTTCTAAAATAAATAATTGAGAGTCATAACTATAAATATTTCAGTCTTAAATTAAAGTTATGTATTTTAAATAAAATGCGTGAAAGTATTATATTTTAAATGTTTGGCGATTTATCACCTGTACCCGGCTAACATTAAAATACCGAGAAGATGATTTCTGTATCAGAATCTTCCAATTTGTCGAAGGATTGAGCAAGTAAATTAAATTATGAATAAAAGTAACATGATACAATGCTTAGCATATATTTAAGGGAGACCGAACTGGTCGCCAATGGCGGCTAGTTATATAATAAGATTTAATGTAAGAACATAAATAAACATAATAACATTTTGAAAAATAATAAAGAATTTAGGAAGTCATAGTGGTATGAAATTTCAAGTAAATGAAAAAAAAAATATATATATATATATATATATAATAAAGGACAAACATATCTGTGCGTAACGCATATGTCATTCTGCGAATGGCAACACTTTGAAATTTTAAATGAAATTTCGGTTTTGCAATTTTCGCTACTGCAAATTTTTGAACTTCTAAACATTCCACATTTCAAAGGTTTGCACCGTCGTATGCAGAAAAAATGCACTTTTAAATGCAATTTGTTTGAAAGCTGTATCTCAATTTATTTTTGAGATAATATTTTTTTATAGTTTTTAATACCAATTTTCTAATCGTGGCAACTGAAATACTTCATTTCTTTTAAAAGTGGTTTAGTTATCTATATTGATTATATTCTTACTGATGCCATTTTCTCATTAAAATTAAAAATATCTTTTTTTTTTATTATTTGTACAGAAAATGACGTTACACTTTAAAAAAGACACAATTTCCCTGATGATGCTGTTATATTTCCCTATTTTTTTCATTTCGCTGATATTGAGTTTGAGACAATAGGCTAAATATTTCAGTGACTGAAAATGACGTCATGTTTAAAAGAAAACGATAATTTTATTTGATAAAATGAGATATTTCCCCTTGAATACGTCTAAAAGTTATAAATTTCTGGAATTTTTACGCGCAGGTACAGAGATTATACTAAGACCTCAAATCACGAGTGGAAATTTTAACATGGAAAGTTGTAATAGTTGACAAACGTGACTTCAAGCTTGAAAATATATTTATTAATAACCTATTGCGCGTTAAAAAAAAAAAAAAAATTAAATGGTTAATATGGATGTGAAAGGTGGAAAATGACTTGATTCGGTTTAGATTTAAAGGGTAAAAATTCTATGATTATGTCAAGGTGAAATCATTTTTGCTGATTTTTCATTCCGTAATACCAAGCATCAATTGATAACTTAATCAAAATTACTTATCTTGATTATATATTACTTACTGATTACGTATATGAATAAAGTTTAATTTTTCAATAATTTTAACAGCTGAAGTTTATGAAAAAAGTATTTTGTTAATCTTAGGTTAAAATATGTCTTTGGAGAGTTAAACTAACAAGTGTAAGATGGATATTTTATTGTAATTATTGTTGTCGATGTATTATAAATTTGATGTTACAGTTCCTTTGTAAACATTTTCTTTCGTCGAAATTCGACGGGTTCCACCTTGTATTAATAATGTACATAATAAGACAAACATAAATAAATCCAATTTTCCGTTTTTAAGAAAAAAAGTTTGTATAATGAAGCCTTTTATTTATATTATTCATTTAATTTAAATAGC
The DNA here is from genome assembly GCA_963932465.1 of Maratus speciosus. Classification (NCBI taxonomy): domain Eukaryota; kingdom Metazoa; phylum Arthropoda; class Arachnida; order Araneae; family Salticidae; genus Maratus; species Maratus speciosus. The sequence continues at coordinate 359,626,512 of OZ010791.1, forward strand.
TCTATTACATACCAACAATTACAAAGTACATCGCATTTATTTTAATTTAGTTTGGTTTAAATACAGTGATTAGTGAACACAATCAGCAGAGTTCAACAGCGCGCATTTACGTTAATTAAATACAAAGTTCAATATACCTACAGGGTGTTTCAGAACAGCGGTTACAAAGTTTCAGGAGAGATAGAGTACACCTAGACAATGGGAAATCACATAGCTATGCTTGACCGGAAACGCTATCTTGGCGAGGTATTGACGACAAAACACACTAGAAAAAAATGACACGAACAGAGTCATAAAACAAATTTATCATTCTTAGTACAGTGAAAACTAAGAAATAACAACATAAAGAAAGGCAAGGATCGTCATCAAAGAAGGTATGCGAAATTCAGACCCAGACCCATGATGCAGACCTCACATCTCCGATTAATAGAAGCTCTAATGTCCTCGAAATTACCGGGCGTGTAACGGATTTCCCCAGCAGCTTCCATGATGCGTGCAACAAGTTCATCAGCTCTGTCTCGGATTGTCCAAACATTTTGCGGTAGTAGGAATAATAAACAGGTTTTCACACCCTGTTCGTGTCCTTCCTTTCGTGTGTTTTGTGTCGTCACTACTGCGCAATTAAAGAGATTCTGACCATGCATTTCTATGTGATTTCCCATTGTTTAGATAAGATCTCTTTTGAAACTGTGTAACCGCTGTGCTGAAACATCCTGTATACAGAGAGCCCATTAAAGTCTGTTCCCATCCACTGAATTGTGGAATGGTGTCACGCATTGTCATAAGACTGGTATCTAGGTATAGTAAAGTGGTTGTGCACTATTAGATAAGACTACTTAAGCGTCACCTGGTGCAAAATGGTGAATATAGCATTCCTTTTTTTGTGCACAGTATGAGATAAGAGAAAAAATGGAATTAAAATGTTGTAGAGTACCATTGATTTAGTGCAAAAAAGACAGCTTGTGTACATGAACACTAAAAACAAACTCTTAAAAAGGGTATTTCTTTATTCGGGATTTCTGAAAGTGTGATGTCACGAAAATTGAACGAAATGAAAAAAAATATTATCTATCGGACGAGAAAAGAGCATGCATCACGGCACAGTAGTATCGCTTGTAATTCCCAATATATATGACTATGGTTCAAACCCCACGATGTTCATTCATCTACAGATTGTCAAAGATTTTTTGAAAGAGTAGACAATATACTGATCCGGCAAAATCGTGAGTCAAAACCTATCAATTCAACGCAACTTGAGCTTGGTGTGCGAAATTTGTAAATTATGCAAATACAGAAGAAACTTCCTACTTGTTCACTTGAGACATATATAAAAGATATATCTCTTCGGTGATGTATGTTGCAAATCATGGAACAATTTTCCAAAAATTATTATTGTGAGATATTTCTATTGTACGGTGAAAATGTGTGCAAGCAAGATTGGCAGCGCGGTTGTCTAGACAACGTGTTCCTGCAGGTCTGCCTCCTTCTGACAAAATCATCCTAAATTTTGTAAAACGTTTACGGGAGTCTGGCTGCGTGACCAGCAGGCCCCGATCCTGCAGACCAGCAAAGGTAGGGAGGCAAGTACAACCGAAATATATATTACCATATACCCTCACATATCTGAGCAGCAGCACAAGAGAGAAAAGTGAAAGTTTCGCCTTTCAAAAAGGCACGTTTTGAGAAATCCTAAACGAAATAGGGACTCATCCATACTGGCCAATACCTCATCAAATATTACTGGACGGGGCTAATTAGAAACGCCAAGCACGGTGCAACCATGTCATGATCCAGATTCAGGTCCAGCTAACATTCATCGCAGATATAATAGAGACAGATGAAGCATGCTTTTCGAACTTCTTTAGGATATAATAACCGGTTTTGTTGAATACATGTATTTGCTTAATGAATGTATGGTTCCAACATGACGGCGCACCTGCGCGCAAGACAGCACCAGTGAAGCAGTACCTGGTGGTGCAATTCGGAGAACAAATAATTGGGTACGGTGGTTTCGTAGAGTGGCCTCCATTTGTCACCTGACCTGACTCCAATTGGCATTTTTTGTGGGTATACCTGGAAAAGCAGGTGTATGTGAACCCTCCGTCAACACTGTAGAACATCCAACGTCGCATTACAGATGATTGTGATGAATGTGTGAACGTGTGAACAGAGAAACGTGTCACCCACTATGATACAACACTTTTGAACACGAATTTCATGCAAGGCTTCTGTTGAGCATTGTAGATGGCGAAGGGAAGTTTGAACATCGAAAATGAAGTTATTTTGTGTTAACAAATAGATTTTTCTTTCTTTCTAAGATCGTTTCCTCACGTCACATTGTAGTAAATTGCTAAAAGATAAATGGGTGTTTTAAACCTTCATGTTCACACAGTGATTTTTCGCACTAAAACGATGATGCATTACACCTTTGTAATTCTTTATTTTTTTCCATATCAAGTACCGTTTTCGATATAGGAACTGTAAAGCCAACGTTTTCAACAGGTGGTGCTGTAGGTAGTCTCATATAACAGCACATAGGCACTTTATTTTACACTAGACACAACTTCTGTGACTATAGCTGCAGCCGTTGCATATGTTTTCCCTTCATTTGACTCCCTGTGGTTAGTTTTGTGACTAGCAAAGCCAATAGTTGTATTTTTAAAATTCAAATGATTTCAAATACACTGTAAAAAAATGCTGCCAGTTTTCCAGTAGGAATCGAAAAAATAGTTGCCCTTATCGTACCGGAATAATTTCCG